>OY728133.1:1053852443-1054495562 GCA_963277665.1 Viscum album | reverse complement strand
ATATTGTTAAATATTTTGAATAAGTTTAAATATTTCATTGGCTAGACCATAGCTGATATCAAGGGTATTAGTCCCTCATTCTGTATGCATAAAATACCTATGGATCCTGATCATAAGCCTAGGGTAGAGTGTCAAAGAAGGTTAAATCCAAACATGAAATAATTTGTGAGAGAACAAGTGATCAAAATTCTGGATACGGGAGTGATATATCCCATTTTTGATAGTGTTCGGGTCATCCCTGTCTAGGTTGTCCCCAAGAAGGGAGGTTTCATTATATTTAAAAAGGAAAAAAATTAATAAGTCCAAGTTAGGAAAGCCACAAAATGGAGAGTTTGTATAGATTATAGGAAGCCTAACACATCCACTATGAAGGAACATTTTCCAATTCCCTTCTTGGATCAAATTCTTGAGAGGCTTGCAGGAAATGAGTTTTTCTATTTCTTGGATGGGTATTCTGGTTACAACCATATTCCTGTTGATCTAGAGGTCCAATAAAATACCACTTTCACATGCCCCTTTGGGACATTTGTTTATAGGCGGATTCCCTTTGGGTTGTGTGGAACTCTAGCCACCTTTCAAAGGTGTATGATTGTTATCTTAATAGATATGATTGAGATAATTATTGAGGTTTTCAAGGATGATTTCTCTATTATGGGTAGCACTTTTGATACTTGTCTTGGAAATATTGAGTTAGTCTTTGAGAGATGCATTGAAACCAACCTTGTTCTTAATTGGAAGAAGTGTCAATTCATGGATAAAGAAGGTATTGTTCTAGGTCATAATGTGTCAAAGAGAGGTCTAGATGTTGATACTACTAAGATTGATTTTATTCAACTACTACCACCTCCTGTAAATGTTAAAGGTGTTAGAAGTTTCCTAGGGCATGCCAGTTTCTACCAAAGATTCATAAAATATTTTTCAAAAATAACTAAGCCCTTGTGTTCTTTGCTGGTCAAGGATTCACCTTTCAATTTTTATGAAAACAATTTGAAATCATTTAATCTTCTTAAAGAGAAACTCACTACCACACCCATTATTACTGCACCTGATTGGAAACTGACTTCTGAGCTTATGTGTGATTCTACTGATATGGTTGTAGGTCATGTACTTTTACATAGGAAAGATAGGAAGTTACATGTGGTGTATTACGCTAGTATACTGCTAGATGATTCCCAAAAGAATTATACCACCACTGAAAAAGAATTTTTAGTTGTTGTGTTTGGTTTAGAGAAGTTCAGACAGTACTTGTTAGGATCAAAAGTCATTTTTTTCACTGATCATTCTGCTTTAAACTACTTTCTGTCTTAGAAGGAAACAAAAAACAAGCTAATTATATGGATTCAGTTGCCACAAGAATTAGATTTAGAGATTAGGGATAAATAGGGAGCTGAAAATTTAGTTGCTGACCACCTTTCTAGGCTTACTCTTACTAAATCTGATTCTTAAAATCCTGGTGAAATTAACTCTTATTTTCCTAATGAGAAGTTTCTTACTGTGTCAACCAGGCAATCTTCTTGGTTTGAGTATTTTTTCAACTTCTTAGCAGTAGGTTTTTTTCCTAAAAATCTGTCCAATAACCAAAGAAATAAATTCATTTCTGAACTTAAGTACTATCTTTGGGATGATCCTTTGTTGTTTAGGAGGCGTTCTGATGGTATCCTTAGGAGGTGTGTGCCTAAGTATGAAATGTTGTCTATCTTATAAATTTTTCACTCCTCACCTAGGGGAGGTCACCATGGTGGTGAAATAATTTCTCATAAAGTTCTACAATCGGGTTTCTATTGGCCAACCCTTTTAAGGATACTAGGAGCTTTGTGGTTGGTTGTGATAGATGTCAGAGGCTATGAAACATTGGTAGAAAGAAAGAGTTACCCCAAAAAGGAATTTTGGAAGTTGAAATTTTTGATGTCTGGGGTTTAGATTTTATGGGTCAATTTCCATCATCTTATGGGAATGAATATATTCTTGTTGCTCAGACAATGTTTCAAAATGAGGTGAGGCAGTGGCACTGCCCAACAATCAATCCTATTCTATAATATAGTTTGTCAAAAAAACATATTTGCAAGATTTAGAGTTCCAAAATCCTTTATCACTGATAATGTAACACATTTTAATAACTATAAATTTAAAGCTTTGATGGAGAAATATGGTTGTGTTGATAAAACTGGTACACCATAACATCCATAGTCGAGTGGATAGATGGAAATTTCTAACAGGGAACATAAATAAATACTTGATAAAACTGTGTCAGCCTCTAGGAAAGACTGGTCTATTAAATTGGATGAAGCTTTATGGGCTTATAGAACTGCTTTCAAGACCCCAATAGGTATGTCTCCTTACAAGATGTTGTTTGGGAAATGCTGTCATTTACTTGTGGCATTGCAACATAAGTCTTATTGGGCAGTTAAGGCTCTAAACTTTTACTTTCAGAGTACTGGTGAGAGAAGATTACATGAACTGAGTGAACTTGATGAAATTAGAAGAGAGAGTTATGATAATTCAAGAATTTATAAAGAGAGGAATAAAATCTTTCAAGATTCTATCATTCAAAACAAACACTTCAAACCTGGATATAAGGTCCTCCTCTTTAACTCTAGACTTAAACTCTTTCCTGGAAAGTTGAAGTCCAAGTGGTCTGAACCCTTTACTATAGTGAGGATGATGGATAATGGAGCTGTTTAAATTATAGGTGAAGAGAACAAATCCATGTTAGTTAATGGGTAGAGAGTGGAATTGTATTTTGAGGGATAGCTGAAGGTCTTGGAAGCCTTCACAGTGCTGGAGAACTAATCTTGAATAAAGTCTGGCTGAAGACTTTAAAACATAGTGTTGCATGGGAGGAAACCCATGATTCTTTTTTTCTTTATGTTGTTTATTTTTAACCTTGAATAAAGTGTTGCTTCTGTGTTCTGTTTTCGTGAAATACCTGTTACTGCTTATTCTTTGTCTCCTGGTTCTGTTTCAAGATTAAATGATGATGATGTTCTGTCATTAAGGGGGTGGAATTTTCGTGCTGAAGGAGTAATGAAAAAAACTAGTCAAGGAAGTATTTTAATATTAAATTTTGTTTCATTTCTCTGCTCCTTAATTCTATAAAAAATCTTCTACATTTATTGAATACTAAAAAAATATATTTTATGTCACTAAGTTGAATTGAAAAAAATTTCATGTGCCTCTTGATTAAATTTGAATTCATGGATAAATATTGAAATAATCTCTCATTGTATGAAATTAAGTGTGGGGGGAGTACAAGCTGTTGGCCTTTTGAATCTTCTTTGGGTTGGGGTTTTTTAGCTTGAAATTTTTTTGTTGTATTGATTACCCAACTGAATTAATTCTGTTAAACTTGCTTTCACCTCAATTCATAGTGCACTTACACTTCACATTTACTTTTGAGATACATTGAAAATATGTGTCATTAGACTTAAGTGAAAATGTGTTTACTTTCTTGTGAACCTTCTTTTATGTTATTCATTCTGGCAAACAATATTTTTTAACTTTAATGTTACCTTTTTACAAGTCATAAATCTACTAAATTAAAAAACTGTTTTATATTTTAACAGTAAAATTGTTCTTCTCTATTTTTAGTTGTCAACTGTTGGGACAAAGTTGGATTTTAATTCTAGGGGAGGGGGTCAATTCTTGATTGTGCTAAACTATGCTTAATTAAAAGCCCATAAATTCCCACTACAACTCAAAATTTCTGGTAAAAAATGGTTACATTTTTCAAAATTCTTACATAATTTTAGGTTTTACACTATACTTAATTGGGTATTGCCTTAGGAAAAGTACCTTACTGGTAGTTAATATTTGTTTTTTATTAGAAATTTATGATATTGAATCATTGATAAGTGGTTTTACTTAGTTATTGAATGGATATATTGGTTTAGGGACTATCTTTGAAAGTTATTTGGGTTACATGTTTGTGGAGTTATTATCATATCTGCTGGAAATAGAAGTTTGAATCTATCTTAGGGGATTCATTCTTCTCCTTTTCCTTTAATTATAAAAGTAATTTCCTTAATGATCCAATTTAGATGGTTTCCATAGAAATATTTTGAAACTATAGTAGTTTGGTAATAAGGGATCCCACAGTGAATCTCTAAGACCCTAGATGCCGGGTGCGATTCGGTTAACTTTATGCCCTCTGTTCACCTTGAATAAGTTCATTTCACAGTGATTAGCACATGATACATGGCTTGGGAAAAATAAATAAAGTGTCTAGGGAAAAAAATGATTTCATTAATTTGAGGGGAATGTTTAATAATAGATGAAATATGGGTCAATTGATTTATATGGGAATTATTTAGGTTGTATCGTTAAGGTGATTCAAAAAAAAATATTTTTTTTTGGAACCTAGGTGAAAAGTCAAAGTACAAAGTTTCTCAGTTAAGGACTTAATTCTATTGATATTTTACCTCATGTCACTCTTCAAATTAGAACCTGATCTTGGATTGAAGTGAGTCATTAAGTTGTATCACATATGAGGCATGACATCTTCTTTGATGGATGGTATTTTCTTTCTTAATTACCCTTGAGTATTTGTTATAGGCAAGATTCATATGAGAAATTCATTTTCTAAAAGCATGTTGTTATATTTTGTCCTCTATTTTTGAGTGTTGGTCATGTTACATTTTGAGCAAAATAATAAACACTTTACTACTTTTTAAGGATTACAAAACATGGGATTGTTTGAGGACAAACATTGCTTAAGTGTGGGGGAATTTGATATATCTCTATTTTTACACAGTTTTGCCACATCTTTTTACTTAATTTTTAATGATTTAATTACTTATTAAATAACTTAATACTAAATAATTTTACTTTTGTATTTATATAATTAAATTTGTTAATTAATTAAATTTTATAATAAAGTATGTATTTTTAGTCGTTAAATTATTAATTTCAATCTTACTATTCTTATCTAATTTGATTATTTGTTAATTAGTTTTATTAAATTTTAATCTCCTCACCTTTTAATAATTTTACTTTAATAATTAAAATTCATTTAATATCCTTATTTTTCTTTTAATTAATTTAGAATTCATTTTAATATTTTATTCTTTGATATAGAATAATTAAAATATAAAAAACTTCATTAAATAACATTTATAACCTTCCTTCTAATTAATTAAGTTTATAATTTTTAGTTTAAACTAAATAAATATTTTTCTTCAATTTTATGCATTCACTTAGTTATTTAATTAATTAATTTAGAGTTTTAAAACATTAATTATTTAATCTTATGTTTGCAGTTATATTATTGATTATTTTTCTTTTGATTTTAGTCTACTGGTGAGGTAGACAAGAGCTATAGGAAACCTATTGGGTCACCGATGCTCTTCATTTTTACTCACTGCTACCCTGAAATTAATTTATATAGTAATTTTAATTTAAGTTTTATATAATTTTAGTTTATCAAATATTCAGTTCTTAATTTAATTTCTTTCTATTAATAATTTTTATTGTATTTTTAATTCCTAAAGTTTAATAAAAATCATGTTTTGAATTCATGGTGTTTAGTTTTATTTTAATTAATTATTTTCAATATTTTTATTTAGTTTACTTATGTTTTAATTTTATGTTCAATTTATGTGTTTTTAATTTTTTAAGGGAACCGTTAGTTATTTATTTTTGTTCTAACAGTGACCTTTTTCTTAATGGGAAACATTTACCCGTGACCTTTTGTCATCGGTGACCCTTCTATTTAATCCTCATCAGTAACCTATTTCTACTGGTGACCTTTTCTTTTATGTATTGGTGAGCTTTTATACTGGTGAATTTTTATCCAAATGGTGAGCTTTTGTTTTGAGTATCAGTGACCCTTTTATTAATCTTTCTATTGGTGACCCTTCTCTTATTTGCAACGGTGATCTTTTTCTTACCGGTGACCGTTTCTAGAAACACCCATAGGTGAGCTCTTATTTTATAATAACGGTGAGTTTCTTTATTACCATTAGGGAACTTTCCTCATGCAGCCTATCGGTAACCTATTACTTATTTTCTACCAGTAACCTTCATTTTAGACTAAGAGTGATTTTTTTTAAATTAAAGCTAACTGTAACCTTCTGTACCTTCCATGCATCTCACTGATAGCTTTTCTCCTCTATTTCTCAACAATGCGGATCCATCACTCACCCACACCATGGACCCTTCCTTCTACTGATTGTCTCACCTCCTCATCACTCATCCTCCATCATAGTACCACCACTTTCCCACTCACACCAGATCACTGAACAGAAGTTGTTCGCCACCCCTCGCTGATGATCCAGTTGAAGAAGTTCGCCTGTTCTGCTGCCACTGTTTCCCTGCACAGTAACTATTTCAACATACCACCATCTTCACTTTCCAACACTCAATTGAAAAAAATATCAAACCACCACTAATAAGACCATAATACACACCGAAAAAAAATCAAAATTTAGTTTCAAAGACCAATCTTGTGCACATATCCAATGAAAACACAATAACCGAAAAAAAATCAGATCTCATGAGCCTGTTGATTTCTAGAATGGGTGATGCATGAGGGAGAGCATGGATTAGTGACTGATCCATGAAGGGGAGTTCAAGCCACTGGTGGGAGTCCACTGCTACCCAAAACAATTCTCGTTGTTGTTGAACTGCACCACCGTTGAAGGACCAATGTTGTAGGACAGTCGCACCCCAAGCCGTCGTTGATGGAAAGAGGAGGAACCGAGCTGCTATCCTTCACCAGACCATCTTCGAGTGACGAAGCAGAACCCTACCCCTCCCATGTTGTGCGCTGATTTGGGGGGGAGGAAAGAATAAAAAAATAATTAAAATAATAATAATAAAGATAAGATAAAGATAAAAGTTAAAATTAATAATTAATAAATTAAACAAATTAATAATATATATTATAAAATAATTTAAATTTTCTAAATAAATTTGTTTTGTTTAAATTAAATTTAAGATAAATTAAAAAGATTTATTAACACTAAAATAATAATCTATAAATAAAATTAATTATTAATATCAATTAATAGTTTTACCTTAACACTTTTATTATAATTTAATTTCTATTGAATAAATATGATAATTTAATGTATAAAGTAATTAATTAAATCTAGTTCAAGAATATTTTTAAGTTATAAGTATTAATTATACTTACACTAATTAAATAACTTAATTAATAATTATAAATTAAATAATTAATGATATTACCGATTATAATATTTAATAATAAACTAACAATCATACTAATAATATTTGATAATAATTATCAATTATGTTTTTTATTAATTAACGTTGGTTAACTTTTTAACAAGTAAAATAACGTTAAAATTAAAAAAATAACTATTTTACTTATTTGTTTTTTCATTCAATTATTTTTCTATTCTAACTATACAGGTTCATTCAAGAGACAAGTATACATCTATATTCACATAACTAACTCATCGAGAGTTAGTTATGTGAGAAAATTTAGTGCGACGTTTCAGTTGTGGTAAAACGCACGTTGTGCAGTGCATTTGTGAAGGGATTTCAAAGTCGGTGGAAGATGTTCGGTGACAAGAAGCAGAAGAAAGTGGCTACTTAATAAATAGAAAGCATCAAATTGGAAGGTGACATTCATTAGATGAACATTGATTAGAGAGTGATTCATTCAGGAAAAAAAACACATTCATGGATCCAGTGCCGAGGAGAGGAGACCGGAGGTCAAATTTGGAACCACTTCATGGAGCAGGAGGAGGCGAGGAGCAGCAACAGTTCATGCTAGCAGAGGGGGTTTACATCCTCTATTTTCTTTTAATTCTTATCTTTTGTAATAGAATGATCTTGGTATACATATTAAAGATGATGTTTAGCTAAATCATTAGTTTGGGGATTAATTGATGTTTCTTTGGTTGTCTTTTAATTCTCTTTTCACTTAATCATTTTGATGATTTTAGTATTGATCGGCGAGATCGATACCGAGTTCGTCCAATTGTGTGTATCACTAGAACATATTTTCAAAACTTTACAATAAAATCGGTGAGATTGATTGTGGACACATCTTTTAAAAAATTATAATTTCACAAATACTTCGTGACTTACGGTGAGTTTGTCCTGTTGTCATTTTTAATTCAAACTATTCGCAGTTGATTTTTTTTGGAGTGGCGAACTCCAAAATTGATCAGCCTATGTGACTTAGCTCCTGGAAAAGGAGGTAAGTCATTATTTTCTTGTGGGTACACTGTAGTAACTTTTATGTGAATTGAATTTTTTCAAGAACCAGTAGAATGGAGATTATTCCCCGAGCATTTTAATAGATTGTTCTCTTATCAGCGTGCTATATCTCGGTGTCTTCTTGTTTTTAACTATATCTCGCTTCAATTTAGTAGGATACATAGTTTTTAAATTCTCTTTCACTCTACTACTTTATAAAAAGTAAAAAAAATATAATATCAACTCAACTATAGACAACAGTGGAGTTTTAAAAGGTTTTTAGAAGAATAGTGGTTAGAATTTCCTTCCCTGTGGGTTCGACCCAGCTTTCCAAAAATACAGTAGTCAGTAGGAATATAAATTTTAAACTTTGACCGACTTTAACGAGGGATTAGTCCAATCTTTGAGGAGAAATATTAATGCTTACCTCCGTTACATTACCCAATGAATTGGAGAGCTCTCATGGTAACACCCACCTTTGATTTATCATGGAATTACCAGTATGCATAATAAATTCCCAACAACCACAAAATAATAATAGCACATGAACAAGCATAAAGAAAAATAACATTTCTATATTGAAATCATAAAACATCATTTCAAGATATTGATATAATCAATACATTCTCAAAACCATTTTCAGTACAAAAATACCTAAAAAGGAAATGGTATTTACTTTTCTTCTTAAAAACACTATAGATTTTAGAGGAATCCCAATACCAAATAATGGTCATACTGGCAGAAAATTCATTGTCATCGCGTACGTTAAAAAAATTCATTTCAGTAATTTAGTAAAACACTTCGTAGAAAAATATTCCATTTGAAAACCATTAAATGGAATTAAAATTAAAATGGTTTATTACACATAATATTAAATAATGAGGTGTATAACATCCAAATATGCCTCAATGAAAGGAGATTGAGATGAAGTTCCATACCTTGAGTCTGACTTGTATCGTTTGTTCTTTAATTTAATGAATCATAAAATTAGGATAATGAATTATTTCAATAGAAATTTTTTAAATTTTATTATTCATTTTATATCACTTATTACAATATTATAACAATAAGTTAATTATTCAAGTCCATATCAGACATTTTTTCAATGTTCGGTACTTGAGTTAAAAATGAACTTATTTTGATGCAAATTATCTATATAGCCATAAGTACATTATCTCAAGAATATTATTCGTGATTTAAATATCATATATATCTAGTATATATGTATTTATAATATTCAAAAACATTGGGAGGTAAGAAATGAAATGCACTGTTCCAGGAGACGGAATATCGTACGTATGCATGAATGCTACTTTCAATTATTTGTCATATTAAAGGAATGAAAACCAAATGATACATAGGTATATTATAATTATAGTATAATATATTTGTTATATATGTTACATAAGGTCTTTAACACCATTCTCAATACATTCCATGTATGGCACGAATGAGTCATATCACTTTGAGGGGGTGGTAGTTCACACTTCCTCAAATGAAATTATCATATTTACACATTATGGAAAGCATAAAGTTATATTATAAATACAAATTACAGAATCATAGAGACTTTATAAATATATAATATATAGTATAAAAAAATTTCCATCATTATGGCCCCCATGATAGGTGTTAGGACAAAATTGAACAATCATCATTTCATGAGGTAGTAGTTCACTGTACACAAAAATAGTGTGTTATATATCCATTAGATAGAGGTGTGTATAGGTATATGTTGAACCATTAGAATAAAAAAATCCTAGTATATTGATTATAATTTTTTTGTTATAAAATAAATGAATAAAGATAGGTTAGGGTTGTAAAAGGAAAATAAATTAAAGGAGCTTGAGAGAAGGTGTTGCACTAAATTGGGTAACCCCTTTTGATTTGATCCAAAAGGCTTTATTTGATTTTCTTATACCCAAGGTAATGCTTATAGGAGGAAGTTAGAGATGTTGTGAGCTTGTTTTATCAGATTTTGGATGATCCAAGGGTCTTTACAGGTGTGACTAAGTGGGTAGAGGTGGTGGCCTTTTATTAGTGGGAGAAGGGGCACTTTTGGAAAGTCTTGAAATATTATTCTATTATAAATTAATTTTCAAATTATAATAGTTCAAATGTGGTAAATTTAGAGGATAATATGAGTAAGGGTATATATCCTATCAACCAATAGGTTTTAGAAAATTTTAGGTCACAAATTTAACCTTATCTTTTGGATTTAAACCTTAGTTAAATAAATTAACTCTTACCATGTCTTCTTGTATTTTTACACTATATGGTTAATATGGTTATAATAAAAAGACAAGAGAAACTCAAGTGCATAATTCATGAAATTTTTAACATTATCTACTTAAATTTACAAAATATAATAATTTTATGACTATTTTATCATTTAATTAAATATTATTTGTTTTAAAAACTCATTTAGATCAAATTTGACACTATTTAGTAATTGATTTTTGTTAAATTCATAACAACTTGATTCATTCAAAAAAAAATTAACTAAAATTTAACATTTTATAATCATCTATAAAATTTTATTATGTAACAAAAATGTTCAAATTACATATATTTTAAAATTTATAATATCATTTATTTGAATCTTTCATTAATAAGGTAATCACTACATCATCATTGAGTCATAAATAAATTTATTTATTTAATGTCTGAAAATTATAAATAAAATAATATGATTTAGGAAATCTATTTATATTTATAATTATTATTTATAGTCAAAAATATCATTTATATAACCCTCCCTTAAATTTTTTTTAGTAAAAAGATACATGTTTGTGTTATTTTTCTCTTTACTTTAAATTAATTATTATAACATGTCATTATCACACACAAGTGGAACCATGGGGTCCTATAATCAACCAAAAGATTCTCATTTTCATCCATATATCATCCAATAGTATTAGGTCACTTGTTAGGGTAGTTTTATATTATTATAATATTATTTTTTTACACTTATTTACCTGATTTACCCTTTAACCATAGTAAATAAAAATAATTACTGAAATTAATATTCATAATATCCAAAAATAAAGGTTAACTAGTTAAAAAATTTGTACCTTCTAATAGAAAATATGGAATCTAATTTTTAAAATTCAAAACACATAATTGGAAGAAAATTTTTTAAAATTAATTCCCGTTGACAAAACCAAAAAGCGAGGTTTTTCAGAAGTAAAAATTATCAAATGATAGACATGTGGTTATGTCTAATTTCAATGTGATATTACTTACAATGACAAACACTGGTTTAAATGATAAAAACTTAATCCAATTAAACTTTAAAACCAATTGAAAATATAATCTAACTATATATATAAATTAGATGAACAAGCAGTTTTGAATTAAAATGCAGTATTTTTCACTACTCATTAAAATACGAATTTTATCAAAAAATACCAAAATTTCTACCAAAGTAAATTTTTATGTCTCGATTATAAATAAAAAAAATCAAATAGAATATATAAAAGTAAAGAAAACTATATTTACAAAGGGTTCTCCATCAAAATGTGGTAAAACAACCTTTTAATAATATTAAAGTATTTTTTTTCTTAAAATTGGATTCATTCACAATTTAAGCATAAAAAATTTATTAGATAATTGTAAAAAATTTCACAAACATGTGCAATAATATTATAGTTAGTTATTTTCATTCCCACAAATAAAACATCTAGGAATTAACTACCATTTAAAAAATATTATTATTATTCTATTCTTTTTCGGTATAACTCAGTGTTGTGTGCAACGTAAGATTTCAGAAAACCCATTGTTGTGTGTATGGTACCCTATCGTACATAGTATCCATTTAAAATAAAATTAATATTAAATTAAAAAATATTAATAAATATTGAAATGTATTGTTCTATAAATACTTGGGATGCTACAATGCATCTCCAACACGTCCATGTCACCTTGATCTCATCAAGACTCAGGGTCGCACACTCCCCTACGACCATTATTCAAACTGACTCAGGATATCATGAGTCATACATTACCGCTTTTAATCTCAATCACCCATTCATGAATTAGATCATTCCACCTAGTTTGTATGTTCCATTGAAATCGAGTCACCCAAGAGCCCTAAAACAACAAACCTAACATTTCTCGTGTTCTTGGTTTAACCAAATGACCATGCATCATCCTGTGAATTTTTTATATATTAGAAGCATCTTCCAAATCTCAAAAAACACTCAAACCATATACTAAGGTTCAACAATTATTAACTTGTAAATATTACACCAAGACAATAGATACAAGTATCCAAACAATACTTCCCTTCGAAACTAGCCAAAAATATATAACACAAGAATTCAATGTGTTTTATTTAAGAGAAGACACATGGAATGATTTTTACCTACCAAGACCTTGATATCACCTTCTATGCAACAATATCACATGCCTAAGAATCAACTCATGTTTCATACTCCTCAGGTAGACATAATAATGGGATAACTCGTCTTGCGGTCACCCTTGATCACCGAGCATGATGTCTTGAGACCACAACCCAAGACATATTCCAAAGTTCAATGGGATCTCATGTGATCCACTTCCCAGGGTGGAACTCCAATCCCTATTCTAAGACATGTGACATTTAACATTCCATGATTGACCTTCCACACAAGGTCCCAGACCAATAGATACACACCCACTACAATGATACCAAAAGACATGAAAGTTGTTCATGGGTCCAATACAACAACAAAGGTCTCAAGAAACATGATTCAAGGTAGAAAATAACAACCTAAATATCACAGCCCAACTAAAGTCAGATAATGTAACATCTTACTATCTAGAACAACATAAATACATCAAGGAATCACAAACCACAACCAATGGTCTCACCAAACCTAGATCTATCTAGACCCAAAACACCCAAACTAAGGGTCAAGACACAACCAGAAGGGACACACGTCACTAAAATCCTTAAATTTTTCATCAATTATTATTTAACATTACTTTTATTTTCCATTTTTCAAACCCAATAATTTATATTTTTAAACTTTTCAAAATCCAATATTTTAAAATTTTCAAGATTTACTAAATTCTTTATTCCATTGTTTTGGATAGAGAGAATACCATGAAAAATTTATAAATGAAAATACAATATAAGTTTCTAACTGGAACTTTATTTAACCAAAACCATAAATTTAAAACTCATTTATACCAGATTATTAGCGAGTAATATCTTGAGGAGAGAATCAAGTAGAATTCCACCAAACATTTATATTTGAATCGTGTAAATGGATATAGACACTTTATATACCAAAACAACTTAATTATCGAAACTCATTGGTAGATATAAATGATTATTAGAAAAAATCTATAGAATATGATAAAACATGAACACATGTGAATTTCAGAAAACTATCAGTCATTAGAAACATACAAATGATCCATCAACCCTATGTGAAAAGTATGATGAATTAACACACAAAACTCCGCTTTCCATATTGTTTCAAGACGTAAAAACCTCATAGATCAATAAAATCACACCCAAGTAAACCACTCAAGGTGAAAATCGGTCAATAGTTAAATAAAAATGTAAGAAAAACAATTTCTTCCCCTATAAACATGGGTTTTCTCTTCATGTGGGGCTATAAGAACCCTGCAATAAGTGAATTACCATGTTTTGAAACATTCCTAACCTCATTTATACCATTCAAAAATAGTAATAAAAAATAATAGAGAATTAATCCCACATTGTGATGACCAAAACTAGAGTCCAATGGACTAGTTCCTCCGTCCAGTTCACTACAAGACCTCAGAAGCTCATCTCTATACTCCATAGGCTACCGACTAGCGATGAGGTCCCATGAATATATATTAGGGATATTATTACCTCATAATCAGAGTATAAATACAAGTAGAAAAAAAATGATAAAAATAAAATACAATTAAACATCATATCATGTTAAGTTTCAATAAATAAATACAATAATAGATGTAATAATAGATAAATATTATAAACTTATTAGATCCCCCATGGGTGAATCATGCACAGTACGTACAATGTATATAAAACAACACTAGGCTAATAGACCAACCCCAACTTGTTCTATGTCCTACCTTGTCTAATCATCCAACTTCAACCCAGATAGCCCCAAAAACAACGATGGCTCTCTACTGAAACCTTCCCCAATGAAAATAACCAAGACTTCTCAGGTACCAAATTTCTATGGAAGCATGAGTAAGGTGTGGGTATAATTTAGTTGTCCCCCACCAATAGTGTCCCAAAAATAAATGGTCAGATAAGTAGTGCATGTGAAACTTATATAAATAAAAAAATAGGAAATATAAGATAAATAAATTAACAGATTTACAATGTCCTGGGAACTATATTGATCCTTAGGGTCAGCCCTACCAGCTTCGGCCAATGGTGGGGTGTCTCTGAACATGTCACGATGACCACATATTCATATATAACCACATGGAATTTAGGAGCTCATCTTTTCATTCCCTAATATCATAAAGTATCACATAGAATCTGAGTTCTCATTACTGTATTCCCATGGAATCTGATGTCCATGATGGTATTCCTCTGATATAATATATCAATTGAAAACCAATCACTCATTCCAACTATCCAAATAATCTGGTAACATATCCTCCTAGAATTTCTAATCATGTGCCACATGGAATCCAAGGTGATCATTCTCGATTATTAGTCATCAAGAATCACATGGAATCCAAATGTTCATCCTAACATTCCCTCTCATCAAGTGTCACCTAAAATACAGGCGCTCATTACTGAATTTCCCAAACATCATGCATAATTTTAAAATTTTAATTAATTAACCATTCACTTTATTTAATTATCATTAGTACCATATCCACCACTAATCGTAGTCATTATTTCGCATCTTAGGTTCCAATTTCAGTTTCAAAATCAAGATGTATCTTCTCCAAACCAATCCATTTTGTAAAAAAATTAATTATGAATTTGATTTCCCTTATACTCAAACATACCAAGGGGAAAATTTCCATTAACCACGTGATTTATTAAACTCACATTCACATTCATAATTAATACAATTAATTTAATGGGGAATATAGACAAAATCAAACACAAATTACTGGAATAATAATTTCATGACAACATGACCCATATTCGTACATTTTTATCCTAGAATTCCATAATATATTATGGTTTCCAAATATTTCAAAACCATTTATAATTATCAATGATTGTGAAATCCCATTTCACGACCATAGATACTAACCAAATTTCTTATTAATTTATCAAAAAAAATAGTGTATTTAAAGACACTAAGATATTTCAATATCATATTCCATTTCTAATAAATTAACTTGATACTAGAATTATCTAGTTCTAATTAATGTTAAAAGGCACATCTAATTAAGGTAAACTCAACTAAAATATGTTACTTATAAATTCATTAATAATAGAGAAGGTAGATTGAAAAAATATTACATGCACTTGGACAATAAATTCAGAATATGGGTTAAATTAAAGGTACTACCTGCCTTAGCCTCATAAGATCCTACTAATATGGTATCATCCATTGGTTTGATCTAAAATAGGATAAAACAAAGGACGAGGCAAATTCCTTGAGAAAACAACATAACCCATAGAAATAAATAAATATAAATTAATGGAAAGAGAAGATAAGAAGTGATGGAAAATGAGTAAAAAACCCTGAAGTTTTAGAATATATTTATCCATAAATAAATCTAATTTCACTTATATATTTCATTACACACAACATTGAGTTTAAATGAACCGTGATATACTATTAAAATATTA
Organism: Viscum album; assembly: GCA_963277665.1. Taxonomy (NCBI): domain Eukaryota; kingdom Viridiplantae; phylum Streptophyta; class Magnoliopsida; order Santalales; family Viscaceae; genus Viscum; species Viscum album. The sequence continues at coordinate 1,054,479,619 of OY728133.1, read as the reverse complement.
TTATTTAAATGCTTCCATTATAACCTAGTCTCTAAATATGTAGGTATAAATAAGATTAATCATATTATGAAATATATATATATATATCATTCATAATACAAATTTTTTTTATTAGTTCTTAGTAAATTATCATTAGGTTTTTTAGCAGTCATTTTATTATTTAGAAATCTATTTTCTTCAAAAATAATTTTTATTTTTTTAAGTGTAAATATTATAGTTAATTTATGGAATATTTAAAAAATTTATTTGATAAAAGTAATATCATTTTTTAAATCATCATATCAAATTTATCTTATGGTAAAATTTATTTATTTTTTAAGAAGATTAATTTTTCTATGAATAGTGAAGAATAATATTTTTTTTAAACTGAAAATATTTTCATTGAAAAAACACCATAATATTTTAAATTTGTTCCAAAATTATTATGAGAAATTATTATTTATAAATAATATAATTAATTACATATCAATAAACATTATACTTGATATTGGTATAAAAATAATTTTAAACTTAAAAAAAAATCATAAAAACATTTTACGCCATGCTTTACAGAATTTTTATAAAATGAATTTCTGACACTAATAAAGATTAATTTGGTAAAATTAATTTTTTATTTTGAATAATTATAAATAATATTTTTTAAATAAGGTCAATTTAATTTTTTTCATAATGAATAGTAATAATAGTAAAAAAAATCACCGTGGTAAAAGGTAAATTGGGTTAACCTATGTTGAAACAAAGTTATAAGACAATAATTTTTCATCTTTATTATTATTTGATGAAGCTGATTATACCATTATAACCTTATCCATGATATTTAACTGTTTATGTGACACTTTTCCACCAAAATGACCTATATAATATTTTATGTAAAGAAAAATAAAAAAATTCTTCCTTTAGATTTTAAATTTCTCTTATATGTTAACATAGGGATAAAAATGGGTTTTCAAGGAATAATAAAGGTTATTTTTATCATAATAAAATTATTTTCGTGATGTTAGTACCTTTAAAAAATTATATTATTTATTTTCTTTACACTCTTATACAACATCGACACAATATTTATTTTATTAATAAAAAAATAAAATAAATGATTTTAAAAATATTAAATGTAAAACAATTTGGGAAAATTTTTATGACTCATGAATTTTATAGAATAATATAACATATTTAGTTTGTTTTAAAGGTTTATATTCAAATTTAAAAACAATATTGATGACTATAAAGACAAATTAAATAAATAGTTACAAAAATGTCATTAATGATATTTTATAATAAACAATATTTAATTAAATGATTTAAAATTCATAGAAATATAAATTTCATCCAAGTAAATTTTATATGGTTGAAAATATAGATCATCATACATTTATGGATCAATTTTCATGTTATGGTAAAATTCTAGACCCTTAAAGAGTAAAAAACATTAATTTTGTGGTAATTTTAAAAAGGGTTAACGGGGGTTAAAACAAAGAGATAAGGGTTAAAAATAATATAAACTTGTATAAATATTATTGGATAATATTATTTAGAATTATGATCATCATATAATTTAAATATATCAATTTTATTCACTTTTTTATAACAATTAATTTATATTAATGTAATATTTTATGTAATTCCAAGAATGCCCCTCCCCTCACTTATAAAATGGAACCTCATCTCCTATCTTCCTCACACATTTTTTGAAAGATAAATAATCCAATATGATATAAAAACTCATAAAAATTATTAATAAGTTATATTGGAATTATATTAGGTAAAATTTCATCCTTATAGGGCTTAAGGTTTAAAGAAAAGGAGGATGTTTGAAGAAGAGGTAATCACTTTTACGACTCTTTCAAGTTTATTTCTTCTTATACTTCTTCTAATTATAATCATAAAATAGTATATAAAGTGTCATAAACATACTTATATTTTATTATTATTATTTTGTAACCATTTTAATCTCTTTTCTATCCTATGAAAAGTAGAAAACATTGTTTATATGTATGTACAGCTTGTTGTCTCCACATAGCTACGTAATTTTCCATTCATCACCACTTTACCTAGATTGATATAAATATGGAACTAATGAATTTATATGATGTTTATGACATAATTATTCTTCTATGATTATAATATCAATTCTATATTCTTATCATCTAATCCATTTAAAAATGGTAGTGTCACTCATGTGTGTGTGTGGACTACCACTTCTATGAAGGGATGTGATCCGTTTTTCATTTTTACTATAAATGAATGGTAATAAGGATAGATTAAATTAAAATATATGATAAATATTATATAATAATGATTAAATATAGTTTAATTTCTATTTACCTTTCTTTCATTTCATCCTTCAAAAAGTGAAAATAGCATTCATGCATACGTACGGCCTATCATCTTCAGGAATAGTGTAATTCGTATTTCTATCTATATATTTAATGGATGAATATATACATATATCTATATATCTTATATATATAATATTTTTATCAAAAATAAAATTCTGGAGATGTTCTATCCATGATCAAATTACAATAACAAAAACTACCATACCAAAACATACATGAAAAATGATATAGTTATCACCAGAAATAGTAATTTTAATAAATAATTGTTAATAAATAGGTGATAAAAAGTTATAATTAAATAATATATGTCATTATATTTTTTATTATAGTTATATAATATATTTATAATAATTCTATATTTATTATAATGGAGTTTCGAACACATACGAAGGAATTCAGACCTAAGGTAAGGGATTTCTTCTCAATTACCCTTCATTATGGCATGTTTTAAATTTATATATGTACTTTAATTTATATTTTTTATATACCACCATTTTTAAATTTTATGTCATGAATAATTAAAAATATGGTATTCTATGTTACAATTAAATTAATTCTTTCAATTTTACTTGACTTTAATGTTTACAAGTGGTAAGGGGTTTCTTAACTCAATATCCATTTATTGGGTTATACTTCTTCTTCATTGAATATGTTATGTCGTGATTATGAATGCAATTACCTTTGATTTTATTATTTTCTATTTCCCCAAAAAATTGAATTTACATTTTTCACACATTATCAATTCAATGATTAATTCCCACTTCAATGATACATCCTTTTGAAGGATCTCTCACTGCACTTTTGTTTTTGTTAGAGATATTAAATATTCACCACTTCTTTCTTTCATGTTGTGTATATACTTCTCACCAAGTATGATATATTATGATTCCATTTATATTCATGGTATTTTAAGTTTCATTTGAATCATTTCTTCCCTAGGTTTCATGATTCAAATATTACCAAAGTGGTAAGGGTTTATTTCCATACATCATCATTATTAAGGATTATTTATGTTTAAGTATCTGTTGGGGGAAATATATTATATTTATTTATCAAATAAAATATATTTGTTCATCTTTTTATTTAGAAAAATTAAAAAAAAATCATTTAATTTTCCTCTTTTATGTACTCTAGAGTCCAAAATAATGATTTTAAGGAAAACCAACTTTGTTTTCTATTCAGTCAATAATATTTTCTTCAATGTATATATTTTCACTGAAATGTATTAAATAATTTTTTTACTATTTTAAAATAATTTTTTAAAATAATTTTTTAAAATCATTTTTGGCCATATTTTACTTTAATATTAAATTATTCAAATGAAACTTCTTGTTTTTTCTGAATGAGGTACTTTTTAATTTTTTACAGAAAATGTGAAAGGAATCTAAATTTAAATGTACTCGACAAGTACATAATTATAACCATCATGATCTCTCAAAGATTTTATTCTTCATTTACTTGTTTCCATGATTCCTTTGAAAGGAAATTTTTTCCCTAATATTCTAAAAAAAATTGTTTTTAAAAATGAATTTCAATGTGAAAAGAGTATTTTCCGCATGAATGTTTTTGATGACCTTATAAATGTATTTCTATTCATCAATTAAAAAACAAATTTATTTAAATTATTCTAAAATAGAGATATTTTGTAATGATACCATACTTATTATTTCTCTGTATGGTTTATGTTCAGTTTGATAGGGAAATTATTGAAATTTTTTATTCTAGTTCTTCCAATATAGACAGTTATTGATTTTTAAGTAATGTTGAATAAGTTTTATTACTAATTGATTTTAAGAATGAATTGGGATTAGTAAGTGATGGAAGGGGGTTCTTAAAACCCCTCAATGCATTTTTAGGTCTCATATGACAAACTAGATGGGGTATTTGGTTGAGAAATTACCCATTTTGTAATATGTCTTGGAATAAGGTCTTGATGGTAAGTTTATGTTGTCTAGATTTTTTAATTACATCATTATGAAATCATCCATTGATATCCAAGTGATTATTTATACAATTATTAAATCCATGAATAATTTTAAAACTTATGTGATTATTTATATGGAATTATTTGATTATCATTTATTTCTACCATATTATATAAGCTCTCAGGATAAAGATTAAATGGTAGGTTATTTCAGTAATATACATTTCCATATTAATTATTCTATATTTAATAAAGATAGTTTCAATTATAATTAAAAATTCTTAGTCATATGACCTCACCTAAATTTGGTTTCCTTTCCCCATGATATAAATAAGGAATCTTTGAATGAGTTCAGGGATGTATATTTTTTACATTAATTGTATTTTTATATTTTATTGTTGAAGTAAAATAAAAATTTTGTATGTATATGGTTCTTAAATACTAATAAAAAATTTCATTTTTTGGGTTGTGGTCACTTGTATCATATTCCAATGTAATAAAGTTACCACCAACTTTAGGCTACTGGGTTTGGGTTCTTTACAGTTGCTATTAGAGGAAGTTTAGTAGAAAAATTAGAAAATATATTTAGGAAAACATATATTAGGGAACATAACCATATTATATAATTTAAGGATATTTTTAATTATATGATAATATCATAATAGTTTTGTTATGGTAGATATTATGTGGTTTTCCAAGAAATACATCCATGTTTTGATACTAAAAGTTTATATGATTTTAGCATAGATATATCTAGGAGTAATGACCATAAAAATAGTAGCTTGAATATACATTAGCCATCATTCTAGAGTATATTGAGTGTGACTTACTATTCACCTAGTGTGACACTCCCAGGGGATATTCTTGGGTTAATTCTCATTTTCTTTATGAACCATTATGATGAATGAGAGAATATAACATATTGAAAAATATTATATTCCACGGTGATATGGGATAAGTCTAAAGTGTACTATGTTTATAAGTCTAAGTTCGATCATAATTTTAAATCCATAGGTACCCATTTTTATGTTTCATGTAATGGATGTCTAATATGATTAAGAATACTTTTGGATACATTTGTGTAATACAACCCTTGGGGTTTGTGTTTGTTTTAGAGAAAATGTTATTTGAAAGTGAATGACATTACATTTTGTGGACATAAGTTTAAAGTTTTTGGTAAACATTAGGGTTTATATTATCATTTATGTTGTGGTAATTATGGATTTTTACAATTTATGAAATAATAAATGATTATATTGTGAACTAATTTTGATAAATTCTTTGTATATTTTGTATAATATATGTCAAAGGCATATACATTTTTTATGTGATAATTTAAGAGAAGAATATTTATTTGGAAATAAATGTTAATTTTGTCTAGGAAGAATATTTAATCACATAATTACAATATTTGTTTTTAAATATTAGTTAGGAAGATTTTTAATAACTTTATAGATAATTATTTTTGGAATGATTTTGTCTAAAATTTGGGTTTACTATTAAATTTTGGAGATTAATATATTGTTTCTTCATATGATTTTTTATTCATTTTGAGTATTATCTTACATTGGGATAACCATTTTTAGTTTATTAAATATAGTAGGAATATCTAGTTATTATTTTTTATATTAATTGATCTGTAACTAGTGTATTTTAGTGCATCAAGCTTGAAAAATTCATCTTTAATACTAATCATTTGGAGAAAAATATAATATTATAGTGGAAACTGATTAAATAAGAAATTATAATTTTCAAGTTAGTCCTGTTATATTCATTTCTAATGAATTTATTCTATTTTGAACACCTCATTAGCTTATGATTTTGTGGTTGTTAACTTTCTCATTATCATTTACTCTCTTGTGATAAATGTTCTTGGTCACTCTCTCTCTTTATTTTGAAATTTATTTTTCCATTGTTTCTATATATTCACATCACACATATTCTATTCTATTTGTAAACCTAGTTATGTTTCATTCAATATGACATTCATATTTACCTTATCACTCTTTTAAGATGATGTTTTATTATCCTATGACATGGGTTTTCAAAAAATGTTGAACCTTTTATGACCAAGATAAAATAGTGATGGTAAATTTTGTTAAAGGGGGTAAAATTTAACACCCTAAGATTTTATAATATATTTTTAGTTCAATAAATTTTATTTATTTCATATCATGTGTTAAATAAAACATCATGTTTAAACAAACCATGATATACAATTAAAATATTATTATTTTAATGTCACCATTAGAAATTATCCATTAAATTGGTGGTTATGTATAATAATACCCACATTATAAAATATATATAGATATTTCAAACTGAATATAAATTTATTAATTAATTATTAGGAAATAAGAACTCAATTTTTTAGTAAAAAGTTTATTCTTCAAAAATATGTTTTCATTAAAAAATTATTTCTTTTTTTCTGAGTGAAAAATTAATTTATATAAATTTAATAAATTTTACTTGATGAAAATAATATAAATTTTTAAGTCAGGATAATAATTTTATCTTATGGTGAAGTTTTTTGATTTTTCCTAAATGATTTATTTTTCAAGGAATAGTAAAAAATACCAATTTTTTTAAAACTGTCATTCCCTTTCATTGGAAAAGAACAATAATATGTTGAGTTATATCCTAAATTAATGTAATTATGATTTATTTAGAAATAATATAATTAAATACATATGAATCAATGTTATACTTCATCTTGTAATAAAAATACCTTTAGACTTAAAAAGGAACATTTTGGAAAACTGATTTTCATCACGCTTTGTAGGATTATTATAAAATGAATTTCTTCTAATTATAGAGATAGAATTTTTGAAATTTATTCCAAATTTTTAATCTTAATAATTAATATTATTTATTAATTTTTACTTAATTCTTATTCATAATGAATTGTAAAATCATTAAAAATTTCTCACTATAGTAAAAGGGTAAATCAGGTTTACCTAGGTAAAAACTAAATAATAAGGCCACCATTTTTCATAAAAAATATTATTGGATGGATTTATTTATACCCTTATCACCTTAGGATCAATTTTTAATTTTCTATGGGACACTAGTCCATGAAAAAGACCTATATAACATTTTAAGTAGAGAAAAATATAAAATGCCACTCTATTGTTTTAAATTTATCTTATATGTTCACATTGGGATAAAAATAAGTTGTTAATTGATATTGAAGTTTATTTTTATAAAAAATTAAACAATTTTCATTATGGTAAATTATTTCATATTTTTAGTTATTATATAATTACCTTAAATTCTCACACAACTCTTACACGGTACCTATTCAATTAATAGAAAAATAAAATAAATGAATTTAAAAATATTAAATGTATAAAAATTTAGAAAAATTATTATGTCTTGTGAGTTTTATATATTAATATACCATATTTATAATTTTTTAAGTTTTATATTAGAATTACATAACAACATTTATGACTTTATAATCAAATTAAATGAATTGTTCAAAAAATGACATCAATGATTTTTTTTAATAAATAATATTTCATTAAATGATTTAAAATTCATAAAAAACATATTCATAAAATTTAATGTTATAAATTTTGAAATATAAACCATTATCCATTCATTTATCACTTTCCCTTTTATGGTAACATTATTTTCCCTAAAAGAGTATAAAATTTTTATTTTTGCTGTAATTGACAAAAGGGTTAAAGAGGGTTAAAACTAAGAGATAAGGGTTTAATAATAAAAAAAATTAAAAATTTTATTGGATGAGAGGATTTAAAATTATACTCTTCTTATATTCTATATATATAAATTTTTTATTACTTGATTATAAAAATTAATTTACATTAATTTAATACTTTATGTAATTCCAAGAATACCCCTCCCCTCACTTTTAAAAGTGAACAACCTCTCCTCTATTCCTCACACATTTATATCACTATATATTAGAAAATACAAACCCAAGTACCTTCCTAATATACCTTTACAAGTTCTAGATATATTATATTATGAAAAATACCAACCTTATTGGGCTTAAGGTGTAAAGAAAAGGCTGATGTCGGGAGAATAGGTAATCATTTTTACGATTCTTTTAGAAAAAATCTTCTTCTACTACCAATAAATATATTGTAAGCATCCTAAAATAATAAATAAAATATCATATATATACTAATATGTAATTATTATTATGTTAAATTATTTTTCCATCTCTTTTCCATCCTATTAAAAGTGAAAACATAGCTCATGTGTATATACTGCTTGTCATCTCCACATAGCAGTATAATTATTTTTTAATCTCCACTTTACTTGTAAGGTTATAAATATGAAACTAATAAATATATTTTATATTTATTAATTAAATATTATTCAATAATTATTATTTCTTATCTATTTTTTCACCTTCTAATTATTTGGAAAATGATAACGTCACAGGTGCGTACATGTGGACTACCTCCTCCATGATCCAATGTGAATTGTTTTTAATTATAAATTTTCATGGATAGTAATAAGGATATATTTAATAAAAATATGTGAAAAATATGATCGTATAATGATTTTTTATATGTTAAATATAATTAATCATTATTTATTCATCCATCAAAAATTGAAAAAAGGGTTCATGCATATGTATGGCCTAGCATATCTATAAACAGTGTAATTAATTTTTATATCTCTATATTTTTTGTATGGACCTATATGTATATATATATATATATATATATATTTTATATATAAATAATTTATATCATAAATATAATTTTTCAGATTTTGGAAGCATGATCAAAGTACAAGGACCAAAACTACTGAACCAAAACATATATGAAAAACAATGCAGATATCACCTAGAATAGTGATTTTAATTATTATTTTTTAATAAAAAGGTGATAAAAGGTTATGAGTGATCCATATATGGTATGATATATATTATTCTTTTCTATAAAATATTAATAATTAATATATTTTTATATATAGTAGTTTCTGACAAATATGAATGATGTCAGCACAAAGGAAAGGGATTTCATCTCAATTTTCCTTCATTGAGGCATGTTTTAATTTTAGACGCCTAATTTTATTTATTTGGTGTGAGAACTTCCAATTTAATTTTTTTATAAAAAATCCTTCATATTTCTTGGTATTCTATGTTACAATTCAAATTAATTAACATAATGGTATTTTAATTGAAATTTACCAAGTGGTAAATGGTTTTTAACTTAATTGTAATTCATTGAGTTATAATTGTACTTCATTGACTATGTTATTCCATGATTGTGACATCCTTACCTAGATCACTCAATTATAGTATCTAAACTGGTGGCCACATAGCCTAAATCACTTCTCCTTGTACACCAACGGCTGCCAACTAGCGATGAGAGTCTAGAGAAGTATTTTGGGAAGGCTATACCCTCGTGATTAGAGTGTGGAATAGTGGTAGAAAATATAAATTAGAAATAGAACAATAAAAAATAACTAAATAGATGTAAAATAATTAAAACATAAATATTATATATTTAAATTGGAAGAAACCATCTCCAATTTCATATACTAAATGATGTTGATCATGCCATACTATACAAAAATGGAATACATGATAAATAGAGTCATTAGGCCCCCAAAAATAGTGTTTAATTTAATCCATTTCATGTATATAATGAAGAAATATATAGATAATAATGAAATATGTAAATTAATCATGTAATATCCATGTTGGTCTGAGTTTCCAATGGGACACTCGGATGATACCACATGTTTCAGCCTCGGCCAAAATGTCTCTAAAAGTTTTTAAATTTATGAATCTACTAACAAAATAGCCTTTGGACTCCACTCATTTCCAAGTAATCCCACATGGATCATATCGATATAAGGGATGAACACATCCCACGTCATTACACTTGATAAAGTAAATATAATTGGGACACAATTTATAAGAAAATGACCAAATCTAAGTATATTATTTGTCAGGGAAGACACATGATTTAGATTAATTAATAAATATATTTATAGGAAATAAGATCCCATACAAGGTGTTCCATGTGATAAATCTATCTATCACTCAAGTTACACTATGAACTCGCCACCCTATAATCCCATATATTTCATCACTCTTAGGAACCCAGGTTTCAATCTTCGTGTCGTATAATTAAATTTACCTCCAAGTTTTTCATTGTCATTCAATGTTAGTAACCCAATTATCACTCATGTAATAAGATAATGAACTTCCTTCTGAGTCCATCATCGACATTCCATATCGGGAACCTAATTGTCTCCTATGGAATAACATAATTAACCTTCCAAGTGTTCTCATCTAAGGTTATCATATAAAAACCCATGTATCCCTCATGGTGTGTAATAAATCCACCATCATGTCATTTTAATGTAATAATCCTCATGAGTTCATCTAATTCTAAACATACCATTTAACACCACATTTAAATCAATTGTTTATTTCATTTATAAGTACTAATTATAACTCACCTCATAAAGTAGTTCACTTCTATACCCCTATATTAGGATGCCTGGCCTGTCTTAATTCATTCCATTAAATTTAGTAAGACACTTATTTATTAAAATTTTAACCTCCCAATTATCTGGGTTAAATAAAACACATCAATAATGGATTAATTCTCAATTTAAACATTGTCTCAAAATATATATTAATATTTCACCTTTATCGGTGTCTCTAATCGAGGTTCCAAACCACGTTCTATGATAACAGGTTATATATCATAGTCTCGTGCATTTAATTTAAGAAAAACTTCATTTAAAGATGTACTATTCAAATGGTCTGATGCATTGAACAATAGTGTAATATATATCACTAGACTTTTCAGAAAAATCATGATACCTCCTACATTAGCTTGGTAGTAGACACTCTATTTGATATCAACTTCTAATTAATTCTTGAATGGGAGAAAAAAAGAAATAGTGGAACATAATAAAAATAGAAAAATTATCTCACATAGAAAGAGTAATAAATATGGATAGATAAATTAAGAAAGGGATATAATGGATTGAAGAAATTACTGATACACTTCCAATGTAATTAATGGAGGACCAATCAGATCTTAGATGAGGGACTTACCAAAAAACATAGGAGGAGGTTGAAAGCTTACAATGGGAGAAAAATTATATTGTGTGTGGGAAGGAAGAAAAAAGAATGAGGTATATTAAATAGAGAGAGTGGATTTCAGTAATTTCACTATTTTAAAAAAAGGGTGCTTGATTTGGTCTCATAGTTGGCCAAACCGTGCACCAACCGTGCACCGTCACTATCCATGTGAACCATCACCTTGCATGGTTAGGTGCACGGATAGAAAAAACAATGTGATAACTATGGGTTTAATAACTACTAAAGGTTTTTATTTTTTTCATGGTCAATCCCTTAGTTTTTCATACTAGGCTACACCTCTTATGGGACCACATGGTTAAGTGGCACGGATACTACTAAACATGTACCAATTGTGCACCCATACCTATTCCAGCAAAAACCAGAGCTCTAGGATTTAAAAAAACCCCAGATGCTCCCAAACCCTTCATTAATCCTTTAAGAAAATTCATTAGAAGAAATAAAGTAATTATACTAAAATTTAAAGGGTTCATAACCCATTTGAAAAGTTTTCATCTTAAAATATACCCTCATAAATACTACTCATCCCTCATTTTCCCTTTCGAAGGTGTTAAAGAATCATATTATAATAAATTTTATCATTGATCACGTACATCATCCTCTCACTCCTAGGTATCATCCTGTACATAATCTTCATTCCATATCACCTGCATAAGTGGAACTGAACTACCTATGAGATCCTCCATGATCAAGTCAGCGATACATGTAGGATGCTTCTCAAAGGAAGCATCTACCTCTAACTCAACTTCATCCGGATGAAGAATATGAGATAGGTCTGAGTGATAATGACATAACTGAGATTCTTGTAAGAATTTGTGCATGGTTCGAAACCACTGAGATATTTACAACTGATAGGTTACTGGACAAACTCTCTCCAAATTCTCAAAAGGGCCAACATAATGAGACAAAAAACTTACCATGTCTCCAAATCAGTCCATTCCCCAGTATAGGTAAAATATGAAAGAGTACTTGATCCCTAACCTTGAAGCCAAGAGTCTATTGATGGAGATCTTCAAAAGACATATTCCTAGACAAAGCTATATCCATACACTTTCTGATGAGTTGTACCAACTCTAAAGTCTTATGAATGAGATGAAATCCCAGTAGTATCACCTCACATTTGTCTTACCAGCACAATAGTGAATGGAAGGTCATGTTGTATAAATCCTCATAAGGATCCATAAGTATAGTCCCCTGGAAGATAATATTATAAGAAAATTCATAAAATGTAAGGTGTTTCTTCCAAGAACCACTAAAATCCAATATGTATGCCCAGATCATTTCTTCTAACACATGTATCATACAATTGGACTAACCATCAGTCTATGGGGGATAGGATGTACTTAGAAGTACTTGTGAACATAGTTCTGTCTGTAATCCCTACTAGATCCACAATGTAAAAAAAGAATATTTTTCTAATTTGATAGTAAATGGAACGTTGTGAAGTTAAATTATCTATCTCACATATATCCTTCATATCTTATCCACTGAAAAGGTCTCTATTATTTGTAAAAAGTGAGATACCTTTGTAAATATGTCTACGATTAACCATACAATGTCACTTCCTAAAGGTGACCTAGGTAATCCCATCATAAAAACCCTAGAGACATCATCCCATTTCCACTCTGGATTGGGGAATGGTTGTAAAATCTCTACTGGTTGATGGTGTTCCACCTTCACATACTAACAGGTGGATCACCAACAAAGGAAATTGGATATCTCCCTCTTCATATCAGGCCACCAATATTGGCAGTGTAAATCACGGTATATCTTTATAATCCCAATATATAATTTCTAAGTAAAAGAATTATACTCATGTTTAAAATACTCTATTATTTCTTATATAACCCAGATACGTCCATGAATGTGAAATATATCATCCTCATCAATAGTCCAACCAGGTGGTGGATACTTGCCTTAAACAATTTCCCACAAGACCAATCCCTCATGACCACAAAGTTACCCCATCTTAACTCTATACATAAGTGATGAAGTCACTACTAAATATATAAGGATAGGCTACCCAAGATTTTTAAGGAACTCTAAATTCATATTTCAAATAAGTGCTAATAATTTCCACTCACAACTAGCCTCCATAACTTCTAGTTTCTAAGACTTTCGAATTGGATCATCTCCAAAAGAATTAACTTTCCCATGCATATACATAAGATAAAAATAAAATAACTATATTTATTTAACTCACCTCATCTTCCAAATATTCAATTAATGTATTGTAAAAATATACTTGATTCTTTTTTGGTCCATGTAAACCAAAAAAAAATTCTCCCTGTAAATAACGCCTCCAACAACACAAGGTGTGAACCATAACTGCTAGCTCAAGATCATTCATCGGGTAATTATGCTCATGAGTCCTCAACTAATGAGACCTATATACTATGAATTCACCACCCTATATCATAATGGCTCACTTCTAGATTCCTTATGTATTGTATTAAATATTGTATCAACTTGTGGGATTAGGTAAAATCAGGATCATCACTGAATTCAATATCCCTTTAATCTTATAAAATGCCTTCTTGAATTCTTCATAACATGTCAAAATGAAAATTTTCTTGGTCAATCCTATAATTTTTGTTGTAATATTTGATAAATAATGTAAAAATCACTTTTAATAGTAAGATAGTCTAAATAAAGTTTGTATTTCCAAGAAGTTCTTGGGCTTCTCCTAGGATAAAACTGATCTCTCTTCTCTGATTCAACCAATTCTCCTCTCTTATGAATAATATGACCCATGAAAATAGACCTTATTGATCCATAAGTTTTATTTTATGATCTTATCATATATCTAGTTCTCTCTTAGTATTCTCAAAATGATATCAATATGTTAGTTATGTTTGTGTCGAGTATGTGAGTACACAAAAATGTCATCCATAAAGACTACCAAAAATAAATCCAAATATGGGTAGAAATACCAATTCACCAAATACATGAATATTATTGTATCATTATTAAGATTTAATGTCAAGATCAAATACTTATACAACACATATATACTATAGAATGTTTATATGGTATATACAATGTTTTAACATGCACCTGATGGTTAACTGGCCCAAAATTGATATTTGATAAAACCCTTACTCCTTGGATCTTGTCGAATATGACATTATATATGAGTTATGAGATAGTGGTTCTTAACTATATTTTAGTTCAACTGATGTTAATATACGCAATTCATAAATGTACCATCTGCCTTATCGGATAAAATGATAGGTCAACCTCAAGGGGAAGCACTGAGCTGTATAAAACCCTTAGCTTCCAAGACCTCTAGCTACCTATTGAAATAATAAAACATAGTAGTAGTCATCCTGTAAGAATGAATTAATATTGTTGCAACTCCTAGTACTATATTAATAGAAAATTCTACCTCACTATGAGGAGGTAGTCTGGAAAATTCATCAAGGAATACATCCCTAAAATGTTCCACTAACATAGGTAAATTATCCTGACATGTTCCCTGATCATCCATATAAAGAATAAAAATATGGGTTGTCACTCCTCTCATTCCATGATTCTTTGGTCCATATTTAATTTCTTGTAAATTCTATTAACCCTTGTTAATATAACTATCAACCTATGGTGATGTGAAGGGAACCGTATAATTATATAAATAAATATAAGCATGATAAGGAACCAACAAGTCAATCCTAAGAAAGAAGTCAAAAGCAATAATCTCTAGGAAAAATTGGTTTCCAATAAAATGATACTATCCCATATCATGGGGAACTCCTTACACTATATCACACTCTCTTCTTGAACACCAAACAGATTATTGAGTTTCCTTAAGTGAAAAAATTACAATATCTCAGGACCAACACTCTCTATAGTCAATCTGGATATAAAGTAGGGAAAAGAAACTATATCAAATATATCAGAAGCATGAGTATATCATACAAAAAATGTACCTCTAACTA
This sequence comes from Viscum album, assembly GCA_963277665.1. Classification (NCBI taxonomy): domain Eukaryota; kingdom Viridiplantae; phylum Streptophyta; class Magnoliopsida; order Santalales; family Viscaceae; genus Viscum; species Viscum album. The sequence goes on along the minus strand of OY728133.1, from coordinate 1,054,464,316 downwards.
TAAATGTCTCAACACTCTAATTGTTAAGGATCAACTGCACTACATATATCTAGTCGTTTCCATGCCCCTAAGATACATCCTCACTACCCTGGTTAGGCCTACTCTACTAGAGATATAAATCATAGGTCTAGATCCCTCATCCTAGTCGAACATTAGTAGTCTATATCCCTACATTAGGAGGGGCTACTAACCCCACTCATAAATTTGGATTCAGTGCAGATCCTCTATCACTAGAAACTGGAATAAAATCTCTAAAAAATTGCTGAATATTACCCATCTTTCTACAATCCTAACACTTAACTAGTTCTTAAATACACTGGGACTTTGTATGTCCAGGCCTACCACACTAATGAAATACCACCTGGGTATATAATTGAACACTCTGGTAGTTTCTTCTCCCTTGATAAGCCTCAAAATGATACTTCTTTTTTATAATTGAAGCAGTTCTAGGTCTCAGAGTTTAACTTCCATGGCTCAAACCTTCAATCACGCTCAGTTTATTCTTATTAATGAGTTCATAATTAACTGTTCAAGATATGGTAGTCAAATAGAAGATGTTCACCTTTTATTATATGTCATACCTGAGACCATCCATGTAGCACCTAACTTTGGGTTACTCATCATCTAGAAGGATTGTTGTGAAGCACTAGAGCTCCATAAATTATTAATAGTAGTCCATGACTAATAAATTTTCCTTCCCAATTTGCATAAACTCTATAAATAAATCATCCCACCACATCTCGAGATATAAATAATCATAAAAAACCATCAAAAAATCCCTCCAAACCATATCCAAATGATGGTCTTCTTGGGTAAATACATTACAACATTTCATGGAATAATATCTTACCATGTATGTAGTGATATTCCCTATCCCCCCAAGAAGTGTCCCAAGATTCTCATAAATATATAAAATGGACTTCATCTAGGACTCCATATCCTATGGTCCACCATCCTCAAAACTAATGGGCTGATGTTTCTGCTAGAATTACAGTTTCAAATCAGCTATAATAGGGGTATATCGTGGGGCTCCCTATATAGTCTACATGAGCCATAAGAATCTATCTGTAAACTGGGAATCAATGACCTAGTTGAGAATATCAATAGTTGTATTAAATGGAACTATATGAGGTAATACAAGTGGTTCAGGGACCAACACCTCTAGAGCATGGTCGTCACCACCCTCCTCAAAAATTACTTAAGGATTTAGTTGTGGAATTTCTCTACAAATTCAAAGAGCATGCCTCATATAAGGTTGTGATCATGTTATAGATTACAGATATAAGAAAAGGTATGGCTCAATACTTCCTATATAAGCTTCAAACCCCTATACATTCTCCTAAAGCTATGTTTGTGTGACATATAAGACCATGAATAATAACAAGATATAATGCCTAATACCCACTACTAAGGTCAGGTAAGGGGAAAATTATCATTTATCATATCATGGGTTATGGTATATAGTGTTTCAATTTCAAGTTATAGAGTAAAAACCCCTTTAAGTGGCAATAAGAATCACCATTTGACGATAACCTTTTCATTTAATATTTCATGTATCATTAATTTTAACTCATTTATGTATATAAAGTGGTCCAGTTAGATGTGTTACCACTCCCTAGTTATAAATTACTATTCTTTATAAGTTGCAATTGGAACATCTTATAACTACAATTAGGTTTTTACCTTAAGCATCTGCAACATCCCAGCAAAAATAAATAGGGAACCAAAAGCAATATCGGTCACCACATGGCCTAAAGAGAACCTCCTCATATGCTATAGGTTCCAGACTAGTAGTTAGGGTCTAATGATGGAACGTTGTGGAGACTATACACTTAATATCAGAGTTGCATAGTGTTAGGTATGCTATAAATCAATGGACAATAGTAGAATTAGTAATAGTTAATGAATAATAAATGAAAAAATATATAATGACTAGGTATAGTGGCCAAAGAAAAATATACTACAATTCGTGCTTGTCCAAGATATTCAACAAAAGATAAACTGGGAAACACACATTAGTATGTACAGTACAATGAAACAAAATATTTAAAAGATGGACCAAAAGTCACTAGGGAAGTCTCCAAGAGAATCCTAAGTACCAACTCAGTATCATGCTCCTAACTCCCAGTTATTAGTGTAATAGTGAAAGAAATAGATCAAGGACCTAAGAATAAGAGGATCTACTTCGGTACCCCAGTGCAATGGCAGACCAAGCAGGGTGTGAGACATACTCCGTAGGACACCACCAACAGTTTCTAAATCATAGTCCAACTCATGTATATAAAATAAGTGTTGTGAATTTATATCAAAGTAAAGTATAAATGATAAGTAAATAAATAACCAAGTTGTTTTAGGTTCCTCAAATACCCAAGGCCGACCACACCTACTTCATCCTAAGTTAGAAAAGTATGAACTATAGGAAACTTGTACAAGTATGATAAGGGGAAAGTGGTGACAAAATCAATAAATAGGTATAAAGATATAGACCAATCCCAATCATTTGACTTGGATTGAAAGACATGTCCCACGGATATCAAATGGTAATCAGCATACCTTTCTATAAAAGTGACTAATAAAATATAATAAGAAAAACCCTAGGCACATCTAAGGGTAACATTAACAAGGAATACATGTACCATACCTAGAGCACCTTAAAATATCATTTCCATCCGATTATATCAAATTAAATCCATGAAAGTCCTTGAAAGTATAATTCCTAGAATAATGTGAGACAACGACCTCTGATCTCATACATGGTGTCTCATGTAGGGGACCAAGTCACACTTGTGGCCTTGTATAACCATCTCACCAATAATCCCATCCAAGGTCTCTCCTTTAGGGATCTAGTATCACTGATAATGAAGTAAGAGGAATGCATGGTGAGCCCATCCCACTATACTAGTGTCTTTCCCAAATAATACAAAATCTATCATTGAAACTGATGACAAGCACAATAAGCCCATCTTTAGCGTTCCATAGAAGGGAACCAGAGTATCATTCACAGCGTCCATAAATCATTTAATAGATTAATTTAAGAAATAAAAAAAGGTCATGCTAAAGGGTATGACATATGAAACAAGGATGCATTAAGGGGTCCACACCCATTATCCACTCCAACTATTTATAAAAAGGGGCCACAAACACAAGCAAGCCAAATCAAAACACATGATTACAAAATAATCCAAAGAAACAACCATACCATAAATCCAAGTAGATAATATCACGTAAATAAGTTTTCCAATTTGAATAAAGTTCACCTCATTGAGGGTAATTATTAGATATCATGATTTTTTTTAATTCAAGAAATTCATTTAGCTCGCTTTAGGAAGTCCAATTCCAAAATTGAGTGTAATTAACCCACCTAAAGATGGTTTTTATACAAGTGAGTATCAAAATTTAATTCATAAATATTAGGTAACTCCCAAAGGGGTGGATCTAACATGGGAAGACAATATTTAAAAAGTGAGAAAAAATGAATCTAATCAGATAGGGTGGTTTTATTTGAGAACATATCCTCTCACCACACTAAGAAAGGTATAAACGCATCACATCAAAAGCTAAGAAAATTAATTCATGTAATTTCATTGTTTTTAAGAGACACAATGAATGTATTGTGTGTGGAAAATGGTAAAATTATATAAAATGATCAAACTTGAGGGTAAATGAATAATGGACAAACGCCCTGAAAATATAGTGGATTAGGTCGCATCCCATTTGTGTAGAGTGAGAGAAGATAAATGAATAATGGAAGTAAGAGGATTTTTAAACTTTATGAGATGATTCCAACTCACCTGAAAGTTCTTGAATTGGAGGCTGTATGAGGGAGATCTCCCCATGCCTAGAGGAGGAGGAGAAAGGCCCATGGAGGAGGCTACTGTACACAGAGGAAAAAGAAGAAATGAAGAGAAAAAAGAAATAAAGTTACAGGGAAAAACTACAAATTATCCCCTTTAATTTGTCACACAGTTTGGATGTACAGTTGGCCAAACCGTGCACCAACCGTGTTCATGTTGCTGCCTAAGGACGTAGGTTGCACGGATCATGCACACAGTTTTGGAAACTATGCGCAAATCGTGTGTGTCCCCTGTGTTTGAAAACCTATAGAAAATTGAAAGTCTTTATAGATCCTCCTGTATGGTTAGACCAAACTATGTGTCACCTCCTGCTCCACTGGATTAAGCTACATGGTTTCTTATAAGGGTCGCACGGTTTTAGAAAAATTGTATGCCCTTCCTGCTCCTTCCTTAAAGTAGGATTTTTGGCATCGATACTCTTGAAACATGATGGAACACCAAAGGGACCCCTTGAGCCTAAAACCAAGTCTAAAAAACACATTTAAGTATTCCAATTCTCATAATTCCATTTTGAAACATGGTTTACAAAACATTCTACCCACCAAATGAAAAAAATAAAATTTCCATTGGAATTTCTTATGATCCAAAAACATAGTTCTTCAAATGAATGTGTTTCATCTCCAAATTGCCAACTCACCTCTGAGTGTCACCTTAAAATACGATAAATAAGCCATAAAAAATCAACCCAAATCTCTTTTCTGAACTAAAACATTGACACGGTTCCTACCCAAGTTTATATTACCCTTTAAAATATCACATCTTCTTCTCCATCACCATCATATATTCTATCATTTGGAAAGACAAAACTGGGTCATAGTATTCCACTGATTGAACTACCCATTTTAGCATGACCTTAGTACTCCAATGGTGCACTTGGAATGACTCTAACTATATACTATTAATCAACTCCAAATTGACCTTAGAGGCCGAGTTGATATGACTTCTCATGAGAATTATTGGCCAACACTCAACACATTTTCTTCAACCGAAAAATGTTCCATTAAGAAGTTCCCCACCCACCACATATGAAAATAGAGAAGAAAACCCAGTCGAACCAGACAAGAAAAAGTTTGTTTACTGGATTGAGCAATATTGTATTGATAAGATCATATTGAGTCAATCGGAATGAGGTACATCGTATTGAGTATTTGATCAGAATTTGATTTTTGTAGATTGAGAATGGGTTCTCCGTGTTGATCCCATCGTATTGACAGATTTGGATCCGGACTCATTATATTAAGAGAATCAGATCTAGACTCATTGTATTAAGAAAATTATATTCAACACATTAGATTGAGAAAATTGGATCCATCTAAATCAGGCTAAGGATTCAGACTGAACTACTGTGGAATAGTTTTAACAAAGACTTTATTCTTTTGTTTGGATCGATTTTTTTCAATAAAAAATTGTAAACTTATGGGGGTCTTTATAATATTTCTTGTCTGGAGATAGAAGTTTTCTAATGGGATTTGGAATAATTTTTATTAACTTCTTTATAATATTAGATTTCCATAGACCCATGAGAGTGGATATGGAAAGGATATACGTTCTCACAATGAGGTTGAACCCTGCAAATCTTATGTGTTTTACTTTATTTCCAACTTTTATAGGCATGAGTATTTACAAAAATTTGATAAGGAAATAAATCTTAACATGCTGTAGGGGTAATGTTTCTAAAAGTCATGAAACTTATAAAAAAGTGAACAGCTAATTCAACCCCCCTGCCTTTTCAGTTTTTATTCGATCCTTTGGAACTTCCGGCATCCAACTGACAATCAAGTCAAATGGAAACTGTTTCCATCCATGAGTCCATCCAAGGAGTTACTAAGTTGGAACCAAAGTGTCACTTAGGACTAAAATATTTGGAATGTATTATTTCAACAATAATCTATAGTTTATTATGATTTCTATGCTCACAAATACCCTTTTCTATTTTACTAATAATTTAAAATTAAGTGTATTTTAGGGAATTGATATTTCTTAATTTTTTTTCTAAAATTATTTTCAAGCTTTTAATTTTTAAGGAATATTTATTTAAGTCTTCAAGACACATTTCCAATCAATCTAGAAACATTTTTCATACCCTACTTGATAAAAGTAATGTAAGTAATAAATCATATGTTTTGTACAGCACATATGTATCATGATCTGTACGTTTACATTCAACCTTATGCTAGAAGAAAAATGTATGGTGTCTCAACCCTGTGTTCAAAATAGTACATATGGTTAATCAACAGTATGTTATCAGAAAATTATGGTTAAAGAACCTTATGGTTGGAAGTAACCTTATGTTTTTCGGGTGAGAAAAGTATAATTAAAGAACCATACATAAGTAATAAACCACACACTTTAGAGAGAAACGTATGGATCATCAAATTCAATTTTATAATCAGCCTAACACTTTCAACCTTACATTCGAAGGATGAATGATATGTAGTGGAACCCTATATTTGGAATTTTTTGCTTTGTGAAGGAACCCTATATTTGACTTTTCAATGTGTCGAATATTTTTTTGATATTTTCCGCAATTGTTGCAGTGGTCTTGACAAAGTTATAGGATGTTTTATATCTATTTTGACTATTTTAAATTTTGTTATATTTGATTCAAAAAACCATATAAAATGGATATTTTCACTCTTATTATTAAGGGAAATTATGACTCCCCTAGGTTATTTGAATTTGAATATCTACATTTATTGAGGCATCTTTTTTGGATCTAGAATTCTGAATTAGGATTTTTTTTAATTATATATTCGATAGGTGTATCATTTCTGATATGGTATTTTTTCCAGAAAAATATTTTCAAATAAGATCATACCTTAAAAAAAATATACAGTGCTACAAAAATTGAGAATCTCATAAGATACTACACTTTGGAGATACACATATTCTATCTTGTTCTACTGTAAGTTTTCTATTTCTCTGTTTTATTGATTCTTTTAAATTGAAGATCTTTGTGGAACTGATATCGCTTGAGAATAATTATTTATTGAATACTATCATTTTGGAAGAATAAGATCCATCATCTGTTAATTGATGTTGTTTTAATTGTGAAGATCAACCAGCTTAAAACAATAAATCTCTTTTAATTTATTTGAGTTTTGACTACTCATACTCAATTGTGGTGGAGTATCGGCTTCTCTATCTAAGATTTGGATAACTGGTTCTCTATTATAAGAACTGTAATACATTTTTATTAGTATTTTTTGTAAAGTTGTCAATTGACTGAACTTATTTGTGGATTTTGGTCTTGTGATAAGAGGACCAGGCTAGTGAAATTCATTAAGCTCAAAGAGAGACCATTTGGTGGAGTGGACTAGGGGATCTTTGTTCCCTCAACCACTATAATAAATTGTGATCTTTATTTCTATCTATCTGCTATATATTATTATATAGAATAAAAATGTTGCATATCTTCTTTAATTGCAGAGGGTGTTAAAATCCAAAATTGTGGAAGTTTTCTAAAATGTAGCATTCACCACCCTCTTTTGTGTTACCTTGTACACTCCGACCTAATAATTGGTATCAAATGTGAGATTTTAGATAAGGATATAAAAAAATGAAAGTAAAAGGACTATATAAATATGAAAATGGATGATCCAAGAGAAGGGATTTCCGTCATTTGTGCTCCATACTTAAATGCAGAAAATTATGGTTACTGGAAATCTGGGATGGCTATATATCTAAAAAATCCTCGATTCAGATTTTATTCTAAAATTACTACTCCCTATAACATTCCTGAAAAACCAAAAACATGGGATGCTTCAATTGAATCCAAATATATTATGAATTAAAATTATATGAGTGAAATTATCTATAGCCTTGGACTAGATGAGTTCAATCAAATTTCGAAGCGTCTTAATGCTTATGTAATGTGGAATACTATTGCAGTTGCCTATGAAGGGACAGATAATGTGATATAGATGAGTTATGTTGTAACCAAGTTAAAATTTGACACATTTAGGATATTTTATGGAGAAATAATCTCACAAATGTATGGAAGACTTAAATAATTTATCAATAATTTTATAGTCTTAGGTGAACCTATCAAAAAACTGAACAGGCATTGAAAGTACAGAGAATACTACCTCTAAAATGGAATGGAATATCTGCTGCTATTTAACAGTCATCACCTATCAAAGATTTGAAAATTAATGAATTAATTGGGACACTGATGATGTTTGAAGATGAAATGCAAGATGAAATTGAAGATTATAGAATAATTTTGAAAAAAGAGAACACTTCTCTAAAGGTGAAATCTCAGAAGTCAAGAAGAAAAATGAAACAAGAAGATATAAAGGAAAAGATTTCAGATTCATCTGATTCTGAAATAGAACTAGCGTAGTTATACAAAAAGTTTAGAAAGCTTAATAAAAAGAAAAGAGGATTCATGAAATCCTTCAAGAAGGATGAGAAAGAGTTCAAATAAGTAAGATGCTATGAATTCAAGAAATTAGGTTAGATTATACCTAAGCGTCCTCATCTAAAATATGAAAAGAGAAATCCAAATAAGAGATATCAGAAAATTGACGATTATGAACATAAAGGCGAAAGAGCAATAATAGCAACACATAGTATTTTTTAAGACTCCATAAGTTCATCTAAATCATATATAGAAAAAGAAAAATCAAATTTGAAAGACAATATATACTTTATATCTAAAGAGGAAAAGGTACAAACCTATTACGCATTCAATTATGATTCAAATTATTCTAGTTTCTCAAATAGTAAATTAGTTGAATAATGTTCTATGTTAGAATATAAATATGATTATTTATAAAAAAAATCATGAATATTTAAAGGACATTCATAATGTTGTTTTAGGTGAAAGAGATACCTTTTTGAAACAACATCAATAATTATTTAAAAATTTTAACTCATCTACATAAAACTATATTGATCATGAAAAGAAGATCAATGATTTACAGGATGAAGCAGAATCATATAAGAGTGTTTCTCTTGTTATTACTAAAGGATAAAATATCTAAAATTAAATAATTGGAAAGAATATTATTGAAAGTAAAATATTTCGTATAGTAAGTAAGGGTGAGAAATCTAAACTATACAAGAATTATTTTTTTCCCAATTCAAAAAATGAAACTTGTCATTTTTTAGGATTAAAAAGGAAATAGACAAATAAAAGTTATTTGACAAATCCTAATATTAGTGGAATTAAAATAGTCTTTATTTCAAATATTTTATCTAAAAATAATGATATAATCAATGAAAAAACAAAGCATATCTAGATTCCCAAATTACAGCTGGCTAACACTATTGGGCCCATAAAAGTGTGGGTACCAAAAAAACATTTGTTTAAATAATTTTTCATGTAACATGATACAAGAACAGTAATGATATATCTTATGTGGAGAGTGGTTTTTTGAGGCATATGAGTGTATATCCATCAAATTTTCACACACTGACTCAAATGGATAGAGGTCATGTCACTTTTGGTGATAATGCGAACGGGAAAATAGTTGGAGTTGGAATGGTTGGAGATCATAAGTCCATATCAATAAACGAAGTATTGTATGTACAAAGGATAAATCACAATTTGATAATTATTTATCAGCTTTGTAATGATGGCTTTCATGTTGATTTTTCTAACAATTCATGCATTGTTTTTAAATATAAATTTCTTAATTTATAGCACCAAGAGCTGACAATATCTATACACTGTGCATAAATTCATTGTGTCAAAAAAATAGAATTGTTTTACTATAAAGGAAAATGAGCCACGGATATGGAATAAGAGACTTACTCATTCTAACATTTATTCTTTACATAAACTTTCTAAGAAACAATTAGTTTTTTATTTGACCAGTCTTAAATTTGATGATGACAGATTCTGTGAGGCATTCCAAATTGGCATGCAATATAAATCTTCTTTAAAATCGATTAAAAAAATTTATACATCTAAACCTCTAGGAAATTATCCACTTGGATCTGTTTGGACCATTAAGAGTAGCAAGTTTGGATGGTAAATTATATGTTTATTTTTTAGTAGATGATTATTATAAATTTACTTGGATTTATATTCAAAAACTTAAGAGTGGTTTTTTTGTCTGTTTTTGAAATATTTTGTAATATTTTTCCCAATGAAAAAGATTTTTAAAATAATTTCATTAATAAGTGATCATGGTGAAGAATTTGAGAATCAAGAATTTAATTATTCTTGTTCAAATTTGGGTATTTAACACACCTTATCTACAGCAATAATACCTCAAAAAATTGAGTTGTTGAAAGGAGAAATCAAACTATTCAAGAAATGGCTAGGAATATAGTAAATGAATATAGTATTCCTGTCTATTTTTTGGTAGAAACAGTAAGCACAACCTTCTATATCATGAATATAGTTTTAATTCAGACTATTTTCAAAAATAAACCTTATGAACTTTGGAATAATAGAAATCCTAAAGTAATGTACTTTAAAGTTTTTGGATTCAAGGTGTATATCTGGGACACCAAGGATAATCTTGGAAAGTTCAATACAAAATCAGATGATGGAATTTTTTTAGGTTATTCTGCTACCTCTGAAGCTTATAGATTGTTTAATAAAAATCAAGGATTTTTGATGAATCAGTTCATGTGAAGTTTGATGAAACTGACCCTTTCCTTAAGAAAACAGATTAAACTGATGAAGTTGCTGACTCTATAGACAACATGAGGCTGTAAACCCCAAAAAATGATTTCAAAAATGATATTAACAAAATTCAGTCCAGTTTATAATAACATGAAACTAAAGAATATGAAAGTGTTCTTCCTAGACAGTCTAGAACCCTAAAGAACCATACTTTAAAAAATGTTATAGGCGACCTATAAATAGGAATTAGGACTAGAAGAAATGTAGGAAACCTTGCATAATTCTCTGACTTTCAATCTCACTTAGAACCTAAGACTATTAAAGAATACTTAGAAGATGAAAGTGAGATGTTTTCAATGTAAGAAGAGTTAAACCATCCTAAAATAAATAAATCTTGTGAACTAATTGAAATACCAACCAATTATCCAATTATATGAACCAAGTGGGATTTTAGAAACAAACAGGATCATCAAGGAATCATAACCAGGAACAAATCCAGATTAGTTTCTAAAACATCTAATCAGGAAGAAGGTATAGATTATGATGATACCTTTGCACCAGTTGTTATAATAGAATCCATTAGAATAATTTTAGATTATGCATCATATATAAATTTTAAATTATATCATATTGATGTTAAATATAACTTTTTAAATGGTTATTTAATGGAAAAAGTTTATGTTGAACAACCCTCAGATTTTGAAAGTCCTCAAAAAACCGAAATCTATTTTTAAACTTACTAAATCAATTAATGGACTTAAACAAGAACCAAGAACTTGGAATGAAAGATTAAGTTCCTTTATTTTGAAAAATTCTTTTATTGTTGTATTTTTAGATCCAAAAATCTTTAATAAAACTATTTTTTATAATATTTTATTAGTTCAAATTTATGTTAATAATGTTATTTTTGGTTCTTCTAATAAAAAGCCTTGTCATGATTTTTCAAAATTAATGAAAAAATAATTTTAAATGAGTATAATGGGAGAACTGAATTCATTTTTAGGATTTAAAATTGATCAAAAAGATTTTGGAACTTTTTTAAATCAAAGCAAGTATATCATTGATTTATTTAAAAAAATTGGACTTGAAAACAACAAGAAATATACAACCCCCATGTGAACCAATATAAAACTTTATTTGGATGAATGTGGAAAACTAGTGGAAAATAATTTATATAGAGGTATGATTGGTATCATGTTATATCTTACTACTAGTAGACCAGACATTCTATTTTATGTATGTATTTATGCTAGATTTTAATCAAATCCAAAAGAATCCCATCTTTCAATTGTTAAAATAATTTTTATATATTTGAAGGGAAATATTTATCAATCTCTTATTTACCCCAAAAGTTTTGATTTTAAATTAGTTTCACATTTAGATAATGAATTTGGAAGTTGTAGATTAGATAGAAAAAGTACCTCAAGAAGATATACCTTTTTGGGAAAAATTTTGGTTTTATGGTCTAGTAAGAAATAAAACTCTTCTTCAATATTAACCATTAAGTAAGAATATGTGTATGCTAGAAGTTGTTGTGCACAAGAATTTTGGATGAAAAAAACTCTTCTAGGATTTGGATTAAATTTGAATAGTATTCATATTTTATGTGATAATGCTAGTTCAATAAATATTTCAAAAAATAATATTATTTATTCCAGGACTAAGCACATTGATTTAATGCATTGTTTTCTAAGAATCGTGTTCTTAAAAGGGTTATATCTTTAGAATTTGTTAATAATTAATATCAACAAGTTGATATTTTTACTAAACCACTTCTTACTAATAGTTTTTATTTAATTAAGGGTGGATTAGTTTTATTTAATTTTAAATAAGTAATTGTTAAGTTATTTTTTTTCAAAGAATATTTAATATTTATTTCTGTTAAAATTTTCTTACTATTTATTTTACTCTCGATGTTTATTTATTTAAATATATTAATTTTTAGTTATTAATTCACATGTTTTCAAAAATTGTAAAAATTACCCTATGTAATTGAAATGGGAAACCAAGGTAACAAAATTATATATCAAAAAACTTTCGACTTACATTACCACTTTTTCTCAAATCATTTCATCTACCAAAACCACCATCTCCCTTCAAAACCCTAGAATCTAAAAAGATCATAAATTTTGATTCTCATAAATAGAGAAGACCAAGAAAACTAAAAAGGGAGAGCCTAGTGATCTGAAGCGTCAATGAGTTACATCAAGGAATATTCTTTTAAGGGAAGGTTGTAGATTTAAAGTGGTTGTATAAGACGAATCTATTGTTTAAGAAAGCATTGAAATTTCAAGGTTTGGAATTTTTATTCAATGAAGAGAATACTGATTTTTTTTAGGAGGTAGAACTAAAGCATTTCTTCATTAGTGTATAGTTTAATTTTGGTGAAATAGAAGATATTGTATTTTTTGAAATAAAAGATAAGAAATTTTCTATTTATTTTTTAGAAATATCTCAAATTTTGAAATTTCCTCATGAAGGAGTATTTCATTTTGACCTTAAATATATTAAAAGTAATGATCACAAGTCTATGGATATTATATTGTTTCTATTTGAATCAACAAATATATGGAAGATGTTTTTTAAATATCTTGAGGTAGATCAAAAAGTGTTGGTTAAGTTCATTCAAACTGCAATTACCCTAAGAGTAACTGAAAGAGAGAAAATCATATATCCATACATGTATATTATGTTACTGTTCATAAGTAAAATCAAGTTTATATTTCCCAGATACATGTTTATATATTTGAATTATTATTGTCAAGAAGAGGCTCATATGTATTTTTATCCCCACGGATGTATAATTTTCTTGATTCTTTTCTTGAAAAATATGATTTTTTTCATCTCAAAAGTTAAGTTTCATCATAGTAATGTTCTAAATTTTGTTAATCTTAGGAAGTTTGGCTTTTACTAGAGTACTATGAATGGTAATCTGATACCAGTTGGTGTAGATGACCAGCAGAAATCAGGATCCTTTGACTAAGAGGAGAAAAGTTATATAATAAATAAAGGAATTGGAGAATCAAGGATAGAAGGAGTTTCCAAACCAATTAAGTGAAAATTTTGATTTAATAGTACAACAGAAGAAGAAGATAAAGAAGAATAATAATAATTTATAGATGATTTGGCTATGAAACTAAGGAATAGAGAAGCACCACCATCTGAAGAACCGGTGATAGGTTTTCGAGAAGATGCCTATTTGGTTTAATTGGAAGAACCAGCTCAAGGAGAAGATCAACAAACTAAAATAAAAATTCAAGATCTTCAGGATGTTCCTCAGGAACAATATGAGGTTTTTTTATCTGAAACTATTTAAGAAGAGTCTAACCAAGAAGAGCCTCAAGGGAAAATATCAACAATTGAGGTTATAGATCTGGGGGAGCATCAAGATATCTCATCATTTGATCGGTCATTAGAGAGACCAGGATCTATCTCTGGAGAAAAGACAGAAGTTCTGGATAATATTTCATGTTCCCTTGAAAAGTCAGTTGAGAAGTCTATAGCTAATTCCTTAGTCATTTTGGATATTGATCATTCCAAATATCTAGATAAAGGGACTTATGATTCTTTGACTAACCAAATTTAAAATATTATGGTTTAGTTCAACAAGGTTTAAGAAGATAATTAAGTTCTAAGACAGGATTAAGAGGCCTCTATGAAATATTTTAATGATTTATAGAATTCTTCATCCCCTAGGATAGAGTTTTAGTCTCTTCAAACTCAACTTCGAGAAATTAAATAAAATTTTGTGTCAAAAAGGGATTTTGATGATTTTAAGGGGGATATTCTAGATCAAATTGAAAAAATCAAGTCTGAGCCTTTTTCCAAAATAGATTTTGCAGATATTAAGTGGTATTTGGGAATCTAGTTTGAGTAAATCAAGGTGAGTGTTACTCGAGTCAGTACTTCTACCTATATCCCTTCAACATCAGCAGATTTAATAAGAATATTTCAAGTAATCACAACGGTTACGGGTGATATGAACAACATATTTCAAAACCTTTAGGGAAACAGTGCTCCTTTTTCATTATTATTGGATAATCAAATATGTATTATTGATCAATTGATTTCTAGTGAACCAGAAATTCAACTTCTTCTTAGCCAGTTAAGTGATAAATAGTTTTTTTATATGCGATATGAAGAAAGTTTTCATGACCTTTTGAAAGTCAATTTAGTTGAAAGTATTCATGTGAATCTGGATTCCAGAGTTTTAACAAGGAAGTTGGGAGATAATCTTACTGAAAGATAATAGGTACAGATGGAAAAATTGAAATAAGTGTTCCAATATGTTCAGATTCCTACAAGAACAATGAACGAGATAAACCCTGACGAAACCCTTACACTTGACTAAATAGTTTACTAATTCGAAATTTTCTATCATATCTGTATAGATTTAATTAATAATTTTTTTTATTCTTATTCTTCAATGCCTTATTTGATATTCTTTTATTTTTATCATAATTGAAATAATACATAATATATATCTCTAAATAGTAAATTCTAACATTCATTTACTATTCTATGAAAAATTAAACATGTTTTAATATTTTTTTCAACACTTTATTTTTTATATCATAAAAAGGGGAGAAAATTGGATAAAAATCACATTTCATTTTTTCAAAATAATACTGTAAAATCAAAATACTATTATAAATATTTTCCGTAAGTATGTTTACAAAATTATATATTGTGTTAATAATTTTATGGGTTTTGTGATTATTAAAATGGGGGATATTGTTGGACATGTATTTTCTCAACAATACTCTATAATTTATTATTATTTTGATGCTCACAAATTCCCTTGTCTATTTTACGAATGATTTGAATTTAATTGTATTTCCAATAATTAATATCTCTATATATTTATTCTGAAATTATTTTCAAGCTTTTAATTCTCAATGAATATTTAACGAAGTTTCTATGAAGCAATTTCTAGAAATCTATAAACACTTTTCATACCCTATGTGGATAAGTCTAATGTAAGGAATAAACCCCAAAATTTTTTACAGCATGAATTTATCATGATGTGTATGTTTGCATTCAACCTTATGCTCAAAGAAAAAAGTATGGTATCTCAAACCTACGCTCAAAACAGTACGCATGGTTAATCAACCCTACATTATCAGAAAAGTATGGTTAAAGAACCATACATTTGGAAGGAACCTCATGTTTGTCTAGTGAGAAAAGTATGGTTAAATTACTAAACATAAGTAATGAACCATATGCTTTTGAGAGAAACGTTTGGATCATCAACTTTAATTTTTTTATCAAACTTACATTTTCAACCTTACATTCAGAATATGAATTTTATGCAGTTGAACCCTATGTTTGGTATTTTGTTTTTTTGTGGAAGAACCCTACATTTAACTTTTAAACATGTTGGATATTTTTGATATATTTTCTACGATTTATGTAATGGTCTTGAAAGAGTAACATACTATTTTAAATCTCATTTTAGATTGATTTAAAGCTTGTTATATTTGATTCAAAGAGCTTTATTCAATAGTGAATTTCACTCTTATTCTTATGGGAATTTACGAACCCCATACTTTATTTGAATTTTAATATCTATGTGTTTTCAGGCGTCTTCTGTGCATCTGAATTTTAAAGAATGATTTTGTTTTTTTTATATTCTATCAGTGTATCATTTTTTATACAGGATTTTTGAAAGAAAAAAATTTTCATATATGATTATAAAATGAAAAAATATATATAGTGCTACAGCGATTGAACATCTTAGAAGAGACTACTCTTTAGAGATATACATATTCTATCTTGTTCTATTGTAAGTTTCTGACTACTCTATTTTGTTGCTGTTTTTAAATTGAAGAAGTTTGTGAAACTGGGATCGCTTCAGACTCATTCTTTATTGAAGACTATATTTTCAAAAGTAGAACATCCACCAACTGTCTATTTTTTCTATTGCAATTCGGAAGATCCATCAGTTTCAAAAAATCAATCACTTTTGATTTATTTGAGTTTCAACTGCTCATACTCAGTTTTGGTGGAGTATCGCCTTCCCAATCTAATCTATGGATAACTGGTTCTCTGTTATAAGAACCAAAAGACTTTGTTATTAGTCTTGTTTGTAAAGGTGTCAAATGTATGCACTCAATTATGGATATTGGTCTTGTGATAAGAGGACCAAACTTGTGAAATTCACCAAGCTCAAAGAGAAATCATTTGGTGGAGTAAACTAGGGGATCTTTTTGCCCCAAACCACTATAAAAACTTGTGTTCTTTATTTTTGTTTGTCCCCTATATATTATCATATAGAACAAAAACACCGCATATCTGTTTTAATTATAGAGGGTTTAGAAATAAAAAATTGTGAAAGTTTTTGAAAAGACACAATTCACCCTCCCCCCCCCCCCAACATCTTCTGTGTTAATTTTTATATTCCGACCAAACATAACCATGCCTCTAAAAGAAACCACGCTTCTAAAGTTCACTCTAATAGAGACCACTTAATAACCATAAAAACTTTTAAACTTTATGCGTCACATAACTGAAGCTCTCTGAGTGTGCCTAAACAATGTCAAGATATGAAATATGGTCTTCATTTAGCTGAGAGTCCAATAAAAATATTTTAATGATTTATATAAGGGGCTTGAGATTCTCCAGATCTAAAACAGATGAAGTTCTCGATACTACCTTGAACCCACAATATTCAACTACCAGATGAGGAGAAGTCGAACCATTATCGGTCAACGTCGATTTTAAATATTTTGGCTTCACTTTTCGATGGATATCCATTAATCTATCATAGTTTCATTACCACCTGAGGCATCCCATGATCGATTAATAAAAACTATTATGCCCTATCACTAACCAATGGTTTCCTTAAAGGTTTCACATATAGCCAACCACAACACCGTCTTGTTCTCTTGCAATCACTGACTTAAATCAATAGTTTACAAGCCACTGGGTAATTTTAATCAGGACTGACCATTTTCAAATGACCTTTTCATGGTTGTCTTCCTTCTACTTGGAAGGGAGTACATTGACTGGAATGATGCAATGCTCCCAACCTTAGGAGTTTCCTTATCACCATATTTACTAAAAAAGGAAACTCATCCCATGACACATGCTCCATTGACAACTAACCCCCAGTCCTAGTGGTGTCTAAAACACTTTCTCAATCATTTAACCAAATTTAAAGAACAATGTCATCTTAAAATTTCTATATTAGATTCACATATTGACGTACATGTGTCTCTCCTCCTGAGTTATGTCCACATGCGCCATAGAATTAGGCGTAAAAGAAAAATTGATTGACCAATGTATCAAAACATCAAATTCTATTAGAACTTCACCCTAAGAATTAGGATGAGTTTGATTATGTTATCCACTCAGGTAACCCTACCTTAGAGATGACCTGTGATCGAAGTGTACTCGCTCAAGATTAAATTATTAACACCAAACTCAAAAGGTTTGATGTACCATTTTAACAAATCGATGTCTAACTCATGTATCAAATCATACTACCATGAGGTTTCATGATAAAATGGAACACCATTCATACTATTCGTTGGCTTATTGGCCTTATGTGTTTAGGTATTTGGTGGCCTATATAAAGAACTATCTCAAAGGAATATTATCCCATATGACTTTAAAAAAAGTTGATGACCTTCTGGGTCATCCAACACTGGAGAGAAATAAGAAGAAGGGTCACATGACCTACCGAGCAGCTAACCATTCCAGAGGCATGTCCAAACCACTAAAACTAAGCATTACATAAATCTCACAACTACAGAAAAGTTTAAACTAGTACACAACCACAAGTCTAGACAATGGATTTTTTATAAGCTAAGAGTCTTGTATAAGACTATGGAACCAAAACAGTGCCACGTGATTGAAAATATTTATGATCATTTAGCGACGATTTAATGTTTTTAGGGTGCTACCTACCGTGGGTTCTCCCCTTATAAAAATTGAAAAAACATCCCAAAAGCTGGGTTATACTAAAAAGTCACTAGGATCTACTACCTACCTCTGAGGTTTTAATAGTGGAAAAAGAGGCTTATGGGTAATGCTCTGGTTCTTGTTTCAAGGAAGATACTCAAGGAAACATCAATACAACCCTTACATGCCTGAATGGCCCAAAGGCCTTCATTTTTATTGATTTTTGATAACCCCCCTTTCAAGGGATGAGGAGGAACCCTTACAAGGCCCGTAGGCTCAGATATTACATGGCTCATAGGCTGAAGAGATTACATGAGGATTACACAATTAACACCTCTTAGGGTTCCATTTTATGTCCTTATGTTAACTTACATTTAATTGTTTAGGCATTTCAAATGTTCATTTTAATGACAAGTACTAGTTTGGGAAAACATTTATACAATATTTTTTATTTAGAAAATTCTACAAGTCACTAGTAAGTTATACTATACTTCCTTTTAGAAATAATTTATTTAATTGATATCCTTTCATGATTATAACATCTATCTCATAAATTTATTTTAAGAATTTTATTTATCCAAAATGTGTCACAATTGGGATTTGGTAAAGAAAATTTTTAATTGTGATCTATAAAGGAAAATTCCCTTTACATTGTAATTGGAATTTTAATTAACCAAGGAATCATATAAATACAACCCAAAGTGGATTAAAAGGTATATTATTAAAAAAAAGTGGGACTGGTAAAGAAATATTCCACCATATTCTTATATGTAAATCCATATAAATGGTTGTGAGCACTTTAGATGACCATCACTTCATAGAATAAGCATACCCCCATGGGTTAATCACTAAGGATTGTCAAAGAAAATTTGACCTACTAGGGTCTCGTTAAGCCATATTAGATTTAACTAAAATTAACCTAAACATTTTAATCATTAGTATTTAAAACACCCTTAGCAGTTCATTCCAGAAGCAACATTCCCCAACTAACCTACTTGGGTACAATTGTTCATTTAGAAATTTAGTTATACAGAAAACAATGTCTATGTAATAGAGGTGTACGCTCTTATAAATAACCCATTTCATTTAAGTTAAATTAGACAGCATTTATTTTTAATCAAAAATTTATATATATATATATATATATAAGGCTCATAATAGATTGTTTGACTATATGGGTTACCACTACTCAATATATAAAGTGCCCATATACTTTACAAATTGTAAGAAACTCCCATCTAACCGCAACCATTTTATCTAAGATTAAGAATAAAATTCAAAAGCCTTAACATTTAGGAAATATCCTTTATTTATATAAAGTGTATAAAAATGGTTCGATTATATGGTTCATCAATTTCCTATTTATAAAGCACCCATACACCTTAAAAATTTCAAATTGACTCCCATTTAATCACAACCAGAATGTTTCATCCCATGCTAAACAATCATAGAATCATGTCATAACACTCAAGGGAAGCATATTAATTAAACACTAAAACATGTTATACAAGATCCTGAAATGAAATACCT
Source organism: Viscum album (assembly GCA_963277665.1). Lineage (NCBI taxonomy): Eukaryota > Viridiplantae > Streptophyta > Magnoliopsida > Santalales > Viscaceae > Viscum > Viscum album. The sequence continues at coordinate 1,054,444,444 of OY728133.1, read as the reverse complement.
AAGCATATAAAATATAATAATATTAACAAAAGAACCAAGAATGGCATATAACAGGCATGAAAATGACACACAAGGCACGTCAATAATTTCAAACAACCTGAAAATGTAATCTACATGGAATGGAATATGCCTGGAATTTGAATCCATAAATTCCTATAATTATTCCTAATTTCCATATCAGGCCGAGGGTAAATGATAAATATCATAAATTAGTATGTAGCATAAATTAATATAATCACTCAAAGTCAAATAAAATCAATTGTATTAGCAAACAGCATAAAAATAGTCTCATCCTAGGCCTCATGGACTTTTCCCCATATGTAGGATGATCACTTTGAGGCAGTGCTATTTACCAAGCATAGAAACAACTCTAATCTCCTATCTACCATCCCAAAATGGTAATTCAAAAGGAAAACCCCCTATGATACCACTTTTTAATGTTCTGAACTGGATGAATATGGAACTAGTGTCCATACCTATCACCACATGGCCTCAATCACACCTCCCCATACTCCAAAGGTTGTCTATTAGTAGCGGGGGTATAATGATGGTACAGTGGGGAGACTATATCTTTAATATCAAAGTCACGCAATAGTATATCAGGTGTAAATAAATGGAAAATATCAGAATAACTAATAGTAAATGATAAATCATGGAAAGATAAATATAATTACTGAGTAAGGTGGATAATGAAAAATATACTATACTGCATGCATTTCCAGGAGGTTCTATAAAAGATAAAATAGGAAGCATGTAACAGGAAGTATTGTACAATGCAGAAAAATATTTAAAGCATAGAAAAATGCCACGAGCATAGTCTCCATGAGCATCCTAAGTTACAGCTCAACCATGTGCTCTTAACTCTTAGATATCAGTATAATAGCACAAGGAAAATATTAAGGACCTATGAATAAGAGGATCTACTTGGGTACCCAAAAAATGGAGGCCTGAGTAGGGTGTAAGATATACTCATTAGGCCACCTTCAATAGTTTCTAAATCATATTAGATTTCAAATATATAAAATAAGAAGTCTGCATGTATATCAAAGTAAAATAGCAATGTCAAATAAATAAATAACCAAGTCATATTAGTTTCCCCAATGACACTAGGCCTTCCATACCGACTTCAGCCTATGTCAAAAAAGTCTGAACCACAGGCAACCTGTATAAGTAAGATAAGGGGATGGTGATAAAAAGAGCAATAAATAGTTATAAATAGATGGACTGATCCCAGGTGTGTGATTTTTCTTGGTGGAAAATTCCCTAGGATACCAAATGTGAATCATCATAATTATCAATAAAAGTGAATACCAAACTTTGATAAGTATCTTCTTTGGCCTGTTTGAGGAGAACCTAAACAAGGAATCTATGTATCACACCAATAACACCATAAAATCTCACTGCCTTTAGATTCCATACAATGAAATCCATGAAAGGCCTTTCAAGTATCACTCCTAATATAATGTGGGAAAATGACCTCTCATCTCATACCAGGTATCTCATGTAGGGGGAAAGTATCACTCGTGGACTGGTAGAACCGTCTTCCGATGAACCTGTCTGAGGTGTCTCCCCTAGGGAACCGGTATCGCTCGTAATGAGGTAAGAGGAATGCACTGTGATCATATCTTGTCACACCAATGTCGCCCCCAGCATATATACAATCTATAAGAGAAATTGATCATGGTAATGATGATCCCATCATCAGCGTTCATTGGAAGGAAACCAGATCATCACTCACAGCATCCATAATTAATTTAATAAATTAAGTTAAATAATACAAAAAGGACATACAAAAGGGAATGACATATGAAACAAGGATGAATTAAGGGGACACACTGATTTTATAATCCACATATCTTTAAAAAGGGTCCACATATACATGAAAGCCATGTTAAGAGACAATATTACAAAAGAATCTAAGGAAACACCCATAACATAAATCCAAGAAAGGCCAAACACATAAATCACTTTTCCAATTTTAATAAATTTCACCTCATTGAGGTGTTTAATTAGAAATCACAATGTTTTTATTCAATAAATTCATTTAGTTCACTTTAGGGAATCCAATTCCAAAAAAAATCAAAATCAACCCACCTCAAGGAGGTCTTTATACAACTGAGCATCGCAGTTTAATACATAAATAAAAGGGAACACCCAATAGGGTGATTATAACAAGGGAAGACTACATTTAATAAGGGATAAAAAAATGATCCAACCTAAATGGGGTGGTATGGGTTGAGGTCATATCCTCCCACCACACCAAAAAGGGTTTAAATGTATCACATGTAAATCTAAGATAATTAATACCATGAATTTTATTATTTTCAAGAGACACTGGTAAAGTTCAATGTGTGGCATAACATCAAAATTTTATAAAACATAAAATCATGAGGGAAAATATATGGACCACATAACTCATGATTAGTTAAACCCATACATCAAATATTGAGGATCAATTTGGTCTGGTTCAAGAGAAATCAAAGAAAATTATGAAAGCCCTAAATATTTGGTGAATTAGGTCGCACCAAATTTGGGAAGAGGGAAAGAAGATAAATAAACAAAAGAATAAAGAGTATTTTTAGACTTACCGAGAAGCTTCTAACTCACCCGAATATGCTCTAATTATAGGGTGTATGGTGGATATCTCTTAATTTTTAGAACAAGAGGATAATGGACCATGGAGGAGCCTTCTGTAAGTGGGGGAGGAAGAAGAAAGGATGATGAAAAAGAAATAAAGAGGCAGGTGAAACTATAAATTCACCCCTTTAATGTGGTCCATGGTTTAGTAGCACGATTGGACAAACGGTGAGCCAACAGTGCTCATGGTTCTACCTAAGGAGGGAGGTCGCACTGTTCATATGCACAGTTTAGGAAACCGTGTGCAAACAGTGGGTTTCCACTCTGCCCAAAACATGCAGCAAACTACACGGTTGTGTGGATCCTCACTTACAGTTAGACTAAATAATGAGACACCACCTGCTCTACTGGAATAGGCCAAAATATTTCTTCTTAGGGCCGCATGGTTTCAAATAAACGGTGCACCCATGCAGCTTCTTCCTTAAAGAAGGATTTCATGCCTCGACACTCCCGAAACTTTACAAAACACCCGAGGGACCGCTCTAGCCTCAAACCATGTCTAATAACGACACATAGAAGTTTTTAAACTCTCGAAATTCCATTCTAAATATCAATTTAAAAAATGTACCACCCACCAAATGAAAAAAAATTAAATCCCTTTGGATTTTCATCTGGTCTAAAAACATGGGATGTTACAGCATCAAAGTGTAAAAAGTCTATATATTAGGGTTTGATTATATAGGTTACCCTTACCAATTTATAAATTCCTATATAATTTATAAATTTTTATTAACATCCATTTAATCACAATGATACATTTTTCATTCCATGAGAAAAACGGTCCACATATCAATCATATCGTCATTGGTAAATTAAGGTTCCACCATCAAGATATATAGGAAAACATGATTTAGGTTGATGCAGACACATTAAAAACTAATCCTACATCATAACTTCAACAATTCATGTTATCACAAATTAATAATACTAGTAAAAATGGAAATAATATCATAATAATTGTCTACAAGTAAGCATGTTGAGTATATACCTAAATATGGTATATAGATAAACATGGCCCAAAATCAAGAAATCAAGCAATAAAACCTACATGTATTGGAATATGCATGACAAGTGAATCTATGTGTACCTATAATGATTCATAAGTCTAATACCACCTTACCATAATAGGACAAGGGTAAAATGGAATCAATATAAAAAATTACAAATTCTACATATCTTGTGCATCACCCAATGGTAAAATTAATACAACTGTAATAGGAATAATCAAGAATAAAAATTATCTTCCTAGGTAATTTAGATTTTCCTTATATGTGAGTAAGAAACTCTCTATCAAAAACTCATTACCAAACTCCAATGCATTCCTAGTGTCTTATCTAATAACCCAAATAGTAATACTAAAAGGTAAATAATTATCTGATACTACCTTATGGCATCCCATATTGGCTCACTCTATAAAAAAATTTGAACTTGTGGTAAGATTGCCTCAAGTGAATCTCCCCATATTCTAGAGGCTTCCAACTTACAGCGATGCTCTATTGTAGTATAGTGGGGAGACTATACCCACTTTATTAGAGTGTGTTATAGTGGTATCATAATAAAAATCAGAAATGGAATTATAAAAAAAAACTAACCATTAGAGGAATAAGTAGAACATCCAAATACCATAAATACACTGAAATAAACCATATCCAATGTCAAATAAAAGTTGGTGTTGATCATTTCATACTATAAAAAAGGGAATACATGGGAAATAGATCTGTAATCATATACACCATAATATACAAAAATTAATAAAATATAAAAAAACTATCTCTAATAGCATCAAGAGAATAAACTTAGTCCTATTCTCCTGTAATCCATCCTAACATTGGAATAAGGCATCCAAATCTATAGCCATCCATTTGTCCCTACCTAAAAACATGAAGTCTGTCTGAGTACCAATCGGAAACCTGAACGGGTATGAGATATACTTAGTATACAACTACTAATGGTGTCTAATTCCATCGAATCCATGAAAATAATGAATCAGTGTACATGTAATAATGAAATATGTAAATAAAAAGTGTAATACCCAAGTTAGTTCAAGTTCCCAATGAGGAAATTGACCAATACGACCAGATTTTTCCTAAGATGTGATGTCTCTAAAAGATTTACCATTTATGAATGTATTAATAAAATATGCTTGGTAAATGACTCATAACCATGTTATCCTCTACGGATTATATTATTATAATGAATGAACATGTTCCATGTCATTAAACTAGATAAATGAAATATAACAAGGCCATCATTCATAAAAAGTATTGGCCAAATCCAAGTATGTTCTTTGACTTGGAAGATTAATTATTTAAAATAATTAATCAATTTACTTATAGGAAACCCGGGGTCATCAAAGATATTCTACTTTAGAAACATAGGTATCACTCTATGCGCACTATGAACCCATCACCATACAAGAAAATCCATGTAATTCTTCTGAGAAACTAGGTATCCCTCTGGGAATGGTATAAATTTATTAACCACATAATTTGTCCTTAGAATTCCACATCGAAAATGTAAGTGTCACTCATGTAATAAGATAATGAACTTCCCCCTGAGTCTATCCATGGAATTTCATAATGAGAACCCAAGTTTCACTCATAGAATAACATAATAAACCTACCAAGTATTCCCATTCATTTCATTAATATAATAACCCATGTATCTATTACGACATGATATAAATCCATTATTAGGTCATTTCAATGTAATAAGCCTAGTGTGTCTATGCATTGCATTCCAAATCGGAACCCAGGCTTTTCCCACAACATATCATAATGAATGGTGATGGGATCTCATTCTAACCATACCATTTAACATCACATATAAGTCAATATGTCATTTAATTTATAAGGAATAATTCTACTTCACCTCATAAGGTAGTTAAATAACATAGACTAGGATTATGATTCCTAGAGTGGAATAATCCATTCCATTATATTTAATAATCCTATTATTTTAACCATTTTTAACCTCCCAATTACCTGGAGTAAATCACACACCTCAAGGGTGTCTTAATTCTCAATTTAAGCATCATCCCTTATTATAATTTAATAGTGAACCTTTACGAATAGAACTAATCGAGGTTCATAACCTGATTCAATGATTATGGGTCTTGTATCATAGTCTTATCCCTTAAATTTTAGAAAAAATTAATTTATAGAGGTGGCACGTGGAAGATCTAGCACACAGAACAAAAACTCAATATATATCACTATACATTTAGGGAAAAGAATGAGACAACCAACCTCATCCCTTTATTAAAATCCCCATTTGATATCAGCTTCTGATTAGATCTATAATGATAGAAATAGAATAAATAGTTGAACTCTAAGAAAATAGGTCATATTAGCTCATGTAGAAATGGCATTGAATATGGAGAGATAATTGGAGAAAGGAATATAATGGATTGAATCATTTACTTGTACTCTTACAATGCAAGGAATGGTTTTCCAATTAGAGATCAAGTGGGGGAGTTATCAAAAATCATAGGATAGGATGGATAGCTTCCAATGGGAGAAGAAGGTTGTTTTGCATGGAGATGATGAAAACGTGGGAGGAAACTTAAATAGAGATTAGGGTATATCATTAATTTTACACTTTTCAAACGGTGCATGGTTTGACCACATAGTTTTCCAAACCATGCACTAGAACTATCTAAGGGAACTGAAAGAATGTTGTCGTGGTCACCCTCAAATTATTAGTGGTTTTTGGGTACTTAGGTGCATTATAGTGGCCGACCAAGGTTATATCTCAAAGGAGGAAGTAAATTAAAAAAACTTATTAAAGGTATTATAAAAGCAGAATAGAATAAAATTAAAACACTACTTGAAATAATGGTGTAATCTATATAACACTACCACTTAATTTAATTATTAATCATTATCATTTAAATCAATATCCACTTAATTATGATCTCCTAATCTGTTAACCCTCTAATCCTATGAGAGTTAACTTAACCACAAAGATTAAATTACTTAAACCCTAGGCTTGCTTCAGAACACGCAATCGCAGCACCCTGCTTTGATTGTTGTTCTAAGGTTAGATTATGGTCAGTGGTTAATTAGAGCACATATACATTCTGGAAATGATGATGAATTGTGTTTATGGATTATATTTTAACTCTACAAATTTATCTCCGGTGGTCTTGTATTACCGATTAAGATCGCGCTCTCACAATTTACACAAAATCTTGACCACGCGTGTTTTTTTGTTAATTGTTCAATTGCTTGGTTAGTTTATTATAATTTAAAAACACAATTAATGGATCATATTAAGTGAATTACAGTAGATTAATCATTCAAAATAATTAAATGAAGAGAGTAGAATATAGTTCGATCACTAAAAAATTACTCTTCCATGGACAGTGTGGTCATCATGGAGACGTTTTGCATGAGAAAAGGATTGGAAGGGTAGAACCCAATCTCGCCTCCACTCTTAATTCCAAACCAATTATGAATATTAAGAGAAGAATAAAATGGAATAACATAGAATATTATTTGAAGAAATATTCAAGATACAAACATGAAAGAAAAGAAATACGAAGATGAGGTGGGAGAGGAGAGCCTTTTTGGAAGAGAGGTTTACACAAAGGCTTACTTCTTCCAAGAGTTGTGAGGGGCTCCCAAGAGACACCCTTTCGGCCACACCTTCCCAAATCCACGACCAGCCCTCCCAAAGAGTAAAAACCCCCTTTAAATAGATTTTTTGAGGGCTAGGATTATATAAATTTTTAAGTGTGAAATGAAAACTCGTCCAAATATTTGATTCCAAGTTTCACCACATATTAGACCTCAAAAAAGCGTGAATTGGTCATCCTTCTAGAAGGATTATTTGTTCCAAATAATTTCCCCAATATTTCCACAACATTTGGGCTCTATCAAAGCCCGTATGAAGAAGATATAGCCCAAATGGTGAAGTGATGTCCAGTCTGGATAGTTCAGTTCAACTTTGTCTTCATGGCCCTTTAATCCACTCATATTCACAATCCAGCTCCCACATCCTGAATAGAATTTTTATACCATTAAGTCAGGAACATAGTTACAAGATTTTAAGTCAAAATAATTTACTGAAAAATATTTATGCCTGAAATACTACAGTAAATTTTAAATGGGTAAAACTGGAATTTTCATCAAATTTTCAAATGAATGATCTAATCCCAAATATTTTGTAATTGAACATATCTAGAAAAATGTGAGAAAATTATATCATTTATTATAAATAAAATATTCAACAAAATATTTTTTTATCAACTCCCCCACACTTACCATTTTGCACTCCTGGGAAAAACCTCATATCAAGTAAACATCAATATCACATTAAAACAAATTTTAAAACACATATCATTGAGATCCATCAATTCCACACCAAGAATAAAAATATATAATGCCTTATAAAAAATCTTATTTCAAGTTCTAAATTTATATCATTCAATATATTTCCGCTTCATTTATCTTCCCATGCACAAAACACTTACCTCGCTTGAATTTTCTCTTATCACACAAATATCAAAAAAAAATAGCAATGTCTTTCTCATCCAAACTCATAAAAGGGTCACCATAGGCTTGATAAATCCCTACATCACCACTCGATGTGAGTCAAGAATATATTTTTATCATTAGGACTTTTCAGGGTTGTTCTATGTCTTTCGGTTGGTAGGATTTAGATGTGAAAAACTTTGAGTCTGAATGAGGAGGGATTGACTCTTTTTGAAGCAAAATTGCATTAATCTAATTTTCACTTAAATATGGTCTCCTCATTAATCCCCATAGTATCAATTCAGCTCCATCGTCATGAAAATTCAGGGAAAGTTTACACCATTCATCTTTCAGCAACTAAAATTTCAATCTTCTCAAACATTATTTTCTTGAAAGCTCCAGATAGGCACAGCTTTCTCCCTCAATTAGAAGCTCCAGAAAAGGCACGGCTTCACTTATCATGAAAGCTCCACAAAAGGCATATATTTCAATATAATGATCTTCCTTAGCAGCAAACACATCTCTTCAGAATGTAATTTTCCACCCAAATTATCACAAAATGTGGTAACACAACACAAGATAGCTTCCCCCACACTTAATTTCAACTAGATTATGCAATTTCACTTCAAGAATTAGTGGGATAGGGAAAATTGGCTTGTAATGTAGATAACCTAACAGGTTGTTCATGGATTCTAAGGTCTAAAATGATTAAATGTTCAAGGTAGGCCATTATAAAAATGGATTCTTTGAAATAGGGGCTTTAATACCAAACAAATGCATCAATCATTTAAACATAAGTACCCCAAACCCTCATGTTTTTACATGAATAAATCAAATTCTGGTTAAATCAAGCATGGTTTGGTTCTCTCAAGAAGTGAGGTGAATGTAAAGAATATGAAAATAATGGTTCACAAGCCTCACAAGAACATGATTTCAAATATAAAGACAGTGAGATGTGGCATGGGATTCAAAATTTAGTGTACTTATCATGAAATTATTAAATATTTTAACTTGAAACAAAGTAATTTCAGCATTCATTTAAGCCTGGTTTCTAGGGTTATATTGTTTCACTTATTGATATGGATTTAAAAATGGTTGTTAAGAATCATTTTAGCTCAAAATTTTCAAAAACACATAGAAAATTGAAAAATAAACACACAAAATTTGAAAATCACAAAATATTTTTTTTAAACAGGAAAACAACTGAAATTACAAATCTAAAAGGTTCCCTCCCCCACACTTAAAATATTGAATTGTCCTCAATGTGAACCCATGAGATAATATATGCACATGAAATTTATAATTTTAAATAGTACAAAGAATAACAAAGTTAAAGGGTTAGGAACATCTGGATTTGCTCAAGTGATGATGGGGTCATGCATTGTGATAAAATCCATTGCATCAGTAGGAAGTCCCTCAATGTATCTCTTTAAACGTTTCCCATTGACTATAAAGCTCCTTCTTATGTGCTCTTGTGTGATATTCAATGCACCATAAAGAAAAACATTAGTCACAACATAAGTACCTAACCACCTGGAATGCAACTTACCAGGCATCGGCTTCAGTCGTGAACTATAGAGAAGGACCTTCTCTCAAACTTGAAACTACTTTTTTTGGATCATTCTATCATGAGCTGATTTTTATTTTTCTTTGTAGAGACTTGAGTTCTCATATGAGGACAATATAATCTCCTCAATCTCTTGACTTTGTAGCTTCCTTTGGATTCCATCTTGGGCCAAATCCATGTTTCATTTCTATATATCCTAATAAGCCTGATGCTCAACCTCCACGGGAAGATGACATGCTTTCCCAAAAACAATCCGAAATGGGGACATACCAATCAGTGTCTTTTATGCTGTCCTATAAGCCCACAATGCATCATCCAAGTGCTTGCTCCAATATTTCCTATTTGGCTGCACAGTTTTACCCAAAATTTGTTTCAATTCCCTATTTGAAACCTCATCCTGGCCATTTGTTTGAGGGTTGTATGGTGTTGATGTTTTGTGTGTCACCCCATACTTCCGAAGAAGGGAATCAAAATTCCAATTATAAAAGTGTGTCCCTTGGTCACTGATCATGGCCTTAGGTACTCCAAACCTACAAAAAATCTGTGCTTTGACAAAGTCCACAAAAACATGAGAATCATCAGTCCTAGTGGCCTTAGCCTCCACCCTTTTACTCACATAATCAACAGAAACCAAAATATATAAAAATCCAAATTAACTAGGAAAAGTACCCATAAAATCAATTCCCCATACATCAAAAATCTCACAGAATAGTATGTGTTGTTGGGGAATCTCATGTATCATAGAAATGTTTCCAGTGTGTTGGCAATGAGATAATAACTTACAAAACACATGGGCATCATGGAATAAGTTAGGCCAATATAATCCAGAGTCCAAAACTTTCCTAGCTGTCTGTTGGGGTCCAAAGTGTCCACCACAAGAAAGTGTATGACAAAAATGTAAAACAGACTCCAACTCATGATCATGAACGCACCTCATAATAACTTAATCACTACACATACACCAGAGGTATGGATCTACCCAAACATAATATAGAGACTCACTTTTTAATTTTTGGACTTGATGTTTCTTTAAATTTTCATGGATTTCAGAGGAAACAAGGTAGTTAACTAAATCTGCATACCAAGGATGCGTACCTGAGATGGAATAAAGATGCTCATCAGGTAAAGTGTCCCGAAGTGGTACCTGGTCCAAGGTGTCATCTTATAGTGTGTGAGTAAGCCTACTCATGTGGTCCGTCACCAAGTTTTCTTGCCCCTTTTTTTCCTTTATCTCAATAAAAAATTCTTGAAGAAGGATAATCCATCAGATTAGCCTGGGCTTTGCATCTCGCTTCTTCAAGAGGTACCTCAGAGCTATATGGTAAGAAAAAACAACTACTTTAGAGCCTAATAAATATGGACGGAATTTATCTAAAGAAAATATTACAGCAAGAAACTCCTTTTCCATGGTTGTGTAGTTTTATTGGGCTAAATCCAGTGTCCTAAATGCATAGGCGATCACATGTGAACATCCCACCACCCTCTGAGATAAGACATCTCCAACCGCAAAGTTGGAGGTGTTACAAATAAGCTCAAAAGGAATCTCCCACCATGGGGGCTGTATGATAGGTGGAGTGGTCAGACACTTATTTAGCTCATCAAAGGAAGTCCTGCAAGAATCATCAAACACAAAATCAGAATCCTTTTGAAGTAATCGTGACATAGGAAGAGCAATGTTACTAAAAAATTTTATGAAGCTTCAATAAAATCATGCATGCCCTAGCAAATATTTAACATTATGCACACATGAAGGATAGGGTATGGATGAAATAATGTCTATATTATATCTATCAACCTCTATCCTATGTTTTGACACTACATGCCCTAAGACAATGCCATGCTCTACCATGAAATGACACTTTTAAAAGTTCAGGACTGGATTTTTATCAATACAACGATTCAACACCTTTCCCAAACTACTTAGACATTCATCAAATTAAGACCCATACACTGTAAAATCATCCATGAATACCTCCATGTAGGTCTCAATAAAATCAAAAAAAATACTCACCATGCATCACTAGAAGGTACCTGGGGTGTTGCAAAGTCCAAATGGCATCCTTCGGTAGGAAAACGTACCAAAAGGGAAAGTGAATATTGTCTTCTCTTGATTCTCCGGATCAATAGGAACCTAAAAATATCCAGAAAATATATCCAGGAAACAAGAATGTGATTTCACAGCAAGTTTCTCAAGCATCTGATCAATAAATGGGAGGGGGAAATGGTCCTTGCGAGTAGATTGATTTAGTTTCCTATAATCAATACACACAAACCAACTATTTAGCACCCTCATTGGAACTAACTCATCTTTATCATTTTTAACAACAGTAACACCACTTTTCTTAGGCATAACCTGAATAGGACTTACCCACTAAGAATCTGAAATGGGATATATTATACCTGCCTCGAGTAATTTTTCAACCTCTTTTTTAACAACCTCCAAAAGTGTTGGATTGAGTCTCCTTTGTGGCTGCCTAACCAGTTTAGCCCCATCCTCCAAAAGAATCATATGCAAGAAAATGGAGGGGCTAATACCTGATATATTAGCCAAGGTCCACCCAATTGCCCAGATGTTCTCCCTCAAAAGATTCAAAAAAAAATCTTCATGTTAAAAAGAGAGATTGTTAGCAATGATAACAGGTAATTTCTCACCACTCAACAAGTATGAGTATTTGAGATTTAGTGGAAATGGCTTCAGTTCTAGTGTAGGGGGGTAGTGTATGGATGGATACATAGAAGGAACTGAAATATGTGCACAAAGAGCATCAGTATTAGAATATACATCATCAAAATCATAGAATAAATCATCAAATCCATCTGCATACTCAACAGCCATGTCATAATTAGAGTTCACATGATCAAAATCAGAATATGATTCTATTTCAAGATCAAATATAAGAGAGTCTTTTGCATTATAAATAGGTGTGCAAGTACTCTTAGACATCAAACTATAACCAATACTCATAATCTCCCTAATAATAGGACAATCAAAATCCATGTGTTTTTTACTTGGTGGTTCAAAATGGGAGATAACAAATGCAGAATGATCCTATGAGGGGTAATTCATGGAATCCATAACATTAAATATCACAACTTCATCCCCAAATTCCATGGAAAGTGTACCATCATTGACATTTATGATAGTTTTTTCAGTTTTGAGGAAGTTTCTACCTAAGATAATTGGGGCATGAGAACTTACTTGATCATCCTCCATGTTAAGCACGTAGAAATCTGCTGGAAAGATCATGTCTCTTACCCGGACAAGTACATCCTCAAGGACTCCCACTGGATATGTTGTAGCTCTATTCTCCAACTACACCACTACTCTTATCATTTTTATCTCACCAACCTACAAAGAAGAGAATAAAGAGTGAGGCATCACATTTATGGAAGCTCCCAAATCACAAAGTGCATCATAAAATTGAAACTCCCCTATGGTGAATGGGATAGTGAATGTAACTGGATCATTTCACTTTTTCGGCATTACTATAGTTGGTGTAATGAGTGCTGACACATTCCTTCCAAGATTGATCGTTTCATTTCCCTTGATCCCTCTTCAATTGGTACAAAGTTCTTTAAAGAATTTCACATACCTTGTAATTTTCTTAATGTCTTCAAGTAGAGGAATGTTGATCTCCACACGCTTTAATGTGTCCAAAACCTCCTTTTGCAATGCTTATTCAGACATATTCTTGGTTTGAACAACCTTGTTTGGAAAAGGAAGGGGTTTTGGAGGAACATCATTAATCTTTTTCTTACCTTTATCATTCTCCTTGGGTTGATCATTAGTTGATGTAGAATTGGGATTTTTTGGAGTTGAGGTGAATCCTGGTGGAATGGTAGGTGGAGAAGCATCATTTGTATGCTTCCCACTTCTCAATGTGATGGAAATTACATTCCCCTTTGGATTTAGAGTTTTTTGGGAAGGTAGATTTCTGGAATTCTAACTTAAAAGTTCATGGAGGGTGGTGGAAATCTGGCTCATTTGAGTCTTCAACTCCCTCAGCTCCGAACCTTGACTCTTCAGCTCATTTTATTGATTAAGATCAATTTGTTTCAAAATATCATCATTATTAGAATCTACCTTTGGTGGGGGATTCCATTTTTGTTGGCTTGTTGATGTTTTTGCTTCAAATCTTCTTTGGGGTTGTTGGAATCCCTACTGGTAAGGCAAAGGCTGCTGTAAGTTTTGTTGAAAGGGTGGCCTTTCTTATTTTCTAGAGCCATACCTTGTGTCCCATTGATCCTTCCACCATTGGTTGTATGTTGTTGAAAAGTAATCAATATTCTTTTGGGGATATGGTTGTTGTTGTTGATAAGGTCTCCCTAGGAATACTACTGCGCAATCCTCTGTCTCTTGTAGTTGTGTAAAACAGTCAGTTGGGTGGCTTGTCTCAGTGAAAATTCCACAAGGCCTTGAAGGGGGGGGGGTTGGGATGTCTTTTGAGCCAAATCAAACTATCTCACCATAGTTTTAAATTCTTATAACTTGGTATCAATCAAATTACTCTTAAGAGAAGAAGGACTTACCTGATGTACTCCTTTTACATGTTGTGTACCTCGATCACCAAATTGTTGGGAGTTTTGGGCCATTTTGTTGATCAACACATGTGCATCTACTGGTGTCTTGTCCACCAATTCTCCTCCAGCTGCAGAATCCACTATGCTTCTCTCCATAGGTGTGATTCCTTCATATAAGTACTGGATGAGTAGTTGCTCACTGATTTGTTGATCTGGGCAGCTTTCACACAACTTCTTGAATTGCTCCCAATACTCATACATTGACTCCCCTTATGCTTACTTGATCCCAGAGATCTCTTTACGAATGGAAGTGGTCCTTGATGGTGGAGAAAATCTTTTCAAGAAAAGACATTTTAAATTGTTCCAGCAAGTTACATATTCAGGTTGTAAATAATACATCCAGTCTTTCTCAGCTCTATCAAGTGAGAATGGGAATGCTCTTAGTTTGATTTGATCTTCAGAAACATTTCTTGGTTTTAAGGTTGAGAAAACCACATTAAATTATTTAAGGTGTTTATTGGGATCCTCACCGGAGAGGCTGAGAAATTTTGGAAGCAGGTGAATTAATCCAGATTTCAGTTCAAAGTCTGATTCGAGATTTGGATATGCAATGCGATTCGGTTGATAATTAATATTGGGTGTAGCCAGTTCTATAATGGTTCTATTAAGTTCATTTTCATTGTTTTCAGCCATTTTTTCCTGTTTTATGGGTTAATTTTAATTTCTTCCAATTTCAATGTTCTGATATTGGATTAATTCTATAACTAGTTGTATGTTGAAACTTCCTGTAGACTGAGAATGTCTGATTCGTGCCCTAAGGCTACATTCAATCTCAGGGTCAATATCTAATAGATCTTCGGGATTAATTCATTTCATAAATCAATGAAATATTAAAAGGAAATAAAGAAAAGTGGTCCATAATAAAAGGAAAAGAAGTTTGAGTTGGTCTGATAAAAATAAAAGAAGAGAGTCAGAGGAAAAAACATAAGAAAGGGGAAAGAAGAAAGAAATTGGAGAAGAAAAGAATTAACTGAAAAATAAAATAAATACCTATAATTGGTTGAATAAATTAATTGCCTCCCCAGAAAAAGAGCCGATTTTAAATAATGCTATCGTGGGTGCCCTCAAATGATTCGTGGTTTTTGGGTACTTAGGTGCATCAAAGTGGCTGATCAAGGTCGTCTCTTAAAGGAGGAAGTAAATTAAAACAACTTCTTAAAGGTATTCTAAAAGTAAAATAGAATAGAATTAAAACGCTAATTGAAAGGATGAGGGCGGTTTTTTATCATTTATAAAACATGAAGAAGTTTGCTGGAAGAAGATTGCATTTTTTTGTTTTTAATTTTGAAATGAAGTTTGATTAAAAAGACACAACAAGAAGATGTTTTTTGAGAAAATATTTTAAAAGGCATAATCGATCTAAATCTACCTCTTAATTTAATTATTAATCATTATTATTTAAATAAATATCCACTTAATTATGATCCCCTAATTTATTAACCCTCAAACCCTACGAGAGCTAACTTAACCACAAATATGAAATTACTTAAACCCTAGGCTAGCTTCGGAACACACAATCGCAGCCCTCTGCTTTGATTGTTGTTCTAAGGTTAGCTTATGGTCAATGGTTAATTAGATCACATATCTGTTCTGGAAATGCGGATGAATTTTGTTTAGGGATTATGTTTGAACTCTACAAATTTATCCTGTGTGGTCTTGTATTACCGATTAAGATCACGCTCTCACAATTTACACAAAATCTCGACCTCACGTGTTTTTGTGTTAATTGTTCAATTACTTTATTAGTTTCTTATAATTTAAAAACAAAATTTATGGATCATATTAAGTGAATTACAGTATCTCAATGATTCAAAATAATTAAATTAATAGAGTAGAAGATAGATCGATCACTAAAAAACTACTGTTACATGGGCGGTGTGGTCATCGTGGAGACATTTTGCATGAGCAAAGGATTGAAAGGGTAGAACCCAATATCATCTCTACTATTGATTCCAACCCAATTATGAAGATTAATATAAGAATAAAATTGAAGATCACAGAATATTATTTGAAGAAAAATTCAAGATACAACCATTAAAGAAAAGAAATACAAAGAGGAGGTGGGAGAGGAGAGCCTTTTTGGAAGAGAGGTTTGCACGAAGCCTTACTTCTTCCAAGAGTTTTGCGAGGCTCCCAAAAGACACCCTTTCGGAAACACCTTCCCAAAGCCTCTACCAACTCTCCCAAAGAGTGAAAACCCCTTTAAATAGAGTTTTTGAGGGATAGGATTACATAACTTTTTAAATGTGAAATCAAAACTCGGCCAAATATCTTATTCCAAGTTCCACTGCATAGTTGATCTCCAAAACATGTGAATTGCCCATAATTTTAGAAGGATTATTTGTGTCAAATTGTGTCCCCGAGCTTTTCTCAAAATTTAGGCTCAATCCAATCTTGGATGAAGAAAATACCGCCCAAATGGTGAAGTGATGTTCAATCTGGATAGTTCAGTCTAGCTTTGCCTTCATGGACCATTTAATCCACTCATATGCACGATCTAGCTCCCATGTCCTGAATATAATTTATATAACATTAATTTAGGAACACCATTAAAAAATTTTAAGTCAAAATAATTTACTGAAAAATATTTATGCCCAAAGTACTACTGTGATTTTTAAAAGGGTAAAAGTGGAATCGTCATCAAATTTGTAAATGAATGATCTAATCCCAAATATTCCGTAATTGAACATATCTAGCATAATGTGAGGAAATTATATCATATATTATAAATAAAATATTCAAAAAAATTGTGTTTTATTAGGAACCATCCCCTCACATAGTTAAGCACATGGTTAGACAAACCATGCAATAACCATGCATTTCAATGCTTCTAAAGGTTTGTATTTTTTTAATGGTTGCACTGCCTACATTGAACAGTTTTTAAAACTATACTCCAACTCTCACAGGTTCTCATGGTTGACTCATACTATTATAAAAAATCATGAACCAATTGTTTTCATCTTCCTGTTTCTCTAAAAACAAGATATCTAGGCTTCAAAAAATCCCCAAACACTCACAAACCCTTATTTAAACCTTTAATCACTTCCATTATTAAAAAATGGAATATTTGTTCTAAAATTTAAAGGGTTCATACCTCATTATAAAATACATGAATTTACAATTATTGTGTGTGTAATGTCCTCTAATTGTATTATGTTTTTTTTATTTGTTTTTTTTTTGTTTATATTTTTCATGCATCATCACTTCATTGATTAATTTCATTTTAATTATATATCCATTGTTAGGGTTTCTCATATCACTTTTGTTTGTATGAGACATATTCCATATTCCTCACTTGTTTCTTCCATGAAATTTATATACTTACCATTTGATAATATATATCATGATTCTCTTTATATTCATTCTATTTAAAGTTTCATTTGAATCTACTTATTTTATGTGGTTATTATTCAAATTTTACAAAAGCTTTAAGGTTTTATTTCACAATCAAATCATTATTCAGGACTGATTATGTTTAACTCTATATTGGGGGAATTATATAAAATTTATATCCTATCCCCAATCAATTTTATTCACCTTTGGTTATTTATGAAAATTTTATATTTTGCTATCATTTTACTCTTTTAAGTACACATGATTTAAAAGGAATGTTTTTATGGAAACCCATTTTTTCTATTTGGTTTAGAAACTTTCCTTTCACATCTATGTTTTCATTCAAAAAAATTCAAAAACGTTTTTAATGTTCTAATATGTTTTCTTACATAGTTTTTTACCTATCTTTGAATTTATATAAAAACATCAAAGGAATATTCATGCACATTTCCAAACAAGGTGCGTTGAACCATTTTTTTGAAAATGTGAAATGAATATTTATTTTAATATACTTAGAATGAACAGAATTTCCTGTCATAATGATCACTTAATGAATTAAATATTTCTTTAACATTTCCCATGATTCTATTAAAATAAATTATTTCTTAATAATCTAGAAATTTTTAGTTTTTAAAGAATAATTTCAAAGTGAAAAGGGTATTTTCTACAATAATGTCACTACGGGAAAAATGAGCAATTGCGACGGGCTATTTGCGACGGGATTTATTCCCGTCGCAAATAGTCATGTTAAAAACTTATTTGCGACGGGGGTATTTCCCCGTCGCAAATAAGGAGGCTTTTGCGACGGGATTGGTTTCCCCATCGCAAATAGTTTTCCCGCGATGCGCGCCAAATCGCGGGAAACTTATTTGCGACGGGGGAATATTCTCGTCGCAAATAACGGGCGGCAGTAAAAGGTATTTGCGACGGGAATATTCCCCCGTCGCAAATACTATGTCGGCAGGGGTTATTTGCGACGGGTCCCGTCGCAAATAACTATTTACCGGTTGACCGTAATAAATGTTGGCTAAGGTATTTGCGACGGGTACCGTCGCAAATAATACTATTTGCGACGGGAATCCCGTCGCAAATAATCTAACCTATAAATACCCCCATCCGTTTTTTTCATTTCATTCTCATTCCTTATCTTCTCCTTCTCTCA
The DNA here is from genome assembly GCA_963277665.1 of Viscum album. Taxonomy (NCBI): domain Eukaryota; kingdom Viridiplantae; phylum Streptophyta; class Magnoliopsida; order Santalales; family Viscaceae; genus Viscum; species Viscum album. The sequence continues at coordinate 1,054,425,687 of OY728133.1, read as the reverse complement.
AAATTATATTTCTAGAGTTGAGTTTTTCTCCAGTTTAATTTTCTTCTCCGGAGCTGATATTAAAGTTTTGAAGAACGATCAGAACAGATCAATTTTCAAGGTATTTATCTTCATTTTAATTTTTTATTTATTTTTAATTTTTTATTAGTTTTAATTATTATTAATTAGTTGTAATTTAATTATGTTTACATTGTTTTATTACTTAATAAATTTAAATTATTTGTATTGTTTATAGTTAATGGTAATTAGGAATAATTAGTAATAATTTTTAATAATTAATAATAAATATTAATAATTAGTAATAAATACCAATAATTAGGAATAAGAACATTATTACATTATTAGTTTATTTTATTATTAATATTAAAATAATATAATTTTTTATATATATACAATTCTTTTTTCATCTGTGTGTTTGCTGTCTTCACATGTATTATTTGTATGTGGAGATAGAAAACGCACAGATGAAAGAAGAATTGTATATAAATTAGAAAATTATATTATTTTAATATTAATAATAAAATATATTAATAATGTTATTATTTGTAATTATTGGTAATTATTTCTAATTATTGATAATTATTCATTTAATTACTAATAATTAGGAATAATTATCAATAATTATCAATAATTAAGAATAATTAGTAATAATTAGTAATAATTACCAATAATTAGTATTAATTACCTATAATTAGTATTAATTACCAATAATTAGTATTAATTACCAATAATTAGTATTAATTACCAATAATTAGTAATAATTACCAATAATTAACAATAATTAGTAATAATTACCTATAATTTGTATTAATTACCAATAATTAGTATTAATTACCAATAATTAGTATTAATTACCAATAATTAGGAATAATTAGGAATAATTAACAATAATTAGTAATAATTAGTAATAATTAGGAATAATTAGTATTAATTAGGAATAATTAATAATAATTACCAATAATTAGTATTAATTACCAATAATTAGTATTAATTACCAATAATTAGTATTAATTACCAATAATTAGTATTAATTACCAATAATTAGTATTAATTACCAATAATTAGTATTAATTACCAATAATTAGTATTAATTACCAATAATTACCAATAATTACCAATATTTAGTAATAATTTCCAATAATTACCAATAATTATCAATATTTAGTAATAATTAACAATAATTGCCAATAATTACCAATAATTAGTAATAATTACCAATAATTATCAATAATTAATAATAATTATCAATAATTATTAATAATTAGCAATAATTACTAATAATTAGTAATAATTACTAATAATTAGCAATAATTAGTAATAATTAGAAATAATTATTAATAATTAGAAATAATTAGTAATAATTAGAAATAATTAGTAATAATTAGTAATAATTAGTAATAATTAACAATAATTAGTAATAATTAGGAATAATTAGGAATAATTAGGATTAATTAGGAATAATTAGGATTAATTAGGAATAATTAGTATTAATTAGGAATAATTACCAATAATTAGTATTAATTACCAATAATTAGTATTAATTACCAATAATTAGTATTAATTACCAATAATTAGTATTAATTACCAATAATTAGTATTAATTACCAATAATTGCCAATAATTAACAATAATTGCCAATAATTGCCAATAATTACCAATAATTGCCAATAATTACCAATAATTATCAATAATTACCAATAATTAACAATAATTGCCAATAATTACCAATAATTATCAAAAATTACTAATAATTATCAATAATTAATAATAATTAGCAATAATTACTCATAATTAGTAATAATTACTAATAATTAGCAATAATTAGTAATAATTAGAAATAATTATTAATAATTAGAAATAATTAGTAATAATTAGAAATAATTAACAATAATTAGAAATAATTAACAATAATTAGTAATAATTAACAATAATTAGTAATAATTAGGATTAATTAGGAATAATTAGGATTAATTAGGAATAATTAGTATTAATTAGGAATAATTAGTAATAATTACCAATAATTACCAATAATTATTATTAATTACCAATAATTAGTATTAATTACCAATAATTAGTATTAATTACCAATAATTAGTATTAATTACCAATAATTAGTATTAATTACCAATAATTAGTATTAATTACCAATAATTGGTATTAATTACCAATAATTAGTATTAATTACCAATAATTAGTATTAATTACCAATAATTAGTATTAATTACCAATAATTAGTATTAATTACCAATAATTAGTAATAATTACCAATAATTAGTATTAATTACCAATAATTAGTATTAATTACCAATAATTAGTATTAATTACCAATAATTAGTATTAATTACCAATAATTAGTATTAATTACCAATAATTAGTATTAATTACCAATAATTAGTATTAATTACCAATAATTAGTATTAATTACCAATAATTGCCAATAATTAACAATAATTGCCAATAATTAACAATAATTGCCAATAATTGCCAATAATTACCAATAATTGCCAATAATTACCAATAATTGCCAATAATTACCAATAATTATCAATAATTACCAATAATTATCAAAAATTAATAATAATTAGCAATAATTAATAATAATTAGCAATAATTACTAATAATTAGCAATAATTACTAATAATTAGCAATAATTACTAATAATTAGCAATAATTAGTAATAATTAGCAATAATTAGTAATAATTAGGAATAATTAGTAATAATTAGGAATAATTAGTAATTATTAGGAATAATTAGGAATAATTAGTATTAATTAGGAATAATTAGTAATAATTACCAATAATTAGTAATAATGATTATTAATTACCAATAATTAGTATTAATTACCAATAATTAGTATTAATTACCAATAATTAGTATTAATTACTAATAATTAGTATTAATTATCAATAATTAGTATTAATTAGAAATAATTAGTATTAATTACCAATAATTAGTAATAATTACCAATATTTAGTAATAATTAACAATAATTGCCAATAATTAACAATAATTAGTAATAATTACCAATAAGTATCAATAATTACTAATAATTATCAATAATTACTAATAATTATCAATAATTAATAATAATTAGCAATAATTAGTAACAATTAGCAATAATTACTAATAATTAGCAATAATTAGTAATAATTAGAAATAATTAGTAATAATTAGAAATAATTAGTAATAATTAGAAATAATTAGTAATAATTAGTAATAATTAACAATAATTAGTAATAATTAGGAATAATTAACAATAATTAGGAATAATTAGTAATAATTAGTATTAATTAGGAATAATTAGTAATAATTACCAATAATTAGTAATAATGATTATTAATTACCAATAATTAGTATTAATTACCAATAATCACCAATAATTACCAATAATCACCAATAATTACCAATAATCACCAATAATTACCAATAATCACCAATAATTACCAATAATGACCAATATTTTCCAATATTTTCCAATAATTACCAATAATTACCAATATTTTCCAATAATTACCAATATTTACCAATATTTACCAATATTTACCAATATTTACCAATATTTACCAATAATTAGGAATAACTACCAAAAATTAAGAATAACTACCAATAATTTGGAATAATTACCAATAATTTGGAATAATTACCAATAATTTGGAATAATTACCAATAATTTGGAATAATTACCAATAATTTGGAATAATTACCTTATTACATTATTTGTATATTTTATTATTAATATTAAAATAATATAATTTTCTATATTATATACAATTCTCTTTTCATCTGTGTGTTTTCTGTCTCCACATGTAATATTCACATTCTTTTTCAAAATTATCAACCTACTCGCCAATGGAGAGGTGAAAGTGAATGCGAATATTACATGTGGAGACAGAATGTTAAACACACAGATGAAAAGAGAATTGTATATAATATAAAAAATTATGTTATTTTAATATTAATAATAAAATATACTAATAATGTAATAATGTTATTATTATATAATTAATGTTTATAAAAAAATTATATCAGTATTATTAAAATAATAAAAAATCAATATAATATTAAAATTATAAATATTTGTAACATGTTTTGCTTTATTCTCAATATATTCAATCTTTACTTGAGTGTTTTTTCTAACAAATTATTCAAAACCAGTAATGCTTTTATATTTTATAGAGAAATATGGAACAACGAGGTCGTCAACAATCATTATTAGGTGACCGCATATGGATAAATCAACGTAGAAATCCAAACGGTTCTGGTTTAAATCCAGTATATGTTGAGGGTGTGGAGACTTTTTTATCATTTGCGGAATCAAATTCAGAATTTGTTTCAGAAGGAAAAATAAAATGCCCTTACAGAAAATGTGCATTGAGAACGTTTGACACGTTTGACAAAGTGGGAGAACATCTCTTGCGTTTTGGTTTTCAACCAGATTATGTTTTTTGGTATCAACACGGTGAACGCAGTTCCAGAGCAGGTGATACCAACTTGATTCCAGATCCATCCCGGTTTCAAGATTTAGTACATGATGTTGCAGGTTCATCTGTTCAACATACAGAAACTCCGGCTGATATAGCTTCAAATCCTGAGTTGGCACCGTCTGAATTTTATGAGTTGTTGAAATCTGCTGAGGATGCATTATATCCTGGCTGCAAGATGAGCAAATTAGAAGCAGTTGCAAAATTTATGGCTATCAAATCAGATAACGGAATGTCAAACACCTGTTTTGACCAGATATTTTCTTTGCTGAAAACACTGTTACCCGAAGGAAATGTTTTACCTGCAAATTACTATGAGAGTAAGAGGCTGGTTCGAAATTTGGGACTTACTTGTCAGAAGATTCATGCATGTTCAAATGACTGCATTTTATATTCTGGGGAAAATGAGTCGTTGGATAGTTGTCCTACATGTGGGCAACTGAGATATAAAGAAGGACAACACGGGAAGTCTGGTTTGATTCCTGTAAAATAGTTGAGATATTTTCCGCTTACATCCAGACTTCAGCGTTTATTCATGTCTAAGAATACAGCGACAATGATGTCATGGCATAAAGAGAATAGTTCAACCGATAAAAGCTTGAATCATCCAGCCGATGGTGATTCATGGAAACATTTCGATAGAGTGCATCCATCATTTTCTTTAGAAGCTAGAAATGTTCGACTGGGCCTTTCCACTGATGGTTTCTGTCCGTTTGGATCTTATGGTAGTCAATATTCATGTTGGCCTGTTTTTTTAACTCCGTATAATTTACCTCCATGGATGTTGATGAAGGAGCCATATATCTTTTTGACTTTACTAATTCCAGGACATCCGAAGAAAAATATTGATGTTTATTTGAAGCCATTGATTGATGAATTAAATTTATTGTGGAGTACTGGTGTCAGTACATATGATGTTGCAACGAAACAGAATTTCATACTGAGAGCACCATTGATGTGGACAATAAGTGACTTCCCGGCTTATGGGATGTTATCTGGCTGGAGTACACATGGTCAAAAATCAGGTCCTTACTGTATGGGAGAGAAAAAAGCATTTATGCTCATTCATGGAAAGAAACCTTGTTATTTTGACTGTCATCGCAGATTTCTTCCAGCTGATCATCCTTTTCGCAGAAACAGATCTCATTTCAGAAAAGGAATAGCTGAAAGGGATGGACCTCCAAAAATGCTATCAGGTTCGGAGTTAAAATCGGTTGTATTTTCATTACCTCCCATCACTTTTGGTCCCACAATAAACCAACAGAAAATTTCTGGTTTTGGGAAAGAACACAATTGGATTAAACGTAGCATATTTTGGGATTTGCCATATTGGTCTGATTTGTTGGTCCGACACATGTTAGATGTCATGCATATTGAGAAGAACTGTTTTGATAATTTGTTTCATACAGTTTTGGATACGCCAGGAAAGAGCAAAGACAATGTAAATGCACGTTTAGATCTTGCCCAAATTTACAGGCGTCCAGAATTGGAACTATTTGAGAATGTCAGAACAGAAAGGTTACTGAAACCAAAAGCAGCTTATACACTGTCTAAAGAAAACCGTTTATTATTTTGTCAGTGGATTGCAGATTTGAGACTTCCAGATGGTTGTGCTTCCAATTTGGGTAGATGTGTAAAGAATGGATATATTACTGGATTAAAAAGTCATGATTGTCATGTTATAATGGAGAGACTTCTACCCATTGGATTAAGAGGTCTGTCGAATTCTGTGATTTGGGATTCCATAACAGACATGTCTCATTTTTTTCGGGAAATTTGTGCGGCTACGGCAGATTATGATGCTCTAGGCAAACTTGAAAAAGATGTTGTTGTAATTATATGTAAACTGGAAAAAATATTTACGCCGTCTTTCTTCGACTCAATGGAACATTTGATGTTACATTTGCCATATGAAGCCAAATGTGGAGGTCCGGTACAGTTTCGATGGATGTACCCATTTGAAAGATGCATGCAAAAATTGAAAAGAAAAGTACGCAACAAAGCATCTGTTGAAGGATCTATTGCAGAAGCTTATTTGCAAGAGGAAATATCTTTTTTCTGCTCCCATTATTTTGAATCTGAGTATCCTTCAAAACACAACCGAATGGGACGGAATGAGAGGACTATTGATGAAATCGACAATCAATTATCTGTTTTCAACCAGTCAGAGCTTGGTTTTGGTGGAGTTTCTGAACGCTGGATTTCAGATGATGAACATCATAGAGCTCATACGTATGTTCTGCTCAACTGTGAAGAGATGACATCAGTTGTACTGTAAGTGTTTATATCACTTATTCTATAATTTATGTTACAGTAAATAACTTTGGTTTTTATAGGTTGTATGATAATCATATCAAGAAACAAATTCCACAAATTACAGCAGCTGCTCTCGAAGAACGTCGACTGAAAAATTTCTCTCAGTGGTTTCAAAAACTGGTAACATAAATTCTTTATCATTTAGAAACTCATTCAATGTATAGTTTACTATATTGATAATTATTTCACAAATCTTCAGGTGTCTCGACATGCTGATAAAATTGACAAACGGCTGTGTGTATTGAGTAACCCACCTTCCAAACTTGTTAAAACTTATAATGCATATGTGGTGAATGGATTTCGATTCCACACACATGCATATGGGGAATCGAAAAAAACAATGAACAGTGGAGTTAGCTTGAGAGGATCTCATCATCGAGAAAATGAATTTGACTTTTATGGCATACTTGATGAAATCATTGAACTCTGTTATCTTGGACAACATTACATAACCATGTTCAAATGTCAGTGGTTGGATACAGAGAGAGGCTTGCGTGTTCATCCGACTCATGGAATCATCGATATTAAATGTAAAAGTGTTCTCGCAGTAAATGAACCATTCTTATTGTCTCAACAGGCATATCAAGTTTATTATGCAAAGTACTGTGAAACATCGAGAGACTTGACTGATTGGTGGAGTGTAATAAAAATCAAAATTCGAGACAATCAGTTTAGTCAAAGTGAATATGCTTTCACTGATGTGCAAAGAATTGAAGTTTTTCAAGAGAGTACTCAAAATCAATCTTTTTTACAAAGAGATATGAGTATCGATGACGACACCCCACATTTAAGAGTCGGTGATGACGATGATGTTAATGATGTCACACATGAATTTGAAATGGTAAGAGATGAAGCAACTGCAACTCGAATGGATATCGATGATGTTGAGGAGGAATATGAAGATGACATTGACATATATGAAGATGATGATGAAGATGAACACTTATAGAATTCCATGGTATTTATATACAATCATAATATGTATATATGTATATATAATAGTAATTATCAATTATTTGCTAACATTAACATTTTCTGTTTCAGATGGACGAGGCCACATTTCGTGCGTTGGCGGATGCTGACCTGCCTTTCGATGCGGATGAGTTGCTGGCAGATGACCCTCAGCCTGCAGGCGCTCCAGGGAGTACGCAGAGGGGGTGCGGTCTTGCACGATTGATGATTCCTGACCCCGTCCCCGAGCGACGTCCACGTCTTGGGTTTGATTCGCGCACCCGGAGGTGTGATAACCTGTGTAATAACCTGTGAATTTGACTAAGATTTCATTAATCCATTCACATAATAAATGTTTATTATTTTTTCAGTTTTTCGCATATAGCAGTCGGACATGGCAGCGCTATTTTGCGCAACTATTTCTCTCAGCCGTGGACCACATGGGAGCAGATTCTCATTGATGTGCAGCAGGCCATGTTTGGCCATTGGTTGGTACGTACGTAAATAAATAATTTTTATTTTGAAAATTATCTCATTTCTAACTTGATATTTTGATTTATTTGTAGGGTTTATGGTATCCGATCGAGGATACCATGCGTGACGCCATCCACGAGGCATGGGAGGTGGCCATGCGTGATCTCCTTCGTCAGTTTTTGCACAATTTAAGAAAAGCTGCGATGAAGAAAACAGGAGTGTCAGAGTTTGATGAGTCATGTAGAGCACACCGACCAGAGTATATTTCATCCCATGTATGGGATGGATTATGTGCGCACTAGTTGAGTGGTGCCTTTCAGAGGAGATCATCGGTGGGGAGGCAGAATAGGGGGAGGCAGGAGGTGAGTCATCGAGCTGGGAGTCGTTCTTTCAGTACTCATAGACAGCATCTGGTACGTACATTATTTATAAATATTTTATATAACTATAAATATTAACAGTTTATTTTTTATTCTTATAGGCTGTCGAGCACCCCGATATTACAGAGTACGACGTATATCGGAGGATGTATAGTGATCCTGCTACTGGGGAGCTCAGAGGTGATCGTCAGCATCACATCGTGGTCAGTATTATTTGTTTTCAAGTTTAAAAATTAACTGCATATAATATATTCACAATTTTAATTTTAAATTGCAACTATAGGAGTCATATGAGGCCGCAGCGGCACAGGCCCGGCCTGAGAGTCAGGCCGAGTCATCAGATCAGACCACAGCCCGTCAGTTTGATGAGGCGGCATGGATGCAGGCCACCCAGTATGCCTTCGAGAAGGGCCGGGTAGTTGGTATCGGCTCTCGACTGACTCCCGGAGATTATTATGGCAGTGCTGTGATGTCGGCGTCCAGCTCGAGAGGAGCTCGTGCATCTTCTTCTACATAGTATGAGGATCAGTTGCGATCTCAGACTACACAGATAGAGAGTCTCCGACAGGAGCAGGAGCAGATGCGTCAGCAGCATGAGGAGGAGCGTCGACGCCCGCAGCAGCTGTACGAGGAGCAGACGAGTCAGTGGCAGCAGCAGCATCAGGAGCAGATGGAGTACATGCGCCGACTCACTCATGCTTTAGGGATGGAGTTTCCTCCACCACCATCTGCAGATCCCCCACCTACCCCCCCTCCCCCCTCCTACAGATTAGAGTTTGTATTTCTGTTATAAAATTTGTGAAATCAAAATATTTTTTTTTCTATTCGTAGTTTCTGTCTCATTATAAAATATTAATAATATTATATTTTTAAATAACAATATTAATATGAATAATAATATTATTTATATTTTATAATATTAAATTTTATATATATATTAAAATTTTATTTATATATTAAAATTTTATATATATATTAAAATTTTATAATATTATAATTTAATTATTTTTTTTGTAATACTTGAATTATTTTAATATTTGAATGTAAAATAATTCTATTATTTTTATATTAATTAAAATAACTTATTAATATTTTTTTTATTTATGAATTATAATTGTAATATTATTATATTAATTAAATTATTTATTAATATTCTATTATTTTTATTTTTGAATTATAATTCTACTCTTATTATAGTAATTAAAATAATTTATTATTTTCATTTGTAAATTATAATTCTATTATTATATTAATTAAAATAATTTTTTAATAATTTATTTTTTTTATTTTTTTATAGTATTTGCGACGGGATACTATGCCTGTCGCAAATACTAGTATTATTAGTAGTTTTTTTTTAAGTATTTGCGACGGGTCCCGTCACAAATACTATAAATAGTATTTGTGACGGGTCCCGACTCCCGTCGCAAATACTAGTATTATTAATTTTTTTTTATTTTTTTTAAAAAGTGTTTTTGCGACGGATCCGTCACAAAAGCCATTTGCGACGGGTCCCGTCGCAAAAGGTATTTGCGACGGGTCCCGTCGCAAAAACTGTTTCAAAAGTTTTTTACAAAAATACAGAATACTATTTGCGACGGGGAGAATGCCCGTCGCAAAAAAAGGCTTTAGCGACGGGCCCGTCGCAAATAAGTGTAGTTGCGACGGCGTTTTCAGCAACGAGCTATTTGCGACGGGACCCCGTCGCAAATGGCAATTTGCGACGGGTTCCCGTCGCAAATACCTGCTTTTCTAGTAGTGTGTTTTGAATGAACCTTTTAAAGTATTTATATTCATCAATGTCAACAACCCATTTTTTACAAATGTTTAGCTGGATATATGTTGTGATTATATATTCCCTATTATTTATATGTATATTTTATGTTGAATTTTACTGGAGAAAATATTGACATTCTATATTCTATTTCTTCTAATGCTAACACTTATTGATTATTAAGTAATGTTGATTAAGTTGTATTATTTATTAATATGAATATTTCATTGGACTTAGTAAGAGATGGGTGGGGCTAATTACAACCCCTTGATTAATCAGAATGTATCATGAGACAAACTAGTGTGGGTATTTTTATGGTGCCTTACCCATTTATATAGGATTTATTTTCATTAGGCCTTGATAGTAAGTTTATGTTGTTTGGAATTTTGAATTCCATCATTATAAAATCAGTTATTGATTTCCATGTGGTGATTTAAGTATTTATGATATCCATGGATAAGTTTCAAACTCATCTAATTATTTTTTTGGAATTATTTGATCCTCATTTATTCGAGGCATATTATTAAAAATTCTCATGAAATTTATTAAATGAAATATCTTTAAACTTATTTACCATTCCATATTAATTATTCCTTATTTACTCAAGATTGTTTCCATAGTATGTATCCCTTGCTAACAATTTCATATCACCCATTTTTTCTTTTCTCAGGATAGGAAGTTTAATATGAATGAGTTCAAAGATGCATGATTTTTATATTCATTATGTTTTTATATTTTATCCCATAAATAAAATCAAAATCATGTATGTATCTAGTTATTCAAGACTAATAAATTATTTGGTCCTTTAGAATGTGATTTATTGTATCTTATACGAATGTAAAAAAGTAATCCCTAGCTCTAGGCTACTAGGGCTGGTGTCTTTGAAAGGGGTACTAGACTCACTAAGGGATTTCAAATTCATCCAATAGAATCCAAAATTCCAAAGAGATAAAGTAAATCCACCATGGAGGCGATGAGAGGTAAGGGAGGAGGTTCACATAGTTACTAGAAAAAATGGGGGAAGAAAATAGGTTTAAATCCTTTTAAAAACCACAAGCAAAAAAATAGACACATTCCAACTTTTAAAGGGTGAACATTTTGGTTGCATGGTTTAAAAAAATAGGTGTCATCAATGCCTCCCCCACTATTCAAGACAATCCACATTTCATGGTTACGGTGTACGGTTTCACACACTGTGTGTCAACCATGTGAGGTGTCTACAATTTACAGTTGACATTTTTTTAGACGCTAAGGACAACCCACATACTTTCACAAACCATGAAAATAAGTATTTTAGTATTTATGGTTGGGGTGCACAGTTATCACAAAAATTATGCTAAAAATGTTCCCTATTATATTTCCCCAAAACATGAAATTTTGTGCCCCGAGCCTTCAGGACACTCCTGAGACATAACCCAAAAACATTAGGGACATCTCAGGCCTCAACCACATCCAAAAAAAATTTAAGATGTTTTTACTCTTGGAACAATGTTCCAAATCTCAGATCAAAATCTATCTTTTCCACTAGATTGAAATTTTAATATTTCTTAAAATTATAATAACTCTTTCATAACCAAGGCCTTGTATTTTGAAATTATTTAAATGAGATATAAATAAAATAGTTTATCCAAGTGTTAAAATGTAACAATTTTTTATATTATAATATTATATTTTCAGGATATTTATCAAAAAAAGTACAATGAATGTAATAGTCATAAGATATATGATTTTCAACATATTTTTCATGTTGAAATTTAAATCATATATGATATATATTTGGTACACAAAGTGTTTCTCTGTTATGGAAACAATATATTTCCAAAATAATATTTTATAAGATACTAGTTGGAGTTAATATTGAGTTTAGAGAATTAAAATACTTAAATAATAAAATTATCATAATATAAATAAATCTTTTTTAGGTACTAAATTCATCCATGTGAAAGTTTCAAATAAATTATTATAATTACTTGTTAAATTATGTTTAATAAGGTTAGTAAATTGAACAGGTGTGTATAAATCATTTCATTAATTTTTATTGCTAGTTACCTCAAATAAATATTATATTCTTTGAAAAAAGTCTACGTGTTATGCATTTTATACAAAAATAGTTAATTTATATCATAATATTGGATATTAATTATTTAAACTATAATACACATTCTTATTTTATTAAAATACATATTATAGGATACTTTTCACCAATGGATAAATATAAAAAATAACAAAGTATAGGCTAAAAGGATATATGGTCTTTGATTAGTAATCCATAATCACCTCAATATAAACAAAAATAATAACCATTATATAAATTAAAAAATATAGATCGAGTTAAGTTGTACTATATTTGTAATACATAATCATCCTCTATGATTATCTTATCTTCCTCCTCCTCCTTCACATCCCTACATTTTTGGAAATCTTCATCAAAATATACTTTACCCTCCTCTTTTTCAAGATTTCCAAAATGTTTCCTAATAACAACTGGTATATTAAGGATCTTATCGACCTCATAAGTAATATCTTTTATATTGAAAAATCCTCAAATAACATCCTCAAAATTTAGATAAACTGTAGTAAAATAAGGTTATAGAGATGCTTGTTTTATGTTTTAGAGATGATTTTAACCTCCATAAAATTATTCTTTTGTGATTTCAGTAAACCATCGCTAAATGGTGTGTCATTTTTAAATTGTAACTGGTAAAATTTTATTAGTGAATATTTCTTTTTGATATAACATATCATTATTTAGTGGGGGTTTATTTTATTTTTGGAGTGTTTATAAACCATTATTAATAAATAGTGAGTGTTCCCAACAGTATCAAAATAAAATCCAAATTTATATTTACTTTTTTTATTAATAGAAGATTTTTTATTTAATAAATGTTTCTATTACCTTCAATCATTATTTTGGAAGTTATTATAGTGAAACTACTACTAAATTTTTATACTCTACCATATATAGTAGTGGTTAAAATCACCTCTAATATTGGATTTTCACAAACTAGATAATAAATATTTCATTCTGGCCCACAAAAAAATAATACAAAAAATTATATGCCCAAATTATCCAGTAAAATAAATAAAAAAACACATGAATTAAGATAAAAAAATATAACATTATAATAAATAACTAGGTAACATTAAAATTCATAATATTTCAAACAAGTCCAAAAAATGTAAACAAACATCTCCCTTATCACTCAAAGGCATTTCATTCACTCTCTATTGGTGTATCTAAAAACTCATCCACTCTTTTCCTTCATCCTTCCCCTAGTGCATGTTTTTAAATTAATTAATCACACATTAGTAATGAAAATATTAATTAAATATTAAATGAAGTATTATTAGAATATCATGCACATATATAATTCTTTCATAAGGTTACAGTCAATAAGAAAGAACTAAGTATAAATAAACCTTTCTATGGCTTACTAAACATGATATTATTAGAATAATATTATAATATATTTTGTGTCTATAATTCCTGATAATAAAAATAAATTAATTATAGGTAACCCCCATATTTTTATAAATACTTTTTTTTAAAATTTTGTGTTTAAAAATTCTAAAGCTTGACACAGTTTGAATAAATTTTCTAAAGTTTGTTATGAGAGGATCAATTCATTTTATTTCAAAATTGATTTCTTCAATGGAAAATGTGATACTACTCCCTTAATCAAAATAAGTTTGAAATATATTTTAATAGATTATATATATATATCAATGATATAATTTTTCATGATAAAAAAACATCACTGGGTAATAACTTTTCTGGGCTTAAGTAAGTTATGTTTTAAATGATTCTAATAGTATAATAAAAATTATTCCTTGTATTCCCTACTATATTAGAATTGGAATTTTTTTTCAATTACTAGTTTAATTTTATAAAAAATAAACTTGTTATTAAATTAAGGTTTGATTGTGAAATCATTAAGGTGAATTAAAAACAATAGGAAAAGGCACTCAGAATACATTGTTGAGAACACAAGCATTATAAAAAAGAATGATTATCCTATTGGGCATCCACATTTTGATGTCACATAAGCTCTATAGTTTTTAATTCAATATATAGATGGGAGGATAACAAATTCTAGTGAATTGAATGGAGAGAATAGAAATCCTTGAGGAATTTTTCTAGATAATATAAAAGTTTAACTCTTAACCATGTAATAGGAAATTTCCAATGGTGTTTAAAGAAAATTTATTAGAAAGGTGATCTGAAGAAGGTAAAATTTTGTATTTATACATATGTTATAAAAAATCTATATCATTATTCACCCATTTCCTTCATGGAGAAACATTTCGAAATTAAAAAATTTATAGAATTTAAATTTTAGATATCATTTATCATGAGAAAAATATTATATAAATATAAATTTATTATTCAAAAAAAAATTATGAAACAAAAATCCTAGATATCCTATGAGTCAAGAATATGTTCATCATCCTCTAAAAACAGAAGCCAATAAACTCACTCAATTAGAGGATAAGTTATTTTGTGTTTTAATAAGAACTTCTAGATCCTAAAATCCTTTTTTAATTCATGAATTTTGTTTTTTTATTCAAGAAACCAAAAATATGTATACCCTTATACATATAATATCATTATATTAAATGTATATGACCTAGAAAATTCAAGTGATGGTGATGGTTCACACTCTATCCCACTTACAAGACCATAGCTCTCATTTCCTAAAACTCAAGAAATATCATCCTATAAGGATACTAAAGTCGATAGGGAAGGGTTTTCATCCCAAATATCATTGAGTTTGAACTATAATTAAATAAAATTAAATTATATAGTAACATAGTAACATTAACTGATAAATAAAATTATTTACCCCTAGTGCTTTTTTAATGGTCATTGAAATAGATGCCAGCCTTTTTTAGGGTCATAAAACCATATATTATTTCATCCAATATACTAGCCTATGTCTATAGAATATAACAAAAAATAAAAAAAAATAATTAGAAAAAATAATTAATTTAACTACTAAAGATAAATCTTGTGATAAATTAAATCGTGCATTTTCACTTTATTTACTTGAAAAAATCTTCAACCCAAATGCCAGAGGAATTATTTTCTACTCAAAACTAGTAGAATTTCTTCTGGAACACACCAAATGAGATTATATATCATTAACAATTGAAATTTTATTAATCCACTACTATTAATCTATTAATATATAATAAACTAATTGATTTCATCCATCATGATTATGGTTAAAATATTCTTTCCACTGGTTTTAGATATACCCTTAGGCACCATATCATATATTTATGACACTAATATAAATGTGTTATTGAATTCATGTCATAATATCCACTTGAAATCTTTTTATTTATTGCCTATGTTTTCTAATGTTTGTGGACTTGAAATTGAAATAGGCATGTCAAAACAAAATAATTTCTACATATAAAATATATATAATAACTTAGATTATTAACAAATTAAGTGTGTATATTTAATTTAATCATCTACAAATACATAATTAGGATAGTACCTTTATTTTACTATCAAATAACTCATTCTTCCATGATAATGAAATGTTCCACCGATATAAATAATGAATGGGTTGAGCTTCCACTCCACAAGATAAACAGTCAAGGATATACCCATAAATACCCACTACAACCTCAATGGGAACCATATTATTACGAAAAGGGATAACTACCTTCAAGATAGTGAAATTACAAATATTTTAATTATTAATGTTTGTTTCTATTCTATTGTTATTTTTATTTATTTAACATATGAATTAAGAAGTAAATAAAAATATTTAAGAAAAAATGTTATATTATGAAAATACATACTATTGACTATAACGTGCTAGTGACATATCGATAGTAAATGGGTTCTTTCTTGAATACCAAATGAATACATTGTAGATGATCTATCTGATGCCCTAGTATCCTCTAAAGAATGGATAATTTTGAATGAAATTATAATAGGATAAGTTGAAATGGTATCAAAATAAGTATTCAATGTATATAATTAAGTACACCTACTGTCACTGGGGTAGAATAGGAATCATGTGATATAGAGCAGGTTGTTTCTATAAACCTATTTGAGGATGGAATACCTACCAAAAATATCAAAAAACAACTAACTCGATTGAATATAAAATTTATTTTCAAATCATTACATTTAATATATGTGATGAAGTGTACCAAAACAAGTATGAAAGGAATGTGATGGAGGGTATCAGTGTCACAAGGGTAGAATATAAATAATGTAACGAATAGGGGTCATTATTTAAACATCTCTGAATGTATAATACCTAAAATACAATCATAAAAAATAAACTAACGTAATTAAACATGAAATTCAATTTAAAATCATTACATTTATATTAATTCAATTAATCCATAAATAAAAATAAGACATCATGTTTAAAAATATTAAGAAATCATCCTAGAAATTTTATTATTGGATAGTCATATTGTTATTATCTTCCATTGTTTACATTACTTGTTTTCCATATCCAATTTCTACTCTTTTAACCTCCCACAACAAACTATAACTGTCAATATCATTAGAGAAAATAAATAAATATTTTTTTGATGGGTTTCAATATCAAAAAGTAATTCACCTTCATCACCCATACCGTACATGTCTCTCTATTTCATGTGGAAAACAACACTCCACCCTTCATATTTTTTATAATTAACATAATCTATCATTTTTTATGGAATACAAAATATAAGGATTTTGTTCACCACACTCCTCAAAATTGATCAATAGAGGGAATTTTATGAAATTCAATTATAATCAATATTAACTTCTACCCAAATTAATATTGATCTAATTACTTTAAAATAACATAATTATAAATTTACCATGACAAAATAACTATAAAATTTCAACCAAAATTCTATAGTAACCTCGATCGAAAAAAACAAATATATTGTTATTCTATTTTTTAAAACATTCCTCGTGATCTATGTTATGGAACTTGAATCGAGAAATATTGTAAGAATCGAATTTCCAAGCGTTATTCCAAGTACCTAAAAATAAATACATTACATATTTGAATAGTTCAACTTGATTATAACAATTTATTAACTATACGAGTTGATATAAATTATCTCTGTAATATTTCCAGAAAAATGGGTTCAAAATCGAGTGAGATTGAAATTTGAAGGTACAATATTAATAAAACCATTGTAGTGGTGCGGGTACTACAAAAACTGTACTATTCACTTAAATTAGGCTTTTGAGATAAATATTGGGCCTTCATGCCACTATGACATCAAGATAGAAATGTAGGGTGGTCAAACCATAATGGATAAGGCCACAATATAATGGATTAGAGTAGTATTTATCACCAGGAGGAGCTAATAGAACATAGGAAATTCAAGAGACAATGTGTATATTTCATCAGGTTTAGTCCCCTTTCAACTCAACATGGGGAAATTACTATCTGAATACATTTTCATGTGGTTATCTAGGTACATACATTTATGAGGTCTTGGGGAGGTGTTGTTTCAGTGTATTTGGGTCAAATTTATAATGCCTTTATGCCTCTATCCCATCAAGTCATGTTTTTTGGGCCTCAAGGTCATATAAGGGTTCCCTATCAAGCCTGTTAAATTGATGGATTATCCAAAAAATAAAAAATGTACAATTATATCTATCATCATATTCCCATCATTTAATTGATTCAGAACTCATACGATGTAAAAACCTATAAAAAATTTCTCTATTAACAATTTTTTATCTCTACCTAATTTCAGGTTAAACACCTAAGGAATTTTTTCATTTGAGCCCATAATTCTTCAATATATGGATCAGTAATATCAGTGTTGTGGAGTATATATATATTTACTTGTATTAACTACAAATCTATCAATGAAATTGAAATGAATTCTACAACTTCTTGAACTAATGTTGGAAACATTAATGATTCATTATTTTTTTGAGAATCACATGGATTATCATCAACACATTATACTGGATTCTATATTTTCTCTATAGAATCTAAATATCTAAAATATAAGGATCGACACTCTTTGACAAGGTTACCTTCTATAGTATAACCATCTAGTTGATCATTATTTTTCTCATAAGAACTCTAATTTTATATATATATATATAATGAATAAAATGTAATATATTCATAAATAAAGTTTATATATACTAAAATTGAAATTTATATTTCATTAATAATAATAAAATTTGAATAAAATACCTCCCTGTGGGATATATATTCATCGATAATGTGCATGACCACAAACATTAGCTTCTTCTACCAAATTAATAGTCACATGAATCGTCAGAGTGAAAATTATGATGGAAAGATCATCTCCCACTGAAATAACATAAATAAATTAATTTCCTAATTTTTATCAATTTTGATCTGGTTTAGGTTTTTCTCATAAATTTTTATGAAGAATGTACAAAAGTTGATTAGAAAAATAATAATTTTTTCAACTAAAAAATTATGAATTTCAAAAGGTAGAAATAGTTCCTCAAATATATGTTGAGTAATAAAATTTCAATCCATTTATTTTATAATGATTCGAATAAAAAAATATTGAAATGATACTTTAATATCCACTAAGAACTTTCACATCTTTTAATGTTTGAAGATATTTTTATTTTTATTATTATTTATTGTAAAAAATGCTTCTAGATACTTTACATTCACATTTTACAAATATCACATTTGGTATTTAGTTATTCTAAGTCCTTATAGAAATTTAAATTATTTTTTAATTTCACATATTCATTATGAAATGTAAAAAATCACATAATCACACACATTCTTCTCAATGTAAATATCTTCAATATTATTTCATATAAAATTAAATTAAAAACATGATATTTCAAAAAATAATAATATTTTCTTCCATTGTTGTGTTGGGGTTGTTTCTAATGGTGCTCTATTACTTTTCCTACATTCATTCTGTTAAAAATCATTTACAAAATCTTTATCAATATTTGATAATTTTTTCTAAGATCTATACTTCAAACAAAAACTTTGTTGGAGGCCTAAAATATGTTTCCCATTAAAATGTGACTTGTTAAAATGAAATCTATAAGATATATCAAGGAATTGATGATTAAAAATGAATCATCACTTTCTACTATAATTTAGTCATTGAGGCTTAAAATCAAAGTTATAGACAGGATGAGTCAAACATATGTTTGTGTTATAACTTAAAAAATTCCTAATCTAGGAAATTCACTTATGTTACACATAAATGAAAAATTAATTTTGAACATTTTCATAGTAGATAAATTTTATATTTCAACACCATCATTCCATGACTGCTATAATTCTTAAATAAAATTTCAAAATTATACAATAATTTAATTTCCTAGAATTTTCTTTACATGAATAATCATTGATAAGATGAATGATATTTTCTACAAACACATTAGTCAAAGTAGAATATAAGGAATTATAACAATCAGGCATATGCTATAATTTCTACTTAAAGTACCAAATGAGTTGAATCCGTCATCTTTTGATCCCAATAGCACATTTCTTTGATTAGAATAGAAATATTAATAGAATAAATCGATGGTATTCAATGCTTTTGAATATTTTATTTGTCACATTAACCAATTACTTTTATTATCCAAATAATTCCACTTTATGTTTTTAGTGGTTTTGGATGACATAAATAGTCTTCTAAATAAAAATTTTAATGGAAATTAGCAAAAAACATTCAAAGATGATTTATTTTTATGTTTATTTGTGGTTTTATATATATTATTACGAGGATAATTATTTTGTGGGTTCCATTCAGAATCATAACATCAATTACATTCTTACCTATTCAAATATTCTCCCTAGTAAAGAATAAAATCAATATAAAATTCATGTATATTCTTAGGACTGGTTCCATGATTGTTAATAATCTTTTGCAGCTCATAAAATGATACAGGGTTCTTAGATTTAGAAAATTCATCATGAAATTATTCCAATATCATGTATATTGTTTTATTTTTAATTCCACATAATAATTATATATGGTATAACATTAATAGAAAATAATACTTGGAAGATCCTTCATACAGTTATTGATCTTCGTATTCGACTAATTTTGAAAAGAATTTTTTCTCAATTAGATTTTTCATTATATTGATCTCAAAATCATTATCCAGTAATATGTTGTTATCTTGAATAGTTTGACTTTTAGTTCTAAAGAGTGATTTGTATTTACAATATAAACATGTGGATCAACTAATGTTTTATGCTCTAGATCGAGTTTCCTTCTTATGTATAAAGCGTCATTTATCAAGTTCTGCATTTTGTTATCCACTGTCGGGGCATTAACATATTAGTTATGGTATTGTACATAACTATTCAAACTTTCTATAAAATGTTATTATACATGCCAAGTCAACCACATATATTGAGTAGAAAATTATTATAACATCAGGTGATCAAATACATCAACTCTATTCAACCATCATTTTTTCATTTACATTTAGGATAAGAACATTTCATTCTCCCATTCAAGGATCGATTTCATTATTAAATTTTAAAAGTATCTTTAAACCCTCAACATACCATGTTGTTTTTTAGATTAATGAAATCCAAATTTTAACCATATGTAATCAATATAAAAAACATTCAAATAAAAAATAAATGTACATATATATATAAAATTTTAGTTAATAAATGTATGACACTCGTAATTTTTTAAGTTATAATTTTATAGCTATATCAATTGAAAAATGCAATTTAACTTAAAAATTAAATTTTAACGTGGTATTTTTTATAACGACATAGTGGATGAATATCTTAGTGACACTATTTGACTCCACTAATTCTTTAAATCATCTTTGTTTTAATTGTTACATCACTAAAATTCTGAATTTCATTAATTAAAATACAACATCCATATAACCCATTATAATTAATCTTTTCAATTATTTCATCATTTAACAAATTAAAAATCTTGAGGCAACCATCATACACTAACTAAAAAAACATCATCACACCAATATATCAAAAAAAACATTATAATAGTATAGAAAATCATCTCTACCACATTCATGACAACAACCACATTATCCCATGTCACCAACATCAAACTAATGCCATGAAAAGATATATCGTAATCCATTTATCTATAATAATTAGTGAACCACACTATTATAACCATAATCATTACAAAAAATATCATATTTTAAAAAAAAACTAGTATTGATATCATGCTTCTCTATTTGAATATCAATTAATTCTTATAATCAAAATTTTAAATAAAAAATTTTAAATTTTATTTCTTTGTTTCATTATCATCATTTTATTAATATCCCAATTCTAAGCTTGTTTAAAAACATCATTAATAAAAAAATAATTTTAACATGTACATATAAACAAAAAATAAATAACATCAGAGATATCATGTTAACACATATGATTCACCCTCTAATTCCATCTTTTTTAATCTAAAACATTATAATCATTAGGTTAATTCCAAAAATTTTGTCTAATGAAAAAAAATAATGATAATTACACATTAAGATAGATATCAAAAGAGAGATTTTAAATTCCCTACCATGTGATTTTATTTAAAAATTATAGTTTGAATTAAGAGAGATAAACGAACGATCAACCACCAATGGTCTAACAATAAATATTCAATGCCCTACAACACATCATCTATCATCAAGGCCTTGACCAAAATCAACAAAATCAAACAAAAAATCTTTAAAATGAACTTATAAGAAGAATGGAAAATATAATAGTAATACAAAATCAACTTAGATATAAAACTATCAATCTCACAAATCCAATGCTTAAGATCCCCGATGTATAAGGGAATGGAAAATGATTGGGGTCTCATGAGTGAGGATCGGGGGTTGATGATTAAGTTAGTAGTGGGATCACAAGAGTGGGGGGTTTGGGGGTCATGGAAAAGGGAAATAACAGGGGGATCTTAATTTGGGCATCATAAGTTAAGTAAAAATGTTATGGTAGGGGTTTCAAGAGTGGGAGTTTTGGATTTAGGGAAAGGTTAATGTGGGTTTCTTTTTTTCAGAAATAGGTTGTGGTAGTTTAAATTTAAAAATATTACAAATAATAACTTATCATAGTTTAGAAACGTTTTAAATGAAAATATCCACTAAATAAATATATTATTGACACTTTTGAAAATCACCACAAAATAGGGGCAGAATTACATTACTAAAAATGTTTCGTAGTAGTTTTTAAAATCACACCTAGACCATTATTTTCTTATAGTGATAACAAATAAAGTTAATATTTTTAAACGTTAAGGTTTAAGAATAATCTTGACAACATAATACAAATATGCATTCCACTATTATATAGTCACACTAAATATTTAAATGTATGATAAATTTATCATATGCTTATATAAATATATAGTAGATAGTTTCATAATGATGAAAAAAATTATACAGAGACATAAAATGATTTGATAAAATCAATGAAATTAGAAAAACATAATGTTATTTGATATCTCTATATATGAGGATGTGATGGGACTAATGGTTATATATATGGTTTTTGAAATTATTTTTGATAAAATTATTTAATAATATGAAATGTATCCTATAATAAAAAAATAATTTCAAAATTATTATTCAATCAGATGTTCTTTATATATCATAAGATTTGAGTATCCTTTAGAACTAAATATCTATATTATTCTTGGTTGATGATCATTATAGAAAGACATGTGTTCTGATTAAATATTTAGATAAATATGAGTAGGGTCCCATCTAGAGACACAAAGTTCACTTATGAAACATAAATATTATTTTTATTTAAGATTGATCCATTAAGATTACCATGAGGAATATCATATATTAATTGTTCTATTAGTATACAATGGGTGTGTGTTTAATAGTTTTCCCTGTTATATAAGGTTAACAAGGTGCCTTATTTGATATCATTCATACATTAACAAATTTATTATGTTGTTATTGAGGCTAATATAATCTAGTTTATCTTGATATATGGTTGATCATGTAGTATGTTTTTCTTAACCCAGATGGGATTGGTCCTCCTATATGATGGGTGTGACATATAGTTCATCGATTAGAAAGACTAAATAGTAGTATGGTCAAACATAAATGAGTGACATGTGATGTTCTCATTAATATAAATGAATCAAATTATTTTTATTCATTGAGATAAATAACATGATATGTGCTCATATATATTAATACATATTTTATCTAAGAATTACAAAGGTATGAATTGCCCAATATAAAATTGTCACGTTTTATGTTTTTTAGATACACTTGATATATTGGAAAAAAAATATTATACAATTATGCAAGATGCATGTGATAAATCCATTTGAAATAAGTATAAAGATATATATGTTTGATATAGATCATTTTAGATCCCTTTATAGTTTTAGTAGCACTTTCATGGTGCTAAAGGTTGATCTTTTATTTTAGTGTTTCAATTATAAATTCATTAATTATTGTCAAAACTATAATTCCTTATTGGGTTTCATGAAAATTTACATGAATTAATATTTTTTTCATATAATGATTGCATAAATATATGGTAGTTATTTGATAAATTATCCAAAAATATTTTTAGAAGACACCAAAAAAATATTTTTTGTATGCTTTCATAATTTTTTACATGTGATGGGACATAAGGTGAAATATGAATAAAGTCTTGGAGGATTTAGATATAGTGGGAGATTAAATGATATTATATAAAATAATGGGGAATGACACTACTTTTATTAAGGAAAAAAATTTATATACTTTATCGGGGAATTATTATTCCCTAGATGTGATAGAAACAAATAACTTGGAGTTAAGTGGATATATGATGCCTATAAAATAGAGTTATATATGTTTATAATTCTCTAAATTATATATGTGATATTGGAAATCACATATTCTATATTGATTCTTCCACATTAAAAAATCAAATGTTAGCCTTAATATTGTTTTGATAATATTTTAATGATTTATAATCAATTATAATGAATGCTTAAGAATTAAACATTTTGGGGTTATTTATTTATATAATATCTTAAAATACAAGCATCTTAATTTTGAATAATGTATGAAACACTCAAGGTATTCATTTTAGATTCCAATTGTAAAAAATATAAAGGAAGATATATTAGTAGTGATGAAATTTGAGTTTGATACATCCATTATTGAATATCCTTACATCTCTCATTCACCATAAAATAATGTTATTGTAAGACATGGAGTGAAGGATAAATCATAAAAATAACAAGTTTTTGTTTATTCATACAAATAATGAATTATAATATAGGTGATAATTCATTGATTTTCACTAAGGGGTATCCTAGAGATATTTGGGTATACCGTCAACATAAAAAAATAGTCTTTTAATTAATTTTAGTAATTCTTCTAAACTTATTAGATTATATATTCTGTCATGTACTTTACTAAAACAATTACTATGTTGTTACGATGGAGAAACATAAAAAAAACCATAAGCATTATTTTAGTTGACTAGCTTGTTTACCCCTTAAGTTTTAAGGATTGTTTGTTAGTATCTTCATTTTTATTCATCAGATGGATTCTATAAAAAAATCTATTTTCTATCTCTCATTTTTATTTTAATATTAACAATAAAAATATTCACTTTCTAAATATTTTTCCATGATTTTATATTTATTATTCTCTTTGTTGATCATAGTTATTTTTATATTATTCATTTTCTGAAGTTGTGGTGTAAAAATATATTATTCTCCCTTATATATTATTTATTTTTTCTTAAAAAAATTTTGTTAAAGAAAAAAAAAGATTTTATTTTTTTGATTAATTCATCAAGTTCTATAATTTTTTAATAGTGTTTTAAATTTTTTATTCTTGAATATAATTAAATTAATTTTATTCACTAGTTTTTTCCCATTATTAATTTTAAGATACTTTTATAAAGGTAAAATTTCTTCTACATGATTATTATTGTTGGTTTTGTTTCCTTTATTATTTTGTATTTTGAAATTCATAATTTCCAGATCTAAGTTTTTCATTTACCTATTTTAAAATTAAAAAAAATATTATAAGTATATGAAAATGAGAATTTTCTTACTTAATCCAACACCTTAACCCATTTCCATTTAATAACTATTAAGAATTTTGTGGTTTCTTTTTATTTTGTTAATTAATATATCATATTAGTTTTTAAATTTATAATTAATCTAAATAATATTTTTTGGGAAATATATGAAATTAATTTTTAGTTTTTAACAATAATTTTTACCTTACTCATTCAAATATTTGGTAGTTTTTTATCTTTTATTATTTTCCGAACATCTATAAGATTACATATAAAAATAATAGATATTAATTTTTGAATTTTGGTTAGATTTTTTCTATTAATTTTGTAATTTACCACTACTATTGGTGTTAAAATTTGGTTTTGGATAACTTAAAGAAAAAATAAGTGAACTTGATAAATTTTAAAGAAATGTTGTCATGCGCACTCCCACAATACCAAAGCACACACTCGAAAGGCCCCATATGTAATCTCCTTTATCTGTCAAAGAAATTGGGGTATCGCTAAGCTGCACAAGGTAGTTTTCCAAAATAATTGTA
Organism: Viscum album; assembly: GCA_963277665.1. Lineage (NCBI taxonomy): Eukaryota > Viridiplantae > Streptophyta > Magnoliopsida > Santalales > Viscaceae > Viscum > Viscum album. The sequence continues at coordinate 1,054,399,775 of OY728133.1, read as the reverse complement.
AACTAAACCTCTATTTCCTAAAAAACACCTGAAAGGCCTTCCACTTCAACACAAGGTGGCACCCAAAGACCTATAGCACCTTGAACATCAGCTTAAATGTCCAAGATATATAAAACTATCTATAATGTAATTTTTTGATCAAACCCTAAGGAAAATTAATGTAAAAGAAATTTATTTAGTTCGTATATGGTTTTCATCATAAAAAACATGTGGAAGACAACATATCTCATGTATTCACCTAGGATAGGGTGAAGGGTACCCATTTAGAAGAGCCACTAAGAAAGAAGGTTGAAATATAGTGGTGACCTGCCTACCCCAAACTATAGCCAGGACTAACCCTCAAAGATTCACTAGGTATATCCATTGACTTAATAATTCTATAATTATAGTTGTGTCCATATTTCATCATTGATCAATCATGGGGCCTAGGCTTCCCCATTTAAAGGAGGTCATGTATAGCTTCGGATGGATCACTTGAGAGAGTTAATCAACCGAGTCACCTACCTAGGCTAAGTTTCAGCCCTTTATTTTCCTAGCTTCCAAGATGTAATTTATTCCATTTTACTTAGGTACACCTCTCAAAAATCCTATTTTACTCAATCATAAACCACGAACTGCTGATAAACATGATGGGTTTATTTTCCAAATTTGTATATCCCATAAAATTAGGAATTCCTTTGATAGTGAGATTATTGTATCTTAAAAAATTATCTCCTAGGTCTTTCTCACTAATTGTAGGTCTTTAGAGTATATTCAATAATTTAGTCCATCAGTATTGAATATCTCTCATCATGAAGAAAACAGTAGAATCTCCACTAATCTTAGATGTTATGAATTAGTCATATATCCACCAAACATCTGACCAGCCTCTATATGTACAGTTAATAATCCAGATATAAAAAATGGTTATCATCACTAATATAATTACCTCCATTCCATACACAATATATTCTATTACATCAAATCAGAAATGGTTTCTCATGCATAAGTCTTACACTAAGTCATTAATAAGAACCTTTACCTAATAATACACTCTTCACTTATTTTAACTTCATGGAACTTTTCATGGACGGATAACCTTGAAAGGTGAAATTTTGGTCCTAGATGCATAACCTTAAAAGACAATCAATCAGTCCTAGATGCATGAACATAAAAGGTACACCATTGGTCCTTATTATATAGACTTACAATGTGCATTTTAGTTCATTTCATATGATATTAAATTACAAGACACAATGGTCATGGATTCATGACCATAAATGTAACATCGTTAGTCATAGACGAATAATCTTAAAATAACCCACTATAGTCCTTTTCAAATTCCCATAAAATGTATGATGTATCCTGTATTATGACACCGAACTACTTGTTTTATTTTTCATTTTAATTATATATGTAGGAATCTGCACTCGATATGATAATCCTCCATAAAAACATGTTATACCTCCTTTAATTGGAATTCCTACCTCCTTATACAAATTTTAACTCTAAATAACTCTCTTATATGTCTCTAAAATTTAGGGTAATTATCAACTTGAATTATCTATGAGGTATTATAATTCCCTCGTATAGTTCCATTATAAATCCATGGTATTAGTTGATGACTTTGAAAAAATGGTAATCGTTTTTATTATTGGGAAATATTTCATTAAGATATGCTTAAATCTATATAAGTTTTCCATACCAAAAACTAAGAACCATTGTGGGATGAGTTTACCTCTTATCATATTGATTTTGATATAAAATCCTAGATAAATCCAACCCAAATGGAAAATTATGTGAATCATTGGAAATGCAAATGGGGAAACCAAAATGAAATCCTTTACCAATAAATAAATTGATTTACAATGCATTCCCAACTATGATATTTTATTAAGGGGTTTAATGTTTATTTTTTCAGAGTACTAATTATTTCCATAGCCAACACCCCCCCCCCACACACACACACACACGCACGCGCACACTAAGGAAAAATTTACCTAACCAATCTAGGGGAAAGTACTAGATAACCAGTGGTTCCATGAATAAGCATTCAATAAAAACATAAAAACATGCTACTTTAGTAACTACCATATCTCTAGAGCATTGAAAAATTTTATCACCCATAATTCACTTATAATAGATAGTTTAAAATTACAAAATGTGGGAAAACTTACATAATGGCATCATCCCTACACTAGAGATAGTTCACTCAAGCATAGAGATGATGAAGTTACAATTATCATCACCTCAAAGATAAATCGGTAGAGGATAGGAAATCTATGTATCAGCAGTAATCCACATTGTATGTCTCACCCATGAGAAATATATTATTCATCTCCCTTATCTTATATATATATAGAAATAAATTCAAAATAATATTAAAAGATTATCAAGATATGCTTAGAAGGTACCCAACTAATCGTGGTTGTCTCTATAATTTTTTAACCCTGATACCTCCAAATGTTATTATAAAGGATTTGACCCTAGTCTTTAATATCAAATCACCTAGAAGGAGAGTCCTTTGAGGGAAACCAAAAAATAAATTTTAAGAGAATATTCAGACCATCTACATAATCAAAATGGTAGTGACCTAACACACCATTATGATAGACTGATGGAAAAATCATTTCACCATATGTAGAAAGCATATATATTGAAGAATAATTTTGATTAAAAACTATATTAGACCCTTATATATTAGGAATAATAAAATCCTCAAAAGACACCCTCCCCATGATGACATGTCCAATAACATTTTTAGTCCTCCCCGGAGTGACCTTCATGGAGTTCTTCACTGTAGAAAAAAAATACAACCCTGGAGTTCCTCCAAATGATGAAATATCCCAAAAACATAGAGTTCCTCCCCATGTAAACATACATGAAATTATTAACACTGGAATTCCTCTCAATGGTATTTTTTCTGAAGGACCTCCTTGTGATAGTATATATCCTCAATATGAAGGTCCTTACCAAATCTTAGTCATTCAGGAGTTAATTTATTATTGATTAGAGATGGCCAATCCAAGGCTATATAGATTGGGAACAATTTGGTTGGGGAAGGTTTTTGGAAGTAAGAAGTATTTTTACAATTGTGTTGTCTTTTGTAGTCGAATATAATAAATCAATTCACTTTGTAAAAGTTTTGGAAAATCAGACCGACCATCATATTCTAGAAATTGGACTCACTTTTATTAAGAAAGTACATATTATTAAGAAGATTTTTTTTGGAATAAAAGCCTCATCAGTCTCACCTTGGGTCAATAATGATGTTATGATCAAAAAAGGAAGATAATTATATTCAGAATGCATCTGATACAAATATGATGATTCTTTTATATTTTGTATTTTCCAAAAATCATAAGTAAGATGAAAAGTTGTTATTTTATATTGATAAATAAAGGGGTAAAGGTTCTTCCAACCATATTTAGGAAAATCATATTCATATTTTATTGAAAATAAAGAAAAGGTTACTATAGGAATGGGAAGTTACAATACTTTCCTTATTAAAGTAAGACAACACTAAACCTGGTTTTCAAAGTATTCAAAGTCATAAAGGATGTCATTCTTACAAGTATAAGTATATGAAATAAATAATTTATTATTTATATATAGTTCATTTGTATCATAATTTGAAGATAAAATAAGAAGAACAAGAGTATTTTTTTAAGACTTTTTAAAATTGGTGTCAAAGGGGGGAAGGAAGATTGCTTGAAGTTCCGTGAATTTGTTTTCCTCTATAATTATTAGTTTCTATGGAGAATCAAAATGGGAATACATGTGTTTTTCACAAATTAGTATAGAGAAATATACTCAATAATTTTATCTCTATATCATACTGAATAAATCGGAATGAGATTTGGTTCTGATAATCATAATGAGAAGACATGTCTTTTTCATTACATACATTTGTTATAGAGAAACGTAGTGAAGAAACTATTGTTGAACATATGCTTCCATCATAATGAGGAAAATGGAATGGGTAGATAGTCTTTAAGGAGGGGTAGAGAAATGTAATGAAATATCTTCAGTTCTTATTTGTTTGCAAGTGGGTCAAGAAAATCTGAGTGACCAAATGCCTTTATCGTAATGAAGAAATCGTATTGGGAAATCCGAATCAGAAATCAGATTTGAACTGAAGTTTGTTAAAATTTATTTAGATCTAAATTTACATGTGGTTTAAGAAATCAAGATGACCATCATACTAGACAATCGTAAAGGGAAAATTGGAACAATAAATTAGAATTAGATTGAAGTTTTTTAGAAATACTGAAGGGAGATGAAGTCAAAGAATAATTTAGATTTCAAGGGAAAATGAATGAGTCAAATAAATATCTATATTTAAATGTTAATTTTAATGATTCAAATAAATATCTAAATTTAAGTAATTTTGAATATTTGGGAAATTTGGTAAAGAAGGAAAAACTTATAAAAATATCACTTAAACCATTTTGGTGTGTCTATAAAAGGAGTAGAATACTTTGTGTATTCTATGACATGCTTCACTCACCAAAGAGGAGAGATAATATTTTTAAATCTAGAAACAAGATGTTTTTGGATTTGGTTTCATTGAATAATTTAACTAGACAAAATAAGAATAAAAAGAGAATAATATTGTATTCAAAGTTTTTGGACTCGGACTGCCTTTTTCGTATTGGGATTTCTGGACTGAGCAAGAATAAGTTCAGGATTGTTTCAATGGTATTGTGACAAAGTGTTATTTTTTTATTAAGAAATTGGAATTGGTAATGAGACTAGGCTATCAGAATGGTATTTCCATAGTCATATTAGAATAGGTTTAGATTGTTTTAGTGGTATTATAACAAATATATATTTATGTATTGAGAAATTGGACTTGGGAATCAGATAGAGAAATCAGATTGAGTATCATTACAATGTCCAAGAAGTTCTTACCAGATTTTGGGTAAGAAAGTAAAGAATTTTTTTAAAGATTATATTTGTGAAAGTGGATTAAGAAACATTATAACATGTTTTTTACAAAAACATTTTTATATTATTTTGTACTACTTGAAGCACACCAACTATTATATTGATCATAGTGCTACACAAGTGTATCGGAACATCCTAATCAGTGTATTTTATACAAAATAATTCTTTTCAAGTATATTTTGTGGTATTGTATTGTTTCAAAACCATACTGAGGATATAGATACTCATGTGGAGTAGTGAACCTTGTAAATTATTATATTACTATGGATGTGTGTTTGAATAGTTTTTAGCTAGTAAATAAATCTTTAATAGGAGGATAATGTTTTTTATAAAGTAAGAAAACATAAATGAAAAAGGTATCACAGATTCATCCTATCCCCTCTCACTGATATTTGAATCTTGGCTAGATAATTTCAATTGGTATCAAATCCAGGTTCCCTTAATTTAATCTTTGTAAAAGTTTTTGAAACATATATTGTGATGGATAATTTGAATTCTGTTAGCAATAGAGGTATTACAATATTCAATGGTAAGAACTATCGTATTTAGAAATATATAATGTTTCATTATCCTATGTCTCATGGGTATGATGTTCCTGAAGTTAAAATATATGGATTTCCATTTATCAATGAAAATATTCCCCGTAAACCTATTGATAAGAAGAATCTTGAGAACGATGAAAGATAAAAAATGATTTACTCTAATCACTTTCTAAACGTTATTTTTTCAGAGTGAAATGTGTTTCCACTTCCAAAGGAATATGGGATAGGTTGGAAAACATTTACAAAGGAAATACCAAAGTAAAGAGGGAATAGTTGTAAATTTGGAGGCTCAGTTATGAAGATATTAGAATGGGTGAATATGAATCAGTTGGTGACTTATTTACCTGGTTAAATGACATTGTTAGCACTACTTTATATCTTGGTGAAAATATATAAGATTCCACTATGGTTAAAAGGATATTTATAATTCTTCCTAAAAAGTTTTATGCTCAAGTTTTTGTAATTCCCCTACCTAAGAAGCCTAAAGTCGATGCATTATTACATTACATTAGAATGATTAAAAGGAATCAAATCCAGAAAGACCGGTCAGTTTCACTATCTTGGAAAACTAGATTACAAAAATGATATCCATAATACAATGTGAAAACAAAACAAAACATGATAAAATATAAAATTAAATAAATTTAATCCTTGAAATATTATGAAATGTTTTCTTCTTCATAACTAGGGGAGAAACATAAGAAATGGGTGATCTTAGATACTTAGTAAGGGTAATAAATACAAAGGAATATATTGTAAACAAAAACATTAGGCATAGTTAATAACTAAAAACACATTACTTTAAAAATAAACTACATGAGTATAACATGGAAGGAATAAAAATTGAATAAATAATTCTATAATAGAACATAACCATGAGTATTCTTCTAGTCAAATAACCACATGGACTATCAATTACTAGTTTCATAATGAGGTAATGCATAATGCGGAACTTCATAATCATACTATCAAAGCCTCATTCCAAGACCATGCATAAAAGGGTAAAAAACCAAACTAGTTTGTCTCAAGAGACCTACCGATACACTGAGGGGTTATATCAGGCCTCGCCCAACACTTACTAAGTAAAATTAATTCCTCATAAGAAAGGGGTGAACATAAGAAAAATATACATTCATATTGAAACTAACATATGAAATGAAAATAAATTTACATAATCATTAAACATACACACAAACCATTTGGAGTAATATGGTGAATAGTATCAAGATTGAACATGCACATTCAAACTGATAAAAAACCCTTCAAAAACATATTTAAGTTGATATAATAAGATACGGACCTCAATGAACTAAAATATTCAATAAAGGATTTCGACATAGATGGAGATACTTTTAAATGAGACCTTTGGAGAATTCATGAGTAAATAATCCTTAAACATTTCAAAGTGTCCCATGCAACCTTGAAACATTTAAATCATAATCCCTTAGAATATCATGATAATAATGAGACTCTTGGTATGATAATAAAAGGGCATTATATAAACCACATGCTCAGAATAAGTGGTGAACATGGCATATATATCATAAAAGTAAAAGTGAGGTGAGAAAAATCGTTTTTTCTTTGGAAAGAATATTTCTTTTGGAAATTCATTTGTATTTGTCATAAAATCAGATTGTAAAAAAGTATATCCTAGAAAAAAAGGGTAAATAAATTTAAATTATATTTTAGACATAAATGTTGTCCCACTGAAGTGAAATTATGTAAAAAGTGCTTTTAAAGAAGCATTAGAAATGAAACATTTTAGCATGGTTTAAGAAAAATATTAAAGATATTTTAAAGTGGAAAGGAATGTCAGTTTTCATAAAACCATAAATTAACCAAGAAAGTTTTTCAGGATAAAATGTTTTATTTTAGAAAAATTATTATATAATAAAACTGATTAAATAGTGCATTCTAAAATAGTTAATAATATGAGAAGTTCCCTTGAATCGGGCATGTTTATCAGGAAGAAAATTCAAAAGATCCTTTTAAAACATGTAACTGCCCATAAAAGAAATAAGGCTTATAATCGGTACACATATATAGAAAATTCACACAGAATTTATGAGGAGTAAATAATTATAATTAAGAAATTTTTTGAGGTAGGTATAGAATAAAAGTAACCTTCAAAAAATGGGGGTTCGGGATGAAATCCCTTAGCACTTTATAATCAATCGAACCATATGTCCCAAAATTAATATTTACCAAATGATACATTTAGTAAAATGAAATTAAATAAATTCATGATGTAATACATAAATGTTTAGTATACATACACTAAACATGAGAAATATTAGTGAATAAGTGATATCTCACAGAAATGGAAGTGAGATGAGGAAACCCTTACCTTATATCCAAATAAGTTCAGCACTTGACCTTAATGTCCAGGATAATGAAATTAAATACATTAATTAATTAATTAATAGTATTATATACATTTATTTTTTTAGTATAATTTTATTAAGTTCTTTTATAAAATTTTGGATGGTTTATAAAATTTAATCGCACGGGAGTGTTCAATTCCTAGGTTTTATGATCAGTATACTTGTATATGAGTATGGAAGTTCATGTGGAATTGGTATAATTATCTAGAATTAGATTTATATTATAATAATTTAAATACATAATATTAAATGGTGATATAATTATTTTGGTTATATGGTATGAGGATGAATAATTAGATAATACATTTAGTGATAATCATTTATATTATTACAGTGTTAATTGATAATAACAAACTCATTTTGTTTTATCGTTTAGTGTTATGTAAATATTTTATTTCATTAACATAAAAATGATTATATTATACATTTTACAATCTTTTTCACCCATTAAAATGGTTTCATGAATATCTTTGAAGAATAATTTGAAGAACAAAACTTCATCGTCTACAAAGGTTGTAAATTGGCACCTCCCTGTTGATGATTTCATTTGTAAAATAAAAGAGGGAGAGTAAGGATATGTATAATGTTTATTACATTGACATGATATAATTATATTATATATATTATACTTGAGTTATCATTATCAATTGGATATACTAGGTTAGTATAGAATAAGAAAAGAAGATAAATTGAAATTAAATTAAATGAAAAAGGAAGAGGATTTACCTCTTAAAATAACCTCCTTGAGAACCTCCTTAAGGGAAAGGGTTTTAGTATTTTGGAAAGACCAATGGATTGTGGATATGGGGACGAAATATAGAAGATTATTTTTCAGAACTTTGATAATATTAAAGTATTAGAGGAGTAAAGAGAAAATGGGTGAGGGTGGTTTTTATAGTGGAGGAGGGGGTTATTTCTCATTATTTTATTCATTATTTTATACATTTCCTGAAGAAAAGAAATAGTATTGATTCTTATGACTCCAAATATTAATAATTTCATGTGAGTTATAACCAATAGACATTTACAACATACATGACTCAATCATGATGCAGAAATTCATTTATTTACATATATCATAAATTATCATATTTCACTATTCACCAAAAATTCAAATATTTTAGAAAAATCCCAAAAGTTAACCCCAAACATTTTTCAACTTTTATAATTAAAAACTAGAATCCATTTTATCAAAACAATTTTCTAAATATGTGAAATTTTATTTTTAAATAAAATCAGCATTTACTTGAAAAATACATTTTTTAAACTAAAACTGATTTTATAACACCCTAAAAAATTAAATATGGCCATATTAAATTATCCAAAAATAATTGGAAAACAAAAAAAAAATATGGAACAAATTTTATGAAAATTAATTTTATTTTAAATAAATTTATTAATTAAAAATTGTAATTAAATATTTATTACTCACAAAAATACCAACACTTAATTATTTATTTTTAAAACATTCACTCTCATTTATAAGGTTTCTAAATTTTATTTATAATTTCATGGGTGAGGTTACTATTGATAAGGGTCATATTACTATTCATAAGGGAAACATTACTATTTATAAGGGTACATAACTATTTGTAAGGGTCAAGTTATTATTCACCAAAAATTAAGTTGATCCAATTAAACTCTAGAAAACTTACTCATCGCAACGGTTTATGTCCATTTTTCAAAATTCTAATCACAAAAGTGGAAAAATCATGTTTGATGGCTAGGTTATAACTATAAAAAAATTTCATTTCATAGAGACATGGTGTTTTTTGCATATAAGATATCTAATGAATTCAAATTATTAATGAAAAAATATACCATAAAATCTTGCGGTGTCATATTAATAGTGAATAAATTCATAACATAATTTAGTATTTATAAAAATAATTATAATATTCAATATATATTATTATTAAAATATTTAATTAAATAAACTATTGATAAAAACGAATCAAATGTGTATATTCATATTAAAATATTATTTTACAAAATAATACTATAAAATAGTATTTGTTTTTTTAACATTAATTAATTAATTTGAAATCTATAGATTATAATTTTTTATAAGTATTATTATTAATTAAAAATATTAATTTTAAATTATTATTTTTCAAAACTTAATGTATTTAAAATTATAAATCAAATTACTAGGGTGTTACATTATTCCCCCCTCAATGGAATTGTGTCCTCGTAATTCAAAATTTCAATTCGAAAGTTAAAGGTTGGTACTTGAAAATTCCCTTGTGGGAAACCCACATAAAAAATAAGGTTAATAAAATATCATCTTAAAATAGGTTAGGGAAAATGAGGCGTTCATCACAAAAATTATGATTTTGAATGGGGTGACATTAGTAGGAACTAAAAACCTGGACATGAAAGGAAAATAAAAATATGAAGTTCTGATGGAAAGTGATAGAGAACATGTTCAAATGAAAGTTTATTACTAGAAAACTATAAACTAATATAATGAAAAAAATCATTAATACTATCAAATATTATGATCCTTGATTTGGGGTATTATTTTACTCTCTAAGAGTATAAATATATATCTCTATTTCATAAACACAATCTTATAATTTGATTGTGCCTTGAATTATCTATACATAATCTCTTAACACAGGTTGTGTCATGTGGTGAATAATACATTAACCTATAAAACCTCATACAATGATCAACATAAACCATTCATAAATGGTTAAACCTTCCAAAATATAATGATTCAACACTTTAGAAACAAGGTCTCAGAATTTCTAAGATTAGCTTATCATTATCCCTTAATCAACATAAAGCTGCTCAAATTTTCACATTCCAAACATATGAATAACTTCATCATGTATCCTCTTGAAATATGATAATAACTCAAATTACCATAAAACCTTATCATAAACATGAATTCTTTTGTATTACTTAAGTAGTATACATGTTATTGGATATATTCCTTAAATTCAAAAGTGTTGTAAACTCGATCGATGATATAATAAACCACTTGTTGAAAAGTCATTAATCAGTTCCAATGTAGTCATCAATTATCCAAAAATAATAATTTCTTCATCATTATCTTAACAACAGTAGTATTTTTAGGGTTGTATTTCCCTCAATCAAGCGTTTTCCAAAAAAATCTACTGAATATATTTTATTGGTACCATTCAACTTATGGTCTCAAATCCTTAATGAAAAATTACTTTAGTACAATCCTCATATATTTTATAATTATAATAACTAGTACATTGCAGATAAAATATCTAAATGGCATGATTAATTACTAGGAATATTAATCATTCCACCACATCTATGGTATTATCATAACTTTGTCATTATACAATGACATCATTTGGGGTAAATTCCTTTTACGCTTGGTACATTGATTCACATAGTGTTCTATCTCCTTGCAGTTGAAGTATGGTACATTGGATACCATTTTCTTACCCTTGCAACCACGAACTTGTTGTCCTTTTTCTCAACACTTATAAAAAACTCTCATTCACTCCAAGAATTTACCAGGTTGATTCTTTCCACAGTTATCACATGTGAGGAGACCCTTATTTCCCTTCTTCCCTTTATCCATATTTTTCTCTACCATCCTCTTGTTCTCTTTCTTAAATTAAATCCCATAGGACTCAGAGAATTCTTTACCCATCTTGTTAATAGGTGATAATATTTCCTCATATGATGAAGATACTTAGGAGATTATCTCCCTTCTAAATGATGGATTAAGACCATTAGAGGTGGGATCCTTTTTATTCTTTTCATCATGTGCATTGGTGAAGTTATCATTTCTTTTTCTAGGCGCCATTTATAATCAATTCCATATACTATATTAGATCATACAAAATAAACTTTCTATAACTCTAAACATGGTATAACACATAATATAAATTTATCCATCATAAATCATAAAACCATGTACTTTGGTTTCTTTGGGGGCATAAATCCTTCATAATAGTGGTTAAATTAAATGTGAATTTTCCTAGGAATATCCCCTTGGGAGTGTCGAACAAGGTAACTAGTAAGGCTCACTGTCAGGTACCAGGTTACCCTGATTCAATCTCGGAACACCTTGTTGGAGTTTTACTCATGGGTACATCTATGACAGAACCACATCCACTTGTAGTATCCAGATAGTGATTCACTTTATAAGAAGATACACATAATATATTTCTTACCAAAATTCTAGGATGTTCTTGTATGCTTATCCTCAAAGTATATGTTAGGGTTTTGTTTACTAATCTACATTTTCTAAATCTAGTTTCTAAGGATTCCACTAAACTTACTTTGATATCAACTGTAACACCTCAACCCTAGAATCCTAGAGTCAATGCATTATTTTATTATATTCGAGTGATTACAAGAAATAAAATATATAAGGACCAATCATTTTAGCAGTCTTGGAAAACTAGATTACACACATGATACCAATAATACATTGGGAAAACAAAATAAAATATGATACAATATAAAATGAAATAAATTTCATCCTTTAAAGCTTATATAATTTTTTCTTCTTCATAACCTGGGAAAAAGAATCATAAGAAAGAGGTAAGATTAGATTCTGAGTAATGGTTTTCAATACATCAAAAGATATTATAAAAATAAACATTAGGCACAGTGAATAACTAAAAACACATGCCTATAAAAATAAACTACATGAGTATAACATGGCTAGAATAAAAACTGAATAAATAATTCCATAATAGAGCATAACAATGAGTATTATACTAGTATAATTACTACATGGGCTATAAATTACTAGTTTCATAATGATTTAATGTATAATATGGGACATAATAACCATACTATCAAGGTCTCATTCCAAGACAATATATAAACGGGTAAAAACCCAAACCAGTTTGTCTCATGAGACCTATTAATGCACCAAGGGGATATAGTGGACCCCACCTGACACTTACTATGTCCCATGCATTCCTCATTTGAAAGGGGTGAACCTAATAAATATATAAATTCATATTGACACTATCATATGAAATATAAATAACTTTTCTCAATCATTTAACATGCCCACTAAGCATTCGAAGTAATTTGGTGAATGGTATCAAGATAGCACATCCGCAGTCAAACTAATTAGAAAAAATTCAACAACATACTGTAGATGATATAATAAGATATTAACCTCAATGAAGTATAGGATTCAAAAAAAGGTGTCGACATAGATGGAGATACTATTAAATGAGACCATTGGAAAATTCTTGAGGAAATAATCCTTAAACATTCCAAAGTGTCCCATACCAACTTGAAACATTCAAATAATAATACCTTAGTATATCTTGAAAATAATTAGACTCATTATATGATATACCAAAGAATATAACATAAACCACATTCAAAGAATAAGTAGTGAACAAGGCATGTATTTCATAAAAGTTAAAGTGAGATGAGAAAATTCCTTTTTGACTTTGCAAAGAAGAGTTCTTTGGGAAAATCATTTGTATTTGTCATAAAATAATATTGTAAACATGTATATCCCAAAAATAAAAACTCAAGGACATTGAAATTAAATTTGAGTCATAAAAGTTGTCCCATTGATGTGAAATCATGTAAAAAAATTTTAAAGAAGCTTTAGAAATGAAACATTTTAGTGAGTTCTAAAGAAAATATTAAAGAGATCCTAAAGTAGAAAGGCATGTTATTTTTCATAAAACCATAAATGAACCAAGATAGTTTTTAATTATAAGATGTGTGATTTTAGAAAAATAATTAAGGATTAAAATAGATTATAGAGTGCACTTCAAAATAGGTAATAATTTGAGAAGTTCCCTTTAATTAGGCTTGTTTATTGAGAAGAAATTTTGAAAGATCATTTTAAAACATATAAATTACCATAAAAGAAATAAGGTTTCTAATTGGTGCACATATATATAACATTAACACATAATTTATGAGGATTATATAAGTATAATTAAGAATTTTTTGAGGTAAGTAGAGAATAAGAGTAACCTGAAAGAAAATGGGAGTTCTGGTAGAAATATCCCACCACTTTATAAACAATCGAATCGTATGACCCAAAATTAATACTCACCAAATGATAAATTTAGTACTATAAATGTAACACCCAAATATTTCATATTATTTTATCTCTTCATAGTAATTCAATAACTTGAGCTACACACAACACCGAGTTTGAGCGCACCATGACTTACCAAAATAGCCATTAAAAAAAGTGGTTAAGAAGAGTATTAACTATATTTTTAATTTTATGTAATCCATATAATTTTCACATCCATATTATTCTTTTTTATACATAATATAATAACAAATTCAATTTTTCAGATAAAAGAAGTATTTTTTAAAAAATGCAATTTTACCACTTTTTAATGAAGAACCTTTTTTTAAATACAATATTTGGCACATTTTTTATAATAAATTTGACAAAATAAAATTCTTATTTATAATTGGGACATAAAAATTTAGTTTGGATAAAATTTTGTGGTTTTTATGTTAACGTTCATATTTTTATGAATAGTGAAAAATACTAAATTTTAATTGAAAACAACTTTTCTAATTAAAATAATTTATAGTGTTAAATTATAAATTTGAATAGTTTTGAAGTATAATTAGATTATATTTTTACCGTTTAATCTAATGTTGATCATTATAATTAATTTTACTTTGAAATTGGACACAAAGAAGTGTCAATCTTTTGATATTAATTATTCCTTAAAAACATGCTCTTTGTTTTGACAACGGGAATTAATTTAAAATTAATTTCTGCCACTTCTGTGTTTTGAATTTGGAAAAATGGATTCCATATTTTTAATAAGGATGTCCAAATTGTGTAAATAGTTAACTTTTATTTTTATACATCATGAATATTTACTTCAGTAAATATTTTATTTATCGTGGTTAAAGGGGTAAATCTAGTAAATAAGGGTAAAACAAATAAATTATAACAATATTAAATTACCCTAAAATTTATCCTATTCCTATTTTTTGATACATATCCGAACATGGGAATACTTGGGTCGATTTTGGGACCCCATGGATCCACTTGAGTGTGATAATGACACTTTATATTAATTAATTTAAAGTAAGCCAAAAAAGACATAAACAAATATCTTTTAGTAAAATAATTTTTACAAGGGGTTATATAAGTTATATTTTCAACAATAAATATTAATTTTAAAGTTAAAAGGATTTCCTAAATCATGGTATTTTTTTATAAAAAATTCCATTAAAATTATTCAAAAAATATATTTATTTAATTTATTGACGTAAAATTACATTGTACACATAAAAATATTTTTTCAAATGCTTATAACTCACAAACGGTGGCTCAGATTAAAAATCTAAGACCACTGCTGAAATCGTGAGGGCATGCTTTATTTAAGCAAGAATACAAAATCTGTAAAATCACCAACGTTCTAAAGTAGGGATGAGACATCAAATAAATAAAATTATTTTTGATACAATAATGATGCAGTGTTTACCTAATTAAATAATGATTTAAATAAATGAGATTATAAAAATTAAAAAAATATCCAAAACCTGTCCAATTATTATTGAATGATTTTATTTAGAACATGAGTCATATTATCTTCTCCTTTAATGAGTTTAGGACCTTTATAAATTGAAAAAAATTATATAATAAAATAATATTTTCAAACATTCCTAAAGATCCCCTCTTCCCCCTTTTAAAAAGACCTCACCTAAAACCCATTTCTTACACCTCTCAAGCCACTTGGATCGTCCAAAATATACCCAATTAATCTCCCTACATCGATCTCTTCATTTTAGAAGCCTTACCTTAGGCATAAGGCACTTCAAGGAGGACATTATGATGGAACTGTAATTATATATTATATTTATGATATTTATTTTATTTATAAGCTTCTGTAATTGTCTTTTTTAGCATACCCTTATTCTTTTCATGTTTTATATATACGATAATTTCATTTGAGAAAGTTTGGACTACCACCCAATCAAAGTGATATGAGTCATTCATACCATACATGGAATATATAAAGTATTTTGTTAATAAACATAAATAACATATATTAAATATTATATTATACTGGAAAAATAATATACCTATGTATCATTTGGTTTTATTTCCTTTAAAAATGGAAGTAGCGTTCCTGCGTACGTACGGATTACCGTCTCCATGAATGCGATGAGACTAATTCACAATAGTAACCATTCAAGAATAATTTTCATTTGATTATTAAAAATAATATTTAATAACATAATATCTTTCTGGATATGAATCAAATACATTATATACATAACAAACATGACTTACTTGACAAAACATATAAATGAAAATGAATCAATTAGCACCAAAAACAATGATACTACTAAAATATTATTAACAAAGCAATATTAGAACACCAAATATGATGTCATATTTATGTATTTAGTTATTTTATAATTTAATAACAATGATTTAACTATTATATAGGAGTTTAACTTACCTTCTACCATGGAAAAGTACAAGGTAAGGGTTAATTTCACAATCTCTTTATTTTTCCAGGTTATTTTTACGTAAGTATCCACTAGGACCTCTTTATCATCCACATCCATGTTTCTTAAAAATATATTTCAAAATATTTTTTTACTATTTACTAGAATATCGGTTAAATTCATTTGTACCCTTGTTTTACTATTTATAAAATGGTTTTAAAGGAATATTTCCATTGTTTTCCAAACAATGTAATTTATGACCTTTTCTACAAGTTAAGGTAAGAATATTTTATTTAACTTATAAGGTAGGTGTGGTTATTCTCCATCATGATATCACATTTGATGCTTACCTTACAAGCTTATAAGAATATTTTCAAAATAAATTTTTTATTTTATAATTATGTAAATCTTAAATGATTTCAAAATAGAAAGATATATTTCTCTCAAATAGTATTTATTTCATCTATGTCAACATTATTTGATAAATTTTACACTTTTTTGAAGTTGATTTATTATGATACAAATCATTCATATTGTATTGAAGGTTTTGTGATATTTTTGACTCTGGATGTGTTATTTTTATACCCTTCATGGTTTACGGTTAAAAAATTGGCATTTCGTATTCTAGTTTTAATACAAATGTCTATGTTATGTTTCATCCTTTTCATATGAGGAATTTATTGGACTTTGTAAGTGATAGGTGGAGCCCGATATAGCTCCTCATTGCATCGGTAGTTCTCAAGAGATAATTAGATGTGGAATTGGTTGAGGCCTTTCCCAATTTGATAAATGGTTTTGGTTGAGCCCTTAATCATTTTTAGACGTCTTGGATAAGTCCTTGAAAAAATGTTTCATAAGGTCTAGAATTATACATTCCCTCATTATGAAAATAATATTGATGGTTCATGTGGGTATTCGACTAGTAGAATACCCTTGACTATGTTTTATTATGGCATTATTTACTCATCTCATATTCCTTCCATAAAGTGTACATGTTTATTATTTGTAAAGGCATGTATTTTCAATTATTCACCATTACTAATGTTTATGTTATCTTCTGCTATATTTCTTACTCTTACTGAGCATTTAAGCTCACCCCTTTATTATGTTTCATTTTCCCAGGATATGAAGAAGTTAGTTATGAGTGACTTGCAGGCATAATATAGGAGGCTTGGATATTTCTAATGGAATAAATTAGTGTTGTATTTCTTTTCAAGTTGTAATGTTGAACTTATGTATATATCTTGTTTCCAAGGCTACTAAATTGATTGGTCTTTCGGAATTTGATCCCTTGTGATCATGCCAATGTTAAGTAATAATGTACAGACTCTCAGTAACTGGGGTCGGGGCGTTACAATAAAAATATATATATTAATTATATAATACATCAATGGGAAGTATATATATACCATACATGATAAATATTAGTGAATAAGGGATATCTCACAGAAATGGAAGTGAGATGAATAAACGCTTACCTTATATCTGAATGAGTTCTTTACTTGACTTTAACATCCTAGATAATCAAATTAAATACATTAATTAATTAATTCAAAATCTTATCTAAGTGTATTTTTTTAGTATAATTTTATTAATTTCATTTATGGAATTTTGGATGAGTTATAAGATACAATTTAATCGCTCGGGAGCATTCGATTCCTTGATTTTATGATCGATATACTTGTATATGAGTGTGGAAGTTTACATGGAATTGGTATAATTATCCAGAATTTAATTTATATGATACTAATGAAAATAAATAATATTAAATGGTGATATAATTCATTTTTTTATATGGTATGAGGATGAATCATTAGATAATACATTTAGTGTTAATTGTTTAGATTATTACGGCATTTATTAACCATAACAAACTCATTTTGTTTTAAAATTTAGTATTAGGTAAATATGTTACTTCCTAAACATAAAAAGGGTTATATTATAAATTTTAAATTGTTTATCAACCATTAAAATAGGTTCACAAATATCTTTGAAGAATAATTTGAAAAACAAAACTTCATCATCAACGAAGGTTGTAAATCGGCACCTCCCAGATGATGCATTCGTTTATAAAATAAAAGAGGGAGAGTAAAAAGATTGATAATGGTTATTAAATTAACATGATATAATTATGGTGTATAAATGATACTAGAGTTATCATGATCAATTTGATATAGTAGGTTAGGAGAGAATAATAAAATAAGATAAATTGAAATGAAATTAAATGAAAAAAGGAAGAGGATTTACCTCTTGAAATAACATCCTTCAGAACCTCCTTAAGTGAAAGGTTTTTGGTCTTTTGAAAAGAACAAGGGAACCTGTGTGTGGGAAGGGACTAGGGAAGAGTATTTGGGAAGAACATTGAGTGTCTTAAAGCCTTATATGAGTGAAGATAATAGGGAGTGTGGGGTGGTTTTTATAGTGGAGGAGAGGGGTTATTTCTCATTATTTTATTAATTATTTAATTATTTTCCCCAAGATAAGAAACAGTATTGATTCTTATGACCAAAAATATTAATAAGTTCATGTGAGTATGAACCAATGGAAATTTTTGTCATCCATGACTCAATCATGACCCATAAATTCATTTATTTACATAAACTATAAATTATCGTATTTCATTATTCACCAAAAAATCAAGTATTTTAGAATAATCCCAAAAATAAACCCCAACCATTTTTTGACATGTAGAATTCCCAAATTGACTTCATTTTATCAAAATATTTTTCTAAATATTTGAAATTTTATTTTTAAATAAAATTATCATTTACGTGAAAAATACAGTTTTTAAAACTAAAACTAATTTTATAACACTCTGAAAATTTAAATATGGTCTTATTAAATTATACTTAAATAATAAGAAAATAAAATATCTATTTAAGAATAAAATTTTTTAACTTAATATTATTTTAAATCAATTTATTAATTTAAAATTGTAATAATATTTTTATTACTCACAAAAATTCCAATAATTAATTATTAATTTTGAAAACAGTCACTCTCATTTATAAGGTTTCTAAATTTTATTTATACTTTCATGGGTGAGAATACTATTTATAAGGTTCATATTACTGTTCATAATGGTAGCATTACTATTTATAAGGATGAATTACTATTTGTATTAGTCAAGTTACTATTCTCCAAAAATTAAGTTGATCCTATTAGACTATAAAAAATTATTAATCACAACGTTGTATGTCTGTTTTTCAAAATTCAAATCAAAAAAGTGGAAAAATCAAATTTAATGACTAGGTTATGACTATAACAAAGTTTTTTTCGTATAGACTCGGTGTTGTGTGCATATAATCTATCTAATTAATTGAAATTATTTATGCAGAAATATACCATAAAAGCGTGGGGTATCATATTAAGAGTGAATAAATTCATAACATAATTTTTTATTTATCAAAATAATAATAATATTAAATATATATATTATTATTAAAATATTTAATTAAATAATTTATTAATAAAAATTAATCAAATATCTATATTCATCTTAAAATATTCTTTTACAAAATAATACTATAATATAGTATTTTTTTAGAATATTAATTAATTAATTTGAAATATAATTTTTAATTATTTATAAGTATTATTGTTAGTTAAAACACGTAATTTTAAATTATTATTTTTCGTAACTTAATGTATTTAAAATTACATATCAAATTATTGTTGTGTTATAGTTCCCTCATTAGAAGATAGTGATCCTAAAACATTATCTACGGATGATTTTCATTGAAATCTTATCACTTAGAAAATTATAAGGGATAAAGCTATGAAAAGAAAAATAATTATAGAGAAATTTCTTTCAAGGTTACCAAGAAAGAGAATTCAAATAATATTCTTATTAAATATAAATCTGGTGATTCTGATTCCAAAAATACGGTATGTAAAAATACTAATGAATTTTTATCCTTATTTTCTAAAAATGTGAGAAGATTTATAGGTAAATATAAAAGTAAAATTACTTTGAAATTATTTGAATGTGGATCCATTGGGAACTTTGTGGATAATTTTTCTCAAACAAATACACAAGAGGATAGTGAAAAAGATGATAGAAGAGAGAGAATTTCATGGAATAAATAGGGTGATATGGGTAAGCCTTTTTCAAAATGGAAAGATAAAAAGTTCTTAAAATAAAAAACAAGAATATTATTATCTAAAGACAATAAAGAAGAAGGAAATGAAGATCAATCCTAAAATTCAATTTTGAAGGCTTAAAATACATTTATTTCAATAATTAATAATGAAGAATTCATAAGTAGTAGTTTTAAAGAGGAAGAAAAATAAATCCAATTAGAGTTTCATCTTAAAGAAAATTTGAAATAATGTTTGAGGAATATTGGATGGCGTGATAAAGAAATTAGAAAGATAAAAAATGAAAATCTCTCATCAAAAAATCAATATGGTTTTCTTGATGATAAAGTTAAGATTTTATAATAAATTGATTATTTAAAGAAAAATCTTGAGAAAGAAAAGTATCTTAATGAAAATCTAGAAGTAAAATTGAAGGAAAAAGGAATAAGAGTTGGATTGTGTCCAAAAAAACATTCTAAAGATGAACAGATGGATATAAGTTTAAAAAACCCTATATCTGAATTTGGTGAAAGTTCTCATAAGGAGGAACCTGAGAAGGATCAAAATTCACCTTCAAGGATGAAAAGAAGATAAATTTGTTCTTGAAAAGAAAGATGGAAATGTTTCTTAAAAGAAGAAAGCTGGGAAAGTTATGTATGTGTCCAAGACCAAAAAAATCATGAAGTTAGAAGTTTCTAAAAGTTATAAGTCTGAAAAAGTTTCTAAACATTCTGAATACAAAAAAATCTATTAATTCTGATTCTGATAAGGCTGAAAAGAGAACTTATAAGAAAAAATAATATTCCAGTTGAAAACAAAAAGGTTGGTTGTCAACAAAGTTCTGTTGAGTAGGTTACTTAGAAACAAACTCACAAGACTAGTCAATCCAAAGGTTTTATAGGTAAATATTCTTTCTATGGATACTAATAGTATTTTAGTAGATTTATACATATATAAAATATGTTCTTTTTCAAACAACAACAATACTAAAATTCCATAGGTTATGGAAGGAAAGGTTTGAGGGGGTCAATCCTCTCAAAATAAGAAGTCTAAGAAATAATTTCTGAAGAAACCTGATAAGGTTGGTGTGAATGTTAAAAATAGGTTCCAACCCCTATAAACTATTTGTGAAATATGTGAATATCATAAACATATTTCTAAGGGTTTTCTTTATTTGTTATAGGCACCACAAAAGTTTCTTAACAATTCTCAGAAGCTAGAGGAGAAAATGGAAAAATATCTTGTTGTTAAAACCGCTTTAAAATCAATAAAAGGATAATGACCTTAGATCATTTATAGTGTGTCTTATTTTTATATAAAAGAATACTTAAAGTTGTTCAATAATTTGAAATACTTTAAAGAAAGAAAATATGAAATCCAAGAAATATTCATATTTTTATGGGATAAAACAAAACTTTTGGAGTGTTTCAGAACTTTGAGATGAAGGTAATAAGGTTATCTTCAAAAAATATCAATTTTTTGAAAAAACTGAGGAATATGGAAATATAGTTGCAAGCATCCAACGTACAAAAGGAAACTTGTTTCAAGTCGGTGAAATACAAAACTCTTGTTACTTAGGTATGGTGTAATAAAATAAGCTATGGAATAAAATTCTAGTAAAAATGTTTCAAAGAAACATAAGCTACTTATAAAAGTGATACAGTTTCCACGATATTTCTGATATGTCAAGAAGAATATATTCGTGCTGCATTATTTTTCAAAAGGGTAAAATTTCTAACTCAGTGCATAAGAAAGTTAATATTTCTTTAAAATAACTACTATAACTTATTATTTTTAATATTTCATGGAAAAGTGATAAAACAATAAACTAATGAAGATAAGTACTTCATCACATTCATTGATGACTTTAATCACATTAATTGTGTTATGTATAGGAAATATAAGTCAGATGTACAAAAAATGTTTAAAAGTTATAGGAGGAAATATGAAAAGGAATGTGAGTATTATATGAAGAAGTAAAGAACTTCTAATTGCGTTGAGTATAAGAATGAATAATTTTAAATCTATCTTGAGAATCATAGAATTCATAATGAGTTAAATTCACCATATACTCTTTAATAAAATGGGGTTTCTAAAAGGAACAACAAACGTTTGGTCAAAATTAGGAGAACTATGTTACTTAAACATAATCTTTCTCATTACTATTGAAGGTAAGCTATGAGTACTATTTTGAATATTCAAACCCAATGTTTTTAAAGGAAAATTTCATATATGACTTCATATGAAATATTTTATGGAAAAACTCCAATTTTGAAACACTTAAGTGTTTTTTGGAGTCTATGCATTATAAATAAGAAAGGTAGAAACCTTGGAAAGTTTGAGTATAGATGTTAAGAAGTAATTTTTATTATCTATGCTCTGGAAGGAAGAGGATATAGATAATTTAACAATGAAATGGGAATAATATTTGATTCTATTAATATGAAATTTATTTAAAATGTTGATGAAGATAAATAGACTTATTCTAACAAGGAAGTTGAGTAGGATAAGAAAAAAAAATTTAAAAATTATGATAAGGATTACAATAATGGTAATCATACTAAAGAAGAAGAATCATACTCAACTATTTGAAGTGATGAGGATGAAATTCAAATAACTCTTCCTAGGATAAGAAATATATTTGAGGTTTAGAACATTATTGGTGATCAACATCAAAAGGTTCAAACAAAAATAACTTCAAAATTTGTTACACATACTTATTTTTATTCAAACGTTGAGTCGAAAGATATGAATGAAGACTTTTTGAATCCAAAATGGGTTTAGTCTATAAATGAAGAGCTTCATAAGAGATAAAATAATGATACTTGGGAACTCCTAACCAATCTATATAACAAAAAATTTATTGGTATAAAGTGGATTTTTCATAAAAAAAATATATATGAATAAGGTGAAGTGATAAGGAAAAAAGTAAGATTAGTGTGTAAATGTTACTCACAAATTGAATTTGTTGATTTTGATGAGACTTTTTCTCTGGCATCAAAGTTAGAAAAAATCATAATCTTTCTTTGTATTACTGCATAATGAAGTTACAAAATCATTCAAATGGATGTAAAGTCTGCATTTTTGAACGGTGATCTTGATGATAAAGTTTACATTGAAAAACCTTGTGGCTTATTTGTTGGAAAAGATGAAATTTATGAGTTTACATTGAATAAATCTTTGTATGGATAAAACAAGCTCCCAGGGAATGGTATTCAAAATTGGATAATTTTTTTAAGAATATGGATTTCAAGAAGGGAAGATTTTATAGCAATATTTACATCA
The DNA here is from genome assembly GCA_963277665.1 of Viscum album. Classification (NCBI taxonomy): domain Eukaryota; kingdom Viridiplantae; phylum Streptophyta; class Magnoliopsida; order Santalales; family Viscaceae; genus Viscum; species Viscum album. The sequence goes on along the minus strand of OY728133.1, from coordinate 1,054,376,137 downwards.
AAGAAATTCATGATTTTTCCCTCATTGTAATTTTTTATTTTGATAACATTATCTTTTCTGGGAATGATTAAATAAATTGTGAAATATTTTCTAAAGAGATGAAAAATTTGTTTGAAATGTCCATGTTGAGTTAAAAAAATACTTTCTTGGGTTACAAATATTACAAAAGAAGAAACACATTTGTATTTCTCAAGACAAGAATACTAAGGAACTTTTTAAGAAGTTTGTAATGGAAAATTGGAAACCAGTTTCTATGCCAATTTCAATAGGAACAAAGTTTTCTAAATATAGAAAAGGTCAGGAAGTTATTCAAAAAAATTCAAAATTTTACTGGAAGTTTTTTATCTTTCACTACCTTAAGATTCAAAATTTTTTATGATGTTACCTTATGTGAAAGTTTTCAAATTTCTTCTGAAGAATCACATTTACTTTTTGGAAAAATAATTATCAGATATATCAAAGGTATAAAAAATTTCAGAATCATGTATGATAGCACAAAAATTATTTACTTGTTTGGGTATTAAGATGATTATTGGGAAAGAAATAGTTATGATCAAAGATCCACATCCGGTGGAGTATCTTTTCTATGAAAGAGTTATTTTAGTTATCATACAAAGAAACAGAATTCAACAACTCTTATCATAGTGGAAGATGAGTATGTCGCTTCCACTCAAGCCGTTACCCAACTTATGTGGATAAAAACTCAGTTGTAAGACTTAATTTTTGAAGTAAAGTTACCCTTTCTCTTAGGATGTGATAATAAAAGTGAAATCATCCTTACAATAAATCAGGTAAAACATTATCATTCAAAACATATTGATATCAAATATCATTTCATCAAAGATCATATGGAGAAGAATTAATTAAAGATGGAGTATGTTCCAACATTGGAATAAGTTGGTGACATATTCACAAGACCATTACTAAAGGAACATTTTTAGAAATTGATATTGAACATGGGAATCCAACATATTTCTCATCAAGGTTAATGTGTGTGTTTCTTCCCCTCTCTCATATTAGCTTTGGATAGTGCTGTCAAGGGGGAGTTTTTTTATAAATCTATCCTCATGGAATCATTCCCTAAGGAGGAGTTATGTGTATACTGTGATTCTGGTATGTAAGTGTGTGAGCTATTCTAACTGTTTTTTGGAGTGGTTATAGAAAACAAAAAAAAATATTCTAGGGAAGTTGAAGAAGTGGATATAAACTGAGGAAGAAAGATGAGGCAGAAATTTGAGGAAAAAAATTTAGGAATAAAGATAAGGAATAAAAAATGAGGAATAAAATCTAATGAAGAACGTTGAGGAGGAAAGTAGAAGAAGAAATTTTAGGAACAAATTTGAGGAAGAAAATATGGGGAAGAAAGATGGGGAAAATATATGAGGAAGAAAATACGAGGAATAAATATGAGGAATTTTTTCTTAAGTAACTACATTTGGACAGCATGCTTTTATTGTCAAGGATTCTTAGTTCCTATAATGATTTAAATCATTTAGGCTTGGAATTTTTTATAAGTAATCCATATCTTGGATTTACAATGTTTATTGATTCATAAACCTTTGTTTACACCAAAATCAAAAAGGGGAGATTATTGGTACAAAGTTGGTTGGAGAAGATTTTTCGAAGTAAGAAGAAGTTTTTTTAACGAGTATCTTGTTTTTTATTGTCAAAGAGTATAAATAAATTCACTTTATAAAAGTTTTGGAAATTTTTAAAGAACGTTATATTCAAGAAATTATGCTCACATTTCTAAAGAAATTTCATAATATTGAGAAGATTTTTTCTCGAACAAAAGGCTCAACGGACTCACATTGTGTCTCGAATGAGGTTATGGTCACAATAAGGAAGGAAATTAGATTCATCATATATCTAATAAAAATATGACGATGCTTTACTATTTTTTATTCCCCACAAATCATAAGTAAGTTACAAAACTTGTGATGATATCTTGATAAATTAAAGTGGGAAAAGTTTACTACCAATCATATTCAATAAAATCATATTCATGTTTGATTGGAATGAAATAAAAGGTTGTTTTAGGAATGTAAGGTTATAATAATTTCTCTGTTAAAGTTCGATGATGCTAAATATAATCTTCAATGTATTCAAATTGATGAAGTATTTCAGGATTACAAGAATAATTTTTTAAAAGAAATAAGTTATTGGTTACAGATAGTTCATTAGTATCATAATTAGAAGAGAAAAGAAGAAGAATAAGAGTCATGTTTAAAGACTTTTTGAATGTGTTGTCAAATGGGGAAAAGAATATTGCACGAAGTTCCTAGAATTTTTTGCCTTTGTTTTTATCAATTAGTATAGAGAATCGTAATGGGAATAATAAAAATTCACAAATGGGTATAGAGAAATGTACTCAAGAATCCATTCTATTCATCGTAATAAAGAAATCGGAATGAGATTTGGTTCTGAGAATCATAATGAGAAGACATTTTTTTCCTTACTTACATTTATTGTAAAGAAGCATAATAAAGAAGCTATTATTAAACATATAATTCCATTGTAATGAGGATATCATAATGGGAAGATAGTATTTCAAGTGGTGAAAAGAAATATAATTAAATATCTTTAATTATAATTTGTTTTCAAGTGGGTCAAGAAAATTAGAGTGACCAAATTTATTTATCATAATGAATAAATCGTATTGAGAAATAGGAATCATGAATCATATTGTGACTAAATTTTGTTAAGAAGTATTCGGATCCATATTTAAAAGTGGGTCAAGAAATCAACATGAACATGGTAATAGAGAATCATAATGGGAAAATCCAAATGAAAAATCAGAATTGGATTGAAGATTTTAAAAAAGAATGAAGGGGGTGAAGTCAAAGAAGGAACTAAATTTCAAGTGGAAATGAATGGGTCAAAGAAATATCTGAATTTCAAGGAGAATTTAATGAGTCAAATAAAGATTTTACATTTAAGGAAGTTTTAAGATTTTGGAAATTTGGTAAAATGGGAAAACATTTTTAGAATCACACTTAAACCATTTTGGTGTGTCTATAAAAGAAGGTGGATACTTTGTGTGTTATGTGACTTTATTATCTTGTGAAATAGTAAAGATAAGCTCTAAAATTATATCAAGAAGAAGTTTCAAGATTGAATTTTGTTGAAGAAGTTATCCAGATAGAAGAAGAACAGAATCAGATCATATTTAGAGCTTCTGGAATCAAACTGAGCTTTTCATATTGGGATTTCTAGCCTGAGGAAGAAGAAGTTCAGGATTTTTCAGTGGTATTCTAAAAAATTATTATTTTTTTATTGAGTAATTGAACTAAGAAATTGGACTGGCATTTCTATATTGATTTTGTGCTACTTAAAACACACACATTGAAGTATTTATCATAATTAAACATGAGTGAAATGGCATATCCTAATCATTGTATTCCACACAAAAGTATTGTTTTATAGTGGATTGTGTGGTATTGGATTCCTTGAAACCATACCAAGTACGTAGCTACTCTTGTTGAGTAGTTAGACTTATAAATTCTTGTGTTCATGTCGATGTGTGTTTGGATTTTTATTAGTGGGGAAAGGAATCTTTAACATGAGACAAAGGTGTTGGAGTTAATGTGCTAGAAACCAACCTATTTGTACTTTATGATAATACTGTATTCATTGGATGAATATTAATAAACCCCTTTATCACGTCATGACTGTTCTTCTGCATGACATAGTATGTAATAATGTCCTAAGAATAGTTATCACACTAAAAGGTCATAGTGGATCCCTACCATGCTGAGAACCTGAAAGTGCCATAACACTATTCTTTAATATATGTTATATCACCAGATGATATCATTTTAAAGTACATAAATGATACAGGCTATCGGGGTTGGGGACTCATAAAAATTTAGGGAAGCTTCTCATGGTGTGGGTCCTTGGTAATATCTAAGAGGATATTATAATAACAATACCTATCAGTGGAAAACCATATTCATAATTGTCATTAGATGTTCCTATCTTCATATGTGTGTATTGGACCTTAGACATTAAGATTATTTTTAATGGTTGTTATGACTCATGCACATAGATTTATTGACGAAAACCATAATGACAGGTATTCGTGATGAGGTAGGATATTTTGGGTGCATCACGAGTAATACTGCATTAATTAATAATTCAAGAAAGGATTTTTCACTTATATGGAAGTAGATATCTTAGTACCTTTGATTGAAATGATATAGCCTACCTAAATCCATTTCCATGGTGTTCTATATGAAAGTTAAATTTTGGGAATTTAATGAATGATAAATCAAGCACATGGGTTTATGATACTTGCATGTTACCTGCTTGATTAGAGATATCAGGGCAAAGGGATTATATTACACAATTAGAATTTGAATGAGGTGGCATGTCATTGAGACATCAACATGTTTCTCTTAGGTTCCTTGACCCTTTTCTAGACATTAATCTTGGACTTTAGGCAATCCCACCTAATGTCATTGAGAAATAGGCCTAGCGGGTCACACACTATGTGTAGCATGTATCTCAGTTAAAAAATTTATTATTTAAAAAATCGAATAAATATTATTATCAGTTTGGTATAATAATTATTCAAGTATGCTTGATCATGTTTATTTCATCACTATTTATTAGAGAGAATATATTGAGTACGGAATATTTATTTATAGAATAATAATGTAGTTATATTTATTTAATAAATGGATATTCATTATTAAAGGATCGGTAAATATTGAGAAGGATTGGAGGACCAAGTTATGGGTCTGGTGAGAAATAATATTAAATATTATTTTCTGAAATAATATTTAAATATAACATGCCATTTAAGAACATGAAATGGAAATAAAATCATTACTATTATTATTTGACATGGGGTTTCACATGGAATAACAAAAAAAGTAACAGTAGTTGTGGTGATTATTTATTATTTCCTGGTGAATTAAATTCCCAATTATGTTATTATTCTCTAATTAGCAAAGGGTTCATTCAACCAGCTGATCAATGGTTGGGTGCACAACATCCTTGGAGAAAATCTCTCGAGCCTAGAGAACTCTTCCCCCTCCAAGAATTATCTTTAGAATGAGAGAGATCCTCCTCCACTAGATCTACAAGAATGCTTTGGAAGCAAATCTCAAGGAAATCAAAGATAAACGTCGCAAGCGCAAGGATATTATGTGCTAGTACCCAGATACTTCTTCAACGACATCCGGAGATATGTGGAGAATGTTTTGATCACCTCTAGAGGAATCCTATCCTTAGATTCTAAATCACAATGAAGCTTCCCCTTGAACCCAAGATCGAATGCATGAATGAAGAAAGAGTCACCGTGGAGGTAATTATTTAATTTAATTAAATTAAAAATAAAAAAATATGTTGATCATCTCTTATCAGTTGCGAGTTTTCTCCTTTGTCTTTAATCTTTGATTAAATTATGTGGATACTAGAATTTATCATCGTATTGATCCCCGTTTAATCATTGATCATGGATATTTTCAAATTTGGGTACACGCCCATCTTGTGATTTTGTTTCACCTGGAACCAATAGAAGGAAGTTTATAAAGTAATGAAACTTAATGGAAAAAGATATAACTAATTCACCCCTCCCCCTCTCAGTGATACTTCAATCCTGGCTGAGTAATCTTGAGATACTCCAAGCACTCCACCATCAACTAGAAATGTCTTCCCCAAACCAATGGGTGATCTAGAGTACAAAAAATCAACATCATCTCCTATTCCAGTCTATGAATTCAACATTAACATTTTAGATTTTATCAACAATGAATTATAAAAGTTACCTTTATTGTTATAAAATGTTTACAAAACATTCTTTCATAATAAGGAAGGTTATAACATCATATGGGGAGAATTATACAAGGATAAAGTTTATTTCAGGATTTATCTCATTGTTATACAATAATATATAATTTCTAAAACTCTCAAATAAAAATTAATAACCCATATTTATAGTAATATATGGGATAAATAAAAACTCTAAATAAAAAAATATCTACCATATTAAGGGTACGTTAACCATCTCAAGGAGATGGAAGAATAATTCCTCAAACTTGATCAAGTTTCTCTTTCAATAGCTTGAAACCCTAACTCTGATAAACAACCTATGCACCTAAAATAAGATTTCCTAAACAAGGTGTAGATGATTTATTAAATAATAAAATAATCCTTCCACCATATGGGTGTCTGAGTTTAAAGAGAATATGGGGTGCTACATTTCACAACACTTGTTTCTAAATAGGGTTATCCCTACCAAGTAGTTTTAAATTTCATCACCAAAAATCATTCCCCAAATATATGACATTGTTACAATAGTTGATCAATTAAATATGATTATACATTAACTAAACCAAAAAAATGAATGCCCAAAAAAAATATTGACTAATATCTTTGCATAAAGATTCAAAAAAATAAAATTATGTGAGGAACTTGAGGTGGAACATCTCTAAAAAATGGAATCACACCCAATAGTGGACACTTCCTATTCAAGACATCTAGTTAATGAATTTCATTTAGAACATGATAGTGTAAGAGATAAGAGAGTTAGTATGGGAGTGTCTGTACCTATAAAAATTTAATAGAAACACTTTCATATATTATGGGGTCATTTTTACCCCAATAAGTACATGTGGTATCATCAATCCAATAAGGATGTGTAGGAATAGATTACACAACTACTCTAGAGAATTTAGTGTTCTCAAAGATAGAAATATCTTCTTGGTCAACCCCATAATTTAATATATTAATGATTCATTAATGAACTCCAACACCAAGATCAAATTTAGTGGGAGTTTGGGGAGATTCAATTAGAATTACCTTTTTAGAGAATCCACTTGCTTCATCTTAATCAGAGTACAAAAAGAATAGATCAAATTATTATGGGGTAAAAACCCTAGGAGATCCTATAAAAATTAGGAATAAGGGAGTATTATAAATTAGCATTCAAAGGTTATTTTGAGGTTGATGAGTTTCCATGTGTTTTGGATGTATAAAAATATTTGACTTTCATTATAGAATCCAAGTCAATAAATGTCATCAATGTTGTCCTTTATAATGCTTAAAAACATGATATTAAGAATAAAAAGAAAAATAAATAAGACTATATGGGAAGTATAATCCACATAGTATTATAAAAAGAAAGAGTATAAACCTGGTATTAGATATGAACCCACGATTTGTGATCTCTTTCAAATATCCCCTACCAACTACTCGGTAAGCTAGTATGAAAAAGAATTAAAAAGGTGTGTCTATATCTACAATATATCGCCCAATTAATGGTGTTGAAACTATCTCATAAAAATAATGATAAGATTAGTATTATGCTAAAATAAAAAATCTTAAACAAATTAATACCATGTTTCTTAAAATAAATATACCTGCTAAGTGTGATTTTCTAGATGATGTGTCCATACCTCATGCAACAAATGTTCCTTGATAAAAATCGACCACTCTACCAATAAAAGAGAAATTTATTAATCCATTTCATCAAGGAACTCATTAGCTTGTTCAATTAATTAAAGAACATATTGACTACATTGAGTTTCCTTAATAGAGAAATCACCAGTAGTGGACATAGGTAAGTTATCTGATTCCAATCCAAACAATAAAACAATCAATGAAATAAAAAGAGAAATCATAGTAAGATATTACCACTTGGTTAGGAGTCATTGAAAGTATATAGGAACCATTTTTTTCAAAGAAGAAACCATATCATGAGTGGGTCTATAAGAATCCTCCTCCACCTAAATTTGAGGATCCCAAATTCTTATCATTAAATAGGACAAGAGACCTAGATAAATACCTTATGCACTTTATATCACATTGTGGCTCGATGATAGGGACCCCAAAAATACCAAGAGGCAAATAAAATATAATTCCTAACAAAACCCTTGGAGGATCCCATGTTTTTTTGGTTTAGTAACCTTTTATGTTGGTTTTTTCTATTAAGATGATCTTTTTCATTGATTCATTTACAAAATAAATCCTCTTTTAATGAAAATAAGCATTTATGACCTCTTAAACTCCAAGCGATGTAATAATGAGAGATTTGTGGATTATATTTTCTTATAAAAGGGTCTTATATAATTATTTCATAGAAATTTTGGAAGACAAATTATAAACCAAGTTCATTCTTAAAAAATAACCTTGTGTATTACAAGAATTTTCTGCAATAACACATCGATTAGAAGATACCATTTGGTGAAACAAAACCAAATCTCAAAAAATTTCATTAAAATAATCATGGAAGCCTAATAAACTATAGTTATCATTATTCAACCAGCACTGGTCTGATATCCATCCCCTAAACTAGTGAAATTTAACTTTGTGCCTCCCCTTAGGAAACAATATCAACATTTTCATCCCAAAACAAATTCATGGGATGTGAAAAAAGAGCTGAGTCAGTGAAAATTTTATAACAGTAAGTATAGGCTTTACACCTTTCAAAATGAACAAGTCTTGGGATACTTAATTTTGGCATTGGAAACTATTTGACAACAAAAAATTTTGTTTTTTGTAAGAGCACATTGTGATAGGAAAACATTTCCATTGAAAATTATTTTTTCATGTTGAATATATGTGATAGACTTGAACTCCTTCAAAAATACATTCGGAACCACTACACGTACGATAGTGGGAAAGAATCATTTATGATGGAGTTCACCAGTATATCACAAATATCATTATTTAAATAATTACATGTGATGGACCAACAAGTTCATTGAAAATAATTTGTTGGTCTAATTATTCGCAACAGGGTCACTCCTTCATAAATAGCTTTTGGATAGGTAGGAAAAAAATTACGGTGGGAATATATTGTGATGGAAACTTTGTCCATAACAAAGTCCTACTGAAAATCAATATTTATATAGATAATATCTATTGAAAATAGTAAAAAAGAAGAACTATTTGTGATGGATAGTCCGTCATAAAAAACTATTTATAAAAGAACCCCCCCCCCCCACCCACCCCTCCCTAGATCTTTTAAACTCTAAAACCCTCACCAACTCTATTAGTCTTCATCAAAATAAGCTTCAACAGGACCAAATATTTGGATGGAAGATATACTTTTGGATATCCAAATATCAGTTATAAGTCACTTTTTAAAACATTTTTTAATGTAATTTTTAATTTAATTTATTAATTTTTTATTATAGAATCTCTTTGTTAATTCAATTTACTATTATTTAATTACATTTTCATGCCTTATTATTTTTTTAATTTATAATATGAGTTCGGTTTAATTTATTAGAATGTTGAAGTAAAAAAATAACACATTTAAAAATTATTGTTAACATTAAATGTTACATTTATTTTTTCATTTATTTAATAATACAAATATTATAATCAATTGAAATAAAAAAATTTATCGGATTATAAAAAATAAAAAAAAACATAGTCAATAAAAATGAAACATATAAATAATTGGAAATAATTGGTAAAAAAATAGTAATAATTATAAATAAATAGTAAAAAATAGTGAAAAGCATCAATAATTAGTAATAATTACAAATAGTAATACTTTTTAAAAAATATTTGTAATAATTATTAAAAAATAGTAATACAAGGAAAGTCTAGTTAGAAGAAAAAGCTTCTGACCATTTATTAAAAGAACTAAAATAGTTAACATGGAGAGTAGATGGGGTATACAAAAATTTCCCACATCTAGCATAAGAAAGAACTAAATATCATAATGTGAAAAGTCAACCCCATAACTAGACTCATCAGCTATTTCTCATTCAGATTGAGAATCACCTGTGTAGAAGATCTTCAGAATATCTAGATTGACCTTTATTGACATCTTAGAGGGGGACCTAGTGGACACAGTATTTGGTACAGTAGAATAATCATTCCTTGGTCTTCTCTTTGGGGGGAAGAGATGAATCCCTCATTTTCAACCAGAAACTTCTTTCCACTTGTGACAATATCCTTGTATGTCACCTAATTATAGTCCAAGTCCTTGGAAGAGGTGTTATCTAACACCTTGGAAGGGGCGTTATCCATCACCTTGGAAGGGAGAGTTATCCAACACATTGGAAGGGGAATTATCCATCACCTTTTCATTAGTAGAGACATAATCCCACTTGTCCTTAACTATCAAATATTTAAAGAGCTCTTGAATCGCCTCATGGAAGTTTTTGGTTTGTGCATGAGTGTTGTATGAACCATATTTTGGATCCTTCCTTGACTCAAAATCACTTGGTTGTATGAAGCCTTGTCCCATAAATCGAGGTTATATATTTGTTTCCTCCAAATCCATATAATGAGTGGTCGTACATGTGGTGAGACTATCAAGGACTTCCACAGTCATTGTGGAATCATTATCATGATTAGAAGACTCTAGTTGGATGTACGGATTACCATCCAAGGAAGACTCTTTCTCACCAGTTTGGAAATAGGAATACTGAGACTATCCTATTCCCATTGCACAACCATAATCATCTCTTCCTGACTCATTGTAGGCTGGATGTACTACACTTCCAACAAGATTATTTCCCAATGACATTACATTACTTTGATTCATGATTTCACCTGTAGAACTTACCCCTCCAAGATCACGCTTTAGCTTGCGGTAAATATCTGTAACTATTGGGTCAGTATGAAAATCCTTTGGCTTGTTCAACACCTTCACTGAATTGCATTAGTTTACAGGACAAATATCCTCAACAGACCCTCCACCAATGTAATGAGGCACCTCATCCAAGCCAAAAACCTTACTCAGTGATTTCCTACGCCTGTATATTTTAGCCTTATGCCCAATTCTCTTACACATCAAATAAAAATCACACCAAGATTCTAAAAAAACATGTTGGTTATACTGAAATTCCTCACCAATAGCAACCTTGAAGGATTCAATAAATAATAAAAGGATTTTGGAAAAGAGTTGGGAGATGCATAAATCTAACGCATATCGCCATAGATGGATAATCTCGCTTCATATGGAATTCTTATGCCCATTTAAAGAGAAGAAATCATAATTCATTGAAGATTTGAGGTGTGCGTGACCATCCTGTAACCAAATCATCCTCATAGGTGAAGCGTATCATAATGTACTTGGAGTCGAGGAGTCTGAAAGCCTCTTTCTCCTACAAACCCCAAGATCTGAATATGAAATAGTTAAAAGAATCAACTGATGGTCATCGTTGTTCAAATCGTGCAATAAGCATCAGATGTAGTAACGAGGAGGCTTCAGTGAACTCAACTGTTGAGATCGAAAGTTATACAGACCATTTAAGAGATTCAGGACTTTCAGGTTGAGGTGGATCTAAGGAAAAGGATGGAATACTGTTAGGGTTTGAAAATGGGAGAAGGAAGATGATCGATATCCATTGAGAGGTGGCGGAGGTCCCTCCCCCACTGAGGGGGGAGAGGCTGGTGCGATGATCATCACCACTTAGGGTAGGGAATGAAGATCGACCAAGCAGTGACGATGCTCCCTCCGCCATAAATAGTTATAATTAATAAAAAAATATTAATAATTAAAAATAATAATAATTAGTAATAATTAGAAATCATAAAAAATTATTAATAATTAGTAATTAGTAAAAACCAATAAAAACTAGTAATAATTAGTAAATGTTACTGAAAATTAGTATAAATTAGCTTAAATTGGTATAAATTGGTATAAATTAGTAATAATAAATGATAGTTACTTGTTATTAATCCATTATATCAGATTAATCATAAGAAATATTTATTTTGAATTGATCATTTTTATTCAATATTAAAGAATATTTATGTTTTTTTAATAACTAAATTTCTGATATTTTTAGAACCATCCCTCTGTAAAATTAGTAATAATAATTAAAAAAATAGTAATAACTAGAAAAATATACTGAAAATAAGTTATAATTATAAATAATTACTAAAATATTAAAATAATTAGTAACAACTTGTAATAAATTCATATGAAATTCCTAGAAATTAGTGGCAATTAGTAGAAATTAATTGAAATAAGTAAAAAAATAATAAATTGGTATAAATTAATTAAAATTAGTAGAAACTAGTATAAATTAGTAGAAATTAGTAGAAATTTTTTAGAAATTAGTAATAATTAGTTGAAATTGGTATAAATTCGTAATAATTAGTATTATATTATAATATTTAGTAATAAACAGAAATAATTTTTATAAATTATTAAAAATTAGTGAGAATTGGTAATAAAAAATATTAAGTAATAATTATTATTTAGTAAAAATAGTAATAACTTGTAAAAAATAGTTATAATTAGTAATAATTTTTAAAAATTATAATTAATTAGTCAAAAATAAAAATTATTTGTAAAAAATGGTAATACATTTTTTTAATTATAAATTAGTAAAAAATATTAATAATTATTAATCAGTAAAAAATATTAATAATTTATAATATTTTCTAATAATTTCTAACAATTGATGATAATTAGTCCCTTCTTTCAGATTAATTGTAAATAACATTTCTTATAGTTTTCTCATATTTTAATCCTTATTAAATTTTAAATATGTTTTTTGGTTTATAATTTTTTGATATCCCTTAGATCATCCTTTTTTAAAATTAGAAAAAATAGTAAAAATTAGTGCTAATTGGAAATAATTAGTAAATATTAGAAATAACTAGTAAAATATTAATATAAATTGGTAAAAAACATTATAAATTACTATAAATCATTATAAATAACCAAAAAATTAGTATAGATTAGTTGAAATTAGAAACAATTAGCAATAATTAATAATAATTTGTAATAATTTGTAATAATTAATATAAATTAGTAAATGTTGGTATATGTTAGTAATAATTAACAATAATTATTAATTAGAAATAATATTAGTGAATTATGAAAAACAATTAGCAATAATTAGTAAAAATAGTAATAATTAGTAAAAATAGTAATTATTAGAAAAATAGTAGTATTTTGTAATAATTGAAAATAGTTAAAAATATTAATATTTAGTAATCATTAAAAATATTATTAACTATTAATTAGTAAAAATTAGTACATATTCATAAAAGATAGTACAAATTACTATAAATTACAATAAATTAGTAAAAAAATTATTAATTAATAAATATTATTAAGAATACTTATTAAAAAAATAACTACAAATATGTGAATGAAAATGAGGAGAATTTTATAACTTATTGAACCAAAGTTGGAAACATAGATGATTCATTATTTTCTTAATAATGACTTGAATTATCATCAACACATTACTTTTGATTCAACATTTTCTCTATTGAATCAAAATATCTAATACAAAGGGTTTGAAACTCTTCAAAAAGGTAGCATTCCATGGTAGAACCATCTATTTGAGCTTTATTTTCACATAAGACTTTAAATTTACAAGATATATAATGAAAAAAAGTAAAAAATTAATAATAAATGTTATATATATAGATACCTAGTTATTACCTTATAATACTTTGAAATATTTCTATATATATCCACAGCTAGACGCTGAGACGGCGTGCAATTCCGAGGTTCGGTGTGCCAGAATTAATTTTATTAAAATATTAAATATATTTTATATATTTTATATTTCGCACAAGAATATTCTTAAATAAAATTAGATAACTCTTAAACGGGAGAATGGATCATAAATCTGAAACCATGGTTTAGTCTGAAAAGTGATGTTTACCCTAGGTGCAACCAAATATTGATCGGTGTGGGGAGTTTAGAATCCTCGCTCACAGGTGGTACATTCAATGGATTAATTCATTCATTCATTCATTCATTTTAACTTAGTGAAATGTTTTATAAGAATACTATCATGGAGAATCCTCCATAGTTAGCTGCATAAACTCTAAGAGGATTCCAGAGACTCTACTTCCTCCTTCATTGGTGAATCACCTCATATGATGATGAAATATCGAATTAGAGTAGTTCAGGATGCATAAAACACAAAAAATGCATTCAATTGTTGGAAATAATGTACTTCAACGAATAAAAATCCAATACCAGGTATTACTTATTTTATTAAATAGATTTACTAGATCAATCTGTGTTCATGAATACATGCCAATTGTGGCCAATTGCATGTGCCCATGTATAGAAACATAATTATTTTTAGTTGTTTTATATCCCCGGATTCCCTGTTCTTAATCTATTAGTAAGGAACACTTGGAATCAATCCTTAAACCTTTGGTTTATTCTTTTTCTACCTCTTCTTCTTCTTTGAATTCTTCACCAGTTGGACCCTTGGTCCTGGTTGGACATTGTTGGGTGGTACCAAGCCCGATCGGACCACCGGAATCATGATGGAATCACATTTGAGGAGTGGATCAATGAATTATGAAAATATCTAGGATTGTTTCTAGATGAGTATGGTCATTTTGAAGATATGTGAACAAATCATTGTTTAATAAACACACGGTGGCAGGGGGGACGTGCGGAGGACCTTCGACGAATGAACAGAGAATTATTTTTGAAGAATGAAGGCAAGAAAGAATGACCCATGGACAAATAAAAAAGTTTTTTTTGTGGTCATAGGGACAAATTATAATTGGAATGACTATACTAGAGGCACCGTAAGCAGATCTGAATGTCTAGATAAAACCCATCTAAATTCCATGTATAGGGATAAAAACATAGTGTGTATCCCTCAATGGTGGTGGATAGGGTTTTGGAAAATTTTAAGGATGGAATAGCATGTAGCCCTCCTACACACCGTGTGCCCCTTCCCCAGATGGCCGATCTCTGTGGTGGTTCACATGGTTGGGATCTCATATAGAAGTACACATATAGGTACTCAATAATGTACCTAAGTACATGTAAATGGGGTCATGTACACAGACATGGGTCTAGTACATTGACATGGGATCCAATACATGGACACAGTCATAAGTACGTGGACTGGTCTAGGGTAGCTTGGACACTATGTAATCCAACTACAGGGAATGTAATCCTACACAGTAAGGATCCACATGTCGGTCAGGGACATGTCTAGGTAGTGGAGTGGGATCACTTGCCTTGTGGGTCCCCTCACATGTCGTATACCACTTGACCTCTTTTGAGGAAACTTTAGGGTTCTGTATCTTCTTCATTTGGTCTCAAATTTTTTCCTATGAGTAACCTATCATGAGCATTTTATATAGAACTCAATGGTGACCTCTTTGTGGATTTAAATCTATGATGTGTAATGTTCCATTCATAGTGCTTATTGTGGTGACACCCTACGATGGCAATGATTAGGTAGAATCACCACAGATTTCCTAGTTGTACCCTCTAGCAGAGCTGGGCAGTGGAGTCCTCAACCAATAGAGTAGAACCCCCAACCATCATGGGTGTGGGTCCTCTACATCTACCTTCTAAGTGTAACCCCCAATCGATTAGGGTGCAGGTCCTTGATAACCAGAGTGGAACCCCCTTGTTGTACCAGGGTGTGGGTCCTCAACTTCTGAGTGGAACCCCCTACCGAATAGGGATAAGTTCATCAATGCCTAGAGTGCAACCCCCCCCCCCCCCACCCAATCATCTTGGGTGTGCGCCCACTACCTACAAAGTGGAACCCCCTATCAACATAGGGCATGGGTCTTCATGACACTAAACTGGAACCCCCCCCCCCATTAGCATGGGCATAGGTACTCTGTAGATACTTAAAGAGTGGAACCCTCCTGTTGTACTAGATAATAGGTCCTCTACTTTGAGTTGCACCCCCTCAACTATGTGGCACAATGACCAGGTGTGGTTTGACTTGGATGGTTACTTCTAGGAAGACACATGACATGTTAGGCATCATTTATGGACATTTTCAATTGTTGGATACTCTTCTTCTTAGGATGAGTTTTGATATGGATATCCCCTTACTCTCTCTTTTGGAAAAATTTTCAATGAGAATATATATATTATCTTGTATTCACACATTTCATTTGGTTACTCTCTTTCCATGAGAGACGAATGCATTCATGGTATTCCAAGTTATTTTCATGTTTATATTATCATGGTTGGATGAGAATACTATACAACTATAGGTGGTGAAGACTTGACGTGTAGTTCATCTACTCTCCATGTTGATCCCCTTGTGTTTGGATGAGGTTACCTTCATTCTTGGTTTGGGTTGAGTTGTTCTCTTTCATTATACCTTGTGCTCTCTACTGTCTTTCTATTCCTATTGTATCTCTTACTACTCTCCCTTAAACTTTAGGGGTGTCCTACTAGATATGTATATATTGACCCCTATATAGAATTTTCCAATACGATTTGTGTCTTATGAGGATAAAGGATAGGTTAGCGGGGACTTCAGAGTAACTTGGGGAAACCTGGTACTTTGGACCATGTATAATGGTCGTAGATTTGGATTCAGGAAATGGGATCTCTCGGTAGTTTAATTTTAAAGTTTTTTCATTTTGGGACATATTTCTGGTTGGGTGTGTATTTTTTCCCTTTAATTTTCAGTTTTCATTGTCGTACTCTTGTACACCCTAGAGTTTATGTATGTTTCTTTTAATTTCTAGTTGTGTTGAATTTTTTACTCTTTCCCTCTGCACTTCTGCATCGAGTTGGTTGTGTGTGTGCGTATAGGTTCTTAGGAAAAGACCTCCCTTTGTTATATATTCCTTTAGTGATGGTCTCCACCCAATTTCCTATGGAGGCATTCTTGGGGTATTTGTGGCTTGAGCCCTAAATTGGGTCAGTTTGTGATAGATTGGAATCAGATAAAGTTCAATCCTTAGGACATTATTTGGACTAGTCCCATTATAAGGATTTGGTTGGGATTTAGGTAAATAGTTTCAGAGTATCTCAAATGTGGATCTCAGGCAAGGGAGTCTATTGATGATGTGGGGAGTCAACATTTCTATTCACCAAAACCCTGACTACCTACTTGTCGACTTTTCATACCAAAACACTGGTTATAGGGATAAATAGTACATGAATAATATAGGATTGAGTTTTTTGCAATACTTATTGAGTCATCACCCCATTGCTTATATATATACATATATTCTCATCTATCTATGGTATTCCTTGATAAATATCAGGATGTCTCTATGATTATAGCCATCCAGGATACCAGCTATGGATCATGACAATGACCCGATTAGCAACGAAACCTCATTTCAGGGTCCATCCTGCAACCCACTTCCTCTATGTGGGTAGGTAGAACCACCTCCACCTATTGAGTAGAATATCATCCCAGTAGAGAAGGATAAAGATGAACGTAGACTTAGCACATTCCAAGAGTTCCAGCACTAGAGAATACTGAGGTTCTACGATGATCTAGATCCTTAGGGAGTAGAGTATTGGATAGATTTGGTGGTTCATATCATGAGGCTTATTCAAACCCTGACAGATCAGGTGGATTCATTGGAAACTAGACTCTTACTCATAGTAGTTGGGTGTTGGTGGAGCCTTGTTATAGAGATACATGATGAGTCGGCACTCTCATGGACTGACTTCCAGCTGTTGTTCTGTGAGGTATACTACCCCTCGTCTTTGTGCTTAGTTCAGATCCATAAGCATATGGAGATTCTGTAAGGAGAAATATAGGAGGATTATTATGAAGTGAGTTTTACATACCTTATGAAGTACTCCCTTGACATGATCTGGCGTGGATACTTCCTAGAATAGAAGTTTGAATAGGGACTCTACTGATATATCCGAGCCATAGTTGTGCCCTTGTACATCTCTACCTACATAGGGGTACTAGAGAAGGTCCTAGTGACATAGATATTTCTATCTGAGAGATTCCAAATAGATGGATATGGAATTAGGATCCACATTGTATATTTTTCTATATCAGCTAGCAGGAACCAAGATCTATGATCCTGACGCAGGAGACCTCTCCATGATCAGACTCAAAAACATGGTTAGGGGTATTGTAGAGGCCCAAGGTAGCACCAAGAGAGGTAGTACTTTTATTGTGATGGTTGAGGTCACATAGCATGATACTACCCAACAATATATGCTAAGTTGCATTGGTATATATTTAATAGACCTCCATGGAAGAGGCATCATTGTGATCAGGGTTCTCCCAAGCGAGTATAGGGTGGTCCCCATGGAGGTGGAGCTGGAAGAGGAGGATGAGATATGGGTATTGGATGATGTTGTGAGATCCCTCCACCACTAATAGGTAGCCTACGTCAGGAATAGGGATCTGGTGTCCAGTTCTAGAGAGAGTGACAATCTTGGGATATTTATGATCTCACAGCACATGATATGATCAGTGGTATGATATTTTTGTTTTCTACTCTTGCTTCAGTATTTAGTAGACACAGGTTCTATAAATCCCTTCATCTCTTTACACTTGGTGCGAGATCTAGATCTCCCAATTGAGGTGCAAACCCAATAGCTTCATCTTGAGGTTCTAATAGGTAATTATTCTTCTATATCTTTCATCAACCAGTAGTGAGAGTTATCACTTAGTGGGTAGAGGTTCAAATGGGACCTCTTAGTTTTCATGATGGAACCCTATGATGCCATCTTGGGTATGGATTGGTTTTCTATAGTTCGAGACCAGATTTACTATCACCCCAAATAATTTAGATTCCTACACACTAATGGGATGGCATTATCCTTTTCTGGTGAGAAAATCCCATGGAAGGGAAAGCGAGTTTTGTGAGCAAGAAGCTGCAACCTATCGCCCATCAGTTAGAAAATAATTTCCTTAGTGTATCAGGATCTACAAGAATCTAGATTCCTTTAGTGGTGTAGTATTACATGGACATTTTCCCTAAGTACATTTTGGGACTACCTCTCAGGCAGTGTTTGTAGTTTTTCATTGACTTATATCTTGAAACCAATCTGATATCTTCTGTGGCATATCGGATGGCCCCTACCGAGCTCTAGGAGCTACGATTTCTATTGGAGAACCTTCTAGTAAAAGGATTATTCAAACCCAATATGTCCCACTATGAAGATTTAGTGTTGTTCATGAAAAAGGAGGATGGGAGTTTGCAGTCTGGCCTCTTTGTGTCATGATGTGGCCTCTTTGTAGAAACATTGGAAATCCTCATTTTCATATAGCCATAAAATTTTCAACACACCATTGTGGTGTGTCCTTCTTCTCTATGGCACAACTCTTACATTATAAATTCTTTTCTAGAATCATGATCTCCTTAAATTATCATGATGTTTAGTCAATGAAGAAAATAATACGTATAATCTGAATTAATCCTCCTTCAAAATATTTCATTCTAGAAATCTTACATTTTTTTGAAAAGGAATAACCATTATGTATCTTGTTGGAAAACCTTAATTATACCTCAATACATCTTAGGAACTCTTATGTATCTCAGTTAAAATCAACACTTTTTCAAATTTTTTGTCTAAGTGACTCTTACATATTAGATTTTGACCATTATATATGCTTTCAAAACTATGAGTACCTTTATATATGAGTTATAGAACCCTTACATATCACATAATAGTTTTATGTATTTCTAAATCACATTCCCTATGAGTAACCTTATGTATTGCCTTTGATAAATAGTGATAGCCTTTATTTATAAATAACCCTACCTTTACATATCATATAATGACTTGGTACTTTTCCAATTTCTAGAATTCATAGTCTGAGTAACCCACACGTATGAGTTGTGTGCCTTTAAATATACCAGGGTAGCTCCATAATTTTCTAAATTTTCAACCTTCCCTCAAAATTCTTTTATGCATTAACCTTTACACATACACTAGATTACCATTATATATTCATTAATTTTCAATTTTTTAAAAATAAAAAACATAGAAAGGATTTTATGTATTGTAGCATCTCGATCCCAGTGTCACACACTGGTTCCTTGAGTCGGTCGATCACATAACCTCAAACATGCCTCCCCATATACCAGAGGTTGTCGACTAGCAGTGTGGGCCTAATATAAATCATGAAGAAAAATAACCACTTTTTCAGAGTAGACACCAGAGGAAATTAAATAACTATAGGAAAATATATAACCATAATAAGAAGGACGCCAATATCATATGATTACCAAAACTATAAATACAATATCAAAACCAAATAGTATATAGGATATTATAGAGTACATGTCAAGTGTCAAAATGCAACTCAAAAGTAAAGAAACTGAAAAATAACAAGTGGATACTGAACGACGTCTAGTTCCCCCATTCATCTTCCATCCAGACACAGTCATCTAACATAGGGCCTTTGAATTTAACCCATCATGTGACCAAGAAATCTATTCGGGTACCAATCAGGCACCCCAATCAGGTTGTGATTACCACTCAATAGTCCACCACCAACAACATATAAAACAATATCTAGTCAAATAATAGTATATTCATTTGTATAAATGAATAATTAAATTGAGTAAGTAAATAGTTATCAGATTATTAATTAATCTTTATTTAACCACATAAACCCCCAGGTTATCGTGGACACCCATATCTCAATACCAACTGCAGCCCATACCAAATTCCGAACTAATCACAAGAATTTCATATCACATAATTACATTATTACCATTCATTAATTCACACAATTGAATGACCATGTTACCTTTCATTAATTCACACAATTGAATTCACATGTTACCATTCATCAATTCACACAATCAAATGACCATGTTCCCATTATTTAATTCATACGATTGAATGAACATGTTACCATTCATTAATTCAAGCAATTGAAAGACTATGTTAGCATTATTTAATTCATACTTTAAATCCCATGTTACCATTCAAAAATCATACAATAGATTAATCATGTTCCCATTCTATAATTCATACTTTAAGGACCATGTTATCATTCATAAACACATAATTGAATGACCATGGTCCCATTCTTTATCTAACAATTTAATGACCATGTTATCATTCCTCAACACATATTTAATTCAATAATTAATTATCCACATAAATTTCATTAGTAACAAAACAATTAGTCAACCATACCAATTCCATTAATTAATATACCAATTAATTAATCATCTCAATATATTTAATAATTTAATAATTAGTCATCACATAATTCCCATTAATTAATTCCCCCAATTAATTAAGCATATTACTCTTTATAATTAACTAAACCATTAATTAATAACTAAACCATAATTAATTCAACAATCAATTATCTCAATTCAAAAATCTCAAATTATCATAATTAAATCAAAAATTAATTATTCATGATCTACAGTCCTAATATCTAAATTTTATATTTCCTTTAATTAATTCATTCACCAAATTAATTAATTCAGTTAAATTCATAATTTCTAAACATCAAACAGAAATTCTAAAATTACATACACATAATTGCAATCAAGACTATGGTATTTGAATTATAGACTATCTACCTCGATTTTTTTATGAGCGATCTCCCAATAGAAATCCACAAATTTCTAATGGAATAATGACATAGAATTATATCCAGATGTTAATCCCTAAATCAAGGTCAAATAAATAAATATCTTGAAAATATAGATCTAGATCTATAATCCAATATCTAGATCCACTATAATAGATCAATATCTAACCTAAAACAAGTAGAAAACCCCACCAAAAATAATAATAGAAGAATGAAAAATCAATCGAGGAGTAACCACATACCTAACATGGTGCGGATCTTTGATTTGGGAATTGAATCGCAAAGAACGAAGGTTGGGAAGGCATGAAATCCATCTGAAGGGCTCTAAATCACGTATGAACATCTAAGGTCGAATGGGGGTCAATTTTGGGTTCATTATGGGGTTCAAGTGATTTTAAATCTAATTTTCAAATTAATTAAATTTAAACCCATGATTTTTTGGGTATAGGCACACAGTTTCTCCTAAATGTGTGCCTCAACCATGTGACACATTTCAAGGGGTGAACGGTTTCTCCTTTTAAGGAACACAATTTTATAAACCATGTTCTAACCCTAAAAAATCTCTATGTATAGCATTTTATAGTTTTATGAGATAAGATGCACAGTTAGGGAAAACCATGCTCTAACCATGCACTTCCCTCTTTCTTCCATTTTATAAAATTTCACCCAAAACTCCTCAATTTATAACACAAAAGATAAGTACTCAACATAAATAAAAAGAGTACCTATAAATGAGCTTGAGAAAACTTCGGAAAAGGTTGATATCTTACAATCACCCCACCTTATAATAGCTCTTTCTCAAGTTTCACTCACAAGGATCTCTAAAATTCTAAGCCAAAAAGACTGAGCTACTGAGCTCGCATATCTTTCTCTCTTTACTAAGTTTCTTCCTAAACAAGACCATGTTGCTACAATAAATTAATTATCAACATGGCCTTTCCCCAAAAACACTTTCTCACTACAATCCAACACACATATCAGATGATTCTCAAATGATGCATCTATCTTAAGCTCAACGTTATCATCATCGATCAGACGATAAGGGTCAGGGTAATACTTTCATAGTTTTGACACATGGAAAAAATCATGAATATCATAGTATGTTTATGGAAGATAAAATCGGTATGCCACCGACCCGATTATCTTAACAATATCTAATAGTCCAACAAACCTGGGTGTTATCTTACCCTGTCTCTATATCCTACAGTGACCCAATAGAGGTGGCACATGAAGGAATACATGATAACCCTCTATAAATGCTATGCTCAAGTGCAGCTAAGTCTCGGATGCCTCCTGCAATCCCTTCCACGATCAGAATGTAATGTAAGTGTCACGATTTGAGATGATCGTAGAAGAAACCCCATGAAACCGCTATCTTCTAGATGTAGAGGCATACCAAGCCCTATACCAATCCCAGCTCTCAAAAGGGTAGGAAATGAGCTGACTTGGTGAGTTGTTCAATGATCACCCAGATAGAATCATGGCCCCTGGATGTGCATGGTAACCCCGTCATAAATTCCATCAAGATACCGTCCCATTTCTATATCGGTATCTAAAGTGTTTGGGCCAATCCTGCTAGAACCTGATGCTCATTCTTCAATTTCTGACAAGTGAGGCATCGTGAAACAAACTATGTCATCACTTTCTTCATCCCTATCCACCAGTACTGACACCAGAGGTCCTATTACAACTTTTCCACAATAGGGTGTACTTCCAAAGGGGAAGTTGGAACTCCCTCAACACCTCCTCCCACAACATTACTGGTACTATGGTAAATCCTATGAATATAATGGTGTTCTCTCCACCTATCAAAAATCCATTAGGTGCATATCCTAAGGATAACTAAACACATCAGGCCTTGCATTCAACATCCACAAGTTGTGCCTCCCTAACTCATTGTAAGAGTGGATGAGTGAATGTCATCAACTAAAGGTAAGCTTCTCTATCATCATCCATGAAGGAAATCTGCATTGTGGCTAACTGATCTATCATTTCACTCAACAGTTGTAGACCATACCTCCTATTGAGCGCGTCCGCCACCATGTTCCCTTTCCTAGAAGTATAGACTATCTAAAATTTATAGTCCTGGATAAACTCCATCCATCATTTTTGTCTCAAGTTCAGGTCCTTCTGTGAGAAGATATATCTAAGACTCTTGTGGTTGGAGTAGACGGTAAACCTTTCACCCATAAAGTAGTTTCGGCACTTCTATAAGGCAAAGACTACTACTCTTAACTCTAGGTCATGGGTCGTGTAGTTCTTCTCATATTTCCTCAACTGTTGTGAGCCATAGAAGATCATTGCTCGCTCCTATATCAGGACACAACCCATTATGGTCCCTGATGCATTGTATAATACTACATACCCAATTACCTCTTCTGGTAGTCTCAATATAAGGGTACTCATTATCCTCCACCTCTACTCTTGAAAAATCTTCTGGCACTTCTCCACCCACAGGAAGGGTTATCCCTTCCGTGTCAAGGAAAATAAAGGTGATGATACTCTGGAAAAGTCAAGCACAAAACTCTAGTATTATCCAACCAACCCCAAGAAAATATACACCACAGTCATGCTCCTGGGTGGCTCCCAAGAAAGCACTGCCTCGATCTTCACTGGATCCACTGCAACTTCAGCCTCTAAGATGATGGGTCCTAGAAAATGAACTTCCTAAATCTAGAAATGGCACTTTGAGAGATTACTATAAAACCAGTTCTCTCTGAGTGTATCTAGGACTATCTGTAGGTGTGTAGCATGCTCCTCCTCCAATGTCGAGTACACCAATATATAATCAATAAATACCACCATGAAGCGATCGCGGTAAGGCTGGAATATCCTGTTCATGAGTCCCATGAATAATGTTGGGGCATTGGTTATTCCAAAAGGCATCACCAAAGAATCATAGTGTCCATACCAGTATCAAAAGGTTGTCTTCAGTACATCCTCATCCCGTACCCGAAGATGAAGATAGCCTAATCTGGGTCTATCTTCTAGAACAACCTCACTCCCTTCAACTGATCTAAGTGGAAATCAATCCTTGGTAGTAGATACTTGTTCTTTTTGGTCACCTGGTTCAAGCACCGGAAGTCCATGCACAACCTCAAACTCCCATATGCCTTCTTGGAAAACAATATCGGGGCTACCCATGGTGAAACATTGGGCTTCACGAATCCCTTCTCCTAAAATTCCTCCAATTGTACCCTCAATTCATGAAGCTCCATGGGATCCATTTGATATGCTGGTGAGGACATCGGTGTCGTCCCGAGGTATAGATCATTGCATAATTCTACCTCCCTGTGATGATGTAGTCTCAGAAGATCCTTGGGAAAGACATCCTTATACTCGTCCAACACTACAGAAAATCTTGGACTCCTCTCATCCACCACACCGAGGGTGAGGCAAGAAAATAGGTCAGTGATCAACTGCACCCTCCTACAATAAAGTCCTTCCTGTTCTGTAAAAGTTCCCTTCTCGCTGGTGAAGTAAAACCATGTCCCATCCTCACAGACACACCACACATTGTGCCAAATACATTTGATCTGATCATGGATTGTAGATAGATAGTCCATACCCAAGATAATGTCGTAAGGCCATGATTCCACTACTAGGAGATCCTATCCAAATCTATCACCTCCTAGAGTAATCTCACACTACCAAAACTTGTGTGTAATCATATAATCCCCTCTTTTAGGAGTCTATAATCGTAAGGATTGATCCAAAAACTCCACTAGGATCTCTGAGCCTCAAACGAGGTTTGTGGAAAGTAAAGAGTGACTGGAACCTATGTCTATATGAACTGAAACTAAGGTGGATAAGACAGATGTCATACCTCTAATAATATCTAGAGTGTTGTGGTCATAGTCCTCCATCACTTGAAGCTAGAATTGCCCTTATCCATTGGCTCCCTAAGCCTATGGTGGACCACCTCGGGGTGGTGGTGGTAGCACCTCAAACCGTCGTCCACCGCCTGCCGCTTGGCCTACTCCCCTTATATGTCTTTCACCCTAAATAGATCCTCAATCAAACCTCTTAATCTACCTTGGTGGTCCCTCAACCGTCTGTTGATCTTCTGTGTGGTGGGTGGGGAAGTCACGAGCCACGTGTCCTTGCCCGCCACATGAGAAGAAGATCTTGGTTCCCTGCTTATTCTCACTGCTTTGGGATCCCCTCACTACTAAACCTGAGTCCTGGGGTCATCCCCTAAAAGATATTACCTGCTTGGGTCCCCGCGTCTGCTTCTTGTTGCTCACCATTGAAGACTCTACCACCTGATGTCTGATGGTGGCTCCGACTGTCGATTCCAGCACTATTAGGAATCTCTACACAAGAATGGATTGATCCACCACTCCATCCTGAGTCGGGATGCTAAGAGACACCATGTATTCCATGATATCCCATATGAGGCCCTGCTCAAAGGTTCGGGCCCTAAAGAAAGGCTCCCACACCATGCATGTAGAGTAGAAAGAGATGTCTGTAAACCTCGTCGAGTACTCAGCCGCTGACATACAGCCCTGTTGTAGGTGAAGCAGGTCTTGTATGCGCACCAAGCGCAAGGTTGTGGGAAAAACTCCTAATAGAAAAGCTTCTTGAAGTCATCCCAAGAGAGGGTAACCTCATAATGAGCTTAAGTCATCAAACTCCACCATCTCCCTACCGATCCATTAAGAAGTCTCACATCTAATATCACCAACTGATCAACCAGCATCCTCACTAAGCATAAGACTCGCATGACCGCATCCAGCTAGTCCTCAGCATCCAGAGGATCTATCTCTCCCCTGAACTTAGGAGGTATCTATCTCTGGAACTCGTTCAAGGCATTGAGAATACGTGAATCATATACCAGTATTTTCTCTAGTAATTATCGATAAATAGGTGGTGGTAACACTAGTGCACCACCCGTCGGGGCCATCTCTAGAACTGGTCCCTGAAGTGATGCCTCATTGCTAGGCGAGGTGTCCTCATGGTCACGCATCAAAATATGAGTTGGTCGTCTGCGTAGAGGCATCCTGATACAGACCAAGATGTACCACATTTAATAGATTATACCAAGATAGAATACTCTTATTAAAGAATAACATAAGTAAACACTCAATTGCTATATGATTCATGCAACCATTGTTTTTATGTATAGATTTGAAAAGAAAAATTCATGGTCTTGGTGTATGGATACATCGGCTGTCACACCAACACTGGACTCCTTGAATCTGAAATTCAAACTCAAAACATTTAACATTGTTTCCCAACACAAAACAATAGACTCTCAGTCTTTGAGGTAGAACCGACAACCTCTGATACCACTTTTTCACAACTCATCCCCCAAGGCTCGTGCCGTGACATACCCCAAGCCCACCTCTAGAAGTCCAGGGGGTGAAAACTAGTGCCAAAGGCATAAACCAGCAAGTATGAGGCATTTTACTAAATACATATATTCACACACACACAACCACGTCCCAAAGATAGAAAAGTAAACATGCATGTCACTAAAAAACCACTGAGTAAAATCAAAAACTTTAGGTCAGATGTGCCAGAATACAAAACCAACAAAGATAAACTGAAAACAGTAAAGTACAAGGAAAACTCTAAAAGTTGTCTATTAGAAACCCCACCTGATGGGTAAGTGTAGAGTAGCTACTAGAATCCATAGAAGTACGCATTTCCTGCCTAGTCTCACTAGGCCCCACTGGGTCCTTGGCAACCAAGTCCTCCATCAAAGAGGCAGTCTTCTGCACCAGACACAACACATTCTGGCGAAGCCCATGCAGAGGTGACTAAAAATATACTCAGTAGGGACCCTAAACCAACATGGAAAGACCACAAAGAAATACACAATAAAACCATGAAGTATGATCAAAAAACATGATCATGAAGCAAGACAACTCACACCATGTATATTCTAGAGCAGTAAACTAGGACCATTAGTCATGTCATTGACCACTTGGGGCTACTAGAGAACTACTCCTCAATGAGTAAAATGGGCATGTTGGGTCATATAGAAGTCGCTTACCACTAACCATGGACTATTTTTAACCTCATCCCTGATGACTACCATGGGTATTCTGTGTCACACAAAATCTGCTCCCCACTGTGGGCATGTTGGGTCACACAGAAGCTACTTCCCACCTTGGTCATACTGAGGTACTCCTCCTATAGAGTATCTTGGGTCTACCGGGTCACACAGATCTACTCCCCACCGTGGGCCTTCTGTGTCACATAGAATCCATTTCCCACTGGTCCATCATAGCTGATCCACATAGGGACGCTTGTCACTAGTCTTCAGGTCCCATCCAACTGAAGGGTTTCTGCATGTAGTGCACTCTATTCCAAGAGAACTACTCCTAAATCCACTTGTCGCATTTCAAATTCCATGAAAACATCTGTAGAGTATTCCAAAAGATCTGTCTCATCATGAGGGTTCCCATTCTGCAAACATCTCGTCAATCAGAGTCCCGGTTTGAAAGATATTGATGTTTTTTCAAAAAGGGGCTAGTCGGATTTGGGTCCAGCCCGGATCCGGCCTAGCCTAGGTCTGTCCCGGTCTAGCCCGCTGGGGTGCTCCACGCCCTACTCGGTCCACCTTGCCCAAACATAGTTGGAAGATATGTCTGGCTCTTCCTCACCCTACGGGTCATCCGTGGGGCCAGCACCTCCACCGTGGACGGTTGACCACAGCCTACTGCATGTGACGTAGTGCGGTGGCTTATCTGTGGTACACCGACATGGCCAGATAGCTGCATCTTCCTGCCATTAGCCACTGGAATGGTTTCATGTGGCACTTGACGCATTGCCATATCCCGAGCTCGCAACAAATCATTTTTTGGTGTGCCATCATGGCATGCCTCCACCCACCCGCGGCCACCGCCAGCTCCGAAAGGTTCTTTCGCGGACCACCGAGCCCGCTCTGGTGGTTCGTTATTCATGCCGCTTCCATCTATGGCCTCCTAGGAATACCATATTTCTTGAAATGGCCTCAAATACCCCTTTCGGACTCTTTGAAGACATGGTCATGAATAACGCAAAAAACACCCAAGGTGGAGGGACCTAGGCCTTATTGTTTATGGCCCGCACCCTCCACATTATAGGTTTAGAAAACATGGGATAATGATTTGATATTCTATCACAAAATAATTAATATTTTCATAGAAAACCCAAGAAAAAACCCTCCTACAAGAAAGGGCGATCTGCAGATCAACATGTTCATGGGTTGATATATGTTCGTCCTTTTAGAATAAGGATAGGGGAAAATTGAACAAAATAAACCCCTACCTCAAAGGTGTTCATCACTAAAGTGATTTTCCCTTGAGGATTCAAGTTCTATTCTAATCCATCAACATTTGTCGGTTTTTGGTTTCGTTCTTCAAGGTACATCAAAGTCACTGACGATTCACGGGCGTTCGTCGTTCGTTGTTGGAGAGGATTTTCGCCATAGGTACGTTAGAGGAAATTCCACGTTTGATTTCCCCAACATGTTATCTCATTAGTAGAGAAATGTTTCACATCATTTCTATTACATTGTGTCACCATGTATTTATGATGTTTTATTAATGAAACAGCTTGTCTGTTTCCCTTCTGTTAAGAAGCCTCACTAAAGGGGATAGTCATCGCATCATCGTCGCACCACATTGATCACGTTCCACCAATCAATGCTGAGGAAATAAAAAATAATAATTTTTTAAGTTATTTTATTATTTTCCAAAAAGTATGAAAACAATATTTTTTGGTCAAAACTCTTCGGTCGAAGATAAGTTCATTCTAGGCGAATACAACCATTTTTGAGTTCAACAGTGCCCTCGGATTTTTATCTAAGTATCAGTTTAAAAGTTAGAAAAACACACTCGCACATTTACTAAAATGAACTTAAAAAAGTTCAAAATTCTATTTTGGGCTCCCTGGGACTCAGAATCATGTGTCGTTAAAGCGTCTAGTCTCGGAATAATTCCATATAATTTCAAAAAAAACCAAAAAAATTCCAAGACATTAAAACTGTCACATAAATGAATTATTTTAATGTTAAATTCCATTTAATTTCCATTCATTCTTTGTTTTGAGGGTTTCCCAAGCATTTATGGAGGAATGGATGAGTTTTTATGAATTGGGCAAAACCGTGAGCCCAATTCCAGATTTAAAAATAAATTTTGATTTCTTTATAACTCCTACATTTTTAAACATTTTTCATCCATTACAATTCCTAATTGTCATCCCATGACCTATTAACACCACCATATGAATTTGGACCATTTAGGAATCCATAATTATGGTGGATATGGGTTTATATTTAAGGGATTGGGCATGCCCAAAAGCCCATTTTCTGCATTAAAA
This sequence comes from Viscum album, assembly GCA_963277665.1. NCBI lineage: Eukaryota > Viridiplantae > Streptophyta > Magnoliopsida > Santalales > Viscaceae > Viscum > Viscum album. The sequence goes on along the minus strand of OY728133.1, from coordinate 1,054,346,603 downwards.
ATAAATTTTAATTCTTTAATATCGCCTTCACTATTTGGGTTTGTTTGGTGATTCCAACTCTCACCCGAGCCCACTTAACTAAGGCGCGCCCCAATGTCCTCCTCCCCCAATTTGGAGCTCGATATAATCACGAAAGTGGTCAAAACTTCTCTAGATTCCAGAAATCATCCAGATTTAGAGAGGTAAATTGATCCCTTCATAACTCATTCTATTTTTACTATTTTTCCCCCATTCTAGTTCCTACAAGATCTCCTAATATTTTTTTGAACCTCTCACGAATTGTTGGATGTTTTAAAATTCATATGCTGGTGTATTTTGGGTCGTTTTCTTCAAGATTATTTTGGGTAAGTGTTTCTCTCTTCAATTCCTTCCTTCTCTTTATGGTTTCCTCCCTCTTTAATGAATTTATAGAATGTCCAAAAGTTAGGGTTAGAACCTAGGGTTTGATTTGGTGTATTTTTGGTCAAATATTGTGTTCTAGGGCTAGATTTATCTTCCTCGTGGTGCAGCGGTGGTGCGGTTGATGTTTCGCACCAAGTTTTGAGGGATTCGGCACTTTCGATAGGTGGTTCCATGTGTAAACAATTATTGATGATTTATATTGCTATATTTATTAATTTTTCATATTCCTCATATGTCAGGAGTGGTGTGAAAATTGTTTATGATTAATTTCGATAAGTGTTTTATTTTATAGTTGCATTTTAACTTGAAATTGGGTGTTTTCGTGTGTAACTCATGGGGTATTATTTGGGTGTATTTTATGACATATAGAATTGGTTTACTAAATATTGTTTGGCCAGACTATTCTAGTTTGGTAATGTATTACTGTCATGTGGGCCTAAAAAGGGGTTTTTGAATAGGTTTCATGTGTAAAACATTATTATACTTCTTGAGAGTATTTTATGAAAATGTGTGTATTCATTTGGATCATTTTTAGTATTATTGAAGGTGATTTTATAAAACTTGAAAGTGGTTTTATAAAGTTTTATAAGGATTCCAATTATGTTTTGGATAGGAATTGGTATAGTTTTTGGTCTTAACTTGGGGTTTTGAAATGAGTTTTGTGTGCAAGACATATTTACAACACTTAGGTTATTTTTTATAAAAATTGTAAATTTTTTGTTGGTTAAACAAAGTGGGAAAAGGGTGAATATGTACTGTTTGGTATGTGTGTTCACCTATTATGGTGTTTTGAAAGGTGAAGTGATGTTTTAAGATGTCAAATATTTTTATAATGTTTTGTAAATTTCTGAAATGTTTTATTAAATTGTGATGTTGGAGCGAAACTTGTTTGTGGGCTGTTTCGTGTAAGTTTGAGGATAAAATGATTTTCAAGGTAAAAAGGGTATTATGTAACAAGTAAGTGGGCTGTTATGAGAGTTTTAATATATTGGAATTTTTTATAAAATTTTTTAATGGATTTGTGGAAGTGTTAAAGAAATGTGAAAAGTGTTGTGTGCTATTTTGGTGTGAGTCGGATTTCAAAATCATTTTGAATGAAAGTGGACTTTTGTGACTTGTGTTGTATACATGTGGGATGTTTGGTGAATTTATGATATGGAAATGATATTTTCATGTGAAAATTATATTCATTGACTTGTTGAACTTGTTTGAGCACAAAGGGAAAGCCCGGGTATCTAGGTGGGTGGACATGTACTTGTATGCTAGTGAATCTGTGGGGTTTGGCCTCAGTTTCACTTAGCAAGATTGATGCTTACAACTCTAACTAAACTTTGATGATGATGATTATTGGGGACCACTAGGTTATGGGTATGTTCCCTACTAGTGGCTTGTGCACGAGAACAGATATTTGTGATGGTTACTCTCACTGAGATACGAGGTACCTGGGACCCACAACAAGCTAGTGCCTAGGGGTTATTTCCCATTGATTGTGCTCACTAGATATTTTGTGCTTACCGTCGGCATATGGTATGAGTGGCTGGAAAATTCAGTAGCTTTTTTATTCATTTTAAAAGTGTTTATTCTTTAAATTGGCCGACCTGAAAACTGTTTTTTATTTAATGTTGCATCTTTTAGAAATTGTAACTAGCATTTCATGTTTTTGAAAACTTGCATGCTTTTCATCTTTAAATGTTTATCACATGGAATCTCTTAGTGGTGGTATCCTACTAGTCATTGTCTCACACCCTACTTACACTCTTGGGTGTAAGTAGACTTGGTTTTTTTTGTCGCAGGTTGGGTACAGTTTTTAGTGCCAATGGTTCAGGTTTCTAGCAGGTCCTTGGTGGTGAAGTCTTGTGGGGATGGCTTGAGGGAGGTGCCTCTTGCCATGTGGAGGTTCTTGGGCTGTCCTTATTTGGGTTTGTAACTTTTTAATAGTCTTTAAACATAGTTTTAACTTATGTAATTCAGTTCTGAAATTTTTTAAAAGATGGTTTTAGTTGAAAAATCCAGATTTGTTTTATTGAGTTTGTTTGTTGTTTAATGTTTATAAAATTGGGTAAATCATTCCCAATTCTCATTATATGATACCCAGGAACTTGTGCCATCCCGTGGGGATCGGGAACGCCCTTCGGGCCTTGTCACGGGCTGGTTTTGGGGCCGGGTTTGGTGGTGACCAGATTCGGTTCGTGACAAAATGGTATCAGAGGAGGTTCATGTTAACTCTTTGGGTCATGTTATTTGGGGAAGAGCTAGGATAGTATGGAGTTAGGATTGTAGGGACTTGGTATTCTAGTTATGGGTAGTGTGCCTGATCACCACACCTCATGACAGGATTCAAGTTTCCAGTGTAAGTCAGGATTTATCTAAGTCCTTTGGTTTTCTTGGTTTGATTATGGTTAGGGGAAATGAAAAGAGAGTTGGGTTAATGGTCTCAGTGAGCTCGCAGGGCCTGGAAAGCCATGTGGAGCTGGTGATCTTCCCCAGAACACTCTCTGTGACAGTGAAGATATTGGAATATGGTCGCCAACCATATGTCCAAGTCACCCATTGAAACTAGTTTCCTCTCACATTGTCTTGTGTTCTTTAGTTTTGAAATCTTGGAACTTTGGTTATAAAGAGAATTTTTTTTAAGATGCGTAATGTTTTTTTTTTGAAATGATTTTCAAATAATGAGGGAATGGTTTGGTTAATGAAATGGTGGAACTTAATTTTCAGAATTTGTTTTTTTTAAATGGAAAATGGTGTGCTTACACCTCTTTTGAAAGCAGTAATTATATTGATGTTGGGTTTGGAAAGTGTTTCTAATAGAGTTTTCTAAACAATCAAATGGTGTTTTAATGGGATGATATGTTTTGAAATTGATGTGAATATCTTGAAAGTGAGTTCTTTTTGAAATGTTTGTGTCTTTCTGAAATGTTTTTTATGTGAGTTGGTATTTTGATCTCGTGGTTAGCGATTTTGAGAAAAAGGATGTGTTGGTTTTCCGTTTTGGTTTTGAAAAGTGGAAAGATTTTTTTTTTAACTTTAGTATTTCCATTAGAAACCACATGCATGGGGTTATATGGGATGATGGATAGTTTATGGAATGAATAAATGAGTTTTGGGATGGATATGAGGAGAGAGCCCAGTGTGGAACAGAAACATGCATGTGTAAGACCCATGGGGTACCATTGGTGGATATGCTAACCACTGAACCGTTTGTTTTTTAAGAAATGTTTTTAAATAAAAACATGATGTCTTGATGAATTATTTGGTCTGGCTTATATTATGTGTTTTTGGAAAATGTTGATGTTGTGGGATGTTTTGAGTTCAATAACACCTCTTGTTTGAACTTTGTTTTGGGTTTGTGTTTGGATGACAAGTTGGGTAGAAGGATCGGTTAGTAGTCTCTTCTGAGATATGTTTTGGGAGACATTTATGGTTGTTACCTTTATTTGTTTGGATCTGGTTTATGGCTTTTTTGACCAATGGACCATCTTGGTTGGGTCCTTGGGTTCTCTTATTGGATAAGGTATTCCCCCATTAAGGGTTAATGCGTAACTAAAGTGCAACCCGGATTGTTTCTCCATTGGAAAATCCTCCAATTGATCAAAATAATGAATATTTTATCAATATTTGTTGATTGAGTCTACACCCATTCCTATCTTTGATTTTTAGATCCTCTTGTAGCGGGAGAGTTATCGTGGAAGGTTGAAAGAGACCTTAGTTTCTTAAGTTTCCTAATTCGTCGAAGCTGTAAGTGGTATAGGGTTGTTAGTGGGGATGAGTGTCTCAATGGGTTCTAAGAGGGCCTCTGGGTTCTTCACAGTTTCTTTAAAGCACTAGTTCATGTTAAACCACAAGTGTGGGAAATATGGTCATGATAGGATATTATGGCCACTTTCTAGAATTGTGTGTTGTTTGGGGATGTTGTATAAGGTCCCTCCCCATGAATTGTTTATATCCGTCGCAATGTTCATGTTCGATGATGCCTTATGATGTCTTGTGCTCGATTGACCGTAAAGGTGAAAGTTGGGAAATCATATGAGAGTCTCTATTATGTTGGGAGAATGTATCCTTTGGAAAAACATAAAAATATTCCATTTTAGAGGAAGGTTAGTATTGGTTTTCTTTACTTCTATTGGTTCTCACCTGAACAAACAAGGTGTGATGTGTGTGCATCTTCTAAGTCCTTAGTTCAGTGAAATATCGAGTTAGGGTAAAGTGAGTTTGGAATGTGTTACGTCTTGGGAAACTTATCAGGTATTGAGTTGTAGTTTTTGGTTGCACCGAAGGAACAATTCTCGTTCATGGGGTTTCCAAAGCCTTACTACGAGGCCGAAGATGCTTCAATCATTTGAGCTCCATCCATAGGTCTCGGAGAGAAGCTGGCTCGTAGTCAGGGGAAATCACAGGGTTGTTTAAACCATTGTAAAAAGTATTATACTCAGTATGAAAGTTGGTAAGAGTTTAAACCTATGGTGTCATCATATTTCTTATGTTGTTCATGTTCGGTGGAAATAGGTGGAGGGCCATGTACCCATGTTATCGCCTAATGTCCCCCCCCCCTTTGGTTTCCACTGAGTCTTTGGAGAAAGGTTTGTAGTTTGGCTAGACTGGTTGAGAACACAGTTTTCACTTGGTTAATAGTGACCATGCCTAACAAAACCATGTGGATAGAAGGATCCACACTATTAGCGCATGGTTTCCCAAATCGTGCGGACTAACCATGTGACCTTCCCAACTCTTCAAATTTTGGGGTCTTTCTATACTGGCCCATGCTGGTCGGTTATGATGGTTAGTTATTATGGTGGGGAGACCCACTATGAGCCTTATAAAAGTTCTTTTGTAAAGGTCCGATGGAATTATACCCATTATACTAGGGAGTTCATTCAGGCCTCCCCCTATTAGTGTCCTGATTCTATCTCGGGAAAAATATAGGTTGTCTCTTATGGTGGGGGGCCTATTTTTGTTCCCTTGTACCAGTAACTCGGATTTATCCATGATCTTGGCTTGGAGGTAGGTAGTATCATTTGGAGATATCAATCTACATATATCTTTCTTGGGTAAACGTTGATATTGGAGAGTGCCCAATGGTATAGTTATAGCAAGGTAAGTGTAACCTTATTCGATGTTGTAGTTCATTTGGGTGAACTGCTTGAGTCTTGTTCTGATAGTTCGTAAGGAGTTTTATTTTGGGATAAAGGTTGAATGTGATTTATCATTTCAAGAAAGTGGTGTAAGTTTTGGTTGTGAGAGTAATCCTTCATTAATTGATCCCTGGAGGTGTTTTGGCCTTTGGGGGTGAAACCTGACAAGGGAGTACCTCTTGGTTTCTCAGTTGGGATTGATTGTTACTTTGGCCTTGATGTGACTTTCTGGGGCGGAAAGTTTTAATGGTGAAGAGAATTGTCACATACATGACTTTTTTTAATGTTAAATTCCATTTAACTTCCATTCATTCTTTGTTTTGAGGGTTTCCCAAGCATTTATGGAGGAATGGATGAGTTTTTATGAATTGGGCAAAACCGTAAGCCCAATTCCAGATTTAAAAATAAATTTTGATTCCTTTATAACTCCTTCATTTTTAAACATTTTCCATCCATTAAAATTCCTAATTTTCATCCCCTGGCCTATTAACACCACCATATGAATTTGGACCATTTAGGAATCCATGATTATGGTGGATATGAGTTTATATTTAAGGGATTGGGTCTGCCCGAAAGCCCATTTTCTGCATTAAAAATAAATTTTAATTCTTTAATATCTCCTTCACTATTTGGGTTTTTTTGGTGATTCTAACTCTCACCCGAGCCCAATTACCTAAGGCGCGCCCCAACGCCCTCCTCCACCAATTTGGAGCTCTATAGAATCTCAAAAGTGGTCAAAACGTCTCTGGATTCCATAAATCGTCCAGATTTAGAGAGGTAAATTGATCCTTTCATAACTCATTCTATTTTTACTCTTTTTCCCCCATTACAGTTCCTAAAAGATCTCCTAATATTTTTTCGAACCTCACATGAGTTGTTGGATGTTTTAAAATTCAGATGCTGGTGTATTTTGGTTTGTTTTCTTCAAGATTATTTTGGGTAAGTGTTTCTCTCTTCAATTCCTTCCTTCCCTTTAGGGTTTCCTCCCACTTTAATGAATTTATAGAATGTAAAGAAGTTAGGGTTCGAACCTAGGGTTTTATTTGGTGTATTTTTGGTCAAATATTGTGTTCTAGGGATGGATTTATCTTCCTTATGGTGCGGCGGTGGTGCGGTTGATGTTTCGCACCATGTTTTGAGGGATTCGGCACTTTCGGTAGGTGGTTCCATGTGTAAAAAATTATTGATGAGTTAGATTGATGTATTTCTTAATTTTTCATATTCCTCATATGTTAGGAGTTGTTCGAAAACTATTTATGATTAATTTGGATAAGTGTTTTATTTTATAGTTTCATTTTAACTTGAAATTGGGTGTTTTCGTGTGTAACTCATGGGGTATTATTTCGGTGTATTTTATGACATATGGAATTGGTTTACTAAATATTGTTTGGCCAGACTATTCTGGTTTGGTAATTTAATAGTGTCATGTGGGGATAAAAAGAGGGTTTTTGAATAGGTTTTATGTGTAAAACATTGTTATACTTCTTGAGAGTATTTTATGAAAATGTGTGTATTCATTTGAATCATTAGTAGTATTATTCAAGGTGATTTTATAAAACTTGAAAGTGGTTTTATAAATGTATATAAGGATTCCAATTATGTTTTGGATAGGAATTGGTATAGTTTTTGGTCTTAACTTGGGGTTTTGAAATGAGTTTTGTGTGCTATACATATTTACAACACTTAGGTTCTTTTTTAGAAAAATTGTAAAAAAAATTGTTGGTTAAACAAAGTGGGAAAAGGGTGCATATGTACTGTTTGGTATGTGTGGTCACCTATTATGGTGTTTTGAAAGGTGAAGTTATGTTTTAAGACGTCAAAAAAATTTATAATGTTTTGTAAATTTCTGAAATGTTTTATTAAATTGGGATGTTGGACCGAAACTTGTTTGTGGGTTGTTTCGTGTAAGTTTGAGGATAAAATTATTTTGAAGGTAAAAAGGGTATTATGTAATAAGTGAGTGGGCTGTTATGAGAGTTTTAATATATTGGAATGTTTTTATAAAAATTTTTAATGTATTTGTGGAAGTTTTAAATAAATGTGAAAAGTGTTGTGGGCTATTTTGGTGTGAGTCGGATTTCAAAATCATTTTGAATGAAAGTGGACTTTTGTGACTTGTGTTGTATACATGTGGGCTGTTTGGTGAATTTATGATATGGAAATGATATTTTCATGTGAAAATTATATTCATTGACTTGTTGAACTTGTTTGAGCATAAAGGGAAAGCTCGGGTATCTAGGTGGGTGGACATGTACTAGTATGCTAGTGAATCTGTGGGGTTTGGCCTCAGTTTCACTAAGCAAGATTGACGCTTAAAACTCTAACTAAACTATGATGATGATGATGATTGGGGACCACTAGGTTATGGGTATGTTCCCTACTAGTGGCTCGTGTACGAGAACAGATATTTGTGATGGTTACTCTCACCGAGATACGATGTATCTGGGACCCACAACAAGCTAGTGCCTAGGGGTTATTTCCCATTGCTTGTGCTCACTAGATATTTTGTGCTTACCATCGGCATATGGTATGAGTGTCTGGAAAATTCAGTAGCTTTTGTATTCATTTTAAAAGTGTTTATTCTTTAAATTGTCCAACCTGAAAATTGTTTTTTATTTAATGTTGCATCTTTTAGAAATTGTAACTAGCATTTCATGTTTTTGAAAACTTTCATGCTTTTCATCTTTAAATGTTTATCACATGGAATCTCTTAGTGGTGGTATCCTATTGGGAATTGTCTCACACTCTACTTACACCCTTGGGTGTAAGTAAACTTGGTTTTTGTTTGTCGCAGGTTGGGTACAGTTTTTAGTGCCAGTGGTTCAGGTTTCTAGCAGGTCCTTGGTGGTGAAGTCTTGTGGCGATGGCTTTAGGGAGGTGCCTCTTGCCATGTGAAGGTTCTTGGGATGTCCTTATTTGGGTTTGTAACTTTTTAATGGTCTTTAAACATCGTTTGAACTTATGTAATTCAGTTCTGAAATTTTTTAAAAGATGGTTTTAGTTGAAAAATCCAGATTTGTTTTATTGAGTTTGTTTGTTGTTTAATGTTTATAAAATCAGGTAAATCGTTCCCAATTCTCATTATATGATACCCAGGTACTTGTGCCAGACCGTGGGGATCGGGAACACCCTTCAGGCCTTATCATGGGCTGGTTTTGGGGCCGGGTTTGGTGGCGACCAGATTCGGTTCGTGACAAAAACTTTAGTGGTGGTTACCGGTAACCACCTCTAAAGTGTTTAGAAAGAGTTATAACCCTTTATAAATAAAAAATAAACCCTATGATCGCCCGATTTTTCTATAGTGATGCTCCAATAATTGGTGTGATATGAATATTTATGTTGATCTCATTAATACACTTCTTTAACTTTTTCTGAAGTTCATTGTTCCTTACAACCCCTAAAAAAATTTGATTTCTATTCTTTGAGCCTTTATACAAACCATTTGAATTATTTAAATTTGAAGTCTTCATCAAACCCCAATTAGATTGTTCTTTATTTTTCCAATATCATGAGAATCCCATCCAGTGAGTTTGGATTCATTGGATTTAAATTCAAGATTTTCATCAAATGTTGGGCACACAAGACTAAGTGACCGAGCCTTATCAATATTTCTATCATCTAAAAATAAATCATTAACCTCAAATCCTAAGCATTGTTCAACTAAAACCCCACCCACTCTGCCACTTACCAATTGAAGAAATGAATAAACAACAACTCCTCCCTCTGATTGTATTCACACCTAGAAATTTTATAGAAATCATCATTGATCTCTATAACCTGAAATAGATGAAAATTTAATTATATTATTTATAAATTTATAGAAATTACAAATTCCCTCCCTTTAATAATTTTCACCACTAAAAAACGATCTCCATATGCATCATTGTAATCTTATTATCATAAAAAAATGGATTCATTTTGCTTAAATGATTCTTTAAGAATTTCCTTTTGGAGTTTTAAGAATATACTTTTTTTGTATTTATTTATTTTTCTAAATATTAATATTACTGAATCAAATATTATTTATATGAGTCTAAAATAGATGGATGTCAATAATATTCTAAAATAGTATGAGGATGGGTTGAAATAGTTTATCAAGTTTGTAAAAAATCATGCATATGACCCTTCTCAAATCCTTTTTCCAAGTTTATGTTGTTGTTAATCATGAATAATTAGTCTAGAGGAGTTGTAAGAACAGTTGATCTGTCACAGAATATATCTAAGTTATAAATTTTATACTAAACATGGGAAAAAATTGAATATATCTAGTGAATGGTATAACACTACATTCTACGGATCATCTTATATAATTATGAGTGTGAAAATGATGAATATTATATTGAGGATATTTTTACATGTGTGAAAAATGATGAAGATTTTATTGAATAAATGGATAGGACAGTTGAAGATAAACTTTATGATCATCCAAAACTATTTTAGAATTTAAAGAGTTGTGCAAAGGTATCATTGTTTGATGGTTGTACTGAATTTTCAACATTTTCATCCATACAAAAGCTACATAATGTAAAAATATGGAAACAAATAGAGTGACATCGGCATTAATAAAGTGCTTTCTCTCTTGAATGATATGCGTCCAGAAGATAATGATCTTCCATGCAAAACATGTGCTGCTAAAAATGCTATTTCTAATGGATATGATCTCCAAAATAATACATGCATGTCCAAATGATTTTCTAATATTTATTAAGGAATATTAATCTATTAAAAATTCCCTAAGTTTGGTGTATCTCAATATAATATATATGAATAATTTCTTTCAAATGTTTTATAAAACTTTCTAATGATTCCAAGTTTTATGCGCCTTTATGAAAGTGACAGACTGTAAGGCATTTTATGTGGAATGATAAAATAATAAATCAATATGGAATGTGTTTCCACTTATAAGACTCTCCTTGGTGGAAGAAAATTGATTGTGAGTTTCCTGGATTTGGATATGAGCTTATAAAGCTTTATATTGTGCTATCTATAGATGGAGTGCATCCTTTTGGTTTACAAAATAGCACTCATAGAACAGGGTTGGTTATGTTGGTAAATTATAATATTCCATTATAGTTATGCATGAAGTGAAAATACATAATTTTTTCTCTTCTTATATCATGACCAAAATAGTCAGGTAATGATATGTATGTTTATTTGGTTCCATTTATTTAAGATTTAAAATTATAGTGGGATTATTTTGTTATGTTGTATGATTCTTATAGAAATGAATATTTCACATTGAGAGGAATATTGTATGGGGAGATAAATAAATTCCCTTCTTATGAAAATTTTACAAGATATATAAATAAAGGAACTTAAGGGTCTCTCATTTTTAAAAAAGTTGCACACTCGATTTGGTTAAAACATTCATGGAATACTGTGTTTCTAGGATATCATATATTTTTACCTCAATGACATAAATATTGATCTTGGATGATATCATTCGATGGGAATTCAGAATATGGTACAACACATCTCTACTAATAGGTGATAAAATTTTTGAGAAAGTAAAAGATATGGTAACAAATTATGGTAAACCTTCTTTAAAAAATACCTATAAAAACTGGTTGAAAAATTAGATCAATTTTTTAAAATTAATATAATGGAATTGTTTGTATGTCATAAATTTTCATGATGTCATGCATGTTGAAAAAATGTATGTGATAATTTCATTGGAATTCTAATAAATACACCTTGAAAAAATATGGAATTAAGGATAGATTGTACATGATTAACATGGTGACATAGGTAGGGAAGGGTGAAAGACAAACTTTTATTCCTCCATCTCCTTACACTATTTCCATGATAAAGAGATATAATTTTTTTCTCCTCCTAAATGATGTAAATTATAATGACCCAAAGTTTTATGAATGGAAATACCTTTTCATTATCATTCCTTAAAGTATAATCACATTAAGAAACACAGTGAAATATAATGATACTAAATACTATGTGACTATTAAACATAATTTTTCCACTTCTCTATTTTGAATTTCAAAAATCTGACATACACGATTGCATCCAAAATGATTTTGGGGGTCTGATGGAACAAACATAATTTTTTGGTGAATAGTAACCTACCCTTATGAATAGTAACCTTACATATGATATTTTCTATATATATATATACAATTTAAGTGACAGTACGATATACCTATATCTTAGAGTAAGTAAATAAATGATTTTAAATTGGTATTTTTCGAATAAACTATTATTTTATTTAAAAATTTAATTTAACATATCTAGAAAATTATTTTTGAAACAAGGAGTTCATTTTTTGATTCTACATATGGAAAAATGGTTATGCTGAATTTTTGGGATTTTTCTGAAATACTTGAATTTTTTATGAATAGTGAAATGTGATAATTTACAAAATAATTTAAATTCATAAATTATAGATTCATAGGTGATGTTATGATGATGAAATACCAATTGGTTTGAACTCACATGACATCATTACTATATTTATTCATGTAACACTCGATATTTCTTGTCTTGAGGTAAATTAATAAACTAATGATTAAAATATTTGGAAAATACCCCTCCCCTCCACTATAAATACCACCCTTCAAACCCTCATTTCCTCACACCTCTCAAGATTCAAGACTTTTCTAATATCTTCCAAACATCTTACCTATCCCATACCCCACTTCTAAGAGCTTATGTTCTCATCAAAAGACCATTCCAAGGTTCCTTAATAAGGATTCAAGAGGTAATCCCCCCCCCCTCTCTCTTTTCCTTTAATTTTCTTTCAATTTAAAATTCGTTTCTTAATCTATCCCCACATATCCTCATCCACATGGTATGGTAACTCCATTATATTATATATACTATAATGTTAGGATACTAATGGGATAATATATCATCCAACCCCCTTCTCCTCTTCTTTTTATTTTAGAAAGGAAAACATCGTTCGTGAGGAGTTAATTTATCACCTTCAAAAATGACATGTTTTCATTTTCCCATACCGCCTTCAGATCTGGTCATGATACCATTTTTAGGGTTTAACCAGATAATGTTATATGTATTATATCCTATTTAATGTTCTATAAAAAACTTATGTTCGTATTACTAAATAATTAAACAAAACAAGTTTGTTGTGGTTGAAAACCCACCCAAATTAACCCAAACGATCATCATTAAATTCTTATCTAATGATTCATTCTCGTCATATATAAAAAAATTATCTATAATATTATTTCAAGTTATGTAACATCATAAATAACATATAATTAAAAAAATTTATATTTATCCATGTTTTAAACGAACTTTCATTCATGAATACAAGTGAATCATTCAAGAAAACTATAAAAACGAACATTCCCGAACAATGAATTTAAACTCTATAACTCATCCAAAAGACCATAAATTAACTTTAAAAAACATTAATGGATATTATTAATTTATAAAAGGTTCTGGAAATATAAATTAATGAATATAAGGTGGTTATGTAGGATATTAAAGTGAATAAATTGTTCGGATACAAGGTAAGGGAAAATTCTCAAACCCAACTCTCATACTTTGGGTTTTCCCTCTTTCAACCAATTTTTAGTATAGATATTCCTTAATAATAATTTCATCATCCTCATATTACCTATTCTGTGATATAAATGTTTTTTATTTGAGTTTATGAAAAACCCAATGTTCTTCCAAAATAAATATTCTTACAAATAAACACCCTCTTTTTACTTATCAAAGATTGTTTCTACTTCACTCACTGTTGACTGTTCTATGTCCAGAATTGTATCCCCACTTTACTTTGGGAGCCAAATGTTTATAAATGTATTTTTTATGATTTTAAACCCATTAATTTACATGGGTTATTTTATGTTTAAGGTTGACATATGTTATATGTGGCACGCATGATAATGTAAATGTTATGATGTGACGGGAGTGCCTAGATTATATAGTGCAATATGAATATTATGATGTGACAGGTGTGCCTGAAATTATACAGTACTTCAATGAATTGGTTATAGTGATGAATCTCATGATTTAAAGTAAAATTATTCATGAACATGATGCTATCATTGTTCAAAACTATGTGTGGTAGTTGACCACTAAGACATGATGTTTCATTTTTATGAATTTCCACATTTCAAGTATTTTATTGATGTTTTCTCTCACGTTCATAGTACTCTGAATATGTTATGATTGTGATCACCCATTTTTATATTGTTCATATCTATCCTCTTATTGGGATTTTAGCTCACCCCTTTTTGATGTATATCCTTAGGTGATTATGTGTACTAAGGAGTTTTCCAGGGACAATAAGAAGCTGGAGAAGAATGGATTAAATAAATTTTTACGTGTTATATTGTAAATGTTATGTATGCTCCAAGTTTTCCCAAGACACTAAACATTTGTATCCTCTTTGTGTAATACTATTATGTTTTTTATATTCTAAATGATGTAATAGTAGTGTAAGAAAATGTTGGGTCACTATATAAATGTTCCATAGGGGAATTATAAAATATCAAGAATATTGTGTCAATGAATAATTTAAAGTTAAAAGGCATGGCATTACATGAATTTATGGTTTCTATGTAATATCTAATGCATGTTTCTTTATGATAAATTTTCCCAAAAAATGTTCATCATACATTAAACAGTATCTTTTTATTTTTCAAAGGTATATGTAGTATATTTGTAGACTCAAAGAAATTTTCAACTATGTAAAAGTAAATTATTATAATATTATGATAATTGGATATGTTATTCCTACTTTCATTCATAAATTTGATGGTTTACTTGATGGTTTAATTGGTTAGAGAGATCTAGCTATGTGGTTTTGTACATTATAAATGGATGTACCACATTGAATGGTATATTAATATTTTGAAAGTGTATGTAGAAAAATAAAAGTAAATAGGAAGGATGTATTATAAAGTGATATATTTTGGACAAAGTTATTGATTTATATATTGAATACCTATCTGATGTGGAATTTTTTGATCTACCAAAATCTCATCACATAAGTTGGCTTGCGAGTGAAGGAATTTACCAAATTTATGTTATCATAACTACTGTTACAAAGAAGAAGTAGGCTCACTATTACATTTTTCATAATATTTTAGAGGTTGTTCCATATGTTGAAACCCATAAAGTAATTATTAGGAATTTGAATCCATCAAGGGTTCAAATATGGATATCAAATACAAATAATCAATACTTTATAGGATGGTTTCGATACCAAAATTATAAGGTGTAAACTAAAAATATGATTTCAATTTAAAATGAAATTAAATGACTAGATAGAGGACCAATTTCACACATGTTATCTTATAATGGTTATCAAATTAATGGTTATATGTTCTATAAAAATTAACATGGTGAATGCAGTACCATTCAAAATAGTGGAGCTACAATTCTGGATAAAGCGATGCATATATCTAGTACCAAGGATAAAAATCAAATTTATGTGAATATGTCATACTTTGGAATCATTGAACAATATGGGAGTTAGATTATGCAATATTCAAAGTGCTGATTTTTCAATGTATGTCAGTTGATAATAGGAGTGTAGTTAAAATTGACAAATTTGGATTTGTGAAAGTGGATTTTAGTATGGAAGGGTAAAAATTTAAAACGATTTATAATAAAATCATAGGTAGTATAGGTATTTTATGTTTTTAATCCTGCAAAAATAAAGTGGTCAATTATTCTATTTTCAACTAAAACCACTAAATGTTAAGATTTTAATTTAACTAAGGATTCCCCTTACATTAGGATTCCATAATCATTTCACAATACTCTTAATATATATTAGGTCATGTATCTCATAGGAGACCATAATGGGTGGATTTGGATACATGATATAAGGGTCCTATCCATTCAACCATTATAGAAAAAAGGGAGAGTTCAATAATCAGGTCATATTTTTTTGTAATATACATTGTGTTCCCTCATATTATTATTTGTTCACCACTAAATTTATATAATTTAAATTAAATTATCAAACACTTCTATATATAATATAATATGCACATACCAATGCTCCAAATCCCAAGTAATATTATGTTTCTCAACATGTTGATTCTCCCAATGTGGAGGAACAGCAAGTTTATTAACATGTTGATTCTCTCAATGCAGAGGAACAAAAATTTTCTTAACATGCTGATATTACCTATCTAGTGGAATAACATATTAACAATGATGAATCTAAGGAAATGATATAACGTGAACATCTTATGTCCTACAAAAAATAGGAGAGTCATAGAGTTATGGTGTTTACAAAAAATATTAAGATGAGAAATAGAGGAATAAAATGCAAGGTTAGATAGAATGTACAAAACCATTAATTAGATATAATAGAATCACCACCTGAATTAATATGTAATTTTATGTACATATGTGTTACAATGTTGTTCACATGGTTAAGGAAATACTTTTTGAATATATTAGGGTAGTATTATGACATAATTTAATTATTCTACTAAAAAAACTAATGAAACGTTTATTTACTCTTCATTATCCCTTTGAGAGTGAATTTATGCTAGATGGTTGTTAGTTGAGATTTTTATTAATGGTTTCTAGGAAGGATCATAGAGGATTTCAAACAATCTTAACAAAGCTTCATATCACAGATGCTAAAGGGAAAGTAAACATGCACCTTCCACTAATGTATACATCCATGATAAACAAATAAATGTGGAATGAATTTATTGGTCCTCGTGAGGAGAAATATTTTTTAGGTGCATTGTGATTGGTAATAAATCACTTGAAAATACTTGTATTAATCACCTTGATTAAGAATTATTAATTTATAAAACATAAACTTAGTGTTAAAAATAAGTATCATGTAGAAAAACCAATGTACCCCTCCCATAAAACAAGAAGGGGTATACTTCACAAGAAAAAAATGGTAAGTATTTCAAATCTATAGAAATAATTTCATGTTTTATGAAACAACAACATAATTATGTTCCTTTATGTATATGTAGATTAATGAATCAAAATTTGATGCCACATTCATTACACATCATGTGATATGGAAGGATGATTTTATAAATAAAGATAGAATACTAATACAATAAAACACATAAAAACTGTATGGAATAACAAAAAAACTACTTTAAATCAGTATTACATAACAATGATTAATTATTATAATATATTTTTTATCTCGTGTAGACACATGGATCATCATTATCTATACCTGATGAATGACTAATTTTGGTGGCCTTGAAGTTCCCAGAAAAATATATCCACATCAAAGTAGTGGGTTTTGGAGTGTATACCTAAATATATTTTGAGAAAATAAATTCATAGGGGAATAAATATAAAAAAAATGGATGAGATGAAAACGTGAATAGATGTACATGAATAAAAAGTTAATTAGAAATCTAATTTGTTAGAGAAAGTTATGGGAAAAAATTAATGAGAAGAAACAATATAACAAAAACCACTAAATAAAGATCCCCCCTCCCCACTGATATTTTAGATGATCCATTCCCCTCAAACGTCTTCCTTACCAGAGGTAATCAATTTTGTCATAATGGTTTTTTCAAAAATTAAATTAGGTAAACACTAATACCTTTATTGTATTGATATTCTATAGGGTGAAAATGATTTTCATTTATATATATAAGAACCCACCCATCACCTTGTTTTGAGGTTTTTAGTATTCAATATCCAATGAGATATTCTACACAACTAAAAAATTTCAAAAGGTCATGTTAGAGTGGGGATTCTTGTAGCTCATGAATGAGTTCCAAGATACATATTCCTTTGATGATGTAGATTTTCACACAGTCTAACATGATGTTGGAGCTATCATAGCATGGTTTTTTTATCTTTTAAAAATACATTTTGACAAGGATGTATTCCTTTCTTAATTTTTTTAATGAAAAACTATTAAAAGTTAATGAAAAAAAGGCCTGAAGTGATGAATTTTATTACAGAAGGAGAATAGTAAGGGGAAATGTAAGTAAGAATTAATAAAATATAAAGGAGTAACTAATCGATTGAAAAGACCTTTAGAAATTTCCTTTTCCCCACTAATTCGACTTCATCATTTACTAATATTATAAGTTCATGTGGGTACAATGTTTAAAAATGTTGATACTACCATAATTGATTTTGAAGAACAAATGTACAGAGAGTACATCATATAATTTCAGGGTCTTGAGAATGTAGATTTAATCCTCAAGCATGAATGGATAAGAGTCTCTACTGTAAATGTATGCATCGAGTGTGTTTTCACAATTTGTGTGTTGAATAGTCTATTATGTTGGTTAAAATTAAAAAATATTCATATTTGTTTCATGTGTATATATAATTTCAATTTTAAGGGAAAACTGGGTAAAAAAATTGAACACATTAGTCCTCACATAACTTATATAAAAAAAATCTCACTCGAAGTAGAGTAATATTTAGTAATAGTGGAAAAACTGGCAGAAATGTTTGAAAACAAACTTATATATGATATACTCTTCTTAATACCATATATCTAGGGGTAAAACACTTCTACTTCTTTTAGGAAGCATTGGTTTCTCATTGAAATCAATTTGGACACTCTAAAGATTTATTTTTTGGATTCATTTCACAGATACCCAAAAAATCGACCACACATGATGATGTTAATCAATTTTTAATACACCAAATGAAACATTTTACAAATAAACATTAAGTAATACATTTTATATTATGTTTTAAATAAAATTTTATTATGATAAGGGGTCTTTAAATATCATCAAATTAATGGAATGAAGACAGTCCATGAGCATAATAATCCTATATAATTCTAAATGCGGATAAGTATTAGGGTATATATAATAATATTTCACAATCAAAATAAATTACTTATTTTTCTCAATGTTTCTACGGTGTCTGAAACAAATTAATGAAAAATATTATGGTTATTTCATTTGAAACTTTTTGAAATATATAATATTTCATCAACAAACTATAATCCTTAGAGTGGTATTTCCAATGATAATAATAATATCATTTAAAAAAATTATTAATCCTTTTTTTTCTCATACCACTAGTCCTTTTGGAAGTACTCATATGCAAAAGAGGAAATATATTTTTTTAAATGAATGAGATCAGAGGAATATATACACATATCATGATCCACTTAAGTACTATTTTTTCTCTTCATATACATATTTGGTTCTTTATTTGATATTTTTATTTTCAATAGTGTGATTTTTTAGTTTTTCAATGACTCAAAGTGTGTGTTTTCAATTAAAAAATGAAATTTTAGAAAAAAAACATGGGTCACTCACCAAAAACCTAATAAACATACTTCTTTTATCTTGATACTTTATTAAAAAAAATCTTAAGTCATTTATGATGAATCAACTACACATTAATCTGACACAACTTATGACTGGTATGACTCAAAGTACTTTTTTTAAAATCAATATTTTAGTTAAAAAGACATGTGACATAATAAAAATTTATAAAATTCATTCATATTATTTTGATACATTATGAAAATGATCCATAATTAATTTTTTATGTGAAGGAATCAGTCGAACCACAATCTGATACACGGTGTGTCTAGTATGACTTAAAATGTGTGTTTACAGTTTAAAATTTACATTTTAGTAAAAAATATGCATGGAAAACTCAAAAATGAGAAAACACATTCACATTGTTTTGATACTTTACAAAAATTATCCAAAATTAATTTTTTACATACATGATTAGCCTTACCACAGTTTGATGCATGGTGTGACCGATATGACACAAAATGTGCATTTTCATTTTAAAATTGACATTTTAGTTGAAAACATGCCTTCCACATTGAAAACCAAAAAAACACACTCATATTATCAAGATACTTTAGAAAAATGATCAATAAGTAATTTTTTATGAGTAGGAACCAACTTCATATCAATCTGACATAGGATGTGACCGGTATGACTCAAATTGTGTGTTTTCAATTTAAAAATAAAATGTTAGTTAAATAATATTTCACATACTAAAAAAATTACAAACACAATTTTATTGTCATGATACTTTATTAAAATAATCCTTGAGTCATTTTTGGCCTATAGGAATCAACCACATGTTAATTCAACACACGGTGAGATTTTTATGACTCAAAGTGTTTGTTTTTAGTTAAAATCGACATTTTAGTTCAAAAGGCATGTGGCATACTCAAAACTAATAAAATTCCTTCATATTATTTTGATAATTTAAGAAACTGATTCATAAGTCATTTTTGACATATAGGGCTCATCCAAAACTCAATATAATATACACTGTGATAGGTATAACTTGAAATGTGTGTTTCAAGTTTAAAATTGACATTTTAGTTAAAATGTGTTTCACTCACTAAAAACTAAGAAAACATGGTCGGATTATCTTGATACATTAGTAAAATTGTACATAAGTCATTTTTAATGTGTAATATTAATTATTACATCAATCAGACATACTGTGTGACCGATAAGACTCAAAGTGCATGCTTTTAGTTTAAAAATGGAATTTTAGTTAAAAATGTGTGTCACTCACATAAAACCTATCAAAAAGACTCTAGTTGACATTATACATTAAGGAAGTGTTTCTTAAGTATTTTTTGACATGTAGTAATAAACTCCATGTCAATATAACACATGGTATTAATAGTATCACTCAAAGTGTGTGGTTTTATTTAAAACTGACATTTTAGTTCAAAATAAAAGTCACAAACTTAAAACCAAGAAAATGATCTTGGATTATCATGATATTTTGAGAAAATTATTCGTAGATAATTCATGGCATGTAAGAATCATCCATGAATTAATATTATATATGATGTGTTTTGTATAACTCAAAGTGTATGTATTTATTTTAAAATTAACATTTTAGTTCAAAACAAACACCACATACATAAAATTGAGAAAATGCAATTATATTGCCTTGATGATTTAAGAAAAGTGTCCATAAATCATTTTGGAGTTATAGAAATTAACCACAAGTTAATCCGACACACGGTGTTCCCATTATGACTTGAAGTGTATGTTTTTAATTTAAAAGTGACATTTTATTAATGAATTGTTTCATATTTGTGTTTAAATTGTTTCTTCATAATATTGATAATATAAGTGCAACTTTTTTTATATTTATGCACTCTTTTTCTCGAGTTGTGATGGTTTTTTCTGTAATCAGTAGCATGATCAGACTCTTTTGAGTGGGAGTTAAGGGCCAAAGACAATGAAGCATTAATTTTTTTTGAATTTTTTGATGTTTGTATAAATAATATGTACCGATGTAATTGTATAAAACAATATTTGAAATTTTTTTGTAATATAGTGCTTTTTTATTTCATTTATTATTTAAATTTAAATGAAATTCAATTTTTTATCTCCAATAGTGCATTGTAATTTCAATAACATAATGTTTCAACCTTCCATTTATTAGCATTATGAATAGAACTGATAAAAGGTCACTTTATCTATGCTAAAAAGCATTGACAAAGTATCCCTTTATCAATGATAAGAACTACTACATATTTTGAAATATGAGGTGTTTATCTTTATCAATTCTAGTTGAAAGGGATGATAAAATACCCCCTTTATAAGCTCTTTTTTCTAGCATTGATAAATTACCCTTTATCGTCGTTTTTGTTTTAGTGTTGATAAAAGGCACCCTTTATCACCACTTTTTTAGCACTAATAAAATGTATATTCTCATAATATATATATCATTAAAAAACATATATTAATATATAAATATATATATATATATATATATATATGATATTTCATTAAATATGATTTATAGAATAGTAAATATTCATTTAGACTTAATATATAAGATATTTAGTGAAACATGGATTATAAAATAATTAAAAAATAATATTAATTAATAATTTTCTAATTATTATCAATTAATAGTCATTTAATATGAATTGTATGAAACAAATTCAATAAATTAATTAACAATATAAGATAAGCTGAAAACATGAATTGGAACTTCAAGAACCCATAACTTTTGATCTGGGTGTCTGTTTGGGATCCACCACATATTAAATTGAATCCTGTGAAGATATCTTTGTCACATTTACTTGAGGATACCCTACTAACTATTTTTTGAGGTCACAAAAGGACCATAAGGCCTCCAAAACTGAGTTTTTGGTTGGGATACCCTAATTTATTTATATTCTAGGGGATTTCATCAACATTTAAGAGGGTATTCTTGTCATTTTTTGGTGAAGACTGAATTTATTTTTAGCGATTACATTTATATATATGTCTATGTATATATAATATGGTTTTTAAATTTTATCATTTTTCATTTTTTAGTGTTATTTATAATTAAATATATACATATTTTCTTTTATTTACATATAATAAATCAATTGTACAACTAAATGTTTAAACATATTTACATAAAAATGTGTTTTTAAATATATAAATTATATCAAAATAAATATTTATTGTTTATTATATTAAAAATAAAAAATTATCCATTATATTTACATTATATAAACTTATTAATATATATATATAATTATACATGTAATGTTTATGTATAAATATGTGTGTGTGTGTGTGTGCATGCAAGAATATTCTAATATATGTAAATAAATACATATATATAAACATTTGTGTGTGTATGTGCGAAATACAAATGTGTATGTGTATGAGTAAATATATGTGTCAGTGCATGTGTATGAATATTCTATAAATATATCATATATAAATTTATTTTTATAAACATATCATCATCATTAAATATAGTATATAAACGTATTTATAATAAATATTTATAAAAACATTAAAAAAGTTATATTGAAATATAAAATTATATGTAAATATATATAAATATATTTATTTATTTATATGAAAATGTATGGACATATAAATATATATGTAATGTATAAAATTTATATCTAAATATAAAATAAATATACATATTTTAAAAATGAATTTAAAAATAATTATATAAATCATATAGAATTAATTATTATCCATTTTACTTATAACAATATCTAACTATTTTTTACATTATAAAAATATATTAATATATACACTTATACAGATATATATATATATAATTTTTATACACGTATATGTGTGTATATTAATATATATATATATATATATATATTCTAATATATATAAATGAATATTAATTTTCAATATAGTTAAATTAATATAATTATATATATATCATACACACACTAACATATATTTTATAAATGTATTTTGAAAATTATTATAAAAAAATATATATAAATATATGAATAAAACATATTTACATAAATATATATAAATAAATGTAAATATCATAAAATATACAATAAAATAACCTTGGGGAAGTGGTAAAGTGGTTCAAATTGCACAAGGGAGGTCACAGGATCGAGTCTAGATGTGCAGAGGGGTGAATAGGAAGCTGGGCGAGCATTGAGAAAAGGGGGTGCATAGGAGGTGTGGGAGGAGGGTTCAAGCAGTTAAAAAATAATATATATTTTCCAAATTTTACACTGCTAAAAAGGAGCTGATAAAGGTCACCTATATGAGCACTATAAAAAGATTTGATAAAAGGTGTATTTATAAACACTTTTTTTATCACTGATAAAGGGGAACTTAATCAATGTTTTTTAATGAAAATAAAAATATTATTTATCTTTTCTAATTGTATCGATAAAGACACCTTTTAACAGAACTTTTTTAGAGATGAAAAAAGCTTTGGCTTTTTATAGTAATAATATTAATAATATTAGTCATATTAATAATATTAATAATATTATTCATATTAATAATATATATATATATTAGTTATTTGATGTACTGTTAAAAGGAAACACACACACACACGTCCCACAGACCAAAAATGCAGGTCATTGCCCCCACCAAGGGATAACTCACCCATCAATCCTTCATATTTATTATTATATTATATAGAATCATAATCCCTATCACATATAGGCCTCTAGAACCATTTTTAGCATGTCCCAAATGGTCCTAGATATCTTCCTGAGCCCAGAGACCCTAACTCCCAATGGTGGCCCATTGTCTCCCCCTACTCTACCTTCAACCACAGCACCAATCATGTGCCGCCATACCCCATTGGTACCCATTGTTAGAGACTGTAATTCCACACACAGCTACTCATTTCTTCATCAGTAGCTGTGATTCTAGGTCCACGAGTCAGAGACCCCATGGATGCACGTCTCCTCAGTGTCCAAAACCTGCATCGTCGGTCATCGTGATAGGGACCACATGTTGTCAACTTCATAATAATAATAATTGGAAAGGTTTTAGAATTAGTTGTAAAGCCAACCCACACCTACAAGGATTATTATAAAAAGTTAATGTACAACAAACAAGGGAAGATGAATCCCAAAAAGGAAAAAAATTCCCACAACATGACAAAATGATTAATTTTTTTCAATCCCTCTAAAAACCAAATTCTCAGGATATCGACCTCTATTATATGGATGATTCCCTCTCCACCATAAAGAAATGCATTGAGGCACTATGAGTTCATCATCCCATAATGAGTTATATGATTCCTCTAGAATGTTGTAGCTCTTTTATTCTTAAGAAAGATCCCAAAATTCCATCCTCGGATTAGATCAGTAACCAAATTCTTTATTTTTTTTATAACAGCTTTTAGACTATAAGGAAGTCCCTATATCCAAATACATCATGTTCCATTTTAGAAAAATTAGATTCAATATGAATATTGAACCATTTCACCATCTATTCTTTAATTCCCTCAGGGTTTCTTTCCCCTCATAATCCTCATGAGGAGTTTTAAATATTTTTTACATTGAAAAATCAGATTTTTTTACTGAGGAATTTCCAAAACTTTAATAATTTATTTTCATAATATCACATAATTGATATGCATAAGACCATTCCACATTTTTTGTAGCATTCATGTGACCGCCCTGTCCATGGGATCCACCCCAGCCTAATGGATGTTTTCCTCTTTTCCACTATTCAGGGGTTCGCCAAGAGCCTTCTTGGTCATCAATAACAATATCATGACATTCATAGGTATTTGAAACCAAATAAAAGTTATCATGGATTGAAGTATCCTCCTTAAGGATTCCCATAATATCATGATCATAATGTGAGGGCTACCCACAGTGGGAGTCAACCCCATGAAAATCTTCATAAGAAAAAACATCCCCTACTGCAAGACTATCAGCATCCACACCTGGTTGAAAAGAAACCCAGTCACATGCCACCCCCTAAAATAATGTTACTATTTAAACCTGAGAGTGTGGTGTCCTCATATCAGGAGTATCTTCATAAATTCTATCAATAGGAGGTTGCAAGTGATAAATAGAATCAAGGACAATGCATGTCCCTATCCTACTCATTGAAGTCTTCCCAACTTCAGTAACAGGTTTAGCTATTGAACATCCATGAGATTCAGATGTTGGAACCCCATATTCTACAACCCTCAACAAAGTCCTATTATTCTCATGCATGACCAAAACATCAACATCATTCATCCCTTTCACTAGGCCATTCCTATAACCATTTTAATTTCTAGTAGATGCTATAAGAATATCCTTGTAAGAATTGTTTTACCTCCTTCTCTCAAAGGAATAATTCTTGGCTCCATCCTACTAGTTTCTAGACACTTCATTCCTCTCCACACATACCATTCTCTTGGATGTTTTCCCGCATGAACCCTACAATACTCTTTGTTGGATCTATACACCATGCTCTACTTATCCTCCCCATCCCTAGCATTAATTTGGGACAATATGAACTTACACTATTCAACTAGATGGCCAATTTTTTTTCATTTTCAACATTTTAGGCCCTTGAAACAACTTTCCTTAACATGTCCAATGTAGTATCAATTGACATAAAATTCAGCTACATGTATATACTCAATATATAATTTAAACATAAATTCATCATAAACTAAATAGAAAATTTCAACCAATGGAGAGCAGTGATCAAACTCAACAAATATTCACGAAAAGTGCCCAAATATTCCAATATTGACCTCCTTATCTATCTTGATAGGATTCCCTATAGTAATGGCAACATCCCACAAAATATTAGTATGCTAAAAAACAGTTTAAGCCTATAACTATAATACAAGCTTAATTCATCAATTTCATTACCAAATCTAGATCAAACCAAGGATCCCAGTCTTGAAATTGCAAGGTACTTGGCTTAAGAGAAATGTAACCAGGTCTCCAAGACATAAATTTTAAATCCTGTGAAGGGAAAATGTTATGGAAGAATCACATACCAATTTAAAATTATGCACTATATTTAAAATCCTCAGAGAAAAAAAGGCATTCCTTCAATGCTTCAAGATTCCGTACATTGGAGATTCACTGTGGAGATAATTGTGAAATAATCGAGGGTTTGCATTCTTCAATTTTATCCCTATGAAATTTGGGGTTCACTTCAACAAAATCCAAAGATCCATTCCTCATGATCTTGTGAGAGGCCTTGAATCTGAGTGGAATTTAGAGAAAAAGTAAAAACTTGGATGATTCTTACCTTAGGGATATTGAAAACCCTTCAAATCATTAAAATAATTATGATTACCCTACACCTGATCCTTTGTATAGAGAAGTTGGACATCTGAGGCCAAAGGATTGTGCATCGCACCATAATTTTCACCCAGATTTGTGCCATTAATCTTCCTTTATGGGCCAAAAAAACATAGTGGGGATCAAAATAGCATCCCACCGAAGATCAACCACAATCATTGTTAGAGTCTAGAGAGAGGGAATCCCAAATCTCACCCCTCCTCCTTGAATAAATTCAAGTAATGATGATGATGGTAATAATAATAATAATAGTAATAATAACAACAATAATAATAACAACAAAAAAATACCAATATTAATAAAAAATAAGAATAATAATTATAATTATAATAATAATAATAATAATAATAATCAAGATGGCTCAGCCATGGATTTGGAAACTCAAAACCATGCCTCCAAAATTTATTAAAAAAAAGTAAAATTACATGGGAAAGATGGAGGTACAAGTTCAAGTGAAACTCAAACGCACTAGGACAATAGCATTGGGAAATAATATGCATTGGGAACAAATTAAAGTAGTATTCTCCTATTTTATGTCAACTTTCCCAACATTGAGATCTCCCCCACCCTTAATTAGTTAGGTGACACACTCCCCTCCATTTTGGCACATTATGTAGGGTTGGTTATTCATCCTATGATGTCTCTTCCATTATAGTTGAGGTGAATTCCTCCTATACTCATTCATAAGTTGATGGATCCTTCTTGGGGTAGTCAATTAGATCATCCTTTTTAGAAGTTGAATCATTACTCTAGTCATATAATCGATTCATATCCTTCATATATAGGGTCATCCCCTTTGTAGAATCAAGAGTTCCTCCAATAGTTGGGGATGTGGTAGTCAGAAGACACATATCCTGATTATCATGATCACATGTCTTTTCATATGTGAATATAGGTTTAGATAAATCCATAATTGGAGAGTTATTCAATTTTTGAGTCATCTATTCTCAATACCTTTAACATAAATCAAATTAAACTCAGGCATATTAATAGAGTCTAACATAGAGAATAATTTGATGCACGGTCGGTGGGAAGGCCTCAAAAAATCACATTGTTGTGGGCTTCCTTTGGAGCATCATCCCTATGAATCTATTCAGCTGTATCTTTCCCGAACTTATTTATTGTGTCAACATCATTCCTATCTAGATAATGATCTTACTTCTTGTCAACTAGTGGCGGGGAATACATATGTCCTTGGTCAAAATCCTGTACAAACACAAGATCAATAAGCCAATCAGGGGTCTCTTTAATAACATCTAAATTGGTCCCCATCTGATTGTCTCTTTGGAAAATACCCATGGCGATATTCCCCTGTCCAATTTGACTAGGGTGAGAAGGCATCTCTCTAGTGGAATTAAACCCCAATCCATTGGGTTTTCTAGAAAAAATCATGGGATATGCTGAAATCATAGCCTTTTAAGAAGGAAAGGTCTTCCTATGCTGTAGTTTTCCTAACCCAACCTAGTAAATTTGCTTCTTCAATTTATAATCACTTACTGGAAGGAAAAGATCTTCCTCTACCTCATTTTGATCAACTTCTATATCACTATCTAAGGACCCCATATTAACATTTAAATTATTCATTTCATGTGTATCATGTAGAGTTTTAATGCCTTATATTGAATCCATGTCCTCTATCACATTTTTAGCAGTAGTAGGACAATATATCCTTTTCATTACTCCACCATTGAGAGACTATGGTGAGGAATGAGCTCGAAGATCCTGCTGGCAGGGGTTTTAACTGCACTATCATCACGTAACTTCCTCCCATATTTGATTTCCTTTATCAAAGGGCCACCTCACTCCAAAGATATGAAAAATAATTTCCTATGGACCTATCTACCGACCAGTCTAGGGCCCTCCTACCACTTTCCAGGCCCATGTGTCTCATTATCATCATTCACCAAAGGTAACTTGAACTTACAATGTTCCACAAGGTGTCCATATTTCTTATAATTTGATAATTTCATACCTATGTTCCATGTCTCCTTTACATGCTCAATATAGTAGCAGTTAAAGAAAAAATGAAGCACATGATCATACTCAATTGATAATTAAAACTTGAATTCATCAGCCACTGATAAAAAGTTTCAATAAGTGGAGGGAAAATATAAAATTCAACAAGAATTTGGTAAAAATGACCAAATATAACAAATTCAGTCTCTTTTTTAAAAAAATAGTGTGGAAAAACCCATAAAAATCGATATGATGTTCCAAACATTAAATCCCTAGGCCTGAAGAAGTCATCTCTTAATATCTTCAAGTTTCTTTGGGTTTGTGTTTAAGTGTGTAGTCATACACATGATAATGGACTTCCTACAACATTCGATTCGATCCCAAAAAAATTTAAGGTTCTCTTAAACAATTTCCAATGCACCATTCTTTGTAATCTTGTGTGTGGATTCCAAAATAGAATGAGGAACAGATAAGAATTGAGCATTCTCATTCAGGGAAGGTTGATTGACATTTAAATTGATTGTTTCCTTTATCGAGCCATCGGATACAGCATGAACCTCTTGTCCAAAAATCATGGCCTCTTTTCCCAAATCATTTTCCGCACATTTTTTGGAGACTCGAACCTTCTTTGGGGGAATTAATACCTCACACAGATCAAAGTACATTCCAGATCGAAGCCTATTGAGCAGAATCCCTAATCACACTAAAATGGGGGATATTTTCAGAGGGGTTTGTCCTACATGGATTCCTTCCATATATCTCTCCCAGATTTGGATCTATCCATATATATTCAATATCAACTCTTCTTATCAGATTTTTATTCCCCCACAATATGTTTTCTATACTTATTTAGGAATATACAATCCACATTCATCACTTAATTGATATAGTTAAGCATAAGGTACATCATGCTACTCTTTAATGCATAGATATTATTTGGATGCCTGAAATGATCGACATCTATTGTTCAGCATCTATAAATTTTTTGGGAAAAGCGGTTTCTTGAGACTACGTCTCAGAGAAATATTTGTAGTGTTGGGAACTTGATAGTGCATTATAGATGAACATTGAGCACCCTACATGTTTAAGTGATATTGTGTATGCTTCTTTTCACACATAGAAAATGTGCAAGGATCGACTCTTTATTTATAAGTAAGGGTGCACTAAACTTGAACTCAAAATATTGTGACATATGTTGTATTTCTTACTCTCGAAGCTATTGCCCCACTAATCCACATTGTGGGCCTAACACTGGCCAAATATATGAAATCCTACCATGGTCTATCCCATTTCTCATGGACTCCAAAACTTTTCTTACCTTGGTATTATCTTTAGGATCTGTAAACTTTCCCTTCTAGGGTGTTCATGGCCTAGGGTTGATCCCTTTCTTCATAAAGTCTCCATTATTTTTCAGAGATTTTTTCTGGGTTTTTAAAAAATATATAAATATTACAAATTAGTATAGGTTTTTAATTTTTTTAAAATTTATGGCTTAAATACACCTTTGGCCTCCATTGTTCAAAATAAAAAAAACTAATTCTATTTTTCTAAAATTAATTATTTAGAAATAATAATTAGTAATTAATAATTATGATTTAAAATTAAGTATTAGTAAATAAATAATTATCAGTAAATAATTATTATTATTTTATTTTTTTATTTTAAATATATATATATATAGACATAATTATAACTAATTATTTATAAAAATATATTAATACAAATTTAAAAATAATTATTGTTAATAATATTTTTATATTTTTAAAGTGATAAATATTAAATTTAAAAAATAATCTATATTTATAGTAATTTTAAATAGAACTAATTATTTATAACTTATTACTATTAATTATAACTAATTAATTAGTATTTATTTATAATTTTTATTAAGAAATATTAATTAATTAATAATTAATAAATTTGTTTGTTAATTATAAATTAAATATTTTTTATTAATAAATATTTAATTATTTTTATTTATTATTATCAAATGATTAAAAGTAATTAATAATTATTATAAATACTTAATAAATATTATTATTGATATTATTATTGATATTATTATTGATTAGTTTTATTTTTTTAAAAATCAATAAGTGGATTACTAAAATTAATTATAATTAATCAATTACTATATATTCTTATATATATTAGGTTCTTGGGGGTATAATTACATTAAACACACACATAGGTCTAAAAGGCGGGTCATAACACCCCTCAACGGATAGCCCACCCATTAAGCCTTATTTATTCACTACATAGCCCGAAGGCACAAGGGGAATGAAGCCCATTACATAGCCCAAAGACCCACAAACTAGCTCGAAGGCCTAGTGCAGCATCATGCCAACATCAAACTATCTATGTCACCAGGCTTGTATCATTCTTGCATCACCACCTGCATTATGCATCATGTCTCTATCACCGCCTCTCTATAGAAATTCACCCCCACCTGAATTTGTATAATAATTTGAAGATTATCAGTAATATAAAGAATTCAATGTAATCTCAAATAATGTATGTCATAGAAAACAAATAAAATAAATGAGTGTAATAAATTTTCTCTAATATCTATGATTAGGTCTCTTCCCACAATCCAAAGTGAAAATGGGATGCTCATATCGAGTTCATTGACCTATGTGACACTACAAAACCCACGATAAATAGCTCTATTATTTATCAGTGCTAGATAAAAGTGATTTAAAGGTTTCCTTTTATCAGTGCTAAAAAACTTATAAAGGGACCCTTTATCATCACTAAAAAAGTCTAATAAATACACCCTTTTATTAGTGATTTTTTTACGTAAATAAACGGTGGATTTTATCAGCGCTAAAAAAGCAGTAACAAAAGGAATATTTCATAAAAAATATCATTAAAAACATATATTAATATATAAATATATTTATAATGATAAATGTATAATATATTTTATTAAATATGATTTATATATAACTAAATATATATTTACACTTAAAATAAGATATTTAATTAAAATTGGAATTTAAAATAAAAATTATATATTATTAAAAATATTATTTCATATAGAAATATATATTAATATATATATATACTTCTTAAATATTATTTAAATAATACAAATGCATTATAAATCACATTTATATGGAATATATTTAGTGAAAAATGGTTTATAATTTAATTATAAATTAATATTAATAAAATATGTTGACTAAAAAATATTAAGAGATATTTAATAACATTTTGTTTTATCAATTTCATTTTTTTCAATTTTACATATACATCAAATAATAAATATTTAAATATTAATTAAAAAAATTGACTAAATATGTTACATTAAATATGTAACACAATGCAGATAGGGGTGTTGCTGAGTGGTTTAGTACACCCTGAATTTGTATCGGGCGGATGGGGTTCTATTACCAATCGCTGCATATTTCTGGGGCCCAATTAAATTGGGGTCATAGACTTATGCATTGCTAGTGCCAACATTGAAAAGTGATGGCCCACCTTCCAACGAGGGTAGTGATTATGAAAAAAGGGTTGCGAAGAGTGGGAACTAGGCGACGGATAAGGCGTGATACCCGCCCAATGGTGGGGTGATAGTCTGATGGACGCACATGGTGGGGATGCTTCATTCAATGAATGACGATCTGATGGTAGGGGGTTCAATCACAAATAAGTGGATGAGGAAGCTTAACACACGACATCTAGCGATCCAATGATGAGTGTGGGCACAAGCGGTATTGGAATAGGGAATGCACATCATAGGAATGGGAGGACCCAACTGTTGGTGGAGGGAGGAGGGAGGAGAGACGTCAGTTGGTGGCTTCACAACGGTAATTGCAACAGGGGTTCGGGGTGTCAAGCTCCAAAGGGATGGTGGGCATGGTGCA
Organism: Viscum album; assembly: GCA_963277665.1. NCBI lineage: Eukaryota > Viridiplantae > Streptophyta > Magnoliopsida > Santalales > Viscaceae > Viscum > Viscum album. The sequence goes on along the minus strand of OY728133.1, from coordinate 1,054,314,765 downwards.
AGCTAGGTGGCGGTACAAGGCTGGGTGCAAACAGGGACTTGGTTCTGGTTATTATGGGCCCTTGGGTCAGATAATATTGGGCCTTTAGAGATCTATATGTAATAGAGTCTGTGAGAAATTATATAAAATAAGTAAGGGCTTTATGGGTGCGCAACCCCTTGGGGGCCTATAGCCAGCCCATTCAGCCTCTGGGTGTTAGGTGTGTGTGTGTGTGCTTTGTTGTAATTGTACCCCCAAATATTTAATATATATAATATGTCATACAATAATTTCACACATACATATAAAAAATTAATTCTATTTTATAGAGACAAATATACAAAATTAGTAATTTGCTAATAATATCATTTTGTAAGGTGAGGCTCACTAACGCCTTCTTTTAAATAAAAAAACAAGTACATTGTTATATTTATATTTAGTATCTACTATTTATTACATTTAAATATATACATATATATATATATATATATATATCTGTGTGTGTGTATTAAATTTATTCATTCTTATTATTATTTATTTCATTAATATATTTTTTAATATTTTGGTAATTTATTCATTTTTATTTTTAATTGTTTAATATTTTTTGTAATTTTATTCATTTTAAATATTTATTTATATTTATTGATTAACATTTAATTTCTTTTTAATATATTTTTAATTTATATAATTAATATTTGTTTTCATTTTTGTTTAAACATGTATTAATTTTTATTTTCAAAAAATATATATAACTAATAAGTCTAATTCATTTTTTTAATATTTAATCAAGCTACCCATATTTTAATTAAATTTCACTCATTTTTAACATTCATTTATTTAATTTAATTTATTAAATAGTAATGTTAAGTTATGTTTTACTTTTTATAAAAAATTTTCATTTTAGATATTTATTCATTTAATATTATTTTAATTTATTCATTTTTAATGTTTTTTATACAAAATTATTCATTAATATGTTTATTATTTTTAATATAGAAATCCATTCATATGAATATATATCAATATATATAATATTTCCTTAAATATTATTTATATAATACTAAATATGTATTTACATTAAATAAGTCATATATTTAGTGAAAATGTTTATATTTAAAAAATTATATTAATTAGAAATATTGACTAATTAGTATCAAGTATTTAACATTAAATAAAATGTCATTTTTTTAATTTAACATATATCAAACTTATGTTACATTAATATCACACACATATATACATAGCTAATGCAATTTTATATAGGAACACACACATAATATTGTAATAATTTATTAATATTTTAATACTCATTTTAAATTTTATTTATTAATATAACATATTTAATATATATTATGTTTTAAACCAGTAAATTTTATTCATTTTTTATACTTTTATTCAATATATATTTTTTATTACTTTTTATTATTTTTTCCAATTTATTCATTTGTAATATTATTTTATCATTAATAATTATTATTCTTTATAATTTTTTGAAAAAAATATTCATTTTCAATTTTTATTTGTTTAATATTTTTGTAATTTTACCCATTTTTAATATTTATTTATACATGTTTATTAATTAAAATTTAATATACTTAATATAGTTGTAATTTATAAAATTAATATGTATTCATTTTCATTTTAACTTATATTCATTTTTAATTTTTTTAATAATCTATATAATTAATATCACTTAATTATTTTTTATTATTTTTGTAATCTATTGATTTATTAGTTAATAAATTTCACTATTTTTTATCATTCATTGATTTAATATTATTTTGTATTATTTGTTCACTAACATTGTTAATTGTTTTTTTTACTTTTCTTTACAATTTATTTATTTTTAATATTTATGAGTTTAAGTTTTTTGCAATTCATTCATTTTAAATGTTTTTTATACACATTTGTTCATTAATATATTTAATATTTTAAATTTTGAAATATATTCATATATATGTGTGTGTGTGTGTAGATATATATAATATTTCCTTAAATATGATTTATATATTACAAAATATGTATTTACTTTAAGAAGTCGTATATTTTGTGAAAATTTGTTTATATTTAAAAATTAATATTAATTATAAATATTGACTAATTAGTATCAAGTAATGTTTGTTTAATAAAATTTTATTTGTTTTTTGAATTTAACTTATATAAACTTGTTTTACATTAATTTCACACACACACATATATGTAATTGATGTAATATTATATAGAAATACAAACGCATAATATTTATTTAATTTATTCAATTCTTAATAATTATTTTAGTATTTTATTTATTAACATAATATATTTAATAAATATTATGTTTTTAATCGATAAATTTTATACTTTTTTATTTTTATTCAATATGTACTATTTATGGATTTTTAATATTTTTTTCAAAATTATTCGTTTTTAATATTATTTATACATTAATAATATTAATTATTTTTTAATATTTTTGTAATTTATTCATTTTAAATTTTTCTTTATTTAATATTTTTTCAATTTTATCCATTTTTAATATTCATTTATACATATTTATTCAATAAAATTTAATGTTTTTAATATGGTTGTAATTTATATAAATTATATGTATTCAATTTCATTTTAACGTATATTCATTTTTTAATTTTTTTATAATCTGTATAATTAATAACAGTTATTCATTTGTTTAATATTTTTTAATATCTTAATTTTTTAGTTATTAAATTTCACTCTTTTTCACATTCATTCATTTAATATTATTTTATATTATTTATTCATTAATAATGTTAAGTGTTATTTTACTTTTTTGTAATTTATTCATTTTAAATATTTATTTATTTAATATTTTTTAAAACTATACATTTTTAAGGTTTTTTATACATATTTTTTCATTAATATGTTTAATATTTTAAATATGGTTGTAATGTACATATTTAATATGAATTCATCTTCATTTTAATATATATTAATTTTTATTTTTTAAAATAATTTATATAATTAATAAAACTTAATCATTTCTAAAATATTTTTGAAGTTTATTTATTTTTATTTATACAGTTCCACTCATTTATGTCATTCATACATTTAATATTATTTATTCATTATTAATGTAATTATTTTTTACTTTTTTATAATTTATTCATTTTTAATATATATTTGTTTAATATTTTTTTCATTAATTTTATATAGTTTTTATTAGGGGTTTCCAAAAATATTCTGAAAAATATAGGTTTTATCTATGTAACCTTTTATAGCTAATAAATATTGGTTTTATCAACACTAAAAAACACTGATAAAGACTCATCTTTATCAGTGCTAAGAGTTAGCCCTATTAAAGATAGGTTTTATCAGCACTTTCTATTTTATCACTTTTTATTTTAGTGCTAATAAAACCTATATTTATAAGTGATTTTTGGAAAGTGATAATAAAACCCTTACCATCTTTTAAATAGAACCATAATAGAGAACCTACCTGCTTGCACCATTTAATCTCTCACAGAACTCAACCTTTCCCACCACTCCCCCTCAAAGTTCTCAAATGAATCAACCTTTTCAAAACCACTAGTATGTGATTATTTTTACACATTTTTAGTTGATCTTATATTGTTTCACCATTCTTTCTTCTTATTTGGGTGTGTCGTGCGATCTATGAAACTCTAAGAGGATTGAGACCCTATGATGTGTAGCACCTCATGCTCCCTATCCTCACCCCTACTTTCATTGATTATGGGTCATCATAGTTTTTTGTTATTGTTCATTTTGTTTTTAGTTTGGTTTGTGTATCTCTATAGAGTCATCCATAAAATCCCTTTTTTGGGTTGACCCTTCCAAAAAAATCATAGGTTTCTAATTAACCCTTAAAATTGGACACTTATTTTACAATCCAAAAAAGTAGATTAGAGAGAGATTAAGCCAATGAGTTAATTCATTTTAGTTTCTTTAATATGTTAGTATATACTTTAACTGTTGATATGTTTATAAAAAAGTCTTACAAAATCCTATATAAACATATATAATATTAAACATGTTTATAAATATTTTTAACTATTAAATTTGTCATATTAATTTAATCTATACTAGTTAAAATATTTATTGATTATCCCATCATACAATATTAAAAATAGTTTTATATTTTAATTTTTTTAATTTTTATAAATAACTCCTTTAAATATGATGAACATTATTTTCAAAAATCATGTTGATTAGTTTCAGAGGAAATGTAGAGAGTATTATTTTTTAATTTAAATAGTTTGTTAAGAATACCCTATGCCTAAAAATATTTTTGGGTCTTATTTTTTACTAATTTATGGGAATATGATTTTTGAATATTTTATTATTAGATTTTTTATAACATTATTTATATTTAAATGGTTAGGGCTAGAGGTTTGGAATGGTTGTGTATTTTAGGCCTGAGCTAGTTTGTTATGATTGGAGGTTTGTGTAGAGTCTATAAGGATTGATATAGGCTAGTTTTATTCTATTAATTTAGTGTTCATGGAAATCAATTGGATGTATCTCCATTTGATTTTATCTCATATGTATACTACATTTTATATTAATTTTTATTTCTTCACATGGTATTACAGCATGAAAAAATATATTATTATCATGTTACCTAGAGGATACACACACATATATCTATATACATGTTATTGACATGTTATTTCTTCACACTATTTATTCATATTATTAATATTATTTCCAAATAGTTTGGATAGTCAAAATATTTTTTACTTAAGAATTCTTTGTCTTAAGTTCTCTCTCAAGGAGGTTGTTAATTGAGTTCTTTTTCACATAAAATATTAATTGATTCAAAATGAATAGAATTAGATTTATTGAAAATATATTTATGATATAATTGCCCGAATGGCCAAAAGGCCTTATTTTTTATTTTATTATTGATAATCCCACTTTTAAGGGTTGAATGGGAACCCTTATATGACCCATAGGCCCAAGGCACAAGGCCCGAATGACCCGCAATACATGACCCAAAGGCCCAGAGGCATACCATGCCCAATAAATGACCTGTAGGCCTAGTCCACTTGAACTGCCCCTCCCCAGCTTTTGCATCATTGATCACCTAGCTCTCCACCTTACATTGTTGATCGGCTAGCATTCCCCTGTACAAAGTTACATGGTGCCTGGTCCCGATGGCGGTTGCCATACACTCTCATTCTTCCAATCCGGTTAGCTCTACTTCTGGTGGTTTCTACTCTTGTTGCTCTAATCCTCTTCAGGGGCCTGTTCTATGTGAACTGGGCTACTCCATGGTCAACGTGGCCCGAAGGCCCTGTGGCCCGAAGGCCTTTGATGACCTGAAGGCCCTTGAGACCCATAGGCCCAAATCGGGTGAATAGTTCCGACTGCGACAGTACCGAACAGTAACTGCTACATTACTACTACAGTGACCTGGAAATTCACCCCTCCACCCAGTTTTGAACCTGGGTCTCTTGGATTCCAAGCAGGAGCCCTTACCACTCAGGTACGGGCTCATTGGCTTTATGATATAATTCAAAATGGTGTTTTTTATTTGAAAATGAGTGTGGAAAAATGGATTTTGAAGAATGTAAAACAAATGAAAGAGTGATAGAGGGCTTAAATGAGAAGTATTAATCTTTTGATAAATGTAAGAACTAGATTTAGTTTAGTGATCTTAAACATGTTCAAGCTTTGTAAACATTTTTGAAATTGAGCATGCATACACTCAAATTCCCATACTATTTTTACATATCAATGTATTTTTATATTATATGAATATCTTATGTGTATTTATGTATTTATTGAAAAAAATGAATATTTTTTAACCTTATATAATGAATATGAATCAAAAATGGATTGATACTAATTGAATGACAAAGGAGTATGGAGATGGATTTAAAGAGTTCATCAAGTTTGCAATAGAGCATGCATATTACTCTTCTCAAATCATTTTTCCATGTTTATGTTGTTTTTATTTAAGAAAAAACCATCCAGAAGAGTTATAAGAACATTTTATTTTTCATAGAATATATTGGAGCTATAAATTCTAGACTTAATATAAGGGGAAACTAAATATACATACTGACTGAGATGATACTTCCATTTATGGATCATTTGATATGAATACTAGTTTAAATGATGATGGAGATCATATGGAATAAATGAATATGATAATTTAATATGACCTTCATTATTATCAAAATTTGTTTGAGAAGTTAAATAATTATTCAAAGATACCAGTGTATACCATTTATACTAAATTTACAACATTTTAAGTTGTATTGGAGTTATATAATTTGAAATATAGTAGTGGATGGAGCAACGCTAGTTTTACAGAATTACTTGGTCGCATGAATGATATGATACTAAAAGAAAATTAGATTCTTTTTAAAACATATGATACGAAGTTAATGCTATGTTCAATGGGTATTATCTCTGAAAAAATATATGTCTATCCAAATAATTTTATATTGTTTATCATGAACACTGAATCACTCATAAAATGAAAAAAGTGTGGCATGGATCGATACAATAAATATTAATCAAGTCCTTAGAATTTTTTTTCTACTTTCTTATCATTCCAATGTCTATAAAACAATATGGATTTTAGGAAACCACTAGAAAATTTACGTGGTATACATATAAAAGAATTAAATATGTTAAACTACATCACCCAAGGAATTATCCTCAGTGGTCGAAAATTTACTATGAGTATCATGAATTAAGAAACAATCAAAGAAACCTATGTATTGTGTTATCTATGGATGGAATAAATCCTTTTGGTGTAAAAAGTAGTACAAATAATACATGGCCAGTTATGTTGGTAAATAATAACTTTCCACTATGGTTATGCATGAATTGAAAATACATTATGTTGTATCTTCTTATATATGAACCAAAACAACTCAGTAATGGTATTTATTTCTATTTGGATTTAGTGATTAAAGATTTAAAATTGATGTGGGGTAAAATTGTTACATTGTATGATGCTCATATAAGTAAAGAAATCACAATGAGAGCCATGTTGTATGGGATGATAAATGAATTTCCTACTTATAGAAATTTTTTAAGCTATAGGATTAATGTAATGTTTGGGTGTTCTATTTTTGAAAAAAGGTATGCACTCATTTAGGTTGAAACATTCATCAAATATTGTGTTTTTATGACAAATTTTTACCCTAATGACATAAATACCAATCCTGAAAGACATCATTAAATTGAAATATAGAACAAGGACAATATTGTATCCAAAAATGACTGATCAAATAATTGAGAAAGTAAAATATATTGAAACTGATTTCAGTAAACCATTTTTGAAAACCCTTATGAAAACATTTTATAAAAATTTATCAATTTTATTTTAATTTTCATATAGGAATTTTTTTGTACGTTTTACATCTTGCACATAGAAAAAAATGTATATGATAGTGTTATTTATTTGTTAATAAATATACCATATAAAAAATATGACATTAAGGCTAGGTTAGACATGATTTACATGGGGATAAGGGAAGAGTTGGTAATGATGAAAGGTGAAAGAATAAATTTCTTTCCTCCATCAGCTTACAATATATCTGGACAAGAAAAATTTCTATTTTCCAACATCCTTAATTTTTTCAAAGTTAGAGAGGGATATTCATCAATTATCAAGAATATAATTTCAATGAATAATTTGAAGCTACAGGGTCTAAAATAAAATGATTTTCATGTTTTTATAAAAGGTTTAATGCATGTGTCTTTATTTTTTATTCTTACTTAAAATGTTTGACACATGATAAACTAGTCATTTCTAAATCCATATTAAGTACAGTTAAATACCTAGTGAAGTTTCCAATAATGAATAAGGAAATTAAATTCATATTATTTTAATTGGATATATTCTTTCCATCATAATTATTTGATATAATCTTCCACATGATGGTTCACTTTTTAAAACAGATTCAACTATGTGTTCTCGTACATTATAGATGGATGTACCCAATTGAACAGTATGTAAAGATTTTTGAAAGTGTATGTCATGAATCAAAGTTAGCTAGAAGGATTTATTGTAGAATGATATATTGTTGTAAATGATGTTGAATTATATACTGATTACCTATCATATATAGATGTCATTGGTCACCTAAAATCTAATCACATTGAATGCCTTATAGATGAAGGTATTTCCATAAGATATTTTGTTACAATTACCATTAAATAAAATAATCAAGATCGCCTTTATAATTTAAATAATAGTACAAAGGTCTTTTCACATATTGAATCCCATAAATTACTTATTGTACATTTTAATCCATCAAGGGTTTAATGATGGAGATAAAATACCCACAATAAATAGTTTATAAGATGGTTCTAAGATCACATTTATAAGTAGTTATCTGTAAATCCAAATTTAGTTGTCAAATGAATTCAATGGAAAGATAGGGGATCAAATTAAAAGGATATATATTGTGATTATTTTGTAATAAATGGTTAAAATTTCTATAAAAATAATAAGATAAACATAGTGTGATGCAAAATAGTGGAGTTACGATTGTGGTGGAAGTGATGAATGCATCTGGTTAAAAGGATATAAATCCAATTTATACAAATATGTCATATTTAGACATCATCTAATAGATATATGGATTGGATTATACAACATTTCAAGTTCCAAATTTCCATTTAAAATGGGTTGAGAATAAAATTGTAGAGAAAGTCATTGAATTGGTCTTTATGAAGGTGAATTTTATTGTGGAAGGGTATAATGATGCACAGTTCATAATGGAATCACTGGTAATGAAAGTATTTTATATATATGATCCCAAAAACAATAATTGTTCAATTGTTCCATTGATGGCTAAAACAACTACTGGGTTATATGAAAATTCAATTGAATATGACCCTTTCATGGAGAGATCACAATTATTTCATGGTGGTTATAATGTAGAAAATGTTTTGTATATTAGAGGGGACCAAAAGGAGGGAATTTGGATACTCAATAGAGGATAAAAATCCCTCCAACCTTTAAATAAAAAAAATCTAACTCAATGAGAAAGTTAAAGTTTTTTTAATATACTATGATTTTTTCCAAAATATTATCTGTTCTCTACTACATTTATGTAATCAAAATTAAATGTTTGACTACTCATGTAGATATTGATATCTCTATGTTCTAATGTTAAAAATCGCAAGGAATAACACATGATTGATGTTGAAATCAAAGAATTATTAATTGATCAATAACATGTTGATAAAAAAATAACGACATAGCATCACCATGTTAAATAAAATTATCAATCCAAGAAGAAAAGGTATAAAATTTGAGGTAGGCTGGAATCAATATGTCTAGCCTCTGGATCCGAACAAGTTAATGTTCATTATTTAAATAGGGGTCACAATGAGATTACATGCTCCAATTGATATAGATACATGGCATAATTTCATGGCTACATTAAAGGTAACTATTTTGAAAGATATTAGGGTAATGTCACAATATAGTTTCTCTATTTACTAAAAGATTATATAATGAAATATTGATTTACTTTTCATTTTTCCATTGAGATTTAATTTATTTTAGATTATTTTCCTCAAATATTTGTATTAATGGTCACTAAAAATGATCATAGAGTCTTTAAAACACTTCTTACAATGCATCATCTCAGGGATGTTGAGGGGAAATTAGACCCCCATCCACTAGTTATGTATACACATATTATAAACCAATAAACAGGAAAATCTTTCATTATTTAACGCGATGAGGAATCATTTAAGGTGTAGTGTAGTTGATAATATCTTATTTTACATTATTTATTTTTTCCACTTTGATTCAAAAAATTTAAGTTATGAAATAGTAAAGGATCACTGAAAATAAGCAATGTGCAGTAAAACCAATATACCCCTACTATAAAGAAAGAATGGGATATACCTCACTTGAAAGTAAAATGGTATGTATTTTAAATATATAGTAAAGGTTTTTTGTGATATAAAAAAAACATAATATCATATGACTATATTCATATTGATGAATCCAAATCCAAATCCACTTTAATCCCACACCATGTACTATGGAAGGAGGCCTGTGTAAATAAGGATGGAAAAATACTAGATGAAAACACACAATTAGTATGGTAATCATGTGTAAGTATGACATAATATAAATTTTTAATTCTTCATAACAATATTCTATAAAAATATCTATTTCTGTTTTTTATTTTTTTTTATAAGGTTTATACACAAGAATTGACATCAACTATACCTGAAGAAAAACTACTTTCAGTAGCCTTAAAATGGATGGAACAGTATGGCCATGTTAGGGGTGCACGTTTTCGAGTATAAGATCATACATATTTCGAGATTAAAAAATCTCAAGGATATACATTTGATTTGATTAAAGGCGTGAAAGCAAAAATAGATGCTTTAAAAGATATTATTATCTGGTCTAGTTTGGTAGAACTATATATGTGAAAGGATCAAAGTGAACCAATATTGGAACAAAAATTTTCACATGAAGAGCCCCATGAACTCGCTAGCTTTGAGGCTATCCATTCCCCTAAACTACCTCCCTTACCTAAATTAATAATTTCTTTCATAAATATTTCTCCTAAATGTGAATTAAACAAACTCTGATAACTTTATATTACTAAAATTATATGGGGTGAAATTATATGTGATTTATATCTATAAACACCCATGAATCACCGTATTGCGAGAGTTATGGCATAAAATATCCTCAGAGATATGATACATAATAAAACAAACTCCCAAAATATCATGTGAGAGTGTAGATTTAAGTATCTCTTGAGCTGAGCACTGAGTTGTATATTCTTCTTGATGATATTGATGATACCATAGATGATAATGCTACTGTAAATTTTGCAACATGAGTATTTAATTTTATAAAGATACATGAGGTTTTTATTTAACAATTTTTTTCAAATAAAAAACATTTAAAATATGATGATAAATGTTTTGAAATGAGTTATGGTATTACAGATATAAAAAACAAATGGAAAACAAAAGGTTGAATTGAGAAAATCTTGTGGATCAACCAATAAATAAAAAGGACATTATGAGAGTACCTTGACCCACTAATTCCACTTCCACATATATCAACATTTAAATTTTGTGAGAATACAACATTCAAAGATGAAAATATATCCTATATTGAATCTAAAGAATAAATATTTTGAGAGGCCATTACATATGCGGTTGGTCTTAAGAGTACAAATGAGATAATCAAGTTTGAATGCTTTTTAGTATCAATTGTGAATACATACATATTTTATATTTTCATAATATTTTTGTTTAAAAAATGATCTACTATGTTCATTATAATTAATAACTATTAATATTTTCTATAGGCTTATATATTACTTCTATATAAATGGAAAACCCTACAAAGAAATACTTGAACTCATTAATCCCAATATCATTTATATAGAAAAAGTTTCTTTTCAATATAAATAAATTGAAAAGAAAAAAGTTATCCTAAGAATGACCTTTGAAAATAAAATAACATATGATAGAATCATATAGATGCCTATAGTGTGGGGGTGAAACTCTAAAATATAATCATGTAAAATATAATTTTCTTTACTTCATTGATAATTTGTATTTGTTTTTTTATGAAGCGCCATATGCTAATATAAATCAATTTGGATACCTCGAATGTTTATTTTTTGGATCCAAAGAAATTATTTCCAAAAAATAGACCACACATGATGTCCATTATGAAATTTTAATGCATGATAATTAACATTTAACAAATATAATTTAAATTATAAGTTTTTGGTTTTGTTTTAAAAATAATTTTTTTATAATAGGGTGATCTACAAATATTGGCTAAATCCTGGAATGAGGTCAGTGACTAAACACAAAAAGTCTACAGATTTCTTAAAATGGAAACATATTAAGATATATATAGTAAATTTTAACTACCAAAACATATTTTAAAACAATTTAGTTATTTTTTTCAAGTTTATGTAGTGTCCAAAACAAAATAATAACCATGATTGTGGGTATTATGTTTGAAAATTTATGAAGGATGTTATATACCATCAACAAACTAGCATCCTAAAAGATGTAGTTTTTTATGGTAATTTTAATTGCATATAAAATATTAATTAATAATTTGTTTTTATATATTTTTTTAGTACTACGAGGAGTTAAAATAGTATACATGCTCAAAATAATAAGTAAATTTTATTAGATATGAATGAGAAGAGTTCATAATGTCAGAATGTTTCCTGAAATCAAGTCGAGGAGACTACCTATTATGTCTATGATCTAGTATAAACTATGAACTTAGTGAAATAGTTAGGATGTGAATCATTAGTATCATAATGATTTAGATAATATTTTTACTAAAATAAAATTCAATTATTCACTAATTTCCTTCCTTTAGGGGTTAACATGAGTTGTTAGAGATAGAAAATCACTTTAGTGATAAACCTAAAAAAATAAATATTTGGGATACATCTTGAGGATAAGTATATTGAATGTTTATTCTCTATGGATTATCATAAATCTAGTAACATGTTATAAGCTTCTCGTTCTCATGATAGATTGGACTTCAAGATCTCAGCTGAGATAATGGTGAGAGGTAACCGGGTCAAGGATCCTTCTACTCATAAATCCAAAGAGATATTAATAATTATTAGGGAAGGTAATTCCATGATCCTAGACTCATAATTTTCATTTTTTATCTTTATATCTATTTATGATATATTATAACCCGTCCCCTAGGGCTCATGTGATGACTACCCCAAGCCTTCCTTCCATAGGCTAGGGGCTGGATACAAGCACCGAGAAGCGTATTCCCTAAAACGGGAAGGCATTGTCTTTATAAACTGTAAACTCACACAAACAAAAAACATAGAAAGATAAAATCACAAGGTAATCTATAAAGTAAACCGGTTGTATACATAAAGTAAAGGGTCCAGAATACAAGCCCAACTAGAAAGTACAATTAAAACTGGAAAGTGCAAGTAAAACTAAGATCAGCTCCTATGAACACCCACTAAGGATCCTACATGAAAGGTGGGTACAGCTCTCAAATGGTCATCTCTACGGTATGCCCTGTCTAAGGTCCGCCTCTAAGCAGTCTCTAGTCCTGGTACCCTCATCCTCAGTCAGCGTTGTTTGTCGTCTGCACAAGACACAACAAGGTGTGGGCATAGCCCGTGCAGGGGTGAGTATAACACTACTCAGTAGGGACCCCGTGACCCCCGAAGGTCTCTCAAATCCACAAAGGATAAACCAAAGAGCATAGAAAAAAACATTCAATCCCTACTTAGGTATATTCCCATACATATACCTAAGTTATCAAGATTTACTCATCTCATACATGAGGGAAGAATACCACAAAGGTAACACCAGGAAGGTAGAAGTAGCACACAGGTACACCATGAACATATAAGACTCAGCTCACACAAGTATAAGTGAAGTATATAAATACATATGATTAGTCGCGAAGCTAGATCATCTTATTCTGTCAAGAGGAACTATTGTAGATTATACGGAGTCTGACTCACACAGGATCAATATGTACTAAGCCCCACAATGACCCACACAGGATCGGTATGCGTTGACCCACACAGGATCGCTGAGAGCTGACCGACACAGGATCTGACCCACACAGGATTGGTATGCGCTGACCCACACAGGATCGTTGAGCACTGACCCACACAGGATCAGTATGCACTGACCCACATAGGATCAATGAGCGCTGAACCACACAGGATCGATAGGTACTAACCCCCACAATGACCCACATAGAATCTAACCCGCCCAGAGTTGATAGGTAACTAACCTTCGTATTATCCATCTCCAACTTCCGACTCACTGCCAGCCACTAGAATCCTCGCACCCAGTGCACTCATGTTCCGTAGAATCTGTCCCTCTAGATATCATTCCTACCTCAACCACCATGAATTCCCATGGAGAAGTATCCCAAAAGTATGTCACATCATAAGGGACCCAATGCAATAGATGGCGCGTCAATCAGACGCTCGGTCTGTAAGTTATTAGTGTTTCCGCTCCGAGGGCCCGGTTGGATTCGGGGTTCGATCAAACCTAGATATACTCCAACTTTATTCAAAACTCAATTTGATTATACCAAAAGCACTGACCCCATCCAAGGATTCAGTTTTCACAGACGGTTCGTCAAACGGACGTCTGATACTCAAGATATGGCCATAAAGGCGTATCTAGGTCTAAAGGGGCCCAGGTCCGGTCTGACCTGGTCGGACCGACCCGGACCGACCCAGTTTGAGTTGACCCGATTCGGCTTGGTCCATAGCGGACCTGACTTTCTGGGCCATGGTCCGGCTAAGCCCGCGAAGGGGGCGGCCCGCTAGGAACGGCCCACGATCGGGTGGACCACCATGGTGGGGTCCGCCCTAGCCAATGCCCGGGAGGGAGGCACCTCCCAGGTCACCTGAACGGCCAAAGGGCCATTTTTTTTGGAAGCAAGACCCACCGGGGTGGGTTTCGGCCTCCGCATTCCTTGCGACCGGGTGAGTATCGGTCGCCGCCTTCTTTCGCGAGCCTTTTCAGCTTCGTTCCAAGCCCGAAAAATATGACGACCACATATTCGCGATCCTCAAGTCGAGGTCTCCACGTACATATGTCGCGCTCAACAAAACTTTGTTTTTACAGCATCATTAATTATTTGGCATTGATGAATGCATGAAGAACATGTGACGAACAAAAGATAAAGGGGAAAGGTATATGTGTGGGATGATGGTCATGTTAGTTTGGTCATCGTCATTGTGAATCCAGAATGTGAAGAATTATAAAATAAATTCAATCATAATTCAAAATAAATCCCCTACCTTGATGTTTGTTGGAGATGTCACGAGTAATAAGATGAATTTGATGAAAGGGACATCGGCATACATCGCTCCCTTAAGACACTTCCGAAGTCGGTTCCTCGTTCTTCGTTCGGAAGTCATTCTTTGTTGGAGGATATTTATCCAAAGGTTCTCCCAATCTCTCCTTTCCTTTTCCAATGATTTCTCCCACGAAAGGGGTGGTTCCAAATTAATAAGATTAAGTTTATTAATTAAACAAAAAGAGTTGTCGCGTTAATTGAATTGAACTTAGTGAATTAACTAGGGGGAATTCCAAGGGTTAAAATCATATTAAGAGGGGTTCAGGTGGTCCCACCGCCAAATTAAAAATGGGAGGTTTCAATCTCAAAAATAAAATAAAGCATGTTTATTTAATTTTCTCCCAGGAAAAGTCTGAAAACTAATTTCCACCCTCGACCTACTGCAGTCGAGGTGAAGGTCTCCTTAAGTGAATATCAGTGTTTCAAGTTCAACGGTTCCCTCGGATTTCAATTCCGAGCACCGTTTCAAAAGTTACAAAATGTCACTCGTGCGTTTACTGAATGTATCCGAAAAAAAGTTCAAAAATTCATTCCAGGCACACCGGGCCTCGGAATCACGTGCCATCAATTTTCATGGACTCTTAATGTTTCTATATAATTAAAAAAAATACATAGAAAAAATTGGGTCATTACATTCTCCCCACCTCAGGGCTTTGCATCCCCAAAAGCCACAACACAAACTAGGGAAACAAGTGAAGGTACTAAGAATGAATCTGAGCCTCCCACTCCCATGTGCTCTCTAGGTGGTTCTCGTGCTGCCAACGAACGTGCACCATAGGTATCGATCTTCCATGAAGGACCCACTCCTATAGATCATCAATCTCTACTGGAACCTCCAAAAATGTCACCCCATCGTCGATGTCCAGCTTGCCCCAGTCAATGATGTGTGAAGGATCATGTATGTATCTTCTCAGTTGGGATACGTGGAAAATGTCGCACACCCGTTACAACTGAGGTGGAAGAGGTAAGTGGTAATCCACCTCACCAACTCTGCTGAGGACCTGAAAGGGTGTGATTAACCTCGGAGATAACTTTTTGCCCCAGAAAAATCTCCACAAACCTCGTCGAGGTGAGACCCATAGAAAGACATGATCACCATCCTTGAACTCTAGAGGTCTTCTTCTCCTATCAGTATAAGACTTTTGTCTACTCTATGTAGTCTCCATCTAATCCTGGATGATCTGCACCTTCTCTGTGGTAGCCCTCACCTTCTCTGTGGTAGCCCTTACCATCTCTAGCCCCACGAGTGCTGACTCCCCTGGGTCATTCCATCACAGAGTTGATCTGCAAGGTCGAACATACAATTCCTCAAATGGTATCATACCAATGGTGGAGTGGTAGATGTTTTTGTACATGAACTCCACCAAAGGCAAGTGATCCTCCCAGCTGCGGCTGAAATCTAGGATGCTAGCATGCAGCATGTTCTCAAGGGTCTGAATGGTCCACTCTGTCTAACCATTCGTATAAGGATGGAGGGTGATTCTCAACCAAAGTTGTGTCTTGAACGCCTCCTGCAACCCCTTCCATAGCTGGGAAGTAAAACGTGCATCATGATCAGAGACAATCATAGATGGCACTCCATGAATTTGTATAATATCCTGCATATAGAGGCATCCCAAGCTCTCTACTGGTCCCTTCTCTCTGATAAATATTAATTGAGCTGACTTGGTGAGTCGGTCAACAATCACCTAGATAGAATCATGACCCTTGTACATGCGTGGAATTCCTATCACGAAGTCCATAGAGATTCCATCCCACTTCTATTCTGGAACCTCTACTAGTTGGACTAAGCCTGCTGGAACATGATGCTCTACCTTCACTTGCTGACAAGTGAGGAACCGTGACACAAACTCTGCCACTACTTTATTCATTCCCAAACACCAGTAGTGACTCTGAAGGTCCTAGTACATCTTTTCCACTCTTGGATGTACCGCTAGTGGGGGTGTATGGAACTCCCTCAACACTTCCTCCAGTAGTGTCACTGGTACCATAGTACGTCCTCTGAAGAGGATTACATGCACCCCACCTTTAGAAAATCCATCAAGTGCCTGTCCTATGGATATCTGAGCACGTCAAGCCTCACAGTTAGTGTTTCCAAGATGCACCTCCTTGACTCGCTGAAGGAGTGGGGGGAGTGACTGTCAGTGACTGAAGATAAGATGCTCCATCTCAATCCACATAGGATATCCACAAAGCGGCTAGCTACTCTATCACATCACTCAAAAACTATATACCAGATATCTTACTAAATGAATCTGATACTAAGTTCTCCTTCCCAAGAATATAGACTATCTCTAAGTCATAATCCTGGAGTAACTCAAGCCAATGTCGCTATCTCAGGTTCTGGTCCTTCTGAGAGAATATATACCTGAGACTCTTGTGATCAAAGTAGACTGTAAAACGTTTGCACATCAAGTAATGTCACCACATATTCAAGGAAAAGGCCACTGCTGCTAACTAAAGGTCATGGGTAGTATAGTTCTGCTCATGTTATCTCAGCTGTCAAGAACCATACGCGATCACTACTCACCCCTGCATCAGGACACATCCAAGTCCAGTCCTTGATGCATCATAGTAGACTACGTACCCAATTCCCTCCTCCAGTAGCCTCAATATGGGGGCACTCATTAGTCTCTGCCTCAACTCCTGGAAACTCCACTGGCATCTCTCCGACCACACTAAGGGTTTCCCCTTTTTGTTAATACTGATAAGGGTGCCGCAACTCTAGAAAAGGCAGGCACAAACCTCTGGTAGTAACCGGCCAAACCCAGGAAACTTCGCACCTCTGTCACACACCTGGGTGGCTCCCAAGAAAGCACAGCCTCAATCTTTACTAGATCCACCGCAAATACAACCTCTGAGATGACGTGTCCCAAGAAGTGAACCTCTCAGATCCATAATTGGCACTTCAAGAGCTTACCGTAAAGCTGGTGCTCTCGAAGTGTGTCCAGAACTATCTGCATATGATAGGTATGCTCCTCCTCCATCGCTGAGTATATCAAGATATTGTCGATGAAGACTACCATAAAGTGATGTAGGTATGGATAGAATATCATGTTCATGAGTCCCATGAACACTGTTGGGGAGTTTGTCACACCGAATGTCATAACCAAGAACTCATAGTGGTCATACCGACATCTGAAGTCCATCTTCTACACATCCTTGTCTTGTACCCTGAGCTAGTGATAGCCTAATCTGAGGTCTATCTTCAAAAACCATCGTGCTCCCTTCAGCTGATCAAAGAGATAGTCAATCCTCGAAAGTGGGTACTTGTTCTTCATGGTCACCTGGTTTAGGCACCGATAGTCCACACATAGTCTCAAACACCCATCTGCCTTCTTGGCGAACAAAATAGGGGCTATCCAAGGGGAAACACTCGGCCTAACGAATCTGTTGCTCTCCAAGTCCTCCATCTATACTCGCAGTTCCCGAAGCTCTGTAGAAGCTATCTGATATGCTGGTGTAGATATCGGTGTTGTCTTGGGGTAAAAGTCGATGTAAAATTCCACCTCTCTGGGAGGAGGTAGACCCAGAACTTCATCAGGGAAATCATCATTGTACTGGTCCACCACTATAGGATAGCTCGGACTCTCAACATCAACCGCCCCGAGGGTAAGGCTAGCCAACTGATGTGTGATCAGCTACACCCTCCTCCAGGTAAGTCTATCCTATGCTTTAAAGGTTCCCTTCTCACTGGTGAAGGAAAACCTGATCCCATCCATGTGGACACACCACACTTTGTGCCTAATACAGTCAATTTGAGCATGGATTATGGATAACTAGTCCATACCCAAGAAGGCGTCATAAGGCCTTGACGCCGCTACTAGAAGATCTCATCCAAATCTATCGCCTCCTAGAGTAAGCTCACACTGCCAGCACTAGTGTGAAATCATTGAATCTCCTCCCGTAGAAGTCTCTAGCCATAAGGATCGAGCCAACGGCACCACCGGTATCTCTGAGCTCCGAACGAGGGTCGTGGCAATGAAAGAATGACCGGAACCTATGTCTATAAGTACTGCAGCTAAGGTGGAGTAGACACAGATCATACCTCATATCATCTCTGGAGTTCCATTATTGTAGGCCTCAGCTACCTAGATCGGAGCTCATCCCTATCCACCTGCTCCTTGTGGTCAGGGTGGACCAGCTTGACGTGGTGGCGGTATAACCTCGAATCACCACCCACCGCCTGCTGCACGGCCTACTCCTCTTCCACATCTGGCTCCTGCCTATGGAACTCCTTGATCGAATCTTCGCCTCTGCCCAGGCAGTCCTTCGACCATCTACTGGTCGTCTGTATAGAGGGTTGGGAAGTCGCATTCCATGTGACCCTACCTGCCGCACGAGTAACACTACAGGTCCCTCGCCTATCATGCTTTGTCTCTTGAGCCCCACACCATCGAACCTGTATCCTGCGGTCGTCTACCTGTAGGTCTGTTCCTCTTGGACCTCTATATCATCAATCTACTTCCATCTGTCGATGACTCTGCTACGTGTCATCTGGTGGTGGGTCTCGCTACTTGTAACTACTCAGTAAGGAATCTCTTCACTAAGAGTGCTCACTCTAACACCCCCTCCTGTATACGCACTGAGCATAAGGTCTGTAGGATGAACTATGCCCTAAAAAGGATCTTGAAGTTCTCCCAGACAAGAGTCACCTCATCGTATACCTGGAGTATCAAGCTCCACCATCTACCTGATGATGCCTAAAGAGGACTGGTGTAAAGGATTTCCATGAGATCAGTTGGTGTCCCTACCAGTCGAAAAACTCTAACCACAGCCACCATCCAATACTCAGCCGCCTTTCGATCCGTCTCACACTGAAACCTCGGTGGCCTCTGGTGCTAGAACTTGTGCAATGCGCTCAAGTGGCGTGCACCCTCTACTACTAGGGATAGTAGCATCGGCTGCCCAATGGGTAGTGGTGCTGCTGGTACACCACCTGATGGTATAACTGCCGTAAGGGGGCCATGTACCGAAGCCTCGTCACTCAGTGGGCTATCATCACATACTCCACCCGGAACCCTGGCTGGCTGTCTGCGTGGAGGCATCCTAAAAAGAAACAGGTGCACCATGGTCATTAAGTTTATACCTGGTGAGCTGACTCAAAGAGATCACAAAGAAAACTTTTCAAAAACACATATGCAATAAATGTTTTCATGCACTGAATCGGAAATCAGAGGTCAAGGTCTAGGTGTATGGATAAGTCAGTTGTTGCACCAACACTGGATTCCCCAAATTGAAAACCACACTCATCACACAAAACACAATTTCCACACATAAAAGATCAGAGTCCTAGTTCTTCGGTAGAACCAAACTCCTATAATAACAATTTGTCATGACCCATCCCCTGGGGCCTGTGCTGTGACTACTCCAAGCCCACCTTCCATAGGCCAGGGGTTGGTGACAAGCACCAAAAGGCATATTCCCTAAAACAGGAAGGGATTTACTTTATAAACTCTAAACTCACACAAACCAAGCACATAGAAATATACAAGCATAAGGTAATATATAAAGTAAACAGGGTGTGTACAGAAAGTAAAGGGGCTGGAATACAAGTCTAGATGGAAATTACAAGTAAAAATGGAAAGTAAATGTAAAACTGAGAAGAGATCCTACGAACACCCGCTAAGGATCCTACCTGAAGGGTAGGTACAACTCTCTAATGATCTTCTTTGCAGTATGCCCCATCTAAGGTCCACCTATGAGCAGTCTTTAGTACCGGTACCCTCATCCTCAGTCAGCATTGTCCGTTGTCTGCACAAGACACAACAAGGTGCAGGCATATCCCATGCAGGGGTGAGTATAACAATACTCAGTAAGGACCCTGAGACCCCTAAATGTGTCTCAAATCTACAAAGGATAAACCAAAGAGCATGTAAACAAAATTCAATCCCTACTTATGTATATGCCCATACATATACCTAAGTTATCAAGATTTACTCATCTCACACAGGAGGAAAAAATACCATAAAGGTAACACCACGAAGGTAGAAGTAGTAGACAGGTAGACCATGAAGATATAAGACTCATCTCACACATCTATAAGTGAAGTATAGAAGTACATATGATTAGTCGCAAAGCTAGATCATCTTATTCTGTCAAGAGGCATTGTTGCTAATAATACAGAGTCTGGCTCACATAGGATCGATATGTATTAACCCCCGCAATGATCCACATAGGATCTGACCCACATAGTATCGGTATACGCTGACCCACACAGGATCGCTGAGCGCAGACCCACACAGGATTGGTATGCGCTGACCCACACAGGATCGTTGAGCGCTGACCCACACAGGATTGGTATGCGCTGACCCACGCAGGATTATTGAGCACTGACCCACACAGGATCGATAGGTACTAACCCTCTCAATGACTCACATAGGTTCTGACCCGCCTAGAGTCGGTAGGTGACTAACCTCCATATTATCCGTCTCCAACACCCCGCCTCACTGCCAGCCATTGGATTCCTCACACCCGGTGCACTCGAGTTCCATAGAATCTGTCCCTTGATATATCCGTCGTACCTCGACCACCATGAATTCCCACGGAGAAGTATCCCAAAGGTCTGTCATGTCATAAGGGACCCAATGCAATAAACGGTGCATCAATCGGATGCTCGGTCTGTAAGTTATTAGCGTTTCTGCTCTGAGGGCCCGGTTGGATTCGAGGCTCGATCCAACCCGTCCATAGTCCAGATTTATCCAAAACTCAATTGGATTATTCTAAAAATACCGTCTCGATCCAAGGATTCGGGTGCCACAGACAGTTCATCAAACGGATGCTCGGTTCTCAAGATATGGCCGCAAAGGCGTATCTGGGTCTAGAGGGGCCCGGGTCTGGTCCAACCTGGTAGGACTGACCCAGCCTAGGCCGACTTGACCCGGTTTAGGTAGACCCGGTTGGGCCTGGTCCACAACGGGGCTGGCCTTATAGGCCATGCTCTGGCCTAGCCCGTGAAGGGGGCAGCCCAGCCCGGCTCGCTGGGCACGGCCCGGTGGCGCGGCCTGGGGGCGTGGCTCGGTGGCGCAGCCCACTGGGCACGGTCCGGTGGTGTGGCCCGTTGGGGCGGACCGCGGTGCGGCCCGCCGCCAGGTGGACCGCCTTCGGGGGGTCGCCCTAGCCAACGCCCGGGAGGGAGGCGCCTCCCAGGTCACCCGAATGGCCAAAGGGCCTTTCGGTTTTTGGAAGCAGGGCCCATAGAAGTGGGTCCTGCTTGGTGTTCCATAGCCGATGGGTTAGTTTGCCGATCCTCCTCCTCCCAGAAGTGCGATAGTGCCGCTATCCTCTTCGGTCGGCCAGGTGTTTTCCACCATTCAGCCCCCGCCGCGGCCAACCGGTCGCGGCCTCATACTCCACTGGCGGGGTGGACATGTGTCGCCGCTCCGCCACGCGGCCAGCCAAATGTCATCTCCCACCCTACTCTGCCGCAGTCAACGAGTCATGGCCTCCTTCTCAACCGGCAGTGCATACGCGCTCCACCCCATTCCTTGCGGTCGGTCGGATGCTGGTCGTTTCCTTCTTCTGTGAGCCTTTGCAGATTCGTTCCAAGCCCGAAAAATATGACAACTGCATATTCACGATCCTTGGGTCAAGGGATCCACGTCCATATATCTTGCTCAACAAAACTTTTTGTTTCCAAAGTCATTAATTATTTGTCATTGATGAACGCACGAAAAATTCACAATGAACAGAAGATAAAGGGGAAAGGTATATGTGCGGGATGATGGCTATGTCAGTTTGGCCATCATCGTTGTGAATCCAGAATGTGAATAATTGTCAAATAAATTCAATCATAATTCAAAATAAAACCCCTACCTTGAAGTTAATCGGAGATGTCGCAAGGAATAAGACGAATTTGATGAAAGGGATATCGGCGTACGTCACTCCCGTAAGACGCCTCCGAAGTTGTTTCCACGTTCTTTGTTCATAATTCATTCTTCGTCGGAGGATATTTCTCCAAAGGTTCTCCCAAGCTCTCCTTTCCTTTGCCAATGATTTCTCCCATGAAAGGGGTGGTTCCAAATTAATAATATTAAGTTTATTAATTAAATAAAAATATTTGGCATAATAATTGAATTTAAGTTGGCACATTAACTAGGGAAAATTCCAAGGTTTGACTTCATATTAAGAGGGGTTTGGGTGGTCCCCACCACCAAATTCAAAATGGGAGGTTTCAATCTCAAAAATAAAATAAAGCATTTTTATTTTATTTTCTCCCACGAAAAGTCTGAAAACTAATTTCCACCCTCGACCTACTACGGTAGAGGTGAAGGTATCCTTAAGCGAATATCGGCGTTGCGAGTTCAACGGTGCCCTAAAATTTCAATTCGGATCACCGGTTCAAAAGTTACAAAATGTCGCTCACACATTTACTGAACGTATCTAAAAAAAAGTTCAGAAATTCATTCCGGGAACACCAGACCTAGGAATCATGCGCCTTCAATTTTTTCGGACTCATAATTTTTCCATTTAATTAAAAAAATTACATGGAAAATCCAGGTATTTACATGATATTTTAAAAATATTTTGGGCCCTATTGCAATCACTTTCACCTCCGCAATGAATAAAAAATACTAATTCCTTTACTTTCACATTTGATTCAATTAAAAACATAAATATTAAATATGTTTTAAATAATAATGGACATACCTCATCTATATACCCATCCAATTATAAAATTATAAATAAAAAATTAACTATGAATGAAGTTGAACTAGGGTTTGAACTTGAAAATGTTGAGATGTTGATTGATCTCTACAAGGTAATTTAGTTTAAAACACGTGTCATATTGTCAAAACTAATAAAAAGGGAAAATATTATTTTCAAAATTTAGTAAAATAATCCATAATTAATTTGAGATATATAG
This sequence comes from Viscum album, assembly GCA_963277665.1. Taxonomy (NCBI): domain Eukaryota; kingdom Viridiplantae; phylum Streptophyta; class Magnoliopsida; order Santalales; family Viscaceae; genus Viscum; species Viscum album. The sequence continues at coordinate 1,054,291,090 of OY728133.1, read as the reverse complement.
GAATCTACCAAATTTAAATCTTACATATGATGTGACTGGTATGACTCCAAGTTTGTGTTTTCACGATAAAAGTGTTATTTTACTTTAAAACATAGATCAAATTTCAAAAACTGAGAAAATGATCTCAAATTGTCTGGATAATTTATTTAAATAATCTATATTTCCTTTTTTTATGTAGGAATATATCACATGTCATTATAGCACATGATGTTTCTTATATGACTCAAAAGGTTTGTTTTCACATTAAAAGTTTCCTTTTAGTTTAAAAAATGTGTCACATTGTCAAAACTGAGAAAATGTGGTCGGATTATTTTCAATAATTAGAAAAACATTAAATAATCCATTTTTTATATGTATGGATTTATTGCACGTTAATAAGATGCAAAATGTGGTTGGTAAGACTCAAAGTGAGTGTTTTCAGTATAAAAGTTTCATTTTAATTTAAAATTCACATCACATATCAAAAACTAAGTAAATGATATCAAGTTGTTTTCAAAATTTTGGAAACCAATAAATAATTCATTTTTGACATTTAAGAACAAACTACATTTCAATCTAACATATGATATAGTCATTATGACTCAAAGTGTGTGTTTTCAATATAAAAATGTCATTTTTGTTTAAAACATGCTTCATATAGCTAGAACTGAGAAAATGAGTTCGAACTATTCTCAAAATTTATGAAAACAATCCATAATTTTTTTTAAATTTGGGAATCAACCGAACATCAATTTGGCACATAGTGTGACCGGTATGACTCAAAGAGCCTATTTTCAATATAAAAATGTTACTTTAGCTTAAAATGCATATCACATATCCAAAACAGATAAATCAACCTCATATTATTCTTAAACTTTAGTAAAATTATATATAATTCATTTTTTATGTATATTAATTGACCACATGTCAATTTGACACACAATGCGGTCAGTATGACTCAAATTCTATGTTTTTAATATAAAAGTTTCATTTTAGTGTAAAACATGTGCTACAGAGCCAAAACTATATAACTAATATTATATTGTCTTGAAACTTTTGGAAAATGATCAATAATTCATTTTTGATGTGTATGAATCAAATTCGTGTCAACTTGACACACGATGAGGTCGATATGACTCAAATTGAAAGTTTCTAATATAAAAATGCCACCTAAAATTAAAATGCTTCTCACATAGAAAAAACTAATTAAATGAGCATGGATTGTTTTTAAAATTTACAAAAATAATATATAATTCATTTCATACATATAGGAATTGACTACATGTAAATTTGATACACAATGTGGTCGTTATGACACCAAGATTTTGTTTTCAAAATAAAAGTTTCATTTTAGTATAAAACACACATCACATTGCTAAAACTAAGTAAAAATGATCGAATTTTATTGAAAATTTAGGAAAATGATCTATAATTTATTTTTCGGTTATAGGAATTGACCTCACATCAACCCAACACATTATATGGTTGGTATGACTCCATGTTCATGTTTTCAATATAAAAATGTCATTTTAGATTAAAACATGCATCACATTATAAAAAATGACAAAATGAGCTCATGTTGTTTTTAAACTTTTGAAAACATGATACATAATTCATTTATGATGTTTAGGACTTTATCACACATCAATATGATACAAGATGTGTCTGGTATGACTCAAAGTTTGTGCTTTCAATATAGAAGTATTATTTTAGTTTAAAATGTACATCGCGTAGCCAAAATTGAGTAAGTAAGCAAAAATTGTTTTCTAAAATTAAGCAAATTATAAATAATTCATTTGAGATGAGTAGGAGTTTACCACACATCAATTTGGTACATGATATGGCTCGTATGACTCAAAGTGCATGTTTTCAATATAAAAATGTCATTTTAGTTTAAAACACATGTCATGTAGCCAAAACAAAGAAAATGTACTCTAATTTCTTTCAATCATTAGGAAAACGATCCATAGTTCATTTTTGGAATTTTGGAATTGACCACACATCAATCTAACCCACAATATGGATGGTATAACTCCAAGTGTATGTTTTCAATATAAAAGTATCATTTTATAGTAAAATCAGTTTTATATGTCCTAAACTGAGTAAACAATATCATATTATATTGAAACATTTATAAAGTGATCCAAATTTTATTTCTGGAAATTTGGAATTGACCACAGATAAATCCAACACATAATGTGGCAGTTATGACTCTAAGATTTTATCTTTAATATAAAATTTTAATATTAGTTTAAACTGTGCAGCACATTTTTAAAACCAATAAAATGAGAACATATTGTTTTAAAACATAAAGAAACTGATACATAATTCATTTTTAATATATATTAATTAAACGCATGTGGATATGACACATGATTTGGCTGTTAATACTCAAAGGCGTGTTTTTAATATAAAAGTTTCATTTTAGTTTAAAACACGCATCACACATCCAAAACCAATAATAAAACTCATATTCTTTTCAAACTTTAGGAAAATGATCCATAATTAATTTTTAGATGTGTAAAAATTGACCTCATGTTAATCAAAAACATGATGTGGCCAATATGACTCAAGGTAAATATTTTCAAAATAAAAGTGTAATTTTAGTTTAAAATGTACATCACATAGACAAAACTAAGAAAATGAGATCAAATTGTTTTCAATAATTATGAAAACGATCCAGAATTCATTTTGGATGTGTTTTAATTGACTAAACATTAATCTGACACATGATATGGATGATATAATTACATGCGTGTGTTTTCAAAATAATATTTTCAATTTAGTGTAAAACACATGTCGCGTATCCAAAACTAATAAAATGATCATGTATTGTTTTCAAACATTAATAAAATGAACTATAATTAATTTTTAGTGTATATTAATTGACTACACATCAATCTGGCCCATGGTGTTGTTGGTATGACTCTAAGTGTGTGCTTTCAATATAAAAGTGTCATTTTAGTGTATAACCCATTTCATATAGCCAAAACTAAGTGAAAAAGATCATATTATCTTAAAATTTTAGTAAAACAGTCCATAATTAATTTTTAATTTGTAGAAATAAATCACACATCAATCCAACACACGATGTGGCTAGTATGACTTCAAGTGCGTGTTTTCAAGATAAAAATGTCATTTTTGGTTAAAACGCATATCACAATATCAAAACTAAGAAAAAAAGCTTGGATTTGTTTTTAAACATTAGGAAACCAATCCATGATTCATTTTTGATGTGTAAGAATTGGATGCATGTTAATACAACACATGATGTGGCTGATATGAATCAATGTGCATGTTTTTAATATAAAAGTGTCATGTTAGTTTAAAACACATGGAACCTATCCAAAACAAATCAAAAAATATAGAATGGTTTTAAAAATTTAGGAAAAAATACATGATTTATTTGGAACATGTAGGAATTTACCATATAATAATCTGACACATAATGTGGCTGGTATGACTCAATGTGTGTGTTTCAAAGGTAAAAGTGTCATATTAGTTTAAAACATGCATCACATATCCAAAACTAAAGAAATGATATTGTATTGTTTTCAAACTTTGGTAAAACTACTCTAAATTAATTTTTGAAATATAGGAATCAACCGCACGTTAATCTGACACACAATGTGCCCAGTATTACTCCAAGTGCATATTTTCAATATAAAAAAATCATTTTATTGTAAAACACATGTCACATAGACAAAACTATGAAAATGATCTTATATTGTTTTCAATATTTATGAAAACAATCCATAAGTAATTTTTTGAATGTAGTAATTCACCGCACATCAATCTAAAACATGATGTGGCCAATATGACTCCAAGTGTGTATTTTCAATAGAAAAGTGTCATTTTAGTGTGAAACACATGTCACATAGACAAAACTGAGTAAACGAGCTTTTATTTTCTTGAAACTTTAGGAAAATTACCCATAATTTATTTTTGGCATGTATGATTTGACCTTATATCATCCCAACACACGATGTGTCTTTTATGACTCAAAGTGCATGTTTTTAATATAAAAGTGTCATTTTAGTTTAAAACACATGTCATATATCAAAAACTGAGTAAATGATATTATATTGTTTTGATACTTTTGGACATCAATCCATAATTAATTTTTGGTGTGTAAGAATCAACAATACATCAATCCAACACATGATGTGGTTAATATCACTCTAAGTGTCTGTTTTTAATATAAAAATATCATTTTAATTTAATGATATAATTATTAACAACTATTTAAGTAATTAAGATAATTAATGACTGATAATATCATTAACATATCTAGTAATTAATAGTATAATTTATATATATTATTAATTAACAATGTAATTAATAATTAATAATATAATTGTCAATTAATGTTATAATTAATAATTAAAATTTAATAGGAAATTAAAAATATAATCATTAAAAATATAATTAACATTATAACTAATAATATCATAAATATATTTAGTAATTAACAATATAATTTATCATATGTGTATTGTATAACATTAAAATTATAATTTGTTTATTTTTTTGTGTACTATTACTAAAATAAAAATTGGTTTTATTATAGGAACCTTTTGGACGGAGGTTGATTCTTGATGAAAGCCATATGGTTTTGTATATTAGTTTTAATCTTTATGATTAATTATAAATATCACATAAATGTAAATATTTTTTATGTAAATTTTGAATTAAAATGATAGTGAAAAGTTATATTTTCAATTTTGGTTATATTATAGGGAAGATACAGGGCTGCATGTTTTGCAGTATCTTTCATGGCCTTTATCAATACAAAAAGAATCCCTGGTCAAGGACCCCTTTATTTGTGATAAAAAAGTGTTGAAAAGGTCCCCTTTATCAGTGATAAAACATAATCACTAATAAAGGGGCCTTAATTATAGATTTATTTTTAGCACTGATAAAGGTCTCCATTAACAAGGCTTTTTTAGCACTCATAAAGACCAAGAAATTTTAAGAGCACTCTGATTGTAAATGATTTTTTCACTAACAAAACCTATTTCTAGTGTTAAGATAGGAAGATTTTGTAGTATTGAGATTTGGTTGAGTATGATGAGTTAGAGGGGGATCTTCCCTGAGTACATGAACCTCAACTATCTATTGATATCTATTTGAATCATTAGGAGGTGTTGTGATCATAATGTTGAGATGTGCAACTAATTCTTCTCTCATTACATAAGAGGAAGGACCTGATAGCTCAAAAGGGAGCCATTTATCTTATGAAGCCTCAGTCATAAAAAATGAAAGCATGAGAAAAAACTCCTGATACGAGCTCAGGTCTACAATATCGAGAAAAAAATATGGATATTAAGATAACATAAATAGATCTCACTCATGTTGGTACACATAGATAATCAGTTAAGTCTCATCTACTAGATGTGTTTCTACTTCCTATGGAACTGGTGAGGCCTCACGCGCAACCCAATGTGGTCTCCATTTTCCTCGATGTGGCTCATCAACATCAGCAGCTTCTGGAAGAGGTTATTGAGTAGAAATATCCCCTCCTGAATGTGGATGATTGAATAAAATATTAGGTAGAATAAAATACAATGTTCTGCATTACATCATGGTGATGGTTTGTGGAATAGCAGTAGCATGAAAAGGTGGGAAATATATTAAAATTTCTTTTAATAATCATTGCATGAAACCAAATGTGAGGATCTTAAACATTAATTTTATAATTAATTTATTTAATATTTTAAGAAATAAATACCTAAGCTTAGGAACATTCTTCATTGTTTAAAGTTTATCATCCAAAAATACCATTTTATATTACCTTTATTGTGTTGTAAAGATCTAAGGATAGAATCCCTTTAGTATTGATCCACATGTGTTCCTATGATCTCCAAGCAACACCACTCGACCTCCAGGTGCTAGCATTGAAAATAAAATGTCTTTCATTTTCTGTTCTTGATCGCTCATTCTTTAGACTTGAATAAATATTTATTTTACTTCTCATTCTTGAGAGGGAGAGAAAATGATGAGTTTAGAGAAATTTTTTTGTACACAACAATTCTCTATTCTCAATTTTTGGATTCTCAACACAATAGACATAGTTTTTTATTTATGGATTTAGGATTTAATTTAAAATATTATTTAATTTAATATTGGCCATTAAATAAAATTTATTTCCTTTAATAAACCCCATTCCACATAATAATAATTATATTATTAATATTTTGTGCCACACACTAACTAGCGCAATAAAAAATATTATGTAACGGTCTTGTTAATTAATATTTTTCACCGAACTCGGTCTTGGTTTGTTCATACTCCTCAATCATTCATTGAACAACCAAATAAACATTTTATTCATAAATAAATATTTTATTCACAATCTGGAGAATAAATATTTATTAAAATATTCAATAAATAAAATAAATTTTTTATTCACATGACTGAGAATAAATATTTATTTAATTTATGCGATCAACATAACCTGAATAAAATTATTCCTCAGCCTTGAGAATAATATTTATTCCATTAATTAAACTCAAATATAATTTAATCGAGATTGATGAAAACACTTAGTGTGTGACCGTCTAGTATTCTTTCTCATTGGTATTAGGTGGGATTGCCTAAAGTCCAAGATTACTATCTAGCAATGGGCCAAGGCACCCAAGAGAAATAACTTAATTTCACAACATATACAACCACATATGAATACTCATTGTTTAATATAATCCCTTTTCATGATATAACATCAGGAAGGTTGCATAACCGTGTCACCAACCTATTTTCTCAATATGTCTTTCTTTGACTGTCTGAAATAAACACGTTGTTACACCATGTCCATAGAATTTAATGCGATAGTTCTATTCCAATCAAAGGGTTGATATATCAACTTACATAAATATGGAAGGGAAAAATCATTCTCCGGTTTATTAATTAATGACATGTCACTCATAACTCACCCAATGTATCCAACTTCACCCAGAACTGTTATCATCACGGTTTACGAAATACATCTAAATATGCATGTTGTAACATGGATTAATAATAATCATAAATTCTAAGGACCATCACACATACTTGTAGACATGAATATATGATGACACCAAAACATGAAAAATTCCTATTGGTGGGTCTATTCTCAAAATCGCCCATCTTGTAGATTACCAAGGGAAAACATTATGATAAGAAGTCTCATGTGCTTATGAGCACTCAAACCTAACAGTTTATGTACTATGTGTACCACCGTAGTATGTTATCCAACTGCAAAAATTGTTTGATAATATCATCATAGAACATAAATGTCACAACCCCCTCCCCACAAAGTGTACCCCTCCTAAGCTGAAAATGTGAGAAGGGAGATAATGACCCCCGAGTCCCGCCTCCAGTAGGCCTTGGGTTGGTGACTAGCACTGAGGGTATAGTAAACAAACAAATGGGAGGCATTATCCTCTAAGTTAACACATGTGGAAGAGAGAGATAAGATAGAAAACAACCAACTCCATCTCAAACATCAGTGTAAAAGAAATCCCATGTACACATATGTAATGACATGAAAAACTACTACAACTGAAAGGGAAAAACTACAAGTACCCAAAATAAAGTAAAAAAAACAGCAACCATGAAGCCCAAATAGCTCATGAAACCCCAAGCTAGTAGAAACCAGCTTGATCTCCAACCTCCTCTAAGTGACCTGAAAAACAATTTATATATACATAGGGAGAGTATAACTGTATACTTAGCAAGATCCTCCCTGAAGCCTCTCATGCAAAAGTAAAGAAATCATGATAAATCACAGTGAACAACAAGTGAAACAAACTCATCACCTAAATAGGTATACTATGTTTCTAGCCTCACCATGGATACTCTCACCATGTGTCGTGTACAAGAGTATATAATATAATAAAGAATATCAAGGGTACCCCGCTACTACTTCCCCACTGGTTTTCCACTTTTCCCCAACGTCGCATGTCCTAAGCATCTCTCTCCAAAAATGCTTGCCCACAAACACTTGGGCGAAGCACCACAACATGAACCTCGTGCAACAAACCCACCACGTCCATGTAAGCAAAGTAACCAGGTAGTTTTGGAAGCCACCACAGCTCGTATAACATGTATTATACCTTGGGTGTTATACCTCAAGCCATTACAGCCCATACAACGAGTTAGGTTCCTCAAGCCATCACGGCCTATACACGTTACACCTATAGTATTCCATGGGAAACTATATCGAGAATATACATTTTTGAATAACCACAAGCCATTACGTCCCTCTACACACATATATGGGGAAAACTAACCGATGTGCCAACCAGAACAAGTAACTACCAAGAGAAGAGAGTGGGGCCAAAGGGGGTAGTCATCCATCCATCCTCCCACCGGAATGTTGGGGAAAACACCCCCCCCCCAGGGATCAAAATCCCTGGGGTGTCAGTTTCCCAAACTGATGGGGTAGAGTAGTGTATAGAAACACAAAAGGTACAAAATATACTATAAATCACAACCACACTATAGCCATAACCTGGTCTTAGACACAACTGTAACTAATGTCTCTCGGACTCTCGACTGCCACTTCTAAGACTAGGTGTCCTATAGAACACAACCATTTAAAGAGATTAATTACATTACTTCATTACCTTTTTATCAGTTTCACTTTACGTTAATTAATTATTTAAACATTAATTAACCACTAACAATTTTCACATTATATTTCATTAGCATCAAACCCAAAGTACATTGTCCCTTTAAAATTGTAACCTCGACATTGCATCCCAACAAACTCCAACCCCATGGGTTAACATCATTTATTCAATTATTTATTTATATCATTACTTTCCCATATTCCCACTAATTCTAGAAAACCATTCTATGCTACTAAACACAAGGGGGCTCAACACGGTTAGTAGATGAAATGCCCATCGAGTCTTTGCTACCTATAGAAAGAGCATAGACCCATCCTCCCTTGAGAATCTAAACACGAAAATCACGGGGAATACCTCATGCGTCATTGCCTCTTTCAAAAGAAGGGTAAGATAGACCAGCTGCCTTGAGCAGTAGGAAAAGTAAAGCAGATAAACAACCAAAAAGATTCAATAAGAATCCAAACATTCACATCCAACCTATCTCATCATCCCTAGTGTCCTCCCTGACACCCATATGCTTAAACTGGTGCATCTCCCCACACTAGGAATCAACTGCTACCATAACCAGTAGGCCTCCTTACCCCCACATATCACAACACCCATCCAGGCTCACATCACAACACAATCAGTAGGAAAAAAACATTATATCAATTGGGCTCTTGGACCTTAAATAATCAACAGGGTAACTCAGAACCCTATAAGGAATTATATTTTATCAAAAAACTAGTTCTTTAATCCATCTTGGATTAACTGATTTATTATTCGTACGTTCCAACTTCGAGAAACCTAAACAGTAAGCTATCACAAATTGATTAAACATGCTTATGGTATCAATTTGATTAACATTAAATTACAACAAAAACAATTGGATTCATTCACGTGACTCTTTATCTTTAGCCAAAAGATTATTAATTAATTCTAGCTTTACATTCTTTACCAATTTCCATAAATAACGAAAATCTAAACAAGCAAGAAAAGATATCACATGATCTATAAAAATAAGAGGCAATAATATACCATCTATATCAATTTATTTATCCGGTTCAAATAATTATTAAGTCAATTCCATTGTGATCCAGTGGGATAAAACATTCTAACTATACAGTTGCATGTAAAAGAAAATAGAAGCAATAAATCCCCTACCTCAAATGGTTATTGACGTTCTTTATACGAGAACGAGCCACATAATGGGTTATGATCTCCTCCCCCATGAAAATTGTATCCACTAGAGGATGCAGAGACACGACCACACTAGTCAATACCCAAGAAAAGTCCATTTGGAACATGGACATAGCATTCCATAAAAGGGTAAGAGAAAATAGAAGGAGATTAACCCAAAATAATGATGATAGAACATACCTTATATTGAAGATTGATCGATATTTCTTGGTTGCATCAAAACAGAGGGGAACTGATCCAAGGAGGAAAGATTGATTGTGCAACTCCTATAGGATGGAATGAAAGGTCTAAACGTCTCATAGCTGAGTACAAGGAGGAAGAACTAGGGAGGAAGATATATCGTCCCTTTATAATATTTAATGGTGTAGTGGTTTAAGATACGCTGGATTTTCCATTAAAAGAGGATTGCATTAAACTGTGTGGTTTGACCAAGTAAAAGTATCCGGAGCCTTAGGGAAATTAATATATGAGTTATTGACTTTAAAATGGCCTTAGATCCCTTAAAACAAGGATTTAAATGCATTTTTATGTCAAAGGAAACGTCAAAGGGGTGAAACTATAGGAAGCTAGAAACACTATTCACGAACTCCAAATTTGGAAAAGGAAAAACACTATTCATGAACCTCACCATTGAAACCTCACCGTTGGAACCTCACCATTCTGGAAACACTGTTCATGAACCTCGCCATTGGAACCTCACCATTATGAAAACACTATTCATGAGCCTCACCGTTGGAACCTCAATGTTCTTGAAACATTGTTCATAAACCTCACCATTGGAACCTCGCCATTGGAACCTCACCATTCTGAAAACACTATTCATGAACCTCACCATTGAAACCTCGCCATTGAAACCTCACTGTTCTGGAAACATTGTTCATGAACTCAAAATTTGGAAAAGGAAAGAGGTCATTGTTGGAACCTCACCATTCTAGAAACACTATTCATGAACCTCACCGTTGGAACCTCACCATTATGGAAACACTGTTCATGAACTCAAAATTTGGAAAAGGAAAGAGGCTACAATTGGAACCTCGCCATTTTGGAAACACTGTTTAGGAACTCAAAATTTGGAAAAGGAAAGAGGTCACTATTGGAACCTCACCATTCTGGAAACACTCTTTATGAACTCAAAATTTGGCAAAGGAAATAGGCTATTGTTGGAACCTTACCATTGCATTGTTCACCTAAGGTTACCAATGACATTATTCATATAAGGCTATCGTTTCACTGTTCACCTAAGTATACTAATGAAACTGTTCACCTAAGGTTACTGATGATACTATTTACATAAGGATACCATTGCACTGTTCAACTAAGGCTACTGATGACATTGTTCACAAAAGGTTACCGATGACACTTTTCACATAAGGTTACCATTGCACTATTCACAGAAGGTTACCGTTCCACTGTTCACATAAGCCTACCGATAACACTATTAACTTAAGGTTGTCGATGCATTGTTCAGCTAAGATTACCGTTGTACTATTTACATAACTGTAAATTTAGAAAATTGTTGGGGATAAGTCACCTTGACATCCCGGAACACCTTAGACACCCGATTTTCGCAAAGGAATTAACCATAGAGGTCTGGTTCATTACATCAGATACCTCTCAAAACATTATCACCCTCAAGAATTCAAAACCAACCTAAAAGGGAACATAAAATAAGTCTAAACAACCACCCATCAAGATACCTCTCAAAAGAGAGCAAGCCAAAAGGAGCAACCAAATAAATCCATCTCATAAACACGAAAGGTCTATAACCCCAATGGGGGCATTGTTACATGAAAAGAGTTAAACATCAAACAACTCTGGGTATTGATCACGTATCTATGAATCATTTTCCCAGGTACTCTCCTTTATGCCACTATGTCTCCACAAGGCACAAACCAAGGGGATAGAATGCCAGCGCAACACCTTCTCTTTGTAGTCTTGGATCTCCATAGGTCGCTCCTCAAAGGTTGCATCATCATCAACATAAATCTCTCCCCAATCAATGACATGAGATTCATCATGAAGATAATGACGGAGCAATGATACATGAAAAACATCGTGTATCCGGCTCATCTATGGTGGAAGTTCTACTCGATACGCCACAGCTCCAACACGAGCTAACACCTTGAAATGCCCAAAAAACCGGGGATAAAGCTTACTCCCATGACCAAACCTTTGCTGCCCACAGTAGGGAGTCACCTTCAGAAACATGTGATCCCCAAAATCAAACTCTAAGGGTCTCCTCATTTGATCAGTAAATGATTTCTAATGATCTTGTGCTGTCTTCATCCTCTTAAGAATCACCTAAACCATCTCTGTTGTATTCTGTACTAGTTCCGGTCTGAGAATTACTGACTCTCCAACCCCAATCTAGCACAACATAGAATGGAAAGGTCATCCATACAAGGATTCATATGGCTCCATGCCGATGGTGGAGTGAAAATTATTTTTTTTAAGAGAACTCCACCTAGGGTAAGTGCCTTATCCATGAACCTCCAAAATCCAAGACACAAGAATGTAACATGTCTTTAAGAGTCTGGACGGTCCGCTCTGTCTAACCATCTGTCTAAGGTTGAAAAGTAGTGTTAATGCATATCTAAGAACCAAAATCATGTGGGAGACCTCTCCCCACTGTAGAGGGGAAACGAGGATCTCGATCAGAAATTATCGTCCTTGGGACTCCATAAAGTCTCACCACCTCCTCCAGATACTACCTTGAAAAAACATCCACTGATCTCAACACCTTGATCACTACGAAGTGGGCCAATTTTGTTAGATGATCCACTACCATCCAAATAGCATCATGTCCTCCCGAAGCTCAAGGTAAACCAGTAACAAAGTCCATTGAGATGTCCTCTCACTTCCACTAAGGAACATATTAACAGCTGGAGAAGAACACCAAGAACATGGTGTTTGGCCTTTACCTTTTGGAATATCAAACATCAAGACACAAACTCAGAAACTGCATGCTTTAGCCTAGGCCACCAAAACTGACTCCTCAAGGCTTGATACAACTTTATCACACTAGGATGCACCTCTAAAGGAGAACTATGGAACTCTCTGAGAACCGTCTCACACATTTCCAAAGGAACAAAAATACTTCCATGATACAATACTCAGTGGTGTTCATCCTCAGTCCAACCATAAGTGGCCTCACCACAAACAACTCGGTCTCTCCAGACCTCCACCTCTAGATCCCCCAATTGGGACTCTTCCACCTTCTGCATTAGAGATGACTGCACCGTCATCTGAAAAAGACAACCTCTTCCCCCAACTTCTCCCATATTAAGATGTAATGCTGACAGTTCTTCCATTACTCTCCATGAGTCACCAGATTTAAACACTGCATCACTATCTAACTTCCGACTCAATGCATCAGCTACAACATTCCCCTTTCCAGGTGTATATAATATTTTGAAGTTTTATTCCTGTAATAACTCCATCCACTGATGCAGTTGCAAGTTCAAGTCATGTTGGGAGAAAACATAACTCAAACTCTTATGATCAGTGAAAACCATAAAGCCCTCACCAATGTGGTAATGTATCCACAACTTCAGAGTAAACACCACGGATGCCAACTCAAGATCATGGGTGGAATAGTTACATTCATGGGGATGCAACTTCCGAGACCCATAAGAAACAACTGATCTCTACTACATCATAACACAGCCTAACCCTAGATGTGAAGCATCGTAGAAAACATCAAACTAAACTCCCTCTGATGGGATACAAAGAACTGGAGAACTTACTAACTTCTCCTTTAGATACTCGAAAGCTAACTAAAACTGATCAGTCCAAATGAACACATGATTATTCCTATTCAATGATGTCATAGGAGTTGCAACTCGAGAGAAATCGGTTATGAACCTCCTTTAGTAACCTGCGAGACCAAGGAAACTTCGCACCTTTGACACTGTCTTGGGGGCTTCCCAAGACACAACTTCTTCTATCTTCGATGGATCCATAGCTACTCCCTAATGGGACACAACATGACTGAAGAAATGGGATTCTCGAATCCAAAACTCACACTTCAACAACTTTCCAAATAGATAAAGTGGACCAAGAACTCCCAAAATGTCCTGTAGATGTTCTCCATGCTCTTCCTCAGACGTGGATTACACAAGGATTTCGTCGATGAAAATCACCACGAACTAGTCCAGGAACTCACAGAGCACAATGTTCATCAATCCCATGAACATATCTGGAGCATTTGTCACACCTAATGGCATTACAATGAACTCATAATGACCATTATGATAATGGAAAGCAGTCTTCGTGATATCCCCATCCTTCACATGCATCTGATGATATCCTGACTGCAAATTGATCTTTGAGAACCAACTTTCACCCTTCAGTTGATTGAATAAATCATCAATACATGGAAGACAATAGTGATTCTTCACTATCACTTTGTTTAAGTGATGATAATCGACACACAACCGCAAAATGTTGTCAACCTTCTTCACGAACAAAATTGGTGCACCCAACGATGACACACTCGGCCAAAAAAAACCGCATTGTAATAGACCATCAAGTTGTATACGTAACTCTCATAACTCATAGGGGTCCATCCTATATGGAGACAAAGAGATAGGAGACGCTCCTAGTTGTAGCTCAATCCCAAACTTGATCTCTCGTCTAGGGGGTAATGCTTCAACCTCTTCTGGAAAGACATCAGGTTACTCTTCTATGACCCCAAGAAACGCCAACTGCTAAACCTCTAAAGAACTCAGCATCATCTCATCCATCATGGATGATAAGGACATAACACACCTATGACCCATCTGAGGGTCTTGCTCTCTAACAAACACCACTGTCTCTCTATCTGCATCGAAGAACACAACCTACCTCCGGAAGAAATCCAAGATAGCCTGTAATTAATACAATCAAACCATGATGATGATGACATCATATGGTTGTATTCATAAACATAGGAAATCTCCCCAAGAGCGGTGTTTCCCCAACACTTGCTCATAGTCTCTACATACTTCAAACAAGTCAGCTCGGCCTCCAACTGGCATAGTCAATGCCAAGGGAACAGGAAGCCTCTCTACCTCAAGTCCCAAAGAATGGAAAAGGGTAGGTGATATGAAGGAGTGTGTCCCTCCTGAATAAAACAAGGCATACACTAAGGTAGAAAAAAAGAAAACAGTACCTCAAATGATGTCTGGTTCGCCTGGTGTTGGCAATGCTAAAGCAAGAAGCTGACCATGACCTCCTCCACGACCTCTCTGACCCTGATGAAAACCACCACCATGGCCACGCTCTACTCTCTGAGAACGGGGAGAATCACGGGGCTATCCTCGGCCTACCCCATCTACCCTCTACTGATCTAAAGCTGGTGCAACTTGATGCTATTGCCTCGGCTAGAACTGGCTCAACATAGGAACATGGAGCGGAAAACCTGATGCACAATGACTACTCTGAAAGGTTGGGCACTCTCGCTACTGATGACCTCGACCACCATAGGAAAAACAAGCGCCTGAAACCTTGGCATAGTCCTGAGAGCTACCACCCCTAGAGAAATGAGATGTTGAGGGCTGGGACCTACCCCCGGCTAAACAGAAACTCTTCTGCCCTGAAAACTAGGAACCCCATACCATAGCTCGTCTTCGTGAGGAATCATGAGTACTCCCCTCCCATGATGATCTGGTACTGTCCAATTTCCTCTCAATGACCTATGCCCTTTCTAGCACCTCAAGATATGTATTCAGCGTAAATGGGGTGACCTAGCATTGGATCTCTTGATACAAAGCCTCCTCAAAATGCCTCTCCCTTGCCTCCTCATCTGGAAAAAGGTCCAAAGAATATCGTAAAAGGTTCTGAAAATAGATTCCAAACTCTCTCACACCGGATCTCCCATGTCAAAGGGTAAGAAGCTCCTAGAGACTGGACACCTTTGTGGTCGAGGAAAGAAACTTAACTCTAAACTTGTCTCGGAACTCCTCCCATGAGATCGCTAACTCCTCAGGATCCCCGAGGAACAAGAACCACCATTGCCGCACTGCTCCACACAGAATTTTCACAACCAAGGAAACCCAGTGCTTCTTCCGAGCACGGATTGAACTAAAGCCTATCTCAACCTCCTCCAACCAGTCTTTTGTGACTGTATCTGAAACGGAGCCCTCATACTTCTACAGAATCTAGCATGGAAACTCTAAAACAGTCCTCCTCCAAGTGTTGTCATTGTCAACCTCTACCCAGCGGCGATCTGCTAGCACAGCCTGCTAGACATCTTCTATACAATCCTAACAAGGACGTCAACCTGGATCCATACCTGAAAAATATCAAATAGTTAGAGATCCTAAACCTGGAATATGGAAGACTTGGTATTAATTAATTAATTGTTTTCTTTTATTAATTTTAGGTTAACCTATCCCAAGGTCTAACTTTTCAAACACAGTAACAAAGAAGAATGATACATGATCCTTTCCTAGGTCTCTACCCTACAACTAGTATCACCTTGTTTAGTATCCATTGTAAACTTAAATTTTCATACATCATATCATAGGGGTACCTAAACGCCTATGTCTCAGCTGTTCTACACTATTTACATCACTTGCTAAACATGTCTGACATCGTTTCCTTACCAACCCATGCAACCTCACTTATTCCTAACACCAAACTCTATCCTATCCCTCCACCAGACCTTTGATACCACTCTGTCATGACCCCCTCCCCAAAAAGTGTACCCTTCCTGGGCTGCCAATGTGATAAGGGAGATAATGACCCCCGAGTCCCACCTACAGTAGGCCCCGGGTTTACGACTAGCACCGAGGGTATAATAAACACACAAATGGGAGGCATTAACCTCTAAGATAACACATGCGGAAGAGAGAGATAAGATAGACACTAACCAACTCCATCTCAAATAGCAATGTAAAATAAATCACAAGTACACATATGTATTTTCATGCAAAACTACAACAACTGAAAGGGGAAAACTACAAGTACCCAAAAGAAAGTAAAAACAACCGCAACCACGAATCCCAAACATATCATGTAACCCCAAGCTACTAGAAACCAGCATGATCTCCAACCTGCTCCAAGTGACCTGAAAAAAAATTATATATACATAGGTTGAGTATAATAGTATACTTAGCAGGATCCTCCCTGAAGCCTATCGTGCAAAAGTAATGAAAGCATGCTAAAGCACAGTGAACAACAAGTAAAACTAACTCATCGCCTAAACAGGTATACTAAGTTCCCATCCTCGCCATGGATACTCTCACAAAGTATCGCATACAAGAGTATATAATATAATAAATAATATCAGGCATACCCCACTACTACTTCCCCACTAGTTTTCCACTTTTCCCCAACGTCGCACGTCCTAAGCATCTCTCTCCAAAAAGGCTTGTCCGCAAACACCTGGGTGAAGCACCAAAATATGCACCTCATGCAACAAAACCAATAAGTCCATATAATAAAATTAACCATGTAGTTTCTGGGATCCACCACATCTTGTAAAACCTGTATCATACATCAGGTATTATACCTCAAGCCATTATAGCCCATACACCGAATAAGGATCCTCAAGCCATCACATCCTATACATGTTACACCTATAGTAGTCTATGGGAAACTATATCCAGAATATATGTGTGTGAATAACCACAATCCATTACATCCCTCTATACACATATATGGGGAAAACTAAATATTGTGCCAACCAGCACAAGTAACTACCAAGAGAAGAGAGCGGGGCCAAAGGGTGTAGTCATCCATCCATCCTCCCACTAGAATGTTGGGTAAAACACCCCCTGATTAGCCAATAAAAACACATATTTTGATTAAATTTTAAGGGTATTAAATGTTCATTTTTGATCTTATGGGCCTGAGTTAGTGGATTTTAATTTTGAACATCCATTCTCATCATTTGTGCACTTCATGCCTAATATGCACCAATTTAGGCCCAATGTTTCATCTGATTTTAAAGAATTTAACTATCCATATTTTAATTTGATATTTTTTTGAAATGGATATGCCCTTAATTATGAGCATTTTTTATTCAGGGATCAATGGATTATTCATAAAGGATGATGGAGATATTTGGCGATTAAAGGAAACAATTCTGAAGAAGGCAGATTGGATATCATCCCACTGATCGGACTTTGGGGCCCACAATACAAGCCCAATGAAGCCCAAAATTTATGGGAGACTAGAAGAAATATATATAGGAACAAATATTTCTTCTGGATCCAGTGCTAATTCGTCCAAAATGGTGGTGATTAAGGCGGACCAATTGGAAGATTCAATGTTGGGCCAAATTCTGCGGCCCAGAAAAACAGCCCACTATTTATATCATATCTCTCAAAAGAATTATTATTTTGGGATGAAATTTTAGAGTCTATTAGGGTACATCATGGGGTTAATTTAAGTATTCTATGGCCCAGTCCAATTCGGCCTTCTAGATGGTTCTTTCGGTGCTTCTGTTCGGTGTAGAAAGCTGGCTCCCACTTCGAGGCAAGAGTTGAAAAGTCTCTTATGCATTAAATGTCCACCCACCTTTCTCCAACAAAATTAATTAATGCACATGGGATGATGGGAGCTCGGACAAAGGCTTCCAAAATGCCTATTTAAGGCAGTATGGATGGATTATTTGAGCATCTTGGAGCTTTGTTTTGATTGTAATGTTATTATGCCAAATTGTCTTTGTAGCATTTTTCCTTCCCATGTAAGTTGTTCGAATCACCTTAGTTTTTAATAAAAGTTATTCTTCTTCTCTTGTTCTGTTCTTCCTCTTATCACCTTGATACCGTTGCCTTGAGGTGTGAATTTATTCACACCATCACTTGTTAATTTATTCACACAACGGTGGAGTGATCGTTTCATTGTTTTATTTTTCTTCTCCAATTCTGCTTCTTTAAGTCGACTTCCCGCTTCCATTTATTTAATAGCATAAATGGAGGGCTAAACCCTTATGGGTTGGTACTAGTGAGTTGCATGGGGAAGATTGGATGTTATTTTATGATCTAAAATTCTGTAATAATTTCATTAATTTAAGATTTCTATTTGATGATTAATTTTTTCTTCATCTTCACCAACTTTAACAATGACACATTTCGAGTGCTAGTACGATCCAATTCCTTGGAATGATCATTAAATTGATCCTATAAGTGCATTGGTGATTATCCTTGGAATTTTGTAGGGATTAAATTGGTGAATGATGTTGAGGAATTTTATCATTTTGTGGATACGTCTTGAATTAGTGAAATGATTGTTATAAGAAAATAAATGCATCCAATCTAACCCTAGTAACAACTTAGGATCAACTCATCTCCATTAATTGTTTTAGACTAAGTAAGTGTATGTTTTAATTTATTTTCTTTAAATTAAATCAGTAGTTATTCAAATAAAATCAATCCAAATAGCTGCCCACTCCATAGTCAAATCCTTCCAAAATCAGAGTGTCTCTAGGTTTCTTCTTCGGTCCCTGTGGATTTGACCCCTACCTGTACTACAACAACCGCATACCTGTAGGGTAAATTTGGGCGCAACCAAATTTTGGCACTATTTTCAGGGACCAAGTAAGTTCCTTAGACAAAAACCTTCTTTCATCACCCTCATTATTCTATTCTCACCCAAGATCTCTTATCTTTTCCCTTTCTCGCTTCTTTTCTTTTGGCGCATGTCCGCCTTCACCTGCGATAACTCAAATAGACTAGTTAGGGTGTAAAGTCATAGTATAGGGGAGTCAAGTACACCATTGGATCCTAATCTTCCTAATACCCCAGAGTTAAAGATTGAATCAATTTTAATGGAGGGTCTTCAAGTAAACCAACTAATAAACCCGGGTGGGAACCAAAATGGTAATCCAAATGAGGCAGCCCCAAATTTGGGGAATGCAGTCGATCAAACCATGAATGACTACCTTACACCTACCTGGAACAATGCACCCTCTTGCATTAGGCATGCTGCCCTAGGAGATGCCCACTATGTCTTTAAACCTCATGTCCTAAACCACCTTCCAACTTTCCATGGGATGGAGTCAGAAATGCCTTACCTTCATGTCAAGGAGTTCAAAGACATTGTTGAAACCATGTGCTAACCACATCAACTTGAGTCAGGTAAGATGAGGCTCTTTCTTTTCTCACTTAAGGATATAGAAAAGAACTGTTTAAATAATCTGAGACCTTCATCAATCCACACTTGGAACCAACTGCAAAGATAATTCTACAAGAAATAATTTCCCCACCACAAAACAATTGAACTTAAAAAGAGTATCCAAAACTTTTTTGAAAAAGAGGGAGAGTCATTCTATGAAACATGGGAGAGGTTCAAAGACACCCTAAACATGGTTCCACACCATGGTTTTTCTATTCCTGAAAAAGTAAGAATTTTCTATGAAGGTTTGGGCACAAGGAACAAACAATTCATTGACATGATGTGTAATGGTACCTTTAAAAACAAATCCCCAAATGATGCTTACAAGTATCTAGAAATCCTTGCTGAACAAAACCAAACATGGGGAACATCACCTTATTCTGAAAAGCCTCAAAGAACTGCTGGAATGAATACACTTAGAGAAGAGGAAAGCCTTAGGGCGAAACTTGCAGCACTCTTTAGGAAGGTTGAAGAGATAGACCATAGGAAAATCAATGAAATCCAAACTGTAGACCCTGTTTTCACAATCTGTGATAAACATGACCACAAAACAGACAACTGACCAACCATTCCATCCATCAAGGATGTTCTTTTAGGAGTACCACCTACTGAAGTCAATGCCCTAAACTTTCAAAATCCTCAATACCCAAACACATTCAACCCAAGGTATAATGACCACCCAGGCTTCCGATGGAAAGATAACCAACAACCTAGCCAACCAAAAGGACCAAACCCCTACCCTACACAAAATTTTCAAAACCATAACCAATTCCAACCACAACCAGTCCAATGCCAACATCCTCCAGTCCAATACCAGCAACCCATCCAACAACCAAAGTATCCCCCTGGGATAACCCAACCAACACAAGCCCCTTCCCAATCTGTCCCTCCCCCAATCCTTGAACAACTGTGCAAACAAATGGAAAGGATGAACTCATAAGTCTCTTCCCTTAAACAAGAACTTCAAACCATCAAAACTGGAAAGGCACCCATGCCCACACAGGCCATTCCACAATAATCATCAAGGGGAGAGACAAGTTGCACTCAAACAACTCATGAACAACTAAAGGCTGTGACAGTTTTGAGAAGTGGGAAATCAATTGAGAAACCTGAATAAATAGTTCAAAACCCACCTGAAGATTCAAAATCTAATGAAAATTCAAATGAAACACATAAACAAACTGAAGATACTAATAAAAATGTGAAAGAAACAACTCTTCAAAAAACAACCCGACAACCTGCCCCATTTCCTCAACGCGTGAGGGGGAAAACCAAGCCTGAATTGAGTGAAACATTGAGGGAAATATTCTCACAAGTCAAGTTGAAAATTACACTCCTTGATGCCATTCAAACCATTCCTACATACTCAAAATACCTTAAGGACCTCTGTACATTTAAACGGAAATTCTCACATAAGAACCAAGTCCTTCTGGTAGCAAATGTTAGCACAACAATCCAAGGAACCCTTCCTCCAAAGATGAAAGACCCAGGATGTCCTTACATAAATGTTGAACTATGAGAGAAAAAAGTTGTCAAATCCTTGTTTGATCTAGGAGCTAGTGTGAACCTCATTCCTTATGCTATGTATTGTCATTTAGGGCTCCAAGAACTCCAACCCACATCTGTCACTCTTCAACTTTCTGATCGTATAATTCGAGTTCCAAAGGGGATCTTAAAGGATGTTTTGGTGAAAGTTGAAAATTTCATTTACCTAGCTGACTTCATTGTTCTATACAATCACCCAAGCTTAGGTCCTAGGGAGCAAACCCCAATAATCCTTGGTCGTCCCTTCCTTGCAACAATCAACTCTGTTATCCGAGTCCGAAATGGGAACATGACCATCACCTTTGGAAACATGAGTCTAGACTTGAATATCTACAATGAAAACTCTCAAATTGGAGATGATGAAGAGATCTATGAGGTTAATTGGATAGGTAGTGTTGATGGTGAACTCAAGGAACATCAAGGAATTACGGAAGGATGTTTAAGTCAAGAAGAGATTGATTTTCTTTTTTCACATGAGGGAAATTTGTCTCCTTGGATTGAATCTCTTTCAGATTGCTCTATTGATGATTTTCTAGAATCACCAATCAATGATACCATGGGTGAAATCAATAACATCGAGTCCATACCCATTCATGAAACTACTCTAGCTAATTTAGTGGATGAAAATTCTTTTCACAAGGAACCAATTTTGTCAAGAAATCTGAACAAAGAAACTGAGTTCAATACAAAGTATCATCCTTTCTTGGAAAGTGATAACCACTCTGATCTTGAATTTAAGGTTTTATCTTCATCACTCAAGTATGCGTTCTTAGGGGACAATCAATCCTTTCTTGTTGTCATTTCTTCCTCTCTTGAATCCAATCATGAGAGGATGCTTCTAGATGTCCTTAGGAAACACAAAAAATCCATTGGATAGACCCTATCTGATATTCCTGGGATTAGCCCACTTATCGGGACTCATAGAATTGTTCTAGAATCCGATTCAAAGCCATGTCGTCAACCTCAGTGATGACTCAATCCTAATCTCATGGAAGTAGTGAGAAAAGAACTTTTGAAATTTTTAAAAGCTGGTATCATATATCCTATAGCTGAGAGTGAGTGGGTTAGCCCAATCCATGTGGTTCCAAAGAAGGCTGGAATCACAGTAATAACCAATAATGATGGAGAGATGCTTCCAACAAGGGTCAGTAGTGGCTGGAGAGTATGTATTGACTGTAGGAAACTCAACTCTTGTACCAAGAAAAACCATTTCCCCTTTCCCTTTATTGATCAAGTCCTCGAGCGAGTGGCGGGTCATCAATTCTACTGCTTCCTAGATGGATTATCAGGGTATAATCAAATCGAAGTCTCCTTATAGGATCAAGGAAAAACAACCTTCACCTGTCCATTCGGAACTTTTTCCTTCAAGCGCATGCCCTTTGGGTTATGTAATGCCCCTGGTACCTTCCAGCGGTGCATGATGGGAATATTCTCGGACATGGTGGGGGATTGTTTAGAGGTATTCATGGATTATTTCTCCATCTTTGGGGATACTTTTGAGGGATGCCTTCTAAATGTTGAAAAGGTTTTGTCAAGGTGTGAGGATAAGAATCTCATATTAAATTGGGAAAAATACCATTTCATGGAAAGGGAAGGACATGTTCTAGGTCATCTGGTATCTGGTAGAGGGATTGAAGTTGACAAAGCTAAGGTTGACATCATTAGTCACCTTCCCTCTCCTAAAACTATTAAGGAAGTGAGTTCCTTCTTAGGACATGCTGGTTTTTATAGAAGGTTCATTAGGAATTTTAGCTCTATTTCTCGACCACTTTGTGCTCTATTGGTAAAAGATGCTCCATTTTTATGGACAGAAAGTTGTGAGGAATCATTCTCTACACTAAAGTCAACTATTATATCTCCACATATCATGCAATCTCCAAATTGGAAACTTCCTTACGAGCTCATGTGTGATGCAAGTGACTTCGCTGTAGGGGCAGTCTTAGGACAATGGTGTGAGAAAAATCCATGTGTCATTGCCTATGCAAGAAAATATTTAAATGATGCACAAATAAACTACACCACCACTGAGAAAGAGCTGCTTGTTGTTGTCTTTGCCTTATAGAAATTCAGGTCTTATCTCTTAGGATCACCCATCATTGTCTTTACTGACCATTCATCCCTAAAATACCTTTTCCAAAAACAAGATGCCAAGGCTAGATTGATTAGGTGGGTCCTTCTTCTTCAAGAGTTCGATTTAACCATTAAGGATAAAAAGGGTGTTGAAAATATTGCAGCTGATCACCTCTCTAGGATGGAATTAAAAGACAACACACACCACCTCTCTGTGTCTGATTCATTTCCCGATGAGCACCTCTATTCAGTGAGTGATTTCCCTTGGTATGATGACATAGCAAACCGTTTGGTGACGAGTGACATTCCAAAATTCCTGGGGACCCAAGATAAGAGGAAATTCCTTTCTAATGTCAAACACTATGTGTTTGATGATCCTTACCTCTTCAAGTTATGTCCTGATCAAATCATCAGGAGATGTGTTCCCGAGTCTGAACAAGAGTCCATTCTAAAATTTTGTCATGGAGAGGCATGTGGAAGCCACTTTTGTACAAAGAAAACCACTGAAAAGGTCCTCCAAAGTGGTTTCTACTGGCCGAACCTCACTAAGGATTCCTTCGAATTCTGTAAATGTTGTCCTCAGTGTCAGCAATTAGGATCCATTTCCAAAAGGAATCAAATGCCCCTCACTCCCATCCTAGTCGTTGAAATCTTTGATTGTTGGGGAATTGATTTCATGGGACCCTTTCCAAACTCTAAGGGATACCTCTACATCCTCTTAACTGTTTATTATGTCTCAAAATGGGTTGAATCCATTCCCACTAAGACTAATGATCATCAAGTTGTGATCTGATTCCTAAAAGAGAATATCTTTTCTAGATTTGGAGTTCCGAGGGATATAATCAGTGATCGTGGAACCCATTTATATAATCGCCCATTCTCTTCACTCATGTCTAAGTATGGAATTTCTTATAAAGTTTCCACTGTGTACCATCCTCAAACCAATGGTCAAGCTGAGTTAGCAAATAGGGAGATTAAGAAAATTCTTGAAAAAATTGTCAACCCATCTAGGAAAGATTGGTCTGAGAAACTCTTGGACGATCTTTGGGCATATCTTACAGCATTCAAAATAATCCTAGGAATGTCACCATATAGGTTGGTTTATGGAAAATCATGTCATTTACCTGTTGAAATTGAGCATAAGGCATTTTGGGAAATCAAAAAAATAAATTTCGACATTTCTTTAGCCGAAGAAAAGAGGGAGTTAGATCTTAATGAACTTGAGGAACTTATGATGGAGGCTTATGAAAATTCAAGGATAAATAAAGCTAGAGTTCAAGCCTACCAATCTAGAAATATCAAATTCAAACAATTTGAACTGGGAAAACATGTGCTCTTGTATAGTTCAAAACTTCATTTACACCTGGGAAAGTTAAGGTCTAGATGGTCAGGTCCATTCATAGTGCATCATGTGTACCCCCATGGGGCAGTAGAGATTCAGGATCCCACAATTGGTAACATTTTTAAGGTCAAGGGTCCTAGGTTAAAACCATTCATTGAATCATTCAATAAACAGGAAATAGAGGTAGAGTTAACAGATCCAACCTATGAACCAGGAAATAATTGATAGAATTAGGATCTATGTCGGGCTAACAACGTTAAACAAAAGTGCTGCACGGGAGGCAACCCATGGTCTTCATGTTTCTAATCTTTGTGAATCATTTTTTTTTTCCTTCTTCTTCATTTTTTTATTTAAAAAAAAATTATAGACTGTTGACCTGTTCTTCTTTTATGAGTAAGTATGGGTATGAAAGGGGAGCACCGTATTCATCCCTTTCACGCGGTGTGATCCCTGAGTAATACCTTACCCATAAAATATAAAGAAGACAATGTATCATCAGTTTATTTTGTTTTATTTTATATTTTTTTAGGTATTTTTAAAAAAATAGATTGTTGAACTGTTCTTCTTTTATGAGTAAGGATGGGTATGAAAGGGGTGCACCGTATTCATCCATGTCACGTGGTGTGATCCCTGAGTAATACCTTACCCAGAAATTTAAGAGAAGACAATGTATCATCAGTTTATATTATTTGTACCTTTTTTTAGGTTAAAAAAAATACAAAAATATATATATATTAAAAAAATTTAAAGGCATGTCATAGGTCATTGGGAAAAGCTGGCCACAACCATCCAAGCCATTGGGAGATAAACCAGAACTGAAGGGAGACATGGGAATGTATTTTCAACATCAACCACCAGGTGACTTCATTCCATAATTTTCATTTTCAATGTCTTCGTTGAACTTCTATCCTTCCCCTTCTATGTTTCAATTCCATAAACACTGGGGACGGTGTTCTTCCAAGTTGGGGGGGAGATGAAAATGTGTGGAAGAAAAAATTTTATTAACCTTGAACATGATAACACACATTCCAAACTCTGAAATTGAATATCAAATAATTTTGCATGCCTTGATTCTGATTTTAATGCAAGTTTATGTTCATGTGCATAGATATTGGAAAGTGCGGTTGTCCGATGTGATTTTTCACTGTTATATTTTCATCCATTTAATAAAAAACACAATGCACGTCCTCTAGATTGTGGGGTTTTAGTTTGAGTTCTTGGGGACCCATAATAAATAGCATAGGATTGGCGAACATTTTAATTTTAACATGATTATTCAAAAAAAATCAATTGCGCGTAGAGCAATCAATTGACCTAATGTGTGACTTTCGGCACTTGGGGATCGTGACTCCATAGTTGTATGGCCCAGAGTTGGGCATTTTATCTCTATTTTGGGTAATTTGAATTTGTTTTTGATTGATTTAACTCGAGATTATGCCCGAGTATGTGAGCTTCACTTAGTGCCCTATGGTCTTTGAGCCTGGGAGTCATCGGCAAAGTCTTGCTACATGGGTTGACTCAATTGAGTTCAATTTCAATTACCATGGAAAAATTTCCAAAAAAAACCAAAAAAAAAGAAAATAAAAAAATGAGTACTCATCTTATTATTAAAATTTGATTGCTCCTAGCGCTTCCATCTTTTCTCCCTCGAATGGAAATGAACCCCCATGTCTATTGTGACGCACAACACTTCATCGTGCTTAATTGAATTTGGATGAAATATGGAAATGAATTTGAACAAAGAAATGGGATTGGGATTGAGATATGCCTATGGACATAGCTTGTTTTAAATGATTTTTAGGGGTTGCATAATTGTTTGGTATGTGATCTTTGGGTGAAAATGTGTATTAAAATGTTTTTGGAAAAGGTCATTTGAATTTCATTTTTGTGAGATATATTTTGCTCGGGACTAGAAAAACTCAAGTTGGGGGGTGTGATTAGCCAATAAAAACACCTATTTTGATTACATTTTAAGGGTATTAAATGTTCATTTTTGATCTTATGGGCCTGAGTTAGTGGATTTTAATTTTGAACATCCATTCTCATCATTTGTGCACTTCATGCCTAATATGCACCAATTTAGGCCCAATGTTTAATCTGATTTTAAAGAATTTAACTATACATATTTTAATTTAATATTTTTTTGAAATGGATATGCACTTAATTATGAACATTTTTTATTCAGGGATCAATGGATTATTCATAAAGGATGATGGAGATATTTGGAGATTAAAGGAAACAATTCTGAAGAAGGAAGATTGGATATCATCCCACTAATCGGACTTTGGGGCCCACAATACAATCCCAATGAAGCCCAAAATTAATGGTAGAATATAAGAAATATATAGGAACAAATAATTCTTCTGAATCCAGTGCTAATTCATCCAAAATGGTGGTGATTAAGGCGGACCAATTTGAAGATTCAATTCTGGGCCAAATTCTGTGGCCCAGAAAAACAGCCCACTATTTATATCATATCTATCTAACGGATTATTATTTTGGGCTGAAATTTTACAGTCTATTAGGGGATATCATGGGGTTAATTTAAGTATTCTATGGACCACTCCAATTCGGCCTTATATGTGGTGATTTCGGCGCTTCTGTTTGGTGTAGAAAGCTGGCTCTCACTTCGAAGCAAGAGTTGAAAAGTCTCTTATGCATTAAATGTCCACCCACCTTTCTCCAAAAAAAATTAATTAATGCACATGGGATGATGGAAGCTCGGCCAAAGGCTTACAAAATTCCTATTTAAGGCAGTAGGTATGGAGTATTTGATCATCTTGGATCTTTGTTTTGATTGTAATGTTATTATGCCAAATTGTCTTTGTAGCATTTTTCTTTCCCATGTAAGTTGTTCGAATCACCTTAGTTTTTAATAAAAGTTCTTCTTCTTCTCTTGTTATGTTCTTCCTATTATCACCTTGATACTGTTTCCTCAAGGTGTGAATTTATTCACACCAACACTTGTGAATTTATTCACACAACGGTGGAGTGATCGTTTCATTGTTTTATTTTTCTTCTCCAATTCTGCTTCTTTAAGTCGACTTCCCGCTTCCATTTATTTAATAGCATAAATGGAGGGCTAAAACCTTATGGGTTGGTCCTAAGGAGTTTAATGGGGTTGATTGGATGTTATTTTATGATCTAAAATTCAGTAATCATTTCATTAATTTAATATTTCCATTTGATGATTAATTTCTTCTTCATCTTCGCTAACTTTAACAATGACACATTTCGAGTGCTAGTACGATCCAATTCCTTGGAGTGATCATTAAATTGATCTTATAAGTGCATTGGTGATTAGCCTTGGAATTGTGTAGGGATTAAATTGGTGAATTATGTTGAGTAATTTTATCATTTTGTGGATACGTCTTGAATTAGTGAAATGATTGTTATAAGAAAATAAATGCATCCAATCTAACCCTAGTAACAACTTAGGATCAACTCATCTCCATTAATTATTTTAGACTAAGTAAGTGTATGTTTTAATTTATTTTCTTTAAATTAAATCATTAGTTATTCAAATAAAATCAATCCAAATAGTTGGCCACTCCATAGCCAAATCCTTCCAAAATCAGAGTGTCTCTAGGTTTCTTCTTCGGTCCCTGTGGATTCGACCCCTACCTGTACTACAACGACCGCATACCTGTAGGGTAAATTTGGGCACAACCCCCCCCCCCCCATGCTCAGAATCACTGGGGTGTCATTTTCCCTAACTAACGGGGTTGAGTAGTGTATAGAAACACAAAAATTACAGAATATACTATAGCTCACAACCACACTATGGTCATAACCTAGTCTTAGACACAAGTGAAGCTAACGTCTCTCGGACTCTCAGCTGCCACTTCTAATACTAGGTATCATATAAGCAAACAACCATTTAAAGAGATTAATTACATTACTTCATTCCGTTTTTATCAGTTTCACTTTATTTTAATTAATTACTTAAACATTAATTAACCATTAACAATTTCCACATTATATTTCATTAGCATCTCACCTAAAGTCTATTGTCCCTTTAAAATTGTAACCTCATAATTGCGTCCCAGAAACCTCCAACCCATTTCATCATCCTCGGTGTCCTCCCTAACACCCACATGCATAAAATGATGCATCTCGCCACTCTATGCATCAAATTTTTTCACAACCAGTTGGCCTCCCTTCCTACACATATCACAACAGCTATCCAGGCTCACATCACAACACAAGCAGTAGGAAAACAAACATCATATCAATTGGTCTCTTGGCCCTTAAACAATTAAGATGGTAACTCAGAACCCTATAAGGAATTATCTTTTATCAAACAACCAATTCTTTAATCCATCTTGGATTTACCGATTTATTATTCGTAGGTTCAAACTTTGGGAAACCTAAATAGTAAGCTATCACAAATTGATTAAACATGCTTACTGCGTCAATTTGATTAACATCAAATTACAACAACAAAAATCAGATTCATTCACATGCCTCTTTATCATTATCCAAACAATTATCAATTAATTTTGTCTTTACGTTATTTACCAATTTCCATCAAGAATGAAAAGCTAAACAAGAAAGCATAAATATCACACTATCTAGAAAAATAAGAGGCAATAACATACGATCGATGTCAATTTATTTATCCGGTTTAAATATTTATTAAGTAAATTCCATTGTGATCCAATGGGATAAAACATGATAACTATATAGTTGCACATAAAATAAAATATAAGCAACATATCTCCTACCTCAAATGGTTCTTGACGTTCTTTATAAGAGACCGAACTACACAAGAGGTTACAATCTCCTCCCACCATGACAACTGTATCCACCTAAGGATGCAGAGACACCACCACACTGTCAACACCCAAGAAAATTCCATTAGGAGCATGGAGATAGCTTTCTATAAAAGGGAGATGGAAAACAGAAGGAGATGAACCCAAAAGAATGAAGATAGAACATAACTTATATCGAAGATTGATCGATACTGCTTGGTTGCATCAAAACAGAGGGGAACCAATCCAAGGAGGAAAGTTTGATTGTGAAAATCCTATGGGATGGAATGAAATGTCCGAGCATATCACAGCCAAGAATAAGGAGGAATAACTAGGGAGGAAGATATATCGTCCCTTTAGAAGATTTAATGGAGCAGTGGTTTAAGATATGTTGGATTTTCCATTAAAATCATATTGCATTAAACCATGCGGTTTGACCAAGTAAAAGTATATCGAGCCTTAGGGAAATTAATATAGGTGTAATGGCCTTTAAATCGACCTTATAGTCCTTAAAACAAGGCTTTAAATTTATTTTACATCAAAGGAAACGTCAAAGGGGTGAAACTATAGGAAGTTGGAAACACTGTTCACGAACTCGAATTTTTGAAAAGGAAAAACATTGTTCATGAATGTCACCATTGAAACCTCACCATTCTAGAAAAACTATTCATAAACCTCGCCATTAGAACCTCATCGTTCTAGAAACACTTTTCATGAACCGCACTATTGAAACCTCACCGTTAGAACCTCACTGTTCTGGAAACACTGTTTATGAAACTCACCGTTGGAACCTCACCATTGGAACCTCACCGTTCTGGAAACACTATTCATGAACCTCACTATTGGAACCTCACTGTTCTGGAAACACTCTTCATGAACTCAAAATTGGCAAAGGAAATAGGTCACCATTGGAAACTCACCGTTCTGGAAACACTATTCATGAACTCAAAATTTGGAAAAGGAAAGAGGATACCATTGGAACCTCACTGTTTTGGAAACACTATTTATAAAATCAAAAATTGGAAAAGGAAAGAAGTCACCGTTGGAACCTCACATTTCTAGAAACACTATTCATAAACTCAAAATTTGGAAAAGGAAAGAGGCTATCATTGGAACCTCGCCGTTATACTTTTCACCTAAGTTTACTGATGACATTGTTCACATAAGGCTATCGTTGCACTATTCACCTAAGGCTACCAATGACATTGTTTACCTAAGGTTACTGATGACACTGTTCACATAAGACTACCATTACATTGTTCACCAAAGGATATCGATGACACTGTTCACATAAGGTTAGTGATGACATTGTTCACATAAGGTTACTGTTTCACTGTTCACAGAAGGTTACCATTGCACTGTTCACATAAGCCTACTGATGACATTGTTCACCTAAGGCTACCGACGCACAGTTCACCTAAGGTTACCATTGCACTATTCACATAATTGTAAATTTGGAAAATTGTTGGGGATAAGCCACCTTGACCTCTCAAAACACCTCAAATGCTAGATTTTCACAAACGAATGGACCATAGAGGTCCGAGATATTATAATAAATATTATCATCATAGCAGGGAAATGTTTTGACCTTATCAATGTGACTTATACACTAGGATATTATTACATTAGAGTCATAAATAATATTAAAAAAATATGTAATAAGAAGTTTTATTAATATTAAATACTTCGAATATTCATGTAATCAAATTAAAAATAGTTGGTCCTGGGAAAAAAATCCAAAAAACTCTGACATGGACTAGATCCAACTACCTATGACCTTTAGTCTACTATACCTCACATGATATTCATGTTTCTACTTAGTCAAGGTTTTGTCTAAGGGGTCCACTATATTGTCTTTCGTGGAAATAATACTCATTGAAACATCACCTCTCTGAGAAAAAACCATCAAGAGATGACACGCATGAAGTATGCGCTTCATCTGCTGATGTGAACTTGGATCTTTTTCAAGAACCACCATTGTAGTATTATCACAATAGAGTGTGATAATATCTTTGTTGATAGGTACCACATCAATATCTTAGACAAAGTTATACATCTATACTACTTATTTAGCTACCTTAGGAGCTTAAATATACTCAAAATCTACTATAGAATCTACAACCATATCCTACTTTGATCTCTTCCAGCTTACAACACCTCCATTCAAATTGAAGATGCATCCTATTTGTGACTTCACGTCATCTTGATCAGTTTGGAAACAAACATTTGCATATCCTATGATGACAAGTTCCTCATCTCCTCCATAAAATAGGAACATATCCTTAGGTTATATCAAATACTTAAGGATATTCTTTACTTCAATCCAATGGTGGTCGTCGGGGTCATCTTGATATCTTCCTACCATACTTATTCCATAGGTGACATCTATTATAGTAAATAGCATAGCATACATGACTAACCAAATCGATGATCCATATGGAATTATTTTCATTATTTTTCTTTCCTTATGTGTCTGAAGATAAATTTTCCTAGAAATACAAATGCCATGTGATGATGGAAATAATCCCCTCTTGGATTGTTCCATACTAAATCTCTTAGATATCTTTTCAATGTATTCACTTTGAATCTGTCACATAAACCTCTTGGATCTATCATGATGGATCTTGATACCAAGAATATATATTGCCTCACTCAAGTCCTTTATAGAGAATCATTTATTCAACCATGCCTTAACTGACTGTAAGATTTGTATTTCATTTCCAATGAGTAATATGTCATCAAAATATACTATTAAAAAGTGATTTCACTCCCACTAAATAGTTTATAGACACAAGGATCACATTTGTTCTTTATGAAACCAATTTTCATTATAGCCTCAAAAAAATGAATGTTCTATGACCTAGAGGCTTGCTTTAATCCATAAATGGATCTTTTCAACTTGGATGCCTTATTGACATCCTTTGGAGTCACAAAGACTTTGGGATGCGTCATGTAGACATATTCATAAAGGTTCTTATTAAGTAAGGTAATTTTGACATCCATTTTCCAAATCTTATAATCATATAAATATACAATGGAAATTATAATTATGATAGATTTTAGCATTTCAACTGGTGAAAAAGGTTTCATCATAGTAAATTCCTTCACATTATTTAAACCATTTTGAAACCAATCATGCCTTATAGGTATTGAATTATCCTTCCATTTCCAGTTTCTTCTTGAATACCCATTTGAAACCAATAAGATTTATATCTATTGGAGGTCCTACCAAAATCCAAACCTAGTTTTGGTACATGGAATCCATTTCAGAATTCAGGGATTCTAACCACTTTGTAAAATCTATGTCACTTACTACTTCCTTGTAGGTTAAAGTATAATTTTTATCAACTAATAATGTGTCACCATCCTTAGTGACTATAAAACCATATCCTTCTAGTTCTCTAACCTCTCTAATACTCCTAAACTGTAATTGTGTCTCTGGAAGAATCTATTCTTCAATGGGACTTTATGGAATTTTTTCCTGTGCCAACTCTTATGTATCTTAATCATGGACTTCATCGAAGTCTATCTTGCTCCTACTATATCTTTTAGATATAATATCCTCCTCAATAAATGTGGGATATCTATCAACCAAAACCTTTTTGTCTAAATTATTTTATAGGTAGTATCCCTTTGTTTATTTAGTATATCTTATAAGGATACACTTTGTGCCTTAGGGTGAAAGCTTGTTACTTTAAGAGGAATTAAAAAATGTTTGTAACCCCACACATGTAAATAAGACAACATGGGTTTATTTCCATTCCATAATTGGAATGATATATCTATTTATTTAGTTGGCACTTGGTTTAGTATGTATGTTGTTGTTTGTAAAGTGTATCCACAGAAGGATAATGGAAGACTCGCATGACTCATCATTGATCACACTATATCCAATAAGGTGTAGTTACTCCTTTCACTTACACCATTCCACTTAGGTGTTTAAGGAGGATTGATTTGAGATAAAATCCAAAAAACCCATATATAATCAATGAAGTCTTCATTAAGATAATCTCCACCATAAACTAAGAAAATTTTCTTAATCTTCTTACCAATTTGGTTCTCAATTCATTCTTGTATTCCATAAATGTATCATAATAATCTAACTTATACCTCATTAAGTATACATATCCATATCTACTAAAATCATCAGTAAAAGAAATGAATTATGAGTACCCTCCCCTTTCTTTAATAGGAAACGGTCCGCACACATCAGTATTAAATAACTAAAGAAGATCTTTAGCCCTTTCACATTTCTCACTAAATAGAGCTTTGGTCGTTTTTCCTTGTAATAATGTGTTACATACACCAAGTGGTTTTAGTTTAAAATAATATAAATATCCATCTTTATAACGACCCATACTTTACATACATTGTTAATACTTCAAAATTGAATCACACTTATTACAACATATGACAAAACCACAAAGGACCGTATAGGTATAGTGTCTTTAGAAACTGGGAAACATAAACAACTGGTTCATAAATCTTCTATAGTGTCTCCCATTTATTTCATCATATCTAGGGTCCCTTTTAGCATATTCTACTTAATATCCATCTTCCTGACCTGGGGAAAAGAAAACATAAAAGGGTGAGCTCAAATGCTCAGCAAGGGCAAATAAAGGAAATAAAAATCATATCATATCTTTTTGAAAATCAAAACCTGCAAGAGAGATCATAATATCTTATCATGGAATAAATCATAGAAGTGAAAATGAGATCCCCATAATCATAACATAAGACTTGAAACTTTGTGGCATGCACACATAATCATGGAAAATCATTTCTTGTTAGTCATGACTCATTGCCAAGACTATCTTAGTGGACAAAGTCCCTTTCTGAACCGAGTTCACTCCTCGTTTTAGTCCTGTATCACTGAACCGGTATAACCTACCGTTCCAGCCCTGTCTATCTCATGAGATATAAAATCCTTACCCAATGCATTGGAGGGAGATATAGGTCCCACCCATCTTATAATGAATCCTTTCTTATGTGTGCCACATAATCATAAAACATACATCATCGCATAACACATGTAACAAAAATGGGATTCTTGAAACATCATGACATCATAAATAAATTCATATAAGATAAAGGAATTCATAAAAATAATTCCATCACAACACGATCAAATCAATTTGATAATAGGGATAAAAACAGAACCCTTTATTATCTTAGATGGAAAATAATTTTGATAAAATACTTAAACTCCATTCTTGAGGAAAATATCCTTTCTACTTCAAAAACACTTTTCTTTTCTTAACATGTCATACAATTATAAACTAAAAGAAGTTGATTAAAAATAAACTTGAAAACTTATAAAGGAAGCTTCTTTGAAATAATGTTTTAAGAATCCATTCATGCCGTATAAGTTAAAAAAAACATTCTTTGTACTTTTGTCGGAAAAGTCAAAAAAGTACCTCGTACAAAAAAACGACAAAAGATTCCTTTCATATTCTTTACTAAACACCCACCGAAGGGTAAAATTGGATTTAAACTATTGTAAGTGGATGGAAACAATATTACATATTTAGGGAACATGGATGTGGATGATAAAATACACCCCAGTAATTACCAAAGTAAAAACAATCTCGGATAAAAGTGAGATTGTGATATTTCCCTTACCTTAGGTCCGATTTGCTTTGTTCGTGTCCGAAGCTCCTGTATAATGGTTTAAATAATGTTATTGACTTATTCCAGAATCATACATATTGATATGATATCATATATGGTCATATTATTAGCTTCTTGTTAGTAATATTTCATTGTTACTTGTTACTCGGGTCTTTATAACTTTTTGTTCTTATGCGTGTTTTGTCGAATAAATTCTTATTCTTATATTTAGGTTATAGATACTTCATTTCCAGAATGGTATTAGTGTATTATATACCATATTCATTCAATTCATTTATATAATCATTATGAAATGAAGATCATGTAGAACGAGTCGCATCACATCGTGGAGACGGTATTCCGTACGTACGCACGAGTGATGATATCGTTCCTATGATCGTGGAATTGTATTGGAGTATATATATATATTATTTCAGTATCAATATTACTTCATAATAATCATATATAGTTACTCATTACACCATTATACCCATCCTTGTAAGGTGATGGTGGAAAATAGATTACACCACGGCGTGGAGACGGTATTCCGTACGTACGCACGCGCGGTGATTTCATTTTTCCGTAGGATGGATAGAAGGTGAATTAGGGTTGTTTCATATTTATAATAACATATAAGTATGTAAGTAATACTGATGTTATTACTTTGTCATGAAACAACTAAAGAAGAAGAAGTTGAAGACGAAAGAAATTGAAAAGATCGGTAATGGATATTACCTCTTCTTTGGAACGCCTCTTTGAATCCTCCACTTAGGGAACTAATATTGGTCTTTGAAGAATACCAGGACCTCTAGGATTATTCTAGGGAAGTGGAGAGGAGATAATGTCAGGGGTTGGCCGAGCTTGAGTGCTCAAATTGGTGTGAGGAGGAGGGGGAGGAGGTGCCCTTTTATAAGGGAGGAGAGGGGCACCTTAGGAAAATCTCAAAATATTATTTTATATTAGAGTCAAAATCGGTTTATAATGGTTCCAAAGGGTATTATTTCGAAGCTAAAGTGGGGATGGGTCGAAATCCTATCAACCAATAGGATTTAGACAAGTTTAGGGTATTATTTTAACCTTATCAATTAGATTTAACTCTAAGTTAATTAATTTAACTTTTACCGTGTCTTTTTTTTTTCTTTCACTATATGGTTAATACACTTACTATAACATGTCAAACGAACCCCAAATTGTTTATTATTAATATATATATCCTTATCTAAGTCATTTGGCCGAACCTTAGATTTTTAGGAATAAAATAACAATTAGTAATATAATATTTTATTTAAAAACTATTTTGTGTCAATTTTGACACTATTTGATATATGATTTTTGTGAAAGTCATAACAGAATTATATGTTCGAACCAAGTTGATTAAATCAACAATAATATATCATAGTAACCTATAAAATTAGTGGAATTCATAAAAAGTCTCAAATTACATTTATTTTGGTGTTTATAACATCAATTATGTCAATATTTCATTAATAAGATAATTACTGCATCATCTTTGTGTCATAAATAAATTAAATTATTTGATGTCTAAAAATTACAAATAAAATATCATCATGTAGGAAATCTTTTTAGCTTTCTAATGAATATTTACAATTGAATTTATCTTATGTATAACCCCATATTAAAAATGATTTACTTATTAAACTTTGATTTTAACTATTTTAACCCTTCTTTAAATAAATAAATAATAAATGTCCTAATCTAATCCAAGTGGGCCTAAATGGTCATCTTTTATTTCTAAGTTTGTTTTTGGTCGAATTACACTTGTCCAATAGAATTAGGACATGTGTTAGGGTAATATTAATATCATATTTACCCTTAGTTACCCTATTTACTATCAACCGCGGTAAAAAAAAGTAAAAAGTTACTATTCACCAAAAAATTATTTTCATCTCATTGAACCACATTTTAGTCCTTGATATTAACCGTGTCTCTCGGATTTTCGAAATTCCATTCACAGAAGCGGTAAAATTAAGTTTTATGCAAAATTCAGTTTTTTAACCTACCACTTAGTGGTTTCACTATTCATCAAAAATTGAAAGTTTTCAGAAAAATACCAAAATTTCACCCTAGGCTAATTTCGATATTCTGAGTCCAAAAATGAAGTCCATTTTGAAAAATAAAATTTATAAAATTTCAAAAATTGGTTATTACTATTCATAACGGCTAGTTTTAATAGCATATTGTTGTTTAGTGAAACTCGGTATTGCGTACGACGCAAGCTATCGAGGAAGGTTGCGATTGCGTGTAAAGCAAGCCAAGCAAGTGTTGTGTAGAAAAAGATTCCTTTGATGATTTATATAACATAAAAGTCTCGGGTGTTACATTCTACCCCCCTTAAAAAGAATTTCGCCCTCGAAATTCGTCACTTTGTAACAAACAGATGAGGATACTTCTCCTTCATCATATCCTCAAGCTCCCATGTAGCTTCTTCAAGTTGGTGGTTCCTCCATAAAACTTTCACCAATCGAGTGATCTTGTTTCCTAGGACTTTTTCGCTACGATCCAGAATCTCTATCGGTTGTTCTTCATAAGAAAGATCTTGCTCCAGCGGTACAACTTCTGAGCTGAGTACATGTGAAGGATCTGGTATGTACTTTCTCAGGAGAGATACATGGAACACATCGTGAACTTGAGAGAGATTCGGTGGAAGCGCCAATCGGTAAGCTACCTTCCCAACACGATCCAGTATTTCGAAAGGACCGATATATCTAGGGCTCAACTTCCCCTTCTTTCCAAATCTCATAACCCTCTTCCAGGGAGATATTCGTAAGAACACTTTATCACCCACTTCAAACTCTAGGTCTTTTCTTCGGTTGTCGGCATAACTTTTCTGTCGACTCTGAGCTGCTCTTATGTGTTGTTGAATAGATCTGACATTTTCTGCCATTTCATCAACGAGATCAGGTCCTAATAGCTTTCTTTCCCCAACTTCATCCCAGCAAGTTGGAGTCCTGCATTTCTTTCCATAGAGAGCTTCATAAGGAGCCATCTGAATACTGGAGTGAAAGCTATTATTATAAGAAAATTCTACCAAAGGTAGGTGTTGATCCCAACCTCCTTTGAAATCCATAGAGCAAGCTCTCAACATATCTTCTAGGGTTTGAATTGTTCTCTCAGACTGACCGTCTGTCTGGGGATGATAAGCAGTGCTGAAACTCAACTCTGTATCCAGAGTATGTTGAAGACTTCGCCAGAACTTCGAGGTAAATCTCGGATCCCGATCAGATATAATATAAAGTGGTACTCCATGTAATCTTACCACTTCCTTTACATATATCCTGGCAAGCTGATCTAGAGAGAAATCCTCTCTAATAGCAATGAAG
Organism: Viscum album; assembly: GCA_963277665.1. Taxonomy (NCBI): domain Eukaryota; kingdom Viridiplantae; phylum Streptophyta; class Magnoliopsida; order Santalales; family Viscaceae; genus Viscum; species Viscum album. The sequence continues at coordinate 1,054,252,554 of OY728133.1, read as the reverse complement.
TGTGCAGACTTTGTAAGACGATCAACTATGACCCAGATAGCATTATTGCCTTTGGATGTTTTAGGAAGTCCTGTGACAAAGTCCATAGTGATGTTTTCCCATTTCTATTCGGGTATGGGTAATGGTTGTAACATCCCCTTAGACTTCTGTCTCTCAGATTTAACTTGTTGACAAACCAAGCATCGAGAGACATATTCAGCAACATCTCTTTTTATGCCATCCCACCAGAAGTACTCTTTCAGGTCCCTATACATCTTCGTGCTTCCAGGATGAATAGAGAATGAAGAACTATGAGCCTCATCCAGCAGCTCCTTCTTTAATTCGGGGATGGGAGGAACACAAACCCGATTCTTGAACTTTATTATCCCATCACAATCAAGGTTGAATTCAGGAACATTTCTAACCTTCTTTTGTAACTGGACATCTTCTTTCTGTGCTTCTTTAATCTTCACATGTATAGATGGTTGAACATTCATTTGAGAAAGATAAGATTTTTCCCCTTGCATTATAATTCTAAGATCCATCCTTTGTAAATCCATAAATATTGGATCTTTTGTGATCCTCATCATGGATAAACTAGCATGGTCTTGTTGACTTAATGCATCTGCCACCTTGTTTGCTTTCCCAGGGTGATAATGGATTGAGCAGTCATAATCCTTAATCAGCTCCAACCATCTTCTTTGACGCATATTCAACTCCTTTTGTGTGAAAATATAATTTAAACTTTTATGATCAGTATAAATATCACACCTTTCACCATAAAGGTAATGCCTCCAAATTTTTAATGCAAAGATTACCACAGCCAACTCCAAATCATGTGTTGGGTAATTTTGCTCATGGATTTTCAACTGTCGTGAGGCATAAGCTATCACCATATCATTTTGCATAAGAACACACCCCAATCCCTTCTTGGATGCATCACTGTAGATCACAAACCTTTCTCCACTACAAGGCAGTGTGAGCACAGGTGCACTGGATAACCTTCTTTTCAGCTCCTTGAAATTCTCTTCACATTCCTCTGTCCAGACAAACTTAACTCCTTTCCGAGTCAACTTGGTCAGTGGATTAGATAATCGTGAAAAATCTTTTACAAAACGTCGATAATATCCAGCCAAACCAAGAAAACTTCGAATCTCAGTTACTGTTGTTGGTCTCGACCATCTTTCGATAACCTCTATTTTTGATGGATCCACAGATATCCCCTCTTTTGAGATTATGTGACCCAAAAATGAAACTTTTTGAAGCCAAAATTCACACTTGGTAAATTTGGCATAAAGCTTCTCCTTTCTCAGGGTATTCAATATAATTCTCAAGTGATCTTCATGCTCTTCCTTGCTCTTTGAATAGACAAGAATATCGTCAATAAAGACTACCACAAATTGATCAAGATAGTCTCTAAAGACTCTATTCATTAGATCCATGAAGATAGCAGGGGCATTAGTAAGACCAAATGGCATCACTATAAATTCATAGTGTCCATACCTTGTACGGAAAGCCGTCTTTGGTATATCCTCCCTTTTGACCCTTAATTGATGATACCCTGAACGAAGATCAATCTTGGAAAAGTATTGAGCTCCGCGTAGTTGGTCAAATAAGTCATCAATGCGTGGGAGAGGATATTTGTTCTTGATAGTGATCTTGTTAAGTTCTCGATAATCAATGCAGAGTCTCATTGATCCATCTTTCTTCTTAACAAATAGAACAGGTGCTCCCCAAGGTGACGCACTAGGGCGTATGAATCCCTTATCAAGATTCTCTTGGAGTTGCTTCTTCAATTCCTGCAACTCAATTGGGGCCATTCTATAAGGTGTCTTTGAAATAGGCAAAGCACCCGGTACGAGTTCTATTGAAAACTCAACTTCACGATTTGGTGGAAGACCCGGTAATTCCTCCGGAAAGACATCATCAAACTCCTGTACGATAGGCATATTCTTAATCGTGAGTTTCTCACCAACCATTTGAGATAAATAACCTTCATTTAGTGGAATCAATACCCATAAGATGGAAGAAATTTCCACTGGAAGGTTATGTTCATCCTTGCATTGATATACGATCGTAGATTGATCTGGAATATGAAATGTGACTTCCCTTCTTTGGCAATTGATATGAGCTCCATGTAGAGAAAGCCAATCCATGCCAAGAATCACATCAAATTCCACTAAAGGAAGGATCACAAGATTTGCAGGAAGCACTTTCCCACAAACTTTGATCGGAGAAGAATTATAAACTTCTGATGCGACTGTTGTGCCATTAGGTGTTGTCACAGCTAACTCAACATCTAATTGTTGAGGTAATACGGTGATACCCTTAGAAAATTCTTTAGAAATAAAAGAGTGGGTGGATCCAGAATCAAATAAAACATTTGCTACTTTAGAGTGGATGGTAAGTGTACCTTTCACCACATCGTTATCGTACTCCACATCGCTGATAGAAATTGCATGTGACTTTCCTTTGTCTTTAGCCTTAAGAGTTTGTTGACGTCGACCATCATCATCAACCCTTGGATTTGGGCATTGATTGGCATAATGCCCCATCTCCTTGCACTTGAAACATTGAAGTGTAGTAGGTTCATTCTATGTATCCCTTCCTTTGTTTGCATCATTGGACATCTTCTTCCCATTATCACGGCATTCAAATGCCCGATGACCTTCCTTTCCACATTTAAAACATTTACTTGTCCCTTTAAGACAACTCCCTCCATGTTTCTTTCCACACTTTGAGCATAAGGGAAAGCTCATATTCTTTTCAGTTTGCTCATTAGATTTTCCTTTGAATTCCATCTTCCTTTTCTTATCAAACCCATGTGACTGATGGGTTACTCCAATCTCCATCTCGACTTTGAGAGCACATCGAACGATTTCCTCGTAGCTATTGAAGTCCCTTATGGCTAACGCCCTTCGAAGACTTGGTTTTAAGCCACTAAAGAATCGATCGATCTTAATCTCAGGTTGGATAATAATACCAGAAGCGTACCTTGCAAGTCTTTTAAAATTTGCTTCATAGGTACCAACAGATTCATCATCCCTTTGCTTCAGTTCAAGAAACTCTTTCTCCATCTTTGTTTGGAGAATACGAGGGAAGTACTTATTGAAAAATAAGTTCTTGAACTCGTCCCATTCCATAGACTCAATTTCATCCCTTTGCCTCGTATTCTTAACAAGATTCCACCATTGATCAGCATCTCCTTCCAAACGATACACTGCTAGGATGACTTTATCATGTTCAGAACATTGAAGAACTGAAAATATCTTTTCAGTAGTACTAATCCATTGTTCAGGAACTAATGGATCAGTAGACCCGCTGAAAGAAGGTGGACGCTGCCTCATGAAGGATTCAACAGAATGTTGCTCCCTCCTTTGCTCGTTTGGAAATCCTGCATGATTCATAGCTTGAGAAAGTTGTGTGATCATGGCTACAAGATTTTGCATTCCAGCTCCCATATCGTTTGGTTGCTCAGGGGGACAATCATTGCATTGCCCATCGCATTCCGCATTAACACGGTTCCTTCGGGTTCCAGCCATTGACTAAAACCAAGAAGAATAGTGTGAGCAACACTAATTATAATAGGAAACCACATAATTCAAGAATAAAATTTTCATGCTTAAGGTCTTATCCTAGGTTATTCATGGTCATTTCTAAGATTGTGTTCTATGCTTAGACTTATCCTTAGGGTTCTTACTAAGGCTTTCGCATCCTAGTTTCCAAAGGTTGACTATACCTTTCCTCTGATACCAACTATAACGACCCATACTTTACATAAATTGTTAATACTTCAAAATTGAAGCACACTTATTACAACATATGACAAAACCACAAAGGACCGTATAGGTATAGTGTCTTTAGAAACTGGGAAACATAAACAACTGGTTCATAAATCTTCTATAGTGTATCCCATTTATTTCATCATATCTAGGGTCCCTTTTAGCATATTCTACTTAATATCCATCTTCCTGACCTGGGGAAAAGAAAACATAAAAGGGTGAGCTCAAATGCTCAGCAAGGGCAAATAAAGGAAATAAAAATCATATCATATCTTTTTGAAAATCAAAACCTGCAAGAGAGATCATAATATCTTATCATGGAATAAATCATAGAAGTGAAAATGAGATACCCATAATCATAACATAAGACTTGAAACTTTGTGGCATGCACACATAATCATGGAAAATCATTTCTTGTTAGTCATGACTCATTGCCAAGACTATCTTAGTGGACAAAGTCCCTTTCTGAACCGAGTTCACTCCTCGTTTCAGTCCTGTATCACTGAACCGGTATAACCTACCGTTCCAGCCCTGTCTATCTCATGAGATATAAAATCTTTACCCAATGCATTGGAGGGAGATATAGGTCCCACCCATCTTATAATGAATCCTTTCTTATGTGTGCCACATAATCATAAAACATACATCATCGCATAACACATGTAACAAAAATGGGATTCTTGAAACATCATGACATCATAAATAAATTCATATAAGATAAAGGAATTCATAAAAATAATTCCATCACAACACGATCAAATCAATGTAATAATAGGGATAAAAACAGAACACTTTATTATCTTAGATGGAAAATAATTTTGATAAAATACTTAAACTCCATTCTTGAGGAAAATATCCTTTCTACTTCAAAAACACTTTTCTTTTCTTAACATGTCATACAATTATAAACTAAAAGAAGTTGATTAAAAATAAACTTGAAAACTTATAAAGGAAGCTTCTTTGAAATAATGTTTTAAGAATCCATTCATGCCGTATAAGTTAAAAAAACATTCTTTGTACTTTTGTCGGAAAAGTCAAAAAAGTACCTCGTACAAAAAAAACGACAAAAGATTCCTTTCATATTCTTTACTAAACACTCACCGAAGGGTAAAATTGGATTTAAACTATTTTAAGTGGATGGAAACAATATTACATATTTAGGGAACATGGATGTGGATGATAAAATACACCCCAGTAATTACCAAAGTAAAAACAATCTCGGATAAAAGTGAGATTGTGATATTTCCCTTACCTTAGGTCTGATTTGCTTTGTTCGTGTCCGAAGCTCCTGTATAATGGTTTAAATAAGGTTATTGACTTATTCCAGAATCATACATATTGATATGATATCATATATGGTCATATTATTAGCTTCTTGTTAGTAATATTTCATTGTTACTTGTTACTCGGGTCTTTATAACTTTTTATTCTTATGCGTGTTTTGTCGAATAAATTCTTATTCTTATCTTTAGGTTATAGATACTTCATTTCTAGAATGGTATTAGTGTATTATATACCATATTCATTCAATTCATTTATATAATCATTATGAAATGAAGATCATGTTGAACGAGTCGCATCACATCGTGGAGACGGTATTCCGTACGTACGCACGAGTGATGATATCGTTCCTATGATCGTGGAATTGTATTGGAGTATATATATATTATTTCAGTATCAATATTACTTCATAATAATCATATATAGTTACTCATTACACCATTATACCCATCCTTTTAAGGTGATGGTGGAAAATAGATTACACCACGGCGTGGAGACGGTATTCCGTACGTACGCACGCGCGGTGATTTCATTTTTCCGTAGGATGGATAGAAGGTGAATTAGGGTTGTTTCATATTTATAATAACATATCAGTATGTAAGTAATACTGATGTTATTACTTTGTCATGAAACAACTAAAGAAGAAGAAGTTGAAGACGAAAGAAATTGAAAAGATCGGTAATGGATATTACCTCTTCTTTGGAACTCCTCTTTGAATCCTCCACTTAGGGAACTAAGATTGGTCTTTGAAGAAGACCAGGACCTCTAGGATTATTCTAGGAAAGTGGAGAGGATAAAATGGCAGGGTTTGGCCGAGCTTGAGTGCTCAAATTGGTGTGAGGAGGAGGGGGAGGAGGTGCCCTTTTATAAGGGAGGAGAGGGGCACCTTAGGAATATCTCAAAATATTATTTTATATTAGAGTCAAAATCGGTTTATAATGGTTCCAAAGGGTCTTATTTCGAAGCTAAAGTGGGGATGGGTCGAAATCCTATCAACCAATAGGATTTAGACAAGTTTAGGGTATTATTTTAACCTTATCAATTAGATTTAACTCTAAGTTAATTAATTTAACTTTTACCGTGTCTTTTTGTTTTCTTTCACTATATGGTTAATACACTTACTATAACATGCCAAACGAACCCCAAATTGTTTATTATTAATATATATATCCTTATCTAAGTCATTTGGCCGAACCTTAGATTTTTAGGAATAAAATAACAATTAGTAATATAATATTTGATTTAAAAACTATTTTGTGTCAATTTTGACACTATTTGATATATGATTTTTGTGAAAGTCATAACAGAATTATATGTTCGAACCAAGTTGATTAAATCAACAATAATATATCATAGTAACCTATAAAATTAGTGGAATTCATAAAAAGTCTCAAATTACATTTATTTTGGTGTTTATAACATCAATTATGTCAATATTTCATTAATAAGATAATTACTGCATCGTCTTTGTGTCATAAATAAATTAAATTATTTGATGTCTAAAAATTACAAATAAAATATCATCATGTAGGAAATCTTTTTAGCTTTCTAATGAATATTTACAATTGAATTTATCTTATGTATAACCCCATATTAAAAATTATTTACTTATTAAACTTTGATTTTAACTATTTTAACCCTTCTTTAAATAAATAAATAATAAATGTCCTAATCTAATCCAAGTGGGCCTAAATGGTCATATTTTATTTCTAAGTTTGTTTTTGGTCGAATTACACTTGTCCAATAGAATTAGGACATGTGTTAGGGTAATATTAATATCATATTTACCCTTAGTTACCCTATTTACTATCAACCGCGGTAAAAAAAAGTAAAAAGTTACTATTCACCAAAAAATTATTTTCATCTCATTGAACCACATTTTAGTCCTTGATATTAACCGTGTCTCTCGGATTTTCGAAATTCCATTCACAGAAGCGGTAAAATTAAGTTTTATGCAAAATTCAGTTTTTTAACCTACCACTTAGTGGTTTCACTATTCATCAAAAATTGAAAGTTTTCAGAAAAATACCAAAATTTCACCCTAGGCTAATTTCGATATTCTGAGTCCAAAAATGAAGTCCATTTTGAAAAATAAAATTTATAAAATTTCAAAAAGTGGTTATTACTATTCATAACGGCTAGTTTTAATAGCATATTGTTGTTTAGTGAAACTCGGTATTGCGTACGACGCAAGCTATCGAGGAAGGTTGTGATTGCGTGTAAAGCAAGCCAAGCAAGTGTTGTGTAGAAAAAGATTCCTTTGATGATTTATATAACATAAAAGTCTCGGGTGTTACAATCTTGATATAATTTATTCAATCTCTTCTCATTTACATAACCAAGCCGGTGATACCAAATTTGGGTGTGGTATGAGTCATGTGAAGTTACTTCATTATCGATTTCCATTTTTTGGTTTGTGTAATCCAACACATAAAGACCATTATTCAAATGTTCCTTACCATAAAAAATGTTATATTTTTAAACGAAGAAACATTTATTCCAAAATTTGAAAATAAATCCATCTATATCAAGTCTGGATATAGAAATAATAGTTTTGGTAACTGAAGGCACAAAATAATAAACCTTTAAAACCAAGATCATTCAAAATTTAAATGTGAGGTGGTATTCCCTAATAGCCACAGCAGCAAAATTGTCTTTATTGTTTGCTCAAAGATCTACCTCTCCTCATTCAATCTTTCTAAATCTACTTGGTTCCTATATTTGAATACATATTTGAGCACCACAATTTATATATAATAATAAATTTTTAGAAATAGATAAATTGCACTCAATAAAAAACATGATTAAATACTCCCCTTGCTTCTTTGGCTAAGTACAGTTTTTTTCCAGTGTCCCTTCTTGCCACATGTAAAATAGACTGCATCATGTTCTCTTACTTGACCCTTGATCTTACTCTTATTTTAGAGGTGTGAATAAGATTTGGGCTTAAATATCTTCATTTTACCTTTCTATTTTTTCACCATAATGAAGGATGTTTTTTATACTTTGTATCCTTATCTACTTGGCGAAGAAGAGTAAGAATATTTGGAAGAGATTTTGCAATGTTTTTCATATTAAACTTTATAACAAATCTTGAGAACCTTTGTGGGAGTGATGCTAGAATGAGGTTGGTGCCCAGTTCTTTAGGGATTTTAAACCCTAGAACCTCTAAGCACTCAATGTAGCCAATGATCTTGACTACATGAGGCCCAGCTGAAGAAACCTTTATAATATTTCTATAAAACATCACCTTGTAAATCTCAAATTATTTCTGTCTAGATCTCTCTTGGTAAATATCATGTATTTGTTGAAGAATTATATATGCATCCAAGTTTTCATGAGACTTCATTTGTTCACTATAAATTGATGAAATTGTAAAACATTAAATGTTGACTACATCGGTCAAATGTTTTTCATAAAAAAGGAACTCTTCATCACTCACCTATTTAGTAGGAAGATAAGGTACTAAGGATTCTAGCAAGTAATATTTCTATTCATGGTGTATCACAACCTAAAGGCATCTAAACCACTCCTAGTTGTTACCGGTAGTTAGGAGGTTATCTTTCTCTAATACTAATCGTAGGGATATTGTGGATGAAGAAATTCCCATTTTATTCTACAATTAAAAGAAGCATATTATTAGTACTTTTCTTGATTAGAAAATAATTGGTATATAATAAATTAAATGTTTTTATTTATTTATTTATTAAATCTCTCACTATTTTATCAAGTCCCAATAGCCCTCACCATTGAACTCCTAATGTCTAGTTTCTTTAAAATTATAGTGATAAGGATCCCTATTACTCTTATTAATTATCTATACTTTGGCCGTGAAAACCATAATAAAGTAATTAGGTAGGCGGTATTACCAAATGTGGACTTGAAACTCCTTGATCCATTGAGTGGATTGCCCTATCCTAAAATTCTAGCATGGATTTATTCAACAATTTCCACCAAATTTTTATTGAACTGACTTTGGTCATTAAACTAAATACAATTTCGGTTAAGTAAACCCAAAACTCTCATGAGAACTCTGTGATAAGTAAGTTTCCAGACTTTATACATGTACTATACTTAGTTATATGGTTTCATTCCCAATAAATTAATGGAATTCTTATTCTGGATTAATACTTAATTGATGTATTTTAATTTATTATGCATAAATTTAATCTTTTCTTATCCTTTACACATATTTTTAATATTAAGTGTATGTTACTTAATCAATTAACAATGTTCGATAAAGAATTTATGAAAAATTCGTTTATTTAATTTCCATCTTTTCACATTAGTTCATTTATTTATGTGATCGCGGACTTGCATCCATAAAATAAATAATTATATAGATAGAAATAATTAATTAATTAAATGAATTGTTTATGATATTTATTTAATGGTTTATTTAATGAGCGTACATTAAATCAACCTTTGACATAGGGGAAATAACTCTTATTGTCGGTTTTGGCATGAGTTACAGCATTCCACCTATCCACCTAGGTATCACCAAAGTTGGCATCATTATGGTTCCCTCTTGAACTGCCTCCAGGCACCTTGGGATTCTCCATTAATTAAAAATATTTATTACTCACATGCCGGTGAGGGTAAACAAAGGATTAGTTAAAAGAGATTACATAAATATCCTTGGTAACACAAGTCCTACATAATAATGTAGGGATGGATGACTCATAGGCCATCATTTAATTTAATATTAAATAATGAAAAACTCATGCAATTAATTAAATTAAAACATCTAACACATACACAGTTCTTGGTAAATGCTATAATTTTCAAATTTAATGTAAATTTTATTTTGTTTCCAATTAATATGAGACTACTTGGTGTTAACATGAAGCTACATTCCATGTACCTCGGTTTTCATATATCTAAGTCACACACCTAGGGCTTCGGCATGTAAACTCAGAAAGACTACAGGATGTTTCCATACTAGTTACACACCTTGTATCTGCTTTCCATGTGCCAATTTGGCCCAATAAACATGTGGTGTGCAATAAAATCACCACATGTAATTAATTTCTTGGAACATTTAGATACAATGTGCATGGGTATACAATGTGTTCTTCGGCCACACACTGTGAAATCTGGTTTTACCAACCAATGATTTGGAACTTCCTGATGGAACCTATAGTTGTTCTTTATTTGTTATTAAACCTTTAAGAAAATGAAATATTGAATGAACATGATTTATATGTTTATAACATGTTAATTCAAATAAAATTAAATAATGAATAACATGAAATGAAAATCTAACCAAAATTGCACATAGATCAACAATAAAATAAATAATTATAAATTTAAATGTGACCCTTTAAGACCAATTGATGGTTCCTGATGTACCAGAAGCATTCAGAAGTGGGAGATATATTAAAATTTCTTTTGATATTCTTTTCATGAGACCAAGAGTGAGTATCTTTCACATCAAATTTATAATTAATTTAGTTAATATTTGTAGAAACAAATACCTAGGCTTAGGAACTTTCTTTTTTGGTGAATTTTGGTCATCTGAAAAGACCCTTTTGGATTACCTTCATTGCACTATGAGGATCCAAGGATGGAATCCCTCTAGTGGTGATCCATATGTGATCCTATGATCTCTGAGCAATACCACTCGATCTTTGGGTGCTAGTACAGTGAATCGAATGTCTTGCATTGTTCGTTCTAGATCACTTATTCTTCAGTCTTAAAGAAATATATCTTACACTTCTTGTTCTTGAGAGGGATAGAAAGGGAGTTGAGAGAAAATATTTTGTGTTAAAAAATTCTATATTCTCAATTTTTTGATCCTCTACACCATAGACATAGCCGTCTAATTATAGAGTTAGTATTTAAGTTAAAATATCATTTAATTGCATACCATCCATTAAATAACATTTACTACCATTAATAAACCTCATGCCACATAATAATAATTATATTATTATTATTTTGTGGTATGCACCAACTTGTGTGATAAAAAATATTATGTAACGATCTTTTTAATTAATATTTGTCACTAGACTCGGTCTTGGTCTATTCGAACTCCTCTATAATTTATTGAACAACTGAATAAATATTTTATTCATAAATAAATATTTTACTCACAATATCGTGAATAAAAATTAATTACAATGTGGTATCAAAAGTGAAAACTAATAATCTTGGCTTTATGTTAGTATACCGTCATGTAATCCTGTCAGGACTTAAGAGGTAGTTGAGTGTGAGTTCCTGGTCAGCTCTCATCTTAATGAACCTTAATCCACCATGGGTGGTTTGGGAAAGGTGTCTTGAGGATTCGTTCAAGAATTTTACTTGGTTTGGATTTATATTGGTAGAAATCCAAATATTTTTTTCTTATCTAATGGTATTGACTTCCTTGTTTTCTCTTGTTGAGTTGTTGATCTAGGTAACCTTTCTGAATTCTTCAATGTTTTCTACTGATGTTTTGTATCATCATGCCTCTAACAAGAAGTGTGAATAGGATCTAGGTGGAATCTACTAATGAACCAAAATGATAAAATCCTCCCATGGACCATAATTTGGTTGAGGATGTTGTGCATGTTGTCCAAGCTCTAGGATAGGAACTTGCACTCATTCCCTAAAGGATCTACCAGTGGAACCTCAGAGGGATGAATTCTGAATTCATGATCAGGAATACATTTTCCAAAATACAACAACATTACAAATCTCAAAAAATTCTAAATATTTTGAAGACTGTTTGACGATATTTGAGATTTTATTCGAGTTCTTGGAAATGCTAGATTCTATCAAGGTGAATGTTCCACCTTCAACATAGAGTGACCTACCAAGAGATATTGGGAAATGATGCTGATAGCGAAGAAGCATGAGGGATTAGAGTATAAGTACTTCAAAGATATTTTCATTGACCAGATCTATCTAGATCCTATGGTGAAAGCTAAGGCTATAGAGGTTTTCAAACTCAAGCAGGCTGACAGGACCATGACTAACTATGCAAATCGCTTTGTTGAGATTGTACAATTTTCACCTAAGAATATATTGAATGAAAAGATAAAGACCCATATATTTGAGATGATACATTTATCTAATATTTATCCTCATATTTTCTTGTTGAATCCCTATTATTATTATGATGTTATAGATAGGGTGTTGATGGTTGATCTTGACCTGGCTGGTCAGTTAGGCTTAGTGGGTGTTCCTTTTTATCCCATTGGAAATTTTGTGAGTTCCCATAAATGGAAGGTAAAGTGTGATGATTATCATGGTGTTTATCAATATAATGGTTCTTCTATACCTCTTGTGGTGATGAGAAGAGGCCCTTTGAAATAATACTAGTATGGAAAGACTAGGAAATCAAAACGGGTTTGTACTGAGGCACCTAATATTTTTGTTTCCTACAGATACTTAGGTCACTTGAAAAAGTTATGCCATGTCTATTGTACTCTTCATAGTGGAATGGGATCTTCAGCACCTAAAAGTACTTTGATGTAATCAAATGCTTCACAAACTAAGGGATCTGGCCATAGGAATCCAGAAAAAATATTCCTCATGCAGTAGAAGTATCCCCAAAGGAAGCATATATGGGTCTAATGACTATGAGATGTACAATCACTATAGCTTCATCTTTAGTGACAAATTTATTTGATACTGGTGAATATCATTCATTTATTTTTACTCATTTTGTGAATATGCTAAATATTCTTATGGATATTTTATATTATGTGATGGATATAACTACACCCCTTAGAATGAAGAGAGAGAAGGGTCTCCATTGTCCTACTTGTCTCTTCTCTTTATCAGAGATTGATCTTACTTGGGATATTTTGGTACTCAACATAAAAACTCTTGATGTCATATTCAGGATGGATTGGCTCATTTCTAATAAATCCCAAATTTATTTCTATCTATTATGGGTCTCCTTTACTCCACCTGACGGGGTGTGTCATATATTTCAGGGAGAATGGGACCGGAGGTCAAGTAGAGTCAGACCTTCTTATCGAGAGTTGGGGAAAGTAATATAAGTGTTTTCTTTTGATCTAAAGCAAGAATCATGGATTAGTTATCTCCCTCTAGTTTTCATCTATTTTTCCTGATGTTTTTCCTTATGAATTCTTTGGTTTTCCACCAGTAAGGGAGGTGTAGTTTTCTATCCATTTAGCGATGGTTAATAAGTGGATATTTATTTCTTATTACCGTATAGCATGATCTGAAATAAAATATTTGAAGACTCATTTTTATGATCTTTTATAAAAATATGTTATACACTTGAGTGTGTCACCTTCAGTGGCACATATTCTCTTTTCTAAGAAATATAATGGCTCACTTTTCCTTAGTTTTGATTATTGGAAACTCAATTAAGTTAAAGTAAAGAACAAGTTTATGTTGCCATGGAATTATGATCTGTCTGGCCAGTTGAAAGGGTTGAAATGGTTTTCAAAGACTAGTCTTTGATTTGGTTATCACCAATTGAGAATAAAAGAATCTAACATTCATAAAACTATCTTTTGGAGTAGGTATGTCCATTAAGAGTACCTTTTCAGGCCATTTTGTCTAACCAATGCTCATATATTCTTTATGGATTTGATGAATATGATCTTCTAAGAGTATATTGACACTTTTGTGGTGGTATTTGTGGATGAAATCATGGTTTACACTAAGTCCGAGGAGGATTATGTGAGTAATTTGAGATCATTTCTTGAATTGTTGAGAAATCACTAACTTTATGTTAATCTATCAAAATGTGATTTCTAGATTCGATAAGTGAATTTCTTGGGACATGTGGTGTTGTAACATAGTATCTTAGTTGTAACACCCCGGCCCCAGAAGCCTGGAGCCATTGCATTAATTATTACATTGGCATGGTTAAAAGGAATGAAATCTGGAAGGAACAATCAGTTTACTAGTCTTGAAGAAACTAGATATATACATGTAACTCATATTATATTGAGAAAGGTAACAAAATACAATACATAACAAAACTAAAAAAAATACATCCACGAAAACTCAATAAATATTATCCTCTTCATAACCTCTTGAAGGTTTAAAAATGAGAGGGGTGAGCTCAAATTCTCAGTAAGGGTTAAAAATAGAGGAAGTATGAATCAACAATATTTGAATTATAAGAAAAATGGAATTGTCAATATGGAATGGTGAATAAATGAAAAACGTATGCCATTAATAAATTGAGAATGAAACTGCATCCATAGATTTTTTCATAGTGAAAACCTCATGGATAGTAATAAATGAAAATGAATAAATATAATTATTATTAGTTGGATGACATGTATCTGGAACATGATACCACTATACCATCGAAATAGTATAAGTCTCTGGGTAGAAACCCATCTGATTTTTTTAGAAACAACCTCAAAGGGTTTTTGGCCAACTGATTTGTCTCATGAGACCTATCAATGCATCGAGGGGTTATAGCGGGCCCCACCTATCACTGAAAGTCCAAATCATTCTTTATACATATATTTAATACAATTACAATATGCATTCTCAATATTTTTATAGATTAGAGGATACAGATTTATCGATATTTCCATAGTTAAAACAACATTCCAAATAAACATTGTATGAAAAGGGGTATATGGATTAAGACAATAATAAAATCCATGAAACCGGAATATGGATATAAAATAGAAATTTAATTTCAAATGAAAATTGATCACAAATGGGCATTAGGTACACCACATAAGAAGTGCACAATAAAAAGTAAGTCACAGCGGAATGGAAATTGAGACAAAGCCTATTACCACATTGTAATCCATCATATCGTGTGACCAAAAATTAATATTCATAAAATTAATCATTTAATACCATGAATATAAAGGTAAAAATGATATTATATATCAAATAAAAGTACACATACACCATGTGAAAGAAATAAGTGGTGAACAATAGAAATCTCACAGAAATAAAACTGAGATGAGAAACCCCTTATGAACATTTTGGAATGGTAACGGGTGTTCTTATAAGGGATTAAAGAGAGATAAATGGGTAAACCATCATTTATATATAATAAGGGTAGTATGGGGTAGGTGAAAAAACATACCCCATCCTTAGTAATTAAAAATAAAAGCACGCAACATAGGGTGGATTCTTGAATAAAGTGAGAGAGAGGGTCCCTTGCCTTATGCCTGAATGTATTCTTCGTTCGATCTTAAAGACCTGAATAATAAAATTTTATTCATTAATTAATAGTTCTAGAACCTAATAAACATTTAATTGGTATATTATAACATTATTAGGTTCATTCATTCCCTTTTTGATGGGTTTAATAGGTTCAATTTTATTGTTTTGGAAGCATTTTCTTCCTTGGTTTTCATGATCAGTTTGCTTGTATTCATGAATGGGAGTTCATTTAAAATGTGTTCAAACATCCAGAATTCTTAATATATATTATTATTAAAATTAAAAACATATAAATTATCTTATACTTATTTTGGTTTATATACCATGAGGATGATTCATTAGTTAAAATATAGTTACAAATGCTTGGATTAACTTGGCAGTTTTGTGCATAATGAACTTGTTTTGTATTATTGTTTTGTATTATGAGTATGTAAGGATTATAGAACATTTAATAAGGTAAAATAAATATATTATGATCTGGTTCAACCATTAAAAAAATTTCATGAACATTCTTGAATATATTAATATAAATTGAAAACTTGTCGTCCTTGAATGTGATAAATTAACACATCTCGGATGGTATTTTCTTTTTTAGTGTAAGAGGTGGGGGAAAAAAGACATGATGATGAAATAATACATTAGAATAATAAAATTACATTCCATGTAAGTTACTGGAATTATCATAGCATTTGGATATGGGGAGGTTAGGAGAGAGCAACAAAATAATGGAACTTGTAAAAGCATTTGAAAGAAAAGGAAAGAGAGTTTCACCTCTTGAGTACTCCTCCATGATAATCTTATTATGGCCTTTGTTTTTGGACTTTTGGTGAGACCATCAGGTATTGGACGTGAGGGATGATATTAGGGAGATATTTGAGTATAATTTAGGAAAGTCTTGAAGCTATAGTGGTGTGGGAGAAAGAGGGGGTGAGGGGTGGTTTCTATAGTGGAGGGGAGGAGGATTTTCTTAATATTATAATCATTAATTTATTATTTCTTCACAAGACAAGAAATAGTGAGTATTTCATTACCTAGACTAGTAATAAGTGCATGTGAGTTCAATATTTTGGTTCTTACATCACTCATGATGCTAGGAATAGTTAATTTAAATTATATTGTAGTATATGGTAAATTAATGTATTTTACTATTCATCAAAAATTCAATTATTTTAGAAAAATCCCAAAAATTAACCCTAACCATTTTTTGATGTGTAGAATCCACAAATAAGCTCCAATTTTTAAAAATAATTTTCTAAATATGATAAATTTAATTTTTAATTAAAATCATTATTTAATTGAAAAATACAAACACTTAAAATATTCGTTATCATTTTTAAGGTGCCTAAATTTCAATTACATTTTCATGGGTTTGGTTAAAATTCATAAGATCCATATTAATATTCATAATGTTAAGTTACTATTCATAAGGTTCAGTTACTATTCAACAAAAATTAAGTTGATTCTATCAGACTCCTAATATCACCCTGATCACAACCGTGTATGTCCGTTTCTTGAAATTCAAAACACGGAAGTGGAAAATTTAAGTTTAATGGATAGGTTATGACTATATCCTAAATAAAAAGTGTCATTTCAAATAAACTCAGTGCTTTATAAAATATAGGCTAAGAATATAATGTATTTAAGAGAAACATGCCATAAAATATTTGGGGTGTTATATTATTCCCACCTTTGGAAATTTCATCCTCGAAATTTTTCATGTATATTGTTCCGTAAAGATGTGGGCGGTTCTTATTCATAACATCCTCTGGTTCCCACGTTGCTTCCTCTGTATTATGGTTTCTCTAGAGAGCCTTTACTAGACGAGTTGTTCGACTTCTTAATACCTGCTCCCTTGTGTCAAGAATCTCGATAGGCTCTTCACAGTATGAAAAATCAGGTTCTAGATCTATTTCTTTATAGTTGAATACATGCATTGGGTCTAGCATGTATTTCTTCAACAAAGACACATGAAACGCATTATGAACTTTGGAGATACATAGTGGCATTGCTAAATGGTAAGATACAGCTCCGATCCTTTCTAGAATTTTAAATGATCCATTGTACCTGGGGATCAGTTTCTCATTCTTACCAAACCTTAAGACACCCTTCCATAGAGATACTTTTAGAAAGACAAGATCTCCTAATTGAAATTCCAAATCCTTTCTTCAGTTTTCATCATAACTCTTTTTCGTACTTTGGTCTGCTTTAATATGGGTTTGAATTTTTTTACCTTTGCAATTGTCTCTTCAATAATTTCTGGGCCAATAAGTTTCCTCTTTCCAACCTCATCCCAACAAGTTTGAGTTTGACACCTCTTACCATATAATGCTTCACATAGCGCCATTTGAATTCTATAATGGAAACTATTATTGTAGGAAAATTTCACCAAAGGCAAGTATTAATCCCACATACCTTGAAAGTCAAGATAGCATGATCTCAACATGTCTTCCAGTGTTTGAATAGTCCTTTCAGACTGTCCATTAGTTTGAGGGTGATAAGTAGTACTCATATAAAGCTCAGCATCCAAATCCTTCAGAAGAGTTTTCCAGAATTTTGATGTAAATTGGGGATCTTGATCGATCACAATTGATAAATTTTCACCATGAATTCTTCTAAATTCATTGATATAAATTATTTTCAGGAGCTCAAGTGGTAAATCCTCTCTTATTGTAAGGAAATGTGATGATTTTGAAGATGGTCAACAATTACTCATATTTCATCATTCTTTCTAGGTGTCCTTGGTAGTCCTATGACAAAATCAATCATAATTCCATCCCACTTCCACATAGGAATAGGTAGATTTTGCATCACCCCTCTAGTATATTGTCTCTAGGCCTTCACTTGTTGACAAATTATACACCTTGATATGTAGCCAGCAATTTTTTGCTTCATGTTATCCCACCAAAAATATTCCTTCAGATATCTATACATATTTGTGCTACCATGGTGTATAGATAAATTTGAGATCTAAGAATCATCTAATAATTCCATTTTTATCTTAGGTATTGACGGAACACATAACCTCTTTCCAAATTTTAGAACTCTATCCTCAAACAAAAAGTCTTCCAATCTTCCATCCTCAACAGCTTTAAGTTTCTTTTGAAGGTTCTCATCCTCATATTGAGTGATTTTTATCTTCCCCAACAAGGATAGTTTAGCAATATTTTGAAATAGGAAGGATGTTTCCCCTTCCATAACAATTCCCATATTCATATTTAGTAGATCCATGAATATAGGATCTCTATTAATCCTCATTTGGGTCAGAAGTCCATGATCTTTCCTACATAATGAATCCTCCACCTTATTTACCTTTCTTGGGTGGTAGTGTATTGAAAAATCATAATCTTTGAGTTACTCGAGCTATCTCATTTTCCTCATGTTGACTTCTTTCTATGTAAAAATGTATTTCAAACTCTTGTGATCCGTATATATCTTACATATTTCATCATAGAGATAATATCTCCATATTTCAAGAGAAAAGATTACAACTACTAACTCAAGGTCATGAGTTGGATAATTTTTCTCATGAGTCTTCAACTTCCTTGATACATAAGAAATAACTTTGTCATTTTTCATAAGGATGCAACCCATTCCATTCTTCGATGCATCACTGTATATAAAAAATCAATCATTTCTAGATGGAAGAGTCAAAATTAGAACATTGACTAATATTCTTTTCAATTATTCAAATAATTTAGTACATGCATTCTTCCATACAAACCAAACCCCTTTACGTGTGAGCTTGGTTAGAGGATTATCCAGTCAGGCAAAATTTTGAACGAAAGGCCGATAGTAACCTACTAATCCAATAAAACTATGTACCTTGGTTATGTTCGTTGGTGTGGGCCATTATTGGATTGCCTTTGTCTTTATAGGATCAACTAAGATTCCTTACTTAGAGACAATATGTCCAAGAAAAGAAACTGATTGAATCTATATTTAACACTTGCTAAACTTCCCATATAATTCATTCCTTATAAGAAAATTCAGAATAATCCACAAGTGATTCTTGTGGTCTTTATAGCTTTTGAAGTATACTAGGATGTCATCAATAAATACCACAACAAATTCATCAATATATTCCTTGAAAATCCTATTCATTAGATCCATGAAAACTGAGGGTGAATTAGTCAGTCCAAAAGTCATTACTGTAAACTCGTAACGCCCATACCTGGTTCGAAATGTTTTCTTAGGAATATCTTTCTTCCTCACATGTAGCTGATGATATTCGGATCAACAGTCAATATTTAAAAAATATTGGGCTCTGTGAAGTTGATCAAATAAATCATCAATTCATGGCATAGGATACTTGTTCTTTATCGTAATTTCATTTATTTCCCTATAATCAATGCATAGCCTCATGGAACCATCTTTCTTTTTGAAAAAGAGGATAAGGGATCCCTATGGAAAAGCACTAGGTCAAATAAATCATTTGTCACTCAATTCCTATAGTTTTTTATTTAGCTCCACTAATTATGTAGTGGCCATTCTATAGGGATTCTTTTATATAGGTCTTGCACAGGGAATTAAATCAATAGAGAAATAAACTTACCACTCTGGAGGATGTTCAGGTAGATCCTCCGAAAATACAGCAATGTATTCTTGTACAATATGTACTTCTTTAATTTGAAGATTTATTTCCCCACCCATTGATATTTTGTTCTCTTCCTCTCCAAGAATTGAATTATCTATAGCTACTGGGGGTGGATATAGATAGGAATCAGATTGTGTGGTTTCTTCTCTAAAAATAAGGGATTCTACACCATTTTCAAAGATTGTAGCTTCCTTCTTCTTACAGTCAATCTTCGCATCATAATTTGAAAGCAAATTCATATTGAGAATTATATCAAATTCAATCATTGCTATTATGATAAGGTTAAAAACTAAATCACGTTTATGTGTCATTAGAGGGACTTATTGACATGCCTTTGTTGTAATGATACATCCTCTAGGAGTTTTGACTAACAACTCCTTTGTTTAATCAAATTGTACATGTCTAGTTTTTTGGGGAAACTAGGAAGATATAAATTAATGCGATGATATAGAATCAAATAAAGCATTGGATAAGTTTTAGGAAACAATTAAAAGTTCCTTCCACCACATTATTAGGAACTTCAACCTATGTGGTTGTAATCTCATAAGATTTTCCTTGCTCTCGTGGCCTTTTCTGAGGCAAGTTTCCTTGGTGCTTAGGACACTCATTTGAATAGTGTCCCATCTATCTACAATTATAGCATTGAACATCATTGACTTTTTTATTCCCATTACATTCATTAGATTGATGCCCCTTTTATCCACACCTATAGTAGATTCCCATGCCTTTCAAGCATTTCCCAAGATGATTCTTTCCATAGTTCACTCATAATGATAATTTCTTTGTTCCCTTGTTCTTCTTTAGAGCTTTGCCTTTTCCATGGTTATCAGAGTAATGCTTCTTATCTTGGTTTCCCTTGAAATTTTTTTATCTAGAAAACTCCTCTGTTTTGATGGAAATTAATACAATTTCATCATGTGATGAAAATTTTTAAACAGTCAGTGCCCTTAGAATACTTGGCTTAAGACCTTCATAGAAATGATCAATATTGTCTTCTTAGTCATGTACGTAATCTATGACATACCTAGCCAGTCTTTTGAAGGTATCCTCGTACTCTGTAGCACTATATTCTCCCCTTTTCTTTAAGCCAATGAATTTTCTCTTCATTTCATTCTGTTTCTCACGAGGGAAATATTTTTCCAAGAATATTTCCTAAAAATTCCTTTATTCCATATCTTCTATTTCTTCTTCCTCTATGGTATTCTGAATCAAGGACCACCATTGATCAATGTCACCCTTGAGACAATATAATTCAAGCACTGCCTTTTCATTTTCATTGCATCTTAATGCCATGAATATCATTTCAAGGGACCTAATCCATTTCTCAACTACCACTGGATTATTAGTCCCGCTAAAATATGGGGGCTTTTGTCACATGAAACGATCCAACATAGTTGTATCATAGATATTCATCACAACCTGAGTAAGTTGTCCTAATATGGTCATGATTTGATCCTCTCCAACATTGACTATGTTGACTTGCTCAGTGGAGAAATCTTTATATTCTCCACAAGTATTGATTCCCCTTATTCCATTAGGAACCATTTCTAAATAATTTAATACACTAGATTATGTTATGAATCAAAATTTATAATCACAACTTGAAAACTACTTTGCATAAATTGAAATTCTATGCATATCTATTCATAAACATGGTTTCTCTGAAGAAAAATTTACATTAAAATCCTTCATAATGGCTTGTAAATAAAATGTGAATTATTATAAGAATTTCCCTCAAGAGTGTCAAACCAAGAGTACAGCAAGGCCTGTTTTCGTGTACTAGGATACCCCAAGTCAAGCCTGCAACTCCTTGTTGGAGTTTTTACCCCTAGGTACATCTGTACCAGAGCCACTACTACTTGTTTGTATCCAGAAATGGATGTATTTGCTAGAAATATAAATATAATATATTCCTTAACAAGATTCTAGGAAATTATTTTATGTTTATCCTCAAAATATACCTTAGGGTTTTGTTTCCAAATCTACATTTTCTAATCTGTTTTCCAAGTTTTCTATTAAACTTCCTCTGATACCAACTGTAACACCCCGACCCTAGAAACTCGGATCCGATGCATAAATTATTACATTGGCATGGTTAAAAGGAATTAAATACCAAATTAATTATCAGTTTATCAATCTTGAAGAAACTAGATACATACATGTAACTCATATTACATTTAGAAAGGTAATAGAGTACAATACATAACAAAACTAAAAAAATCATATCCACGAGAACTTAATAAATATTCTTCTCTTCATAACCTATTGAAGGTAAAAAAAATTAATAGGTGAGATAAAGTTCTTAGTAAGTGTTACAAATAGAGGAATCATGAATCAAAAATATTTGAATCATAAGAAAAATGGAATATTCAACATGTCATGGTGAATAGATGAAAAACACTAGCAATTAATAGACTAAGAATGAAACTGCATCCATAGATTTTTCAATAGTGAAAACCTCATGGATAGTAATAACTAAAAATTAAAAAAGAGAATTATTATTAGTTGTGCATCATTTATCTCGAACATGATACCACTATATCGTCGAAATGGTTTACGTCTGTGGGTAGAAACCCATCTGATGTTTTTGGAAACAACCTCAAAGGGTTTGTCGACAACTAATTTGTCTCATGAGACCTATCGATGCATCGAGGGGATATAGTGAACCCATCACATCACTTAAATTCCAAATAATTATTTATATATAGATTTAACACAAGTATAATATACCTTCTCAATATCCATATAGAGTATAGGATACGGATTCATCAATATTTCCATAGTTAAAACAACATTCCAAATAAACATCATATAAAAAAGGGTATACAGATTAAGACAATAATCATATCCATGAAACCAGAATATGGATATATAATAGAAATATAATTTCAAATGAAAATTTATCTCAAATGGGTAGTAGATACACCAAATAAGAATTATTAGGTGCACAATACAAAGTAAGTCACAATGGAATGGAAATTGAGACAAAGCATGTTACCACATAGTAATCCATCGTATCGTGTGACCAAAAATTATTATTCATCAAATGAATCATTTAATACCATGAATATAAAGTAAAAATGATATAATATATCAAATATTAGTACAAATATACTACATGAAAGAAATAAGTGGTGAATAATGGAAATCTCATAGAAATAAAAGTGAGATGAGAAACCCCTTACGAACATTTCAGCATGGTAACAGGTGTTCTTGTGAAGGATTAATGAGTGGTAAAGGGGTATCCCATCATTCATATATCATAAGGTTAGTATGGAGGAGGTTAAAAAACATACCCCATCTTTAGTAATTAAAAATAAAAGCACACAACATAGGGTGGATTCTTGAATAAAAGTGAGAGAGATGGTCCCTTACCTTATGCCCAATTGTGTTCTTCACTTGATCTTAAAGACCTGAATAATAAAATTTATCTTTATTAATTACTATTTCCAGAACCTAATAAACATTCAAATTATATATTATAACCTTATTAGGTTCATTCATGCCCTTTTTGATGGGTTTAATAGGTTCAATTTTATTTTTTTGGAAGCATTTTCTTCCTTGGTTTTCATAATTAGTTTACTTGTATTAATGAATGGGAGTTTGTTTAAAATGTGGTAAAAAATCAATAATTTTTTATATATATTATTATTGAAATTAAAAAATATATAAATTATCTTATAATTATTTTGGTTTATATACCATGATGATGATTCATTAGTTAAAAGTTAATTACAAACGCTTGGATTACTTGGTCATTTTGTGCATAATGAACTTGTTTTGTATTATTATTTTATACTATGAGTGTTTAAGTATTAAAAAACATTCAATAAGGTAAAATACATATATTATGATTTTTTTCAACCATTAAAAAGTTTTAATAACCAGTCTTGAAGATATTAATAGAAATTGAAATCTCATCATCCTTGAATGTGATAAATTAACACATCTCAGACGGTATTTTCATTTTTAGTGTAAGAGGTGGGGGAAAAGACAGATTATGATGAAATATTCCATTAGAATAATAAAATTATATTACATGTAAGTTATTGTACTTATCATAGAATTTGGATGTGGGTATGTGAGAAGAGAGCAACAAAAGAATGGAACTTGTAAAATAATTTGAAAGGGAAGGGAAGAGAGGTTCACCTCTTGAGTACTACTCCTTGATAATCTTTTTAAGACCTTTGTTTTTGGCCATTTGGTGATACCAGGAGGTATTGGAAGTGGGTAGGATATTAGGGAGATATTTGAGTATAATTTAGGCAAGTCTTGAAGCTTTATTTGTGTGGGAGAAAGAGGGGGTGAGGGGTGGTTTATATAGTGGAGGGGAGGAGGATTTTCTTAATATTATAATCATTAATTTATTATTTATTCACAAGATAAGAAATAGTGAGTATTTCATGACCTAGAATAGTAATAATTTCATGTGAGTTCAAGATTTGGGTTTTTACATCACTCATGATGCTAGGAATAGTTAATTTAAATTATAATGTATTTATACGATAAATTAACATATTTTACTATTCACCAAAAAATAAATTATTTCAGAAAAATTACAAAAAATCACCCTAACAATTTTTCAACATTTAGAATCCAAAAATAAACTCCATTTTTCAAAAATAATTTTCTAAATATGATAAATTTAATTTTTAATTAAAATCATTATTTAACCAAAAAATACAAACGCTTAAAATATTCATCATCATTTTTAAGGTGCCTAAATTTCATTTAAACATTCATGGGTATAGTTACCATTCATAAGAGTTGTATAAAAATCCATAAGGGTAAGTTAATATTAATAATGGTAAGTTACTATCCATAAGGGTAGGATACTATTCACCAAAAATTAAGTTGATTCTATCGTACTCCAAATATCACCCTAATCACAACTGTGTATGTCCATTTCTTTAAATTCAAAACATAGAAGTGAAAAAATTAAGTTTAATGGCAAGGTTATGACTATCTCCTAAATAATCAAGTGTTTTTTCAAATCAACTTAGTGCTTTATAAAATATAGTCTATAAATAGAATTTGTTTAAGAGAAACATAGTATAAAATGTTTGGGTGTTATATTATTTGATCCTGAGAAGGTGAAATATGTTATGACATGGTAGAAACCATAGAATGTTTTCAATATTCAGAGCTTCTTGGGTTTAGTTGGATACTATTGTCAGTTCATTAAGGATTTCTCAAAGTTGGCTTATCCGATGACCACCCTAACTTGGAAGGGAGTAAAGTTTGTTTGGGATAATAAATTTCAGAGTTATTTTGTTGATCTGAAACATATTTTTACTATTGCACTGATATTGACTCTTCCAGAAGCCAAGCAGGGATATGTGGTCTTCTAGGATGCATCAGGTTTGGGTTTGGGTTGTGTTCTTATTTAGGGTGATCATGTTATTTCTTATGAATCTCATTAGCATAGTCCACATGAGAAGAATTACCATAACCATGACCTTGATCTCACAGTTATGATTCAGGCACTCAAGATTTAGCGACATTACCTTTTTGGAGAAATTTTTACCATGTATTACGACCAAAATTTCTCGAGTTATATCTTCTATAAAAAATATTTGAATATTCACCAGAGGCATTGGGTGGAGTACCTTCAATATTTTGATTTTGACATTGCCTATACCCTAAGGAAAGGGAATGTCTTTGCAGATTATTTTAGTTGGAAACTTCTAACCTGAGTTGTGAACGAATCATCAGAAGAGTCAAATTTGATGGCACTTTTTTCAAAGTTTCATATTAGAGTTCGAAAAATAGGTTATGAGGTTTCCCTAACTAGTGTTCAGTTGACTTCCACTCTTCTTTATATGGTTCTTCTGGAACAGTAGCTTAATGATTAATTCTATGGCATTAAAGATTATCTTTATGGTGAGGAAACCATTACCGAATGGTCGTTCTCCAAAGAGGGTATTCTTTTTTTTAGAAACCAATACATTGTACCTTTTCCTATGATAAAAGATATTATGGGGGATTTCTATAATTCCCAGTGTGAAGTGAACCCAGGAACCACAAATATGTTCTATGAAATGCAGAAAAAATTATGGTGGCTAGGTATGATATGAGTAAAAGATACTTTTTTCTCATTGTAATATGTTCCAATAGGTTAAGGATGGTAACTAGAGAGATTTGGGTTTTCTTTATACACTTTTAGTGCCAATTTGGAAGTGGGATGAGATCTCTGTGGGATTTTTTGTTAGGTTTCCACATACCCAGAGAAAGAAAAAGTTTATATGGTTTGTTATTGATAGGCTGAAAAAAATCTCAATTCTTACCCATTCACGATACAACCAGAGTTGAGGATCTAGGAAATCTCTATGTTAAATAGATTATTCAGTTTCACAGAGATCCATTTGTTATAGTCTCTGATAGGGATCTTTGTTTTACTTCTCTCTTTTGTAGAGGCCTTTTAGAGGCACTAGGTTATCAGTTTCATTTGAGTATGACATACCATCCTAAAATGGATGGAAAAATAGATAGATCTATATATATTCTTGAGGATATTCTTCGTTCCTATGTCCTTGATTTTGGTGGATTTTGGGATGACCATTTGAGGCTGGTTTATTTTTCTTATAACAACAGTTACCAATCCATGATCAGTATGCTTCCCTTTGAGGCCTTGAATTGAAGGCCCTATAAATCTCCATTGTGTTGGTTGTAGATCGGTGAAAGTTCATTGGTTGGACCGAGATTGGTTCAAGAGATGATAATAAAAATTCATTTGATTAGTTATAGAATTTTAACGGCATAGAGCCAGTATAAATCCTTTACTGATCGTTACTATAGACAATTGGAATTTTTAGTTAGTGATTTGGTGTTCTTGACAGTTTCACCTTGTTTGGGTCATCGATGGATTGGGAGGAAAGGAAAGTTTATTCCTCATTTTTTGGTACCTTTTTATGTTTTTGAGTAGGTGGGGAAATTGGCTTACCATTTATAACTTCTTCCACATCTATCATTGATACATAACATGTTCTATGTATCTCATCTATGAAAGTATATTTCTGATCCATCTCATGTTCTGATCTAGAGTGATCTTGATGTTGATCTTGATTTATCCATGACAAATAATATAGTTGGGATAGTTGATTCTAAAACCAAGGTACATCATGGGAGGATGATACTTTTGGTTTGAGTGGTATAGAAGCATAGTTGTGATACTCATGAGTTATGGGGTAGAGAGGCACTGATGAGAGAGTAATGGCCGCATCTTTTTGACATGGAGACTTATTAAAAGGATTTATAGGGATAAAAAGTTTCTATAGTGGGGAGTTTATAACATCTTGTTACTATTTTTAGGTACTCCTCGACCATATTTTTATCATAATTTGGTTAGGTCTTGTTTAGGGGTGCTTTGGGTGAAATTTTAAATTTTTTTAGGGTTCTTAGGTTGTTCATAGTTGGCACAAGGTTTTCCCAAACTATCCACCCACCTAGAGGTAACCTTGCATACCCAAACAGTGGGAGTTTTCATTATTGATACATGGTTTGACAAATTTTTCACCCACTTTGGAGAAATTATGCATCCCTCGCTAGGAAACCATGCACACAAACATTTTAATTTCAAAATTTATTTTTTAAATCCCCAAAGTCCATTATAATCACCCTCTTGACCCTAACTCGCATATCTCGATTTACAAGGTTGAGAGGGATCTTAAGGACCGTTTTTGTCTCCTCAAACCCTATTCTGAGGCAGATCAAAACTCAAAAAACCTCATTTGATTCCTCTCTGGTAAGAGATCTTCTCTCATTTTTTATATCCCACTCTCTTCATCTTTCCTCCATGGGGATTGTTATATCATCTAATTTATGATGGATCTAAACACCTTTTTTGGGATCTTGAATCTAGTTTTGATTCCTTTATCTCTATTACCTGTGTTCTTTGTTAAAAATTCCTCCTATGGGTGTTATGATATGAATTTCCGTGATAAAGGTAGGTTCTTCTGTTGATATTTTATATGTTATAAACTTTTTATTTTATTGATTTAAATTAAATTGATTTAAATTAAATTTTAAAACCCAATTTGGTGATAATTGGGATTTTAAATTAGATTTGGCATAAACTTTGAGGGAAAACCCCCAATTCCAATAGAATTGGAAATTTGAGTTCTGATTTGAAATTGATAGAATTTTGAAATTGATTATTGAATTGATTTTGAGAAAAATTTCTTAAATTGATTTAATAAGAACATATGATTGGTTTTATCTTGAAAAATAAATGAATTTATTAAAAAACTATGTTTGGTTTTTAAAGTGGAAATTGGCATATTGAAATGGGAAATGGGGAAATTTTATTTTAAACTGTTTTGAAATAATTCACCCATTTTGATTAATTTTTTGAGCACATGAAATCTTGGGTTATTATGGGGTTATTTGGGACAAAATTTCTAGGATTTTATTTCCCTAGAAATAGATTGATGTTTTACAACTCCAAAAAATATATAGTGAAGCAGATTATATCCATGATGGGAGGGGTGTGTGTGCACATATTATCATGATCACTAATATGAGTGTGTGAGGATCTCATAACTTGGAAATTTCATACCTCTTGAAAGATGACCATGTTTCTTATTGTTATTATTTATATATATATATATATATACCACTCTTTGTAAATTGTTTTACTTGTGCCTAATATTTTTCCTCTAAAAGGGGAATCCCCATGTGTGGCATTTTCAAACCCTCTATACAAATGAACCCCCTCCCTGTGAAGGGGTCACTCATGCCTAGTATTTTATATATATATAATTATATAAAATTTTTACTTAAGACTTTGTTTTAAATGTCTCCATCTTTAGAACTAAAAAACGTGTTTTGATTTAAATATGTAATTGTACTACCATAATTTTTTTGTTTAAAATTGAATGAGTAATTTGGTTTATTTATTATGGAATCTTATTATGGAACACTTGGTGAGCCTCTACTGGGATTTATAGATCACACCCTACCTTTTTCTCTAGGAATTTTTAGATTTATTTCTACTAAGTTTGAGAAAAGGGAAAGTACCACTTGGAGGTGGTGGTTGTTGTTGATTCTTTTGGGCTTTGAGTGTTGTGTTTGTTGGGACTTAGGTTGTTTATCTTGTCTATTTTCTAGTACTTTGAAGATGTATTTCTAGGTTTTGGTATACCTATATGACTTACAGTATTGTCTCCTTTGGGATTTTTCTTTGAGAATACTGACTTTTTCTATTTATTCCACTATCTTTGTGGAAAATTCATTCTGACTTTTATCTTGTGTGATTTAGGTGATATTCTCCAACCTATGAGGATAGAGAACTCCCTTCGAGCTATGTCAGGATCATCTTGGGTGTCAGGGTACCAGGGTATCTGGGCCAATTCATGATAATAATGATAAAATTTGTCCAAAACTAGGCCTATTGTAGGTAACTTACGAAGCCCCTATAATACAAAATTGATTCACTACACAATATTTGAGGTTATGTTTCCATACCTCTTCCCACCATTGTATGCCAATGTACATTTATCTTTTGGAATTTTCATCATGTTGTCATACACTCCTTGATTATCCCTATGAATTCCTTACAATCAATTCTCAAAACTTTATTGATCCAGCTCATATGCTACATAAAAGTGACCATATTACATATAAATTAATGTTATCATTACATTTACACAATAAAAATAAGAAATATATTGCATAGAATGCCTCTTGATATCCTTCTTCATAGCTTTATCATGAAAATTCTATCAAGCATTGATGGTAATGTGTATAATGAAGTATCAATGATGTGCATTTTTTGATTTCCACATAACACAATCTACATTTATTTACTCAATGATTTCCCATTACTAATAAGAAATTAAACATACACCCCAAATGCAGGTGAAATGGTTATTAATACATGCCAAAAACAAATTCCAAGATTCCTAATTTTCCTAATTTTCCTTCTCAATTATAGAAAATACAAGAAACAAAGTTGCATGGCTTCCATATAGGGTGACCAAAATTAGTAGTGACCCGGTGTATTTCCATATAGAAATGTTTTTTCAATTGGTATAATTTTCTTACTAAAAAAAAATTTGAAAATACATGGAATCACTACTAGAAATCCAGGCTATAGCCATGGACCTATAGCCACGGTTCTATCGGTCCATGGCTATAGCTTGTTTATAGACATGGTTTAATAGGATGGTAGTGGATATTTTTTGGAAACCCTTCCTCAAATCCTCCCATTCTCCGACGAACCCCTCCTGCCCTCGCGATTCCTCCTCCCCCGCGATCTCCTGCTCATCGCGCCCTCCTCCTCCTCGTGCCCTCCTCCTCCCCGATGCCTCCTCGTCGTGCCCTCCTCATCACTATGACCCTCCTTCTTGACGCCTCCTCATAATTACCTCCTCATCGTCGCGACCCTCCTCCCAAACGCCTCCTTGTCGCGACCCTCCTCCTCACCGCGACCCTCCTCCCCGATGCCTCCTCCCTGACACCTCTCTTCTGATGTTGAGGTCGACACCCCCATCGCCCTCCCCGAAACCTTTTCACCAGTAACCCTCAAAACCCTTGACCCCTCCTCGTCGTGACCCTCCTCGCCCCGAACCTCCTCCAGCAAAGCTACTCTGAGCTGCCTCCCCTCCTCCTCCATTACCGACGGTTCTCCCCCACAACCCTCAACACCAGAGGTAATCCCTTGTCTCTTCCTTT
The DNA here is from genome assembly GCA_963277665.1 of Viscum album. Classification (NCBI taxonomy): domain Eukaryota; kingdom Viridiplantae; phylum Streptophyta; class Magnoliopsida; order Santalales; family Viscaceae; genus Viscum; species Viscum album. The sequence continues at coordinate 1,054,222,137 of OY728133.1, read as the reverse complement.
ATCCCCATCCACCATTCTTGTTGAATTTTTTAAACCTTAAGTATTTTTAATATTATTTTTCACTTACTACTATTTCCACCCTGATATTCACTGTTATAACCCCTCAATTTACCACACAGTAACCACTAATTTGGGACTTGACAACATCAACCTCTTATAATGTGACCGGTGCAGAGTTTTGAAAATGATATTCTCCTTAGAGCCCCCAACTTCATTGGGATGTGTGTGAGGTTCTATAAAAAAGAACACAAAACCAACATGAATTGTCACGCTTAAGTTATAAACCGGATAACGGCGACTTTGTATATTTTTATACAGCAACTGTCAAGAATCGGAATTGTAGGAGGAGTAAGATAGAGAACAGGGGAAGAAGAGAGTGAGAATAACAATCAAGAAGTCTCTCTTTTCTCCTTTCTATAGGTTTTACCTATTTTAAATTATACCTTTGATATTAGTTTTCAATTTTATCATTATCTATATTGTTTTATTTTGGATTCTTGTTATCTTTTACTCAGTGTCTGCTAATTTTCACCTTGAACGCATATATTTGGAAATATGAATAAACATGCCATATTACCACTATTAAAATCTTAAAATTTACTATATTTTTTATCCTTAATTATTCATCACATGAATCAACTAAATTTGTGAATTTTATACCTTGTAATTAACCCGTTAGATTCTTGAGAGAATATAATTGTAGTTATATAGTGGAAACACCAATAATAACTCATGGAAAGTGATAACAGACCATCATAATTTTTTTCAAAGCATGAAGGACATTCTTAATTTAGTTGATAAATCCTATGGTGCTTTCTATTTTCTTTCCATGGACTATGAGTGTTCTAGATCATCAGCCCCACATAATTCTTTCCTTCAAGAAAAAAGGTTCATTCCCACCCCACCATTACTTTTATAGAGAGATCTACAATATCATGATTAGGGGCCATAACATATGATGATTTTATGGAATTTTTAGGTGTTAAATTGATGTGTAAATTAAATTACACGATTTCATCCTTTGTATCTTAAATTGGAATCCTTCCATAATTTTCATTATTTTCCACTTTATTCTTCATAATTACAATGACTATCTAGAGTTTTGAATTTTTATATCAAAGAAACTATCATAAGTTCACCCATTTTAAAATTTATTCTTTCAATTATTTTATTTTTTTATAGCCCACAAATTATTCCTTGTTTCAACCTCCAACTTTTCCAAAATTTCCATAAAGTTTTATTGAGAAATATAACTCACTATTTTACTAGAGCTTGTATTATTTATTAATTTCTTTATCGGACTTACATGTTGTTTTTACCATCGATATATGGAATCATTAGAGGTATTTAGATAATAATAATTTTAACAATCTATTGATTGGTTTTAATTTGATAAATGTTATTCATCTTAAATTCATTATTCCGTTGGACAGTGACTAAAATGTTAATGAGTTAATAAATTATTTTATTAGAGAAAATAGCATGGAGAGATCACAAATAGTAACATACATTTTTTTGAGTCAGCTAGTTTAAAGGAAGTTGTACTATTTTTTCATTAGTTGGGAAAAATAGGGAATGACCAAAGAAGGTGAGACCAAATTTTAAAAACTTGTAAAATAACTATTCCATGATTTTGAATTTTTCTTCATTCATGTAAAATAATTTTTTTGAATTCATTAACATTAGGGTGGAATTTTTTATGAACTGACTCACTGGGGGCCACCTAGCTAGTGGTAAGATGAGTGTGACACCACAAGCCCACCTCTAATTTGTTAGGGGTTAGTGACTGTCCCTGAGTACTCATAACACACACAAGGTTGTCCTTATCCTATGGTACCTGTACACATGAAAAGAATAAAGGGAATAATAAAATCCTACAAAAACAGATAAAAAAGACTAACTTGTTATGAGGGATGGGACTACTGACATATGCCACAACCTATCATGAACCATGGTATATCTATATCACTATCTTATATCTGCTCTTGGTCCTCCTAGGATTCCTTCAAAAGGAATATTGTCTACATAAGACATGAAAAATATGGGTAGATCCCATGCAGTGTTTAGTATAACAATGCTCAATAGGACACTCCAAAATCACTAAACAATGGGCATTTGGAGAGTAGTTATCTCATCATCACATAGACACATCATTACAAATATGAGATATAGTAATAGGAACAATAAACTAGATATACTCATAACATAAAACATACCTCAATGGAATATTAACCATTATTTTATCCATAATATTCTACTCAAGGATACAATTTAACACTCTTCTGGTTTCACTCACAACATGATCTATGCTTTCACTGATGGTGCATTCCCAAGAGGTCATGCTCGTCAGACCTCACCAAAGATGTACTCAATGTAACTCTGAAGATCTCGATACATAGATAGGGGATCTCTCCAAGGGCATCTAGGGTATACCATACCATACCTAGAATATCCCACTAAGTATGGGATTGTACACATAGATAAGTTGGTAATAATGATTCCACAAAACCCACCTAGGGAAATAGAAAAAATTATAGAGGATCACACCCCGGGTCACACAAAGGGATTCCCAAACACTACCTGAAACTAATCCCATAGAGGAGATCATAGTCCTATTATTAGGATGTAATACCAAAATTTACCCTCATGGGGATGACAAAGGGGGGATTTCTAGGGGGGCTTCTGTCCGGGGGGGGTGTCCAGGGGGGAGGGGCTGTTGTCCAGGGGGGTCCAGCAGGGGGGTGGACCGTGCTTTTGTTACCATGTAATTAATCAGATTTCACTGCTTTAGTTTGTATGAATTCTGAGCATCCTTAGTGAAAAGTATTTAATCTTTTCTTGATTTTACTGATGCTATCAGGAATGTTTCAAACAACCAATTTATTGGAGCTTATTTATGTATCGTTGTGACATTGTTAGCACTTGGTGGACCACCCTTGTTATCTGTATATAGATTGTTACTATTTTATTTGTTTTACTTTATATTCACTAACCCAACATATTATGGGATATATTAAAGTAATTATTTTTAGTGAACAACTTAATTTTATGCTCATTTCCCACACATGTATACAGATTGTTACAATTTTATTTATTTTACAGGTTTTGTGTTTTTTTATTTTCAAGAGAATTATTTTTTTTCTACTTTTGTATTTGAATGTTTACATTTTTTCAAGTTTTATGGTTGTAGGTTTATAGGTTGAATTGTTTGAAGGCTTGTAAGCTAGCAGGTTTGGAAGTTATAAGTTGATAGTTTGTGCATTACACATTTACATGTTACTAATTTTATGGCTTTTTGGTTGTTAGGTTTGTGGGTTTTAGTTGTTAGGTTTGTGGGTCTGGGGTTGTGTTTTGACCATGGTGAGATTTCCTTTAGGATGTTCTCTATCATGCAGTTGGCATAATGGCATGTTGGAATAAAATGATATAATGAAATGTGAAATATGAAATGGTAATTAGGCTTATTAGGTATGTGAATCTGAATTGTCACAACTGTTATGTGAATTAAAATATTCTTATGAAACTAATAAATGGAAATTGAACCTAATTGAAATGTAAAGGGGTCACATTGAAATTGTAGCTTTGAATTCTGTACATTTTATTGTCTGCAATGTAATTTCAATTTCAGTTTTGAATTCTATACGTTGTATTGTATAGAGGGCATACTGTTGGAGGCTGTTGGAGGCTGTTGGAGGCTGCATTGCAGGCTGTTGGAGGCTGCATTGTAGGCTATTGGAGGTTGTTGGAGGCTGCATTACAGGCTGTTGGAGGCTGTTGGAGGCTATTGGAGGCTGCATTGGAGGTTGTTAGAGGATGTTGGAGGTTGCATTGCAGAGGGAAGGCTCCATTGCAGGTAATTGTAGAGGGTCCATCTTGTTCGGTCATGGGGGATTTAGTTTTTGATCCAAACTACGATCAGTATAGTTCAAGGAGTAGGAATGACTCCTATTTTTATAAGGTTGAGGTAATGTATTGACTTATTGACATTGCCAATGTGTCTCTTATAATTATGAAGACTGCTAATAAAATGTGAAAAGGTAAGATATTTTACTCCATATTCTCCATGTATTAGGAATAAGATACCAGTATACATGTTTGTTGCTTTTTTTATTGGGTGCTTTGTTATTTTACAGGGCAGTACTGGTGCTAGAATTAGGCAGTAATGGTTCTGGAATCAGTAAGGGCAGTTGTGATTGGTATACTGGTTCTAGAATGCAGATGTGATCAGTCGAGGGTAGGCTGTGATATACCAATGGTTTGACAAACCGTTGGTAAAGGCATATAAAAGTGACTCTACTGCAACGGTTTTACTAAACCATTTCTTAAAACATATTCCAACGGTTTTATTGGAACCATTAGAATAGGGTATGTGTAGACAGACTTATGCCAACGGTTCCTATAAAACCGTTGGTAAAAGGATACTACAACGCCGCACATGGCTGCGGTTTCCTAAACCGTTGGGATATTATCCCAACGGTTTGGGATATGTAAAATTTTCAATAGTGATTGGTTTACAGGTTTACAGATTGTTTTACTGGTTTACAGGTTTACTAATTTTCGATGTTTTTAGGTTTGTGGGTTTTAGTTTCTAGGTTTGGATTGTTTTATAGGTTTACAGATTGTTTTACAGGTTGTAAGTTTACGGTTTATAAGATTACAAGTTTTCCATGAAGGTATTATTGTTTTTAGGATGAAGGTATTATTGTTTTTCAATTTTATTCATGTTTTACATATTGTTTTACAGGTATTATTGTTTTTAAGGTATGCATGATTGTTTTATAGGTTTCCATGTTTATAGTTTGTTTTTAGGTTATAAGATTACAGGTTCGTGGGTTTTACAGACTGTTTTCAAAGTTTTCAAAGGCTTCCATGTTTGTTTTTAAGGTATGCATGATTGGTTTACACATTGTTTTATTAATTTTAGGTTACATGTTCTGTTTACATGTTGCTTCAGGTTTTCAAATTGAATGTTGTGGGAGGTGTGTAGGAGAAAGGGGTGGGGGTGCTGGTGTAGGGTGGGGAGGGGGTGAGGGGGAGGGGTGTGCAGTGAAGAGGGGGCAGGGGGGTTGGGTGTAAGGTGCAGGGGGTGGGGTAGGGAAGGTGTGCAGGAGCAGGGGGTGGGAGTGCTGGTGCAGGGTGGGGGGTAGTCTAGGGGGAGGGGGTGTGCAGTGAGGAGGGGGTAGGGGTGGGGTGCAAGGTTCATGGGGGTGGGGCAGGGGAGGTGTGTAGGAACAGGGGTTGGGGGGTGCTGGTGCAGGGTGGGGGAGATGTGGGTGGGGGGAGGGGGGAGTTGGTAGTGTCCTCCCAACAGCCAGCATGGTGAACCGTGCTGGTTTTTTTTTATGCAGTGGAAAGGCCTATAGCCACAGTTTTAAACTGTGGCTAAATCCCTATAGCCACGGTTTGAACTATGGCTATAAACCTATAGCCACGGTTTAAAACCATGGATATAGGGATATATCCAAGGTAACTGTGGCCTTTATTGGCATCTATAGGGTTGATCCTATAGCCACAGTTTGAAAACTGTGGCTATAGGGCTATAGCTACAGTTGGAGTCGTGGCTTTAGGGATATAGCCATGGTTCGAACCATGGCTATAGGGCTATAGCCACAGTTTCCAATCGTGGCTATAGGCTCCGACCTATAGCCACGCCAATACCAGCCATGCTTCATGAAACCGTGTCTATAACCTATAGCCACGGTTTTTGGGCCTATTTCCACGGTTTAGAACTGTGGCTATAGCCTAAATTTCTAGTAGTGAATGAATGTCGAGATAAAGTGATGAAATTTAACATAAGACAGATCAACTCGGTTATCTTAAGAAATATGTTTGTTCATGTCTAAGTGTAAGATAATTATGTTTTTTTTCTAGTATAGATATAAATTATGGAAACACTTGATGAGAGTCATCACATTCACCCTACACTTTAACAATTGACTTCTGTTTTTCTCTCCATGAATTTCCATAGAATATTTTGTAATTAAAATTTTATCATAACCTCTCCTAAACAAGGGCTACTAGTACATCTTGGTACATCCTGATCATCTTGATAATAATATATGACACATATTCAACATCTAATTATGTATGGTCTTGTGTCAGAATTGGTTGTTTATAAGTATGAGATTCTTAAATCTTTGAAATAATCCACCCTCCAAGTGAAATGTCAGGAATTTCCTTTAAGATAAATCTATAATAATTGTCATATATCACACCATATAACATATTTTATCCATTTTTACTCCTCAAATAAATATTCATAGTGTCTCTCTATATGATATTGTTTCAATATTCTTTTCAAAGAAAATTTTCTTTGAAAATATATTCCAACATATAATGTTTTGTCCATTAAACCAAATATATCCTATATGACTCCTAGAAACTCAGTTTTAGGTGAAATAATATTCCTCTCAAATGTATGAAAACATGTAACAACTTCTCACCAAGATTTGAATAAGTGGGTGACTTATATTTTATTGCGACTAGTGTAAAACCATTGTATTTCTAGAAAATTCTTCCCTAACTTATTCATCTTTCTCCTCATCATCAATATTTTCCCTTTCTATTCCATCATTAAAAACATCTTCATCTGCAAATTTATATTTTATCATGTCTGTGTTATTAGTTTGGATGTATTCTTCCACATGGTATAGAATAGTCATATAATCTTTGGATGGACCTTCTTTGACGACTCTTGTATGCCTCTTTCATCATACAATATTATGTTGCTTTTGGATAGCAGAAACCTCCATATATTAATCCATCAAATCATTATTAGAACATTGGTTAAATAAATTTTCACTTATAACTAATCCTATTCATAAAGAAATGGATAAGACAGATGGTATAGACAATCTTAGAATTGCAAATGTCTTAGTTAATAAACTATATCTCTTTTTTAGATATCAAATTTAACCGGCCATGAATTATTTTCTAAATATCTTTTAGGGTAATAAAATCACTTATAATAACCATTCATATTGGTTTTTTACTATATGAATCTATTTGATCGGTTTAAATAACATTACCATAGTAATAGACATAGGCTAGCATGATTGTCTACATGAAAAAATTAGTTTTGATCATGATTCAAATACTGTAAAAAATACTTATTGTGTGTAAAAATTGTACATGGTTAATAGTGGAATAGTTTTTTAAAGTTATTTCATGATACATGGATATAATTAGAAGTTTAATAGTTTATAAATATCATATAAATTAAAAAAAGTATATCCACCAAGAGCGTTGATTGAGTTAATACCCAATATATCCATTTTTTGGTTATCACCCCTATGTGCATATATATTAGATTCTATATCCACTTGTGGTATCTAGAAAGGGATTTCACTACTCATAAAAATGCAGAATATTTATTTTATCAAAATTTTATAGTTTTTTACTATGTTTGGAATTATCCCTAAGGTTTTCACTAATGTTTTCAAGTAAAAAAATTAATATTTATAAAGGTATCTAAAAATATTAATTAGTGTGCATTTGGTGGAGTAAAGAGAATATAAATCATCCAAAGCAGATCCCTTGGAAGTTTCAAACCATCTATGTAGTTAGGCCTATTTGTCATACACTGTGAGATGATTAAGTTAATACCCAATATATCCCTTTAAGAGTTATTACCCCAAGGTGCATCTATGTCAAAGCTTGTATCCACTGGTTTTTGTCTAGACAGGGACTTCATTTCTTAAATAACCACACAATATTTTTTTAATTAATTGAGAGATAAAAAAATCACTATGGGGAATAGTCATACAAGTTTTAAAGTGGAAGAAGTGTTTGAAGTTCTTTCATAGTAATTAAGTTGGTAATTAAGTTCTCTTAATTGTTAGTAACTAAGTTATTAATTATGTTCTCTTAATTTTTGGTAACTAAGTTAGTAATTATTAATTAATTGTTAGAAACTAAGTAATTCTTAGAAAATTGTTAGAAACTAAGTTATTAATTGTTAGCTAATTATTAATAATTATGTTATTAATTTTTAACTATTTAATAATTAAGTTATTAATTTCTAATTAATTATTAATTCGTAGCTAATTATTAGTTAATTATTAGTTAATTATTAGTTAATTAATAGTTATTTATTAGTTAATTAATTATTTAGTTAATAATTAATTAATTAGTTAATTAATTTTTTAATTATTGGTTAATTTATTTGTTAATTATTGGTTAATTTATTTGTTAATTATTAGTAAATTAATAGTGAATTAATAGTTAATTAATAGGTTGTTAATAGTTGATTATTAGTTAATTATTAGTTAATTATTAGTTAATTATAGGTAAATTAATAGTTAATTAGTTGTTAATTAATTACTAATTGTTTTTTAATTAATAGTTAATTATTAGTGAATTATTAGTTAATTAATAGTTAATTTTTAGTTAATTAATATTTAATTAATTTCTAATTATTATTTAATTAATAGTTAAATATAAGAAAATTATAAGTTATTTATTGGTTAATTATTAGTTTTTTAATAGTTAATTAATAGTTGATTAATATTTAATTAACAGTTAATCACTAGTTAAACATTGTTAATCATTAGTTAATTATTAGTAATTATTTATTACTTATTAGTAATTAATCATTAGTAATTAATTATTATTTAATTAATAATAAATTAATTATTAGTCATTTATTAATTAATTATTAGTTGGTAAATTACATTTATTTATTAGTTATATATTTGTTATTAATTAATTGGCAACATCACCCTTTTCTTTACCCTTTCTACTTTTTGCATTCACCATGATTTGCTCTTATCGCGAATTAAAATCAACTTCCATTTGAGTAGAATGCTCCATGTATTCCAAAATATGAACTGAATACACTTCTTTCTCACCTAATATACCCCTATAAAGAATTTCCTTAAAAGAAACCCCAATCAAAACACCATTTCTGTTGTTTTTATTCACTTTCATATACTCCTCATTTGGAAGATCAGCCCAATTACATTGGGGATTACTTAATGTTTGAATAGGAGAAAAAACATCATGATATTCATGAGAAATAAGACCATCCTTTAGGGAGAGGAATTCAGTATCTAGATTACTAGAGGCCTCAGTAGGATTAACATCATTTCCATGAGCCTGACCAACTGATGATTGAACTATTTTAGAATCAGCCACTTTTTAATAACATTAATCTCTGGATTAATAATCCTCCGGTAATGTTGTAGATCATGTCCCTTGGTTTGGAAATTATAACACACTAACTCCCTTCTAAATGTCTCATTTTAATGACCTACAATTCGATAATTCAAACAAAATGGATGTGTTTTCTCATATTCAATCCTAAGACAAATCTCATCCAACTGTGTGGATAGTACCACTTTGTATATTGTTGTAGAACTTAGATCTACCTTTACTAAAACATGTGCATAATTTCCATAAGTGACTGATTTATTAGCCTAATAAATTCTTATAGGTATCCTGATAGAATATTCTATATCAAAAAATATATGAACATGGAATAATACCCAATTAAGTCTATGAATTTTTATCCATACCTATGCGTAGGTATCCTTGAAGTTGTACAAGTTAAAATTAAGCTTCCAATCATGAATTCAGAGTGTTCTTGGTCTGAGGTTGATATAACCAATACTCCATGCCTAACTCTTTACCTCTATAAAGGGAAAAATATGTGAAAAAATCATCTTCCAAATGATACACATTTTAAGTTTGTAAAACCCCAAATTTCCACTAAATAAGAAATGAAATCAACAAGTTTCCAGGGTTTCATACCGTTCATCAAAAAAATTCTACCAATGATTTAATTTTTTCCATAAATCAAGTAAAATCAATATAGAATCATTATTGGTAGAAAAATTAAAATTTGACCCATTTCTTATGATACGATATGACGCCTGATTCATGAACGGAACAAAGGAACCTTTGGAGAAGCCCAAAAAAGAGGAGAGTTTCTTCAAATCATCTTTTCCATGCACGTTACCCTCTATAGAAGAAAGTCACCCAGGTCAAGGAGCCTCCCTATGACATCCCTTTCTTGTCCTCGTGTTTGGGCACAATCAATGTGACTAGGTCACTTGGAAACACCCCTAATGGGATGAAGTTGATTTCATCGCCTACTGCAACACCTAGAAAAAACATGCAAGGATGAAAGGAAACAACTGGATAGACCTTTAGTGAATTGAAGACACTTGTACTGCCTGTTAAAAATTATGGTGGTGAAATGCATGGTAGTTGGGGGAAAATTGATTCCATTAGTCTTGCTATTATTGGGGAGCAAACAGATGAAAATGATGATTCCAAAGGTATCATAACCTATTTTTCTGAATATGGTATTAAATCCAAGTCGGGAGTAGCTAGCTTTACATCACGCAACACATCTTCTCAAACTCATAAGACTAAGGTAAATAGAGGTGTGGGTACTTATAATTATTTTGACCTCCTTGCTTTAGCTAGTAGTGATGATGATGGGAAGAAAAGTGATGGCATGGATGGAGCTGATACCATAAAGGTTAGTGTTGTTTCTAAACACTTCGATGATAATGATGGTCCATGGGTTCAGATCTAAACCTCGAGAAGGGAACAACACCCTCATGGAAGGGGTGGAGGCATAAATCCTCACTATATAAGAACCCGCTCAAAAAATGGGTTGATGACTCTTTGTGGTTCTATGTTGTTTTGTATGTTCCTCCTAACTTTTTCAATTTCCTTTATTATTTTAAATAAAGAGGTATTTATGTATCAACCTTTTAAAAAAATTAATTTATTGGTAATTATTTATTAGTTATTTATTTATTTATTTATTTTTTAATAATGATTGGTTATTTATTTTTGTATTAGTTAATAATTTTTTTACTATTTATTATAAACTAATAAGTAATATTAAATAATAATAAATTCATAATAATTATTAATTTACTAGCTACCAATAATTATTAGTTAATTATTAAATATTTGTCATTAAATAATAATTAATTACTCGCCAATATTAACTATTATTTAAAAATTACATCTAATTAAATTTATATTTGAGTAAATAAAATAATTAAAATAAAATAAAATAAAATAATTATTTAAAATAAATTAGAAAAAATACCTTTAAATAAATCTTGATAATTTTTTGCTCCTTGAAATATTCCAAGAGAGTCGCCAGCTTCAATGATGAGGAAGGGGGAAAATTGGGAGAGATTTAGTGAGTGGGGATCCAAATCAAGAGATGTTTTTATAAAGATAGTGGATTTTAGGTGAGAAGGGGGCATTGATTCCCTCAATGTCTTTCACATTTTATTATGCGAAAGGTATTGTCACCCCCAACACCTTTCATATAATAAAACCCAAAAGGCACTAGGGACATCAACACCTTTTCTATGTAATTGATCCTAGGAAAAGGCATTGATTCCCTCAATTCCTTTCTAGTTTTTTGGAAAGGCATTGAGGGAATCAATACCTTTAATCCCTAATTTAAAAAAAATAAAACCTATATATTTTTAATTTAAAAAAAACAAAAACACCCTTTTTAAGGCCACCCTATAATAAATAGAAACATAAACTTTGTTTGAACTTTTCATTTAATCGCTTTAAAATAAGCAATATGATAAATTCATTTAAAATCCAAATTTTAGGGCATTCTCTCATTAATCTCATAAATTAATCAATAAAACTATAACATTAATATTTAATATATTTTAATATAAAATAGTTTTTATTTCAAATAAAATTCATAATAAAATATATAAAAATATGAATGTGTATGGTGTTCCATCATTAAAGATGATTGGAAGCTACCTGGTTATTAATAGAAGTATAGCTATGTGTTTGGAGCTCCAACTCATATGGAAAACTATTCTAGAGGTGTTCATATACCACATGATATCCATTGGACTTGAGGAATACTCTTTAATGCATGATTCCTTTGTCAAGATGTATTTCTTTTTTAAACATGGGCATTGAGTTATCCAAAATCCTATAAGGTTAGGATTTAGTCATGTAATTATAACATCAATCAGTAATATGTGGCCATAAAAGGGAGAAATTCTAAATATTGATAATTCTATTGATACTTTGGAATATTATATACAAGGGGTGACATATATGGCCAACAATAATAAACTTATCTTAGATAAATATCCTCAATAAATTCTTTAATAAAATCTTATATAGCTCATCGAATATTCTGTTCAATGGTTTACCCATTTCCTTTGAAATTTTTTATAAAGGGTTAGTATAATTATTGAAAATATTAGAAATTTAGAAGAAGAATACTTTGAGGAAAATATACATAAGATAAATCATGAAAATGAATGGGAAAAAATTTCACAAAGTATGAATTCTTTCCCAACACTTTTAACTTAGGCTAATTCTCCTAACTCTCCACAAAAGGCACACCCATCATATCATGTCAGGGTTAGTGTTATGGAAATTTCAAGAACTTAAAATAAAAACTATCCTAAAATAAGAGTAAATTGAAATAAAAAATAGGAACAATAATAATAAGAAGAATGAAAACATAAATATTTATATAGTTTGGTAATAATCCCTACGTCCATAGAGAGGCAAAAAAAATCACTATAACTGAGGGAAAGTTATAGGTCATACACACATAGTCACAAAACCTAACATGAAAATGAGTTTATAAAGTAATTCAATGTAACATAAATCTTCATTTCTATAGTTCCAAATCTACACAATATTCTAGGATACTACAGTACCCATATCCATAAATTCCACACTACTACTATACTCAAGTCAGTAAAGTCCAAATTTCTACATTACTTGTTGTTGGTGACACTAGTTATCTCTACAACAGTTCCTCTATAATTTGATTTAGGGCCTTCATCCCCTGGCCCCCACCCAAGGAGTTACTTCCCCCAAGAACCCCCAACAACCTCATTAAAAAGGTCTAAATGTGAGATTTACGAGATTCTTGTTCGGTATAAGCATCTAGAATTTATCCCAATTTCATCTTAGGGATTAGGAACCACTATTTTGTATGTTACAATACATAATATTCCACACTTGAGTGAGATAGGCTAGCTATCATATAGAATAAAACTGTGCATATAATGACCCAGTCTTGATGTACATAGACATTACATCATTTTTGAGGAATACTTAAAACATTACAAAAATAGACGCCCAAAAACCAAATTAGTTTAGTGCCTTTTGAAACATGTAAATATAAAAACTAGTATATAATAGAGCTACATTATCTTCTACTAGGTTTTCTAAGACCATAACCCCTCTTAGACATGTCATATATGAAATATATCTTCATAACCTGGGGAAGGAAACATAAAAATGGGTGAGCTCACATGCTCAGTAAGGGTAAAAAAGAGTGATATGCAAGCATAAACATGAAAAAGAGGGTATGAGGTCATGATCAGAACATTATAAGATCATACCCTTCATATCATAAACATGAATCATGGAATAAAGGTTCGTATTTCATAAGGAATGAATCATAATGGAATCGAGAGCATAAGACATGAAATCATAACATAGGAGTAATACATTGAATTTTGTTAGACATGTAAGAATATAAAATCATATGTAAAGGCTACCTACCAAGACCCTGACAACATTTTAGTCTTGTAATAATAACCTATTAAACTGATTCGGTCTTGGGATCCCCCCCCCCATGTACCCTCTTACTTTGAGCTTGGGATGTCCACCTGTGTACCCTCTTATTTAAGGATTAATATTCCCTCTTTTATTGGGCTTGGGATTCCCTCCCATGTACCCTCTTTCTTTGGGCTTAATATTCCCTCTTATTTCGAGCTCAAGATGCCCTCTTGTTTTGGTCTTCGGATTCCCTCCCATGTACCTTATTGTTTCAAGCTTGGGATGCCCTTCTGTGTACCCTATTGATATCATAAAGCATTAATCATTACCCAATACATTAGAGGGAGATATCAGTCCCACCCATCACATAATAACTCATACATACATGTGCCACAAGATAATAAAACTTGCATCATATCATGACTCATAAAAATAGATCATATCATAACCCATGAAATGAAATGGGTATCATAAACCTTTAATCATATCACAACCTATGGAAAATATATAAGTTTCATAATAATTTCATCCTAGAATAGCCTGTGAAAGGAAGTGGGTTTCATAAGCATTTATCATGGTATAACCCATTGAAGAGAAATGGGTTTCATAAGAATATAACCCATGAAAGTGGAACAGGTTTCACAAATATATAACCCATTGAAGAGGAATGGGCTTCATAAATATATAACCCTTGAAAGAGAAACGGGTTTTCATAAACGTCTTTCCATCAAAATAAATTCCATTCAAAGAAATAATATGAATGGAACCTTAGGATAATTTCCCAGAAATGCATGAGTAACATCAATGGATGTTGTCTTATATAGAAAATAATTTTGAGATATCCTTAAAAATATTTCTTAAGAAAAATATCCTTTCTTATTTTAAAAATTCTTTTTAAAACATAAAACCTTTTGAAACCCATTTTCTTTGAAAATAATTTGAAAACTTATAAACAAGGCTTAAAATCATTTTAAAAACCTTTTTCCTTGAAATTTATAAAATAATATTGAAAACATTTTGATAATTTTTCTCCTTGAAAATACTTTGAAAAAATATAAAAGAATCTTTTAGATCATTGAAATCATTTTCTTTGAAAACATCCTTTTTGGAAGCTTATAAATGATGTTTAGAAAATCACTTAGAACACTTTTTAAACATAAAACATGTTTTGAAAACCTTTTTATTTGAAACCCAATTTAAAAGAAATAAATTTACAAAATACTAAAAAAAATATTTTAAATAAAAAAATAACTAGTAGTCTTGTGAAGGAATCTTTAAGGGAATTATGGTTATGACGGCGGGTAAATCCGTACAAGCCGAACATTCCTTTTGAACAGTAAAAAGCTTAGAAAAGTGTCTCGATCAGAAAATGACAAGAAGATTTTTTTTTAAAAACCCGTTTTGTTTAAAAGGTAAAACATGGTAAAAATTTATTTTAAATTTAATAGTATAATAGTATAATATTTTTGGAATCCTTTTATAAAACATTGTTTTGAAGGAATATAGATTTCTGACCAAAGAGAGAGGTAAAGTCAGACTTTCTTAAAACACTTTCTTGATCATTTTATGTACCAAAGAGTGTAAAATGGTACCATTACTTGGATTTAACATGAATAACTATAAGGTAATAAAACTCATGGTATTTATTTAGATATGGATCATAATATTTCATCAATGGGAGTATAATAACCAACAATCTCGATAAACGGTGAGATTGTAACTATAAACCGTTACTAATTTGGTAACATTGAATCATAAAAAAATAGAAAGAAAAAAATTAAATGAATATTAAAATATCATGAAAATGAGTAGATTCATGATATAAAATTTCAATGGTAGCATATACACTTCATTGAAAAATATAGGTGCATAACATGGCATGTGTCTCAAAAAAGGTAAATTGAGACAAAATTACTTTACCGATTTGGTAACTTTCGAAACATAAAACCCATGAAAAGAAGAGAATAAAATGGATATTTATATACCCATGAATTTAATTATAATAATCATATAATCATCCATGTGTATTATACACACCACACAAAATAAATTAGTGTTGAATAAGACATGTATCAAACGGAGATAAAAAGTGAGATGAAATTCTCTTACCTTGTGTCTTGACTCTCGTCGTACTCATACAAAATTCTTGTATAATAAATATATGTCTATTATAAACGTATAAAATAAAAATATTATTATATATAATACCATATATGGTTTTATTATGACTTTATATTACTCACTTTTTAATAATTCTATGTTAATGTTTCACTTTGGGTAATATCTTCTTTGTTCTTTGCATGTGTCTTAATTTGTTATAACTTTATTCCTTATACTTATATCATGATTTACAAAATATAAAATATGGTATAAATATAAATTATATTCATTATATTTTTATTATAATAATCCATATAATATATAATTATTAAATGGAATACACCTTTTATGAAGATGGTAGGTCATACGTATGCATGAATGATGTTTTCGTTTTTCCTGTAATATTGAAAGAAAAAATGTAAATGAAATCTACGTGTGTGTGTGTGTGTGTGTGTGTGTGTATAATATCATTAAATTAGAATTATTATTTCATATATATAATATAATTTCACTAAACTCGTCCTTAATACATTCCATGTAGTGTGTGAATGAATCGCATCGCTTTTAGGAGACGGTAGTCCACACTTCCTCAAAGAAAATTATCGTATTTACACAAAATGGAAAGTATAATGGTATGTATTATAAAATAATTACAGAAGAATAAACAGTATGTTCGTCATCCATTAGATTGAATTATGTGTAAGTGTAGGTTGAAACCTTAGAATAAAAACATCTTGGTATATTGAGGATACTGTTGTTTTTTTATAATCATGGAATAAGGAGATTTTATGGGTTGGATAAATAAAATAAAAGAAAGTATCTTGAGGAATGACGTTACCTCTTCTTTGGGTAACTCCTTTTGGTTTTCACCAAAGGGATTCCTTAGATTGTTTTCTTCCCAAATGTAGGATTAAATGAGGAAGGGAGGTATATTTTTAATTTTATTGGGCAGATATTTTCCAAACCTAATTGGTTTGATATGTGTGAATAATAGGGAGAGGAGGTGGCCTTTTATCGGGAAGGTAGAGGACACACTTAGCATTTTTGAAAACAAGTTAGGTATACCCACCTTTTTAACTAAAAAAATCATCCAAAACTAACCAAAATCAATAATGGAAGGTTTTTTGCCAAAATATGTCCATACAATGGGTTTTGTACAAGTTTATAGGTCATTTGGGACTTTAATTTTATGTTTTATTCCCTTGTTAAGCTTAATTTCACTTTAATCATTGTATTTAATTTTAATTTATTTCACTAATCTTTTTGGTCAAAAAATTTGAACTTATTAGATGTTATAAATTATTTTGATATAAAATATTGAATCCATTTTTTCATATTCCAATCACAGAAGTGGAAAAAAATTGATTTAAATTTAATCTCACAGACAGGATGATAATGCGATTTTTTAAAGTAAAAACGTTCAAAAGTTTGTTATGTTTTTATAGTCAAATTCAAAGTAAAATTGATTCCAATTACCTAAATTAAATTAATTTATAAAAAAATATCTAATTAAACTTTAAAACGAATTTAATATATAATTTAACCTTATAAATAAATTAGATGAAAAATATGTTTTGAATTAAAATTCAACATTTTTCACTATTCATCAGAAAATGAAACTTCGTGGAAAAATACAAAAAAAATCACCCTAAACTAATTTTTATGTTTTTATTTCAAATATTAAGTTTATTTTGAAATATTAAATTTATAAAAGTTTCAAAATTTATATTTTAAATAGGTTATCCATTAAAAGACGGTAAAACTGCTTTTATAAAAATATAGGTTTTTATGTGTCATATTAGGTATGTCCTCATCTTATGCATATAAAATCAATTGGATGAATATCAAAAATATTTGATTGAATATATAATATATAAATTTAATTAATATAATTAACTAATGGTAATTAATTTAACTTATTATGATAAATCACCTTTTTCACATAAAAATAGTCTTTTATAAAATCATTCCCTTTATATTCATTTGGTTTCTATATTCATTTCTAATTAATAGATAACCAATGAATTAAAAAATATATTTTCATAATTTATTTAATCCTATAATATTCAATTTAACGATTAGGTTATATATTATTAAATACTAAAATTTTAATAATATATTATTATTTGGTTACACTCGATCTTGTGTGTTACGCAAGCCATCGAGGAAAGTAAGTCTTGCATGTAACATAAGTTAACATAGGTGTTCTGTGTAGAGAAAGCTAAAATTTAGGTTGCATGTTGTGCATGATTAACTTGGTTTTTGATATAATGCAAGATTTACATAGTTCTTTAATATAAAATAAACTATTTTTAGTGTTTCATGAAATGAAAAATATCAAAAAGATTAAATTAATTTGAAAAAATTAATTCACAAAATCTCAAGGTGTTACTTTCTACCCCCCTTAAAATGAAGTTTGCCCTTGAAATTCATCTTGTTTATCAAAGGTTTAATACTTTAAATTTCCTTTCATAGAACCCACATCATAAAAATTAATACTAAAACTTCCTTTAAAAAAAGTTGGAAACATAACGGTTACCCAAAGTAACGTATAACTAGGTTTCCACATGGGAGAAAATAGGTGGAAATTGAAAACATGGACTTGGAGGAAAATCATAAATATTCATAGGGATTGATTTAGTTCATAAATCACAAACAATTTAATGATCAATTAAAATTTTATGGCCTCAAATTTATAAATTTTTTATGGTTTAAAAGGCCATCAGTTCAAAAAAAGTCAAGGTATTAGGACAATATTTTTTTTGATCATTTTCCTAACATTGAGTAATTATTTTATTAACCAAGAATATAAAGAGATATGATTACTTGATATATTTTCATAAAAATATTTCATTCTTTGGTTATTATTTGAACAATTTTAATTCATCCATTACTTCAAGAAATGGATTTCTATAAATTAACTCTGATGCCTTAGGCACTAAAATACACTTTTAACAGATCTTAAGGCCCATAAAAGAATGAAAATATTAACTATTTGTCTCTAAATATTATTCAAATTTAATATGGTTAATACATTAATCTCTAAACATAAAAAGTAACACTACTGGTTCATTATTAATATTTATTCATCAAAAATAGTTACACATTAACCAGGACATCATGTGGGCCAGTGGTAGGTATTAAACCCTTATCATCCTTTGGTCATGGGTTCAAGACCCACAACCTTCCCAAACATTATTGGTTGTCACCTGACATACAGGATGTCCTTTTCTAAAACTACACTAATATAATGTCCAAAATAAATATGATGGAAATCATTGAAATAATTTTAAACGCTAAATATCATTTTTACAAAGGTTCTCAATACAGCCTCAATATATAAATACTTTCTCTGATGTTTACCTTAAAATTTTCATGAATGGTTAACCTTATTACCCTTCTAAAAGATGAAAATCCAAAACTTTAGAAATAAATTCACGAAATAATCTTAACATTGATCCCCCATATATCACAAAGTAACACTTGGTTTTCACCTTCCAAACATGTGAATACCCTCATCGTATATTCTCTTAAATCATGGTAATAACCTGAGTTGCCATAAATACTTTTTTGTAAAACATGCATGCTTCCTTATTCCAATGATTATTGTCTGCATTGTTTAAATCCAATAATTTGTAAACTTCATCCTTGATGACATAGAAAACTTTTTCAATAATCAGTTTCAGGGTAATCTATACCATCCAATTTACTTATAAATATATAATATATCTTTATCCAAACATCATATCGCATTGCCAAGCATTAATTAAGTGTTACCTTCCCCTAATAATAATATCACCTTTCTATGAAATCAATTTTCTAAGTCTTTATCACCATTCAACATATTATTTTAAATACTTAATGAAAATTTATACTAAAAAAACATGTATATTTCATGATTCATATAGCATAATATTTGAATTCCAAAACATAAATATTTTATTCATCCAACTTTATTCTTAAACCATTATCCAAGCTTTATCAACTTATTCCATAATAAATCTTTCCTATAATTTGAAATATGAATCTTTTTTTAAGGTTCCTAGACCTTAATATATTTATTCCTCTTATGTTTAATTTAAACAATACTCTTAAAACATCAATACCTTTCATATGTAGTTTGTGATATCTTTATCTTCAGAAGTATAACCAATACTCATACCACCTTCCTGATTCTAATTATGAGATTTCCACTTGGGAAATTGATTTTTATAATGCCCATACTTTCCATACATAAAACATTCAATGTTAACCATATTCCTTATAGTTATTTCCATTAACTAAAACCAAAAATAATTGGGTGAGAAACACATATCATAAAGGAAAACGACATAATCATAAAAAATTACTTATAGGATATCTAAATCATGACGCCTACTTTTTAATTGATGATGCCTTAGGTTTATCCTAGTTTATTCATATCTGAATTCCATTTAAATCCTTCATTATGGTTCATGAAGAATTTGTAAATTTCCAAAGCATATCCCCCGGGAGTTTCAAACCAGTTGTAAAGTAAGGCTCATTATCGTGTATTGGGTTACATTAAGTCAGACCCAAAACACCTTCTTAGAGTTGTTACTCTTAGGTACATTTATTTTAGAACCTGATAAACTTGTATTATCTAGATAAGGATGTATTGTTAAGAAACCACTCACTATGTCTTTTACCAAAATTCTAGGACATTTTCCTAAACATTAACTCGTCCTTATACTTATCCTTAGAGGCATCCTTAGACATATACTTAGAAATATTCCTAGGGATATCACTAAAGTTTTATCATCCTAGTTTCTAAAGTTTGACTAAACCTTCACTTTTATACCAACTATAATGACATAGTCTTGACGTACATATACATTATATCATTTTTTTATAATACTTAAAAAATAAAAAAACTGACGCCCAAAGACGGTATTAGTTTAGTGCCTTTGAAAACATGGAAACATAAACACTAGTACATATTCAAGCTATATTATCTCCCACTAGATTCTCTAAGAATAGAACCCCTTTTAGACATATCATATATGAAATATATCTTCATAACTTAGGGAAGAAAACATAAAAAGGGGTGAGCTCAGATGCTTAGTAATGGTAAATTGGGGATATATTTAAGTATAAACCTGAGCATGAGGGTATGATAAAATAATCATAACATTAGAATATCATGCTCTGCATATCATAAACATAAATCATGACATAAAGGTTAGAAATTAATAAGGAATTATTTCATAATTAAATCAATAGAATAATCCATGAAAGTATAAAATAGGAGTAAGACATGGAATTGTGGAAAACACATAAGCATATAATATAATATTTCAAGGCTACCTACCATGACCTTCACAACATGTTAGACATGGGATATTAACCCATATACTTGCTTTGGGATAGGGATTACCTCTCATGCTCCCTCTTGTTTTAGGTTTGGGATGTTCACTTATGTAGCCTCTTATTTTAGGCTTAACATTCCCTCTTTTTTGGGTTTGGGATGCCCTCATGTGTACCCTCTTGTTTCGGGCTAAAGATTCCCTCTTGTTTCTCGCTTGGGATACCTTCTTGTTTCGGTCTTGGGATTCCCTCTTATTTTGGGATTGGTATGCCCTCCTATGTACCCTATTTTTTAGGGATTGGGATTCCCTCCCATGTACCCACTTGTTTTGGTCTTAGGATACCCTCTTGTGTACCTTGTTGAGATCATAAAAACATTTATCATTACCCAATGCATTAGAGGTGGTATAGGTTCTACCTATAACATAATAACTCATACATACATGTGCCATAAGATAATAAAACTTTCATCATATCATGACCCATAAATAGAGATCATATCATATCCTATAAAATGAAATGGGTATTATAAAAATTTAATCATATCATAACCTATGAAAAATATATAAGTTTCATACTCATTTCATCTAAGAATAATTAATGAAAGGAAGTAATATTCATAAGAATTTATCATTGTATAACTTGTTAAACAGAAATGGGTTTAATAAGAATATAACCCATGGAAGAGTAAAGGTTTTCATAAACATATAACCTATGGAAGAGGAATGGGTTTCATAAACATATAACCCATGAAATAGAAATAGGTTTTCATAAATTTCATGTCATCAAAATTAAGACCGTTCATATAAATAATATGAATGTAACCTTTGGATCGTTTCCCAGAAATCCATGAGTAACATCAGTGGATTTCATCTTATATGGAAAATAATTTTGAGATATCCATTAAAAAAATTTCTTGAGTAAAATATCCTTTCTTCTTTGAAAAGGTATTTTTAAAACATAAACCATTTTGAAAACTATTTTCTTTTAAAATACTTTTAAAACTTGGAAAGAAGTCTTGAAATCATTCTAAAAACCTTTTTCCTTGAAACTTATAAAATAATCTTGAAAACATTTTGAAATTTTTTTTCCTTGAAGATAATTTGAAAACATATAAAAGAATATTTGAGATCATTGAAATCATTTTATTTGAAAATAACCTTTTATAAAATATATAAAGGATGTTTTAAAAATCCTTTAAAACACTTTTTAAACATAAAACATTTTTTGAAAACCTTTTTATTTGAAAACCACTTTAAAATAATTTAATTTCTAGAATATTAGGAAAACATTCACTTTTAAATAAAAAAATAACTTGTATTATTATAAAGTAAGCTTCAAGGGAATAATGGTCATGAAGGTAGGTAAATACATACAAGTCGAACATTCCTTTTACACCATAAAAAGTTTAGAAAAGTGCCTCAATTAGAAAATGACAAGAATGTTCCTTTTTAAAAACCCATTTTATTTAAAAGGTAAAATATGAGTAAAAATGTATTTTAAATATCATAGGATAATAATAGAATATTTTTGGAAACCTTTTAGAAAACATGGTTTTGAAGGAACACAGATTTCCGACCGAAGAGAGAGGTAAAGTCAAACTTTCTTAAAAACACTTTCTTAATCATCTTATGTACCAAATATTTGAAAAATAGTACCATTACTTGGATATGACATTAATAAAAATAAGAAAATAAAACTCATGATAGTTATTTAGAGATATATCATAAGATTTCATCAATGGGAGAATAATCATAGACAATCTCAATAAATGGTGAGATTGTACTATAAACCATTACCAATTTGGTAAATTTTAATCATAACATAATGGAAATAATAACATTACATGAAGATTAACATATCATGAAAATCAGGAGATTCATGATATAACATATCAACGGTAGTATATACACCTCATTGAAAAATATTGGTGCATAACATGGAATGTGTCTCAAAGAAGTAAAATTGAGACAAAAATAATTCACCGATTTGGTAACTATTGAAACATAAAACCCACGAAAGGAAGATCATAAAATGGATATGTATATACCTGATAATTTAAGTATAATAATCATAGTTTACCTAACCATACGAGGTGTGACAGTGGGGTGTAGTGGGGTGCATGGTTTTTCTAAAACCATACGAGCCCAGGCACATGCCTGTGTGGAGTGTGAGGTTCACTTGGATAGTGGAACTTTTCAAGACTAGTGCATAGTTATCCAACCCACATTCTTAGACCATGTGGGATCACTCCTTAGCTAGTGTTTATGTGCATGGTAGGCGCACAGTTTGGCCAACCGTGTGTCCAAACCATGTGCCCCTATCAGGATGGGTTATTTTGATCATTTTCCCTTAATGAATTAAAATGCCTCACCCCCTCCTTTCTCCATTCTTATTCATTTGACTTGAGATATTCATACTCTCATGTGAGTTATTCCTATTCTCCTTTTGGATTTTATGATATCTATCTCTTCCTTCATCCAAATATTTTGTTTTTGAGTGCGTTTGGAAGCTTGAGGTAAGCTCTTTACTCCTCTTCCTTCCATTCTTCATTGCTCTTCTTCTCTATTTCTCTATTTAGGTGAGAACTATTTTTCTGTATTTACAAGGATATTGATGATTTCTATAATATCTTACATTCTATCTTGATTTGATTACCAAAAATAGATGAGTGGTCTTCTATGCACCTAAGGTAGGTGGTCTAGTTCTTTACCACATGTTTCGTTGCTTTTATATCACGAGTTGTTGTGCCATGTGCAGGAACCTTCCAATGATGCCTCTCATATGTTAAATTAATTAATATAAATGGTTTCTCATGTCTATTTTGACCTTATCCTACAAAAAAATCATGCTTGGGTTGTCGGAATCCAACATTTGGTATTCCATCCTTAAATGACATAATTTCTCTTTCCTTGAGATTTTAAACCACCATGTGGTGTGTGTTGCACTTGTAATAAATGCCTTAATTAATGAGTTGAATTGAGATGAATGGTAGGCCATAGATTAGTCCCTCAATCCTTTTCCTTTATTTCTCAATACCTCATTTCTTTATGCCTTATGCTTATGCCCATACCATGTGCCTTGTGTTATATCCTCGTTTTCGTATTCCTTGGACTTATTGCCTTGTTCCATAATTTTTTGGATTGAATGATATGAATTGGATAGCTTTTTTATCTTATTTTGCATCAAAATTCCTTGTTGAGAATATGTGATCTTGGTTTCTATGTATTACCTACTTATGAGCTGGTAGAAAACATGGGTCCCGAATTAAGGACATCGTGGAAGGTATCGTTGTGATTCATATTGGATCTGTTGGATGTGCTGGGAACGACCGTTGGATTTCCTTGGATAAGATCTCCAAGTGGATTATTTATACCCATGAGTAACACTAATTACATAGGGGAGGCACTATAGATGGGCTTTTTGTAAATATGGTTATACCATGCCTTGTGTGATACTTGGTCCCATATGTGACATACCTTGGATGGAATTAGATATTATGCTCACACCAAGCTGAGAGTGATATGAGGGATGCCTTTCATGGGTCACCTTGGATGGGATCTATAGTATTGGTTACTCATAGAGATCCTATAACGAACCTTGGGATTCATTTATAGATTACCTTGGACTATATTAGGTTTCCAAAGTGGATTTGACGATTTCCTTAACTTGGATTACATTTGATTCTATATTATTAAATTATGAAAATGTCTAAATAATGCCATAGGGATGAATCCACCAATCCAAATCACAAGATTGGGGTCAGTCTATGCTTGATGCTCTATTTATGATTACTAATGTACATAGATAACCTCTTTTGAATAGGTTCCATTGGTTTAGTGACTTTGGGGTTAGAAATAAGTAGGTAGTAGCAGTCGAATATCCAGGTGAAACCTGGTCTATCTCATTTGTTTATTTATTGCCTTGTATTTATTACTATTCACACATTGTTCATTTTATATTGAACGAACTCGATTGATCTAGACACCATTGTTGGTGGACTACTAAGTATATCTCACAACCAAATTTTAATGCCCCAACCACAGTTTCCCAGAGTTAGTGCATTATTATATAACATTGTCATGATCACAAGGGATCAAAATCCTGAAAGATCGATCAATTTAGTAGACTTGTAAGCACTAAATACATTCATAATTTTTACATTGCATTATAAAATAAAAAACAACAAAAAAAATGTCTCCATTGACCATATTCATCCCTTAGAATATCCCTGCAGGTCATTAATAATATACTTATTCGCATCCTGGGAAAAATAAAACATATAAAGGGGTGAGCTCAGATGCTCAGTAAGGATAACAATATAGCCGAAACTTTCAAGAATAAGAATAAAAATTTAAGGCAATGTATAAGACTAAAACAAAATCATTTTAAATTTAAACATAATCATAATATGGAAAAGCTAAATCAAATAATTCCATTTACTTATTCACATGGATATTCTACTAGTCAAATAATCACATGTAATATCAATAGCCAATTTCATAATGTTGTAATGCATAATGTCAGACTTCATAACCACATAGTCAAGGCCTTGTGCCAAGAATACAAATAATATTTTTTAAGGCCTTGTGCCAAGACACTAGTTTGTCTCATGATACATACCAATGCATCGAGGAGCTATAACAGGCTCCACCCATCACTCACTAAGTCCAATGTATTCCTCATATGAAAAGGTTTAAACATAACATAAACATTTGTATTAAAACTAGCATATGAAATGTCAATACTTTATACATAAACCATGAATGGTGTAAAAATAACACATCCAGAGTCAAACATATCACAAAACCTTCAATACAATATGGAAGATTTGTATCATAATAAATCAACTTCGAACCAGCTAAAAATCCGTCAAAGGATGTTAACATATATGAAATCAAAACTTTTTGTAGAAAAATATCTCTTTCTATTTTGAAATAATTTAAAAGTTGTATAATTATAAAAGAAAAAAAATATTTTTAAAATATTCCTATAAGATTGTATGGGAAGCTTCGATGATGTTATAATGGTGGAAAATAGCCGTACCCGTCGTATAAGTTAAAAAAATACATTCTTACCTTAATTTTGTCGAGAAGGTCATAAAGTACCTTGTTTGGAAAACAACAGAAAGATTCCTTTCAAAACATATGTGGTAAAATAAGGGTATAAATTACTTTAAACCATATTCTAGTAAATATTAAAAAAAAGAATTACATTTTTAAGAAAACACAGATGTGGATGATAAAGAGGTCCCAGTATATACTTATGTATTAACAACTTCAGATAAGTAAAGAGATTGTAGAATTAACCCTTACCTTGTAATTTTCCTTAGTCTAAGGTATGTTAACATCATGTATAATAGTTAAAACATTGTTATTAAATTATAAAATAACTATATATATAAATATGATATCATATATGATCCTATAATATTTCTGTGTTAATAATATTTTAGTAGTATCATCATTTCAGGTGTTAAATGATTCATTTTCCTTTATATGCTTGGTTAAGTAAGCCAGGTTTGTTATGGATAGGATGTATTTGATACATATAAAGAATTATATTATGTTCATAAAGATTATTTTTAATCATAAAATGAAAATTATTCTTGAATGATTACGATGGGGAATGAATCTCATCGTGTTCATGGAGACGGTAATCCGTACGTACGCACGAGTGATAATATCATTATATTGATGGTGAAATAGTATGTAATTGGATGTTATATCATAGATAAATAATCATTAACATGTTATGTTTATTATTTAAATTAGTTATACTCATTATTATACCCATCCAAATAATGAAGTGTTTGAATAACAAACTACACCACGACGTGGAGACGGTAAGTCGTACGTACACACGTATGGTGACTTTTTCATTTATAGGATGGATAGAATAAAAAATATGGTTGTACCATATTTATAATAATATCACAATATGTATAAGGTACTAGATTTATTATTTTGGTATGGAAACAACAAAGAAAGAGGAAGTGGAAGAGAAAAAGAACTTGAAAGAGGGTGGTGAAATTATTACCTCTTCTTCGGGTGTTTTCTTTTGAGTTGATCAAAAGGGATCCTTAGATTGGATTTCTGATCAAAGTAAGGCCTATAGGTTGAATGAAGGATAGTTGAGAGGATATTTTGGTAGGGTTTTTCTGAGACAGATGGCTTTGGAGGTGTGAAATTAAGATAAGGGCAAGTACCCTTTTATAAGAGAGGTGAGGGTCATTTTAGGAAAACCTTGAAATATTATTTTATAACAAAATTATTTTCGTTTTATAATGGCTCCAAAATGATTTATTTAGAGGATAAGGTGGGTTTGGGTATAAAACCTCTCAACCAGTAGGTTTTATACAGGTTTAGGTCACCATATTAACCTTATCTTTTAGATTTAACAATTAGTTAAATAGTTTGAAATTTACCATGTCTCTTTGTATTTTTATATTATATGATTAAGAAACTTACTATAAAAAGCCAAGAAAACCCCAAGTGGTTAATTATTAATATATATAACCTTATCTAAGTACTTTGGACGAACCTTAGATATTTAGGAATATTATATCAATTTATAATATAGTATTTTTTTTAAAAACTCAATTATGTCAATTTTGACACTATTTAGTATTTGATTTTTTTTTAAAGCCATAAAAATTTTATAACTTAGAATAAAATTTATATAATAAACCCTAACATGTTATAATAACCTATAAAATTATTTTAATTCATCAGAAGGCTCAATTTACATTTATTTGGATATTTATAATATCAATTATTTTAATATTTCATTAATAAGGTAATTACTACATCATCATTGTGTCATAAATAAATTAAATTATTTAATGTCTAAATATTATAAATAAAATACCATTATTTAGGAAATATTTTTATATTTCTAATGAAAATTTATAGTCCAATTTATATTGTCTGTAACCCTATATTAAAAATGGTTTAGTTATTAAACTTCAAATTTAACTCTTTTAACTCTTCTTTAAATAAAATAATAATAAATGTCCTAATCTAATCCAAGTGGACCAAAGAGGATCATATTTTATTCCTAAGGTTTTTTTTTGGTCGAATTACACTTATCCAATAGAATTAGAACATTTTTTAGGGTAATTATAATATAATTTTTACCCTTAATTACCCTATTTACTTTTAATCATGGTAAATAAAAGTCAAAAGTTACTATTCACCAAAAAATAATTTTCGTCTTATTGAATCACATTTTACTTACTTATTTAAATCGTGTCTCTCTGATTTATGAAATTCAACTCATAGAAGTGGTAAAATTACGTTTTATGCAAATTTGCAAATGCTCCTAGAAGGTGGGTAAAAGACGGTAAAAAGTTCAATAAAATTTTATATATCTAAACTTATTATAAAATGATTCCAATGAATTAAATTGAAAATATATAAGTATTGTGTATATATTTTGACCTAAAATAAATTAAAATAAAATAACTAATTACCTAAATAAAAAGTCAGTTTTAAACAATAACGCAATGTTTTTTACTATTCATCAAAAATTGAAAGTTTTCAGAAAAATACCAAAAATTCACCCTAAGCTAATTTCGATATTCCAAATTCAAAAATGAAGTCCCTTTTGAAAAATAAAATTTATAAAATTTTAAAAAGTGTATATTACTATTAATAATGGCTAGTTTGATTGGTCATGGTGTGTTAAAACTCTAAGTTGCGTACAACGCAAGCTACTGCATTATTCAAAAAGAAACGTATCATGGAAGCTTGGGGTGTTACATTCTCCCTGCATTAAAATAATTTTGTCCTCGAAATTTCTATAATATTACTACATAAAAATATTTGGGTGGTTCTTCATCATAAGTTCCTCGGGTTTCCACATTGCATCTTCCATCTTATGATTTCTCCATAGAACTTTTACCAGATGAGTCGTCCGATTTCTCAGCGCTTGTTCTCTAGTATCAATAATTATGATAGGATCTTCACAATAAGACGGGTTGGGTTCCAGTTCTATTTAAACATAGGTGAGTACATGCGTTGAGTCAGGCATGTATTTTCTCAACAGTGATGCGTGGAATACATCATGAACTTTGGAGAGATTTGGAGACATTGCCAAATGATAAGCTACAACTCCAATTCGTTATAGAATTTAGAAAGGTCTGATATACATGGGACTCAATTTACCCTTCATACCGAATCGTATAACACCCTTCCATGGAGATACCTTCAAGAAAACATGATATCCTACTTGAAATTCCAAATCCTTCCTCTGATTATCGGCATAGCTCTTTTTCCTACTTTAAGCTGCTTTGATGTGGGTTTAGATAATCTTTACATTTTCCATTGTTTCCTCAAAAAGTTATGGGCTTACGAGTTTTCTTTTACCAACATCATCCCAACAAGTTGGTGTGTGACATCTCTTTCCATATAACGCTTCATATGGTGCCATCTGAATACTTGAATGGGAGCTATTGTTATAGAAAAATTCTACTAGAGGTAAATATTGATCCCACATACCTTGAAAGTCAAGTGAAAAAGATCTCAACATGTCTTCTAAGGTTTTAATAGTCTATTCTGATTGTCCATCAGTTTGAGGGTGGTAGGCAGTGCTCAAACGAAGTTTAGTATCCAAGGCCTTCTAAAGACTTTTCCAAAATCTTGATGTAAAATAGGGATCGTGATTAGAAACAATCGATAGGGGTACACAATGGAGTCTTAAAACTTCATTAATATATAGTCTTGCTAGGCGTTCAAGTGATAAATCTTCTATTATAGTAAGAAAATGTACTGACTTGGTAAGACGATCAACAATGACCCATATTGCATCATCCCTTTTAGGAGTCTTTGGTAGCCACATGACAAAGTCCATCATAATATTATCCCATTTTCACTCAGGTATGGGAAGAGGTTGCATGACTCCTCCAGGATGTTGCCTTCTAGATTTCACTTATTGACAAACCATACATATTGACACAAAATCAGCAATCTCCCTCTTCATGTTGTCCCACCAAAAATATTCCTTCAAATATATATACATCTTGGTGCTCCCAAGGTGTATAAAGAAATTGGATCTATGATCATCATCCAAAAATTCCCCTTTTTAGATCAGGTATGTTAGGAATACAAATTCTCTTCCCAAATTTCAAAATTCCATCTTCATATATGAAGTCACTCAATCTCCCATCATTCACAGCTTTAATCTTCTTTTGAAAACCCTCATCATTAGTCTAAGAACTTTTTATCCTTTCTAGTAAATATGGTTTGAAAACCATTTGAAAAATTATTGATGTTTCACCTTCCATGGTTATTCCCATATCCATCTTTACTAGATCCATGAAAATAGAATCCCTTTCAACTCTAATCTTGTTCAAAACTCCATGATCCTTTCTGCTCAAAGCATCTGCCACCTTATTTGCCTTCCCCGGGTGGTAGTGTATTGTGAAATCATAATCCTTGAGTAGTTCAAGCTATCTCATTTGCCACATGTTGAGTTATTTTTGTGAGAAAATATACTTCAAACTCTTGTGATCAGTATAAATATCACATTTTTTACCATAGAGATAGTGTCTCCATATCTTCAAAGCAAATATCATAGCTTCTAACTCAAGATCATGAGTGGGATAGTTTTTCTCAAGAATTTTTAGCTCTCATGATGCATAGGCAATAACTGTATCATTCTACAAAAAGACACAACCAAGTCCTTTCTTTGAAGCATCACTATAAATAACAAACCCATCATTCCCTGATGGTAGAGTCAAGATAGGAGAATTGACTAATCTTCTATTCAGTTCTTCAAATAATTCTTCACGCTATTTTTTTCAAATAAATTTAAACCCTTTGCATGTGAGATTGGTTAATGGGTTAGCCAACCAGGAAAAATTCTGGATGAAACATCGATAATAACCTACTAAACTAATAAAAATACGTACCTCAGTTATACTCGTTGGTGCTAGTAATTCTTGGATTTCCTTGGTCTTTGAAAGATAAACAGATATTCCATCCTTAGAGACAATATGTCTAAGAAAAGAAATCTCTTGAATCCAGAATTCACACTTGCTAAACTTTCCATATAATTCATTTCTTCTCAGGGTTTTCTGAATAGTGTGTAAGTGATTTTCATGATCTTTGTAGCTTTTGAGTATACTAAGATATCATCAATAAATACCACTACAAATTCATCAATATATTCCTTGAAAACTCTATTAATTACATCCATGAAAACAGAGGGTGAATTAGTCAATCAAAAAGGCATTACTGTAAACTCATAATGTTTGTACCAGGTTCAAAATGCTGCTTTCAGAATGTCTTCCTTCTTCACACACAACTGATGATATCCATATCAAAGTTCAATATTTGAAAAATATTGAGCTCCATGAAGTTGGTCGAATAAATCATCAATGCGAGGTAGGGGATACTTGTTCTTTATTGTTATAGCATTGATCTCCCTGTAGTCATTGCACAACCTTATAGATCCCTCTTTCTTCTTAACAAATAGGACAGGTGATCCCCATGGAGAAACACTAGGGAGAATAAATCCCTTATTACTCAATTCCTCTAGTTGTTTCTTTAGTTTCACTAATTCCACAGTGGCCATTCTATAAGGGGTTTTCGATATGGGCCTTGAACCAAGAATTAAATCAGTGGAAAACTCAATTTCTTATTTTAGAGGATGTCCAGGTAAATCCTCTAGAAACACATCAACATATTCTTGCACAATAGGTACGTCCTCTATTTGAACATTCTTTTCCTTGACCATAATTATTCCATTCTCTTCATCCCCAATAATTGAATTTAGTAGAGCTACTGGGGGTGGATCTAGATAAGAATCAGGTGGTGACGTTTCTGCTCTAAAGATAAGGTACTCCTTATCATCATCGAAAACTGTAACCTCCTTCTTCTTACAATAAATTATCTCATCATGGTCCAAAAGCCAATCCATTTCAAGGATTATATCAAATTCAATCATGGGTATGAATATGAGATCAGCATATAAAGAACATTTATATGCCCTAATGGGAACCGATTCACAAAACTTTGTTGTGACGATACTTCCCTTAGAAGTTTTGACTGACAACTCCCTTGTTAAGTCAAATTGAAAATATCTAATTTTCTTAGAAAACTGGGAAGATATGAAACAATGTGATGAACTAGAATCAAATAAATAATTGGCTAAACTTAAAGAAACCATTAAATTACCTGCCACCATGTCTTTCGGAGCTTCAACCTCAGCAGTAGTGATCGCATGAGCTTGGCCTTTCTCCCTTGGCCTTTTCTGAGGTAAGTTACCTTGGCTCTTAGGACATTCATTTTCATAATGTCCCTTTACTCTACAATTGTATCATTCAACATTGACAGCCTTTTTCTTTCCCTTGCAATCACGAGCTTGGTGGTCATTTTCACTAAACTTGTTGCAGACTACCATTCCCTTCAGGCAAGTACTGGGGTGTTTCTTCCCACATTTACCGCAGTATGGATATTAAACTTTTCCTTTCTTCCCCTTATTTTCATTTTTAGAGTGATCAGTAGATCTCTTCTTCTCTTGTTTTGCTTTGAAGTCATAAGACTTAGAGAATTCCTTTTCTGTCTTGATAGCGCATGATACAATATCTTCATACGATGAGAAGGATTGTGAGAATAATTCTCAACGGAAAAATGGTTTTAACCCATCAAAGAATCGATCAATATTACTCCTTGGGTTATTTATATAATCTATTTCATGCCTTGCTAACCTTGTAAAGTTATCCTCATACTTTGCGACATTCTCATCCTCCTTTTTCCTCAGACTCAGAAATTTTCTTTCCATATCTGCTCGATGGTCATGAGGAAAGTATTTTTCTAATAAAATCACTTTAAACTCCCTCCATTCCATGTTCGATACTTTTTCATTTTCCTTTGTGTTTTGGATTAATGACCACTATTGATCTGCATCTCCTGTGAGGCGATAAATTGTCATGACAACTTTTTCCCTTTCGCTACTCCCCAAAGCATGATATATTTTCTCAAAGGAACTTATCCATTGCTAAGCTACTAATGGATTTTTACTCCCATTAAATGTTGGTGTTTGTTTCCTCATGAAGTAGTCTAACATTGCTCCTCTGTATTGTGGATCAGGGTGCTCCATACGGGGAAGGTTATTATTCATAACCTGAGTGAGTTGTCCCAGTATGGTGATAAGCTGATCAGCACCAATTGCATCACCAGCTCCACTATAATTATCTTGAGTAGTAGGTTAATCCCTGTATGATTTACGTGCATTGATACAGCTTCCATTCCTTCCACTGTGTTCCATTTCTAAATAATGGCATACACTAGATTAGTTTATGAATCGCAATACATAATTCCAAACTTGTAAAACACTTAACATAAATTGAAAATTTTTGTGGATATAATCCATAATCATAAAGAAAATGTTTTCTTTGAGGAGGTATATACTCATAAATCCTTCATAATGTTTTGTAAATAAAATATTAATTATCTTAAGCATATCCCCCGAGAGTGTCGTAACCAAGAGTGCAGTAAGGCATGTTGCCATGTACCAGGTTACCCCGGGTCAAGCTCGAAACTCCTTGTCAGAGTTTTCACTCCTAGGTACATCTATGCCAGAGCCACCTCTACCTGCTTGTATCCAGACAGGGATTTATTTCTTGGAAAATACACAAAATCTCTACATTACCAAAATTCTAGGAAGTTCTTCTATACCCATCCTCAAAGTCTATCTTAGGGTAATGTGCTCTAATCAGAGTTTATCTAAATCTAGTTTTCAAGGCTTGTACTAAACTTCCTATGATACCAACTATAACACCCCGACCCCAGTTACCCAGAGTCGGTGCATTATTATATAACATTTGAATGATCACAAGGGATCAAAATCCCGAAATACCGATCAGTTTAGTAGCCTTGGAAGCAATAGATACATTCATAAGTTTTACATTACATTATAAAATGAAAAACAACAACGACATTGTCTCCATTGACCACATTCATCCCTTATACTATCCCTGCAGGTCATTCATAATATACTTCTTCGCATCCTGGGAAAAATAAAACATAGAAAGGGGTGAGCTCAGATGCTCAATAAGGATAATAATATTGTGGAAACTTTCAAGAATAAGCATAAAAATTTAAGGCAATGTATAAGACTAAAACACAAGCCTTTTAAACTTAAACTTCATCATAATATAGAAAAGATAAATCAAATAATTCCATTTACTTATTCACATGGATATTCTACTAGTCGAATAATCACATGTAATATCAATATCCAATTTCATAATGTCGGAATGCATAATTCCAAACTTCATAACCACATAGTCAAGGAATTGTGACAAGACTACAAATAAGATTTTATTAAGGCCTTGTTCCAAGACACTAGTTTGTCTCATGAGACCTACCGATGCATCGAGGAGCTATAGCGGGCTCCACCCGTCACTTACTAAGTCCAATGTATTCATCATATGAAAAGGTTTAAACATAAAATAAACATTTTTATTAAAACTAGAATAAGAAATGTCAATACTTTATCCATAAACCATGAATGGTGTAAAAATAACACATCCACAGTCAAACATATCACAAAACCTTCAATAAAATATAGAAGATTTTTATCATAATAAATCAACTCTGAACAAGCTTAAAATCCATCAAAGGATGCTGACATAGATGAAATTAAAACTTTTTGTAGAAAAATATATATCTCTATTTTGAAATCATTTAAAAGTCATATAATTATAAAAGAAAAAATTTATTTTGAAAATATTTCTATAAGATTGTATGGGAATCTTTGATGATTTTATAATGGCGGAAAATTGCCGCACCCGCTGTATAAGTTAAAAAAAGACATTCTTACCTTAATTTTGTCGAGAAGGTCATAAAGTACCTTGTTTGGAAAACAAAGAAAAGATTCCTTTCAAAACATATGTGGTCAAATAAGGGTATAAATTAATTTAACCCATATTCTAGTAAAGATTAAAAAAATTGAATTACATTTTTATGAAAACACAGATGTGGATGATAAAGAGGTCCTAGTAGATACTTACGTATTAACAACCTCAGATAAGTAAATAGATTGTACAATTAACCCTTACCTTGTACTTTTACTTAGTCAATGGTATGTTAACCTCCTATATAATAGTTAAAACATTGTTATTAAATTATAAAAGAACTATATACATAAAAATTATATCATATATGATCCTATAATATTTCTTTGTTAATAATATTTCAGTAGTATCATCGTTTTGGGTGTTAACTGATTCGTTTTCCTTTATATGATTGGCTACGTAAGTCATGTTTGTTATGGATAGGATGTATTTGATTCATATACAAAATTATATTATGTTCATAAAAATTATTTTTAATCATAAAATGAAAATTATTCTTGAATGATTACGATGGGGAATGAATCTCACCGTGTTCATGGAGACGGTAATCTGAACGTACGCACGAGTGATAATATCATTATATTGATGGTTAAATCGTATGTAATTGGATGGTATATCATATATATAGAATCATTAAAATGTCATATTTATTATTTACATTAGTTATACTCATTATTATACCCATCCAAATAATGAAGTGTTTGAATAACAAACTACACCACGACGTGGAGACGGTAAGCCGTACGTACGCACGTATGGTGACTTTGTCATTTATAGGATGGATAGAATAAAGAATATGGCAGTAAAATATTTATAATAACATCACAGTATGTATAAGGTATTGGATTTATTATTTTGGTATGGAAACAACAAAGAAATAAGAAGTGGAAGAAGAAAAGAACTTGAAAGAGGGTGGTGAAATTATTACCTCTTCTTCAAGTGTTTCCTTTTGAGTTGATCAAAAGGGATCCTTAGGTTGTCTTTCTGATCAAAGTA
The DNA here is from genome assembly GCA_963277665.1 of Viscum album. Classification (NCBI taxonomy): domain Eukaryota; kingdom Viridiplantae; phylum Streptophyta; class Magnoliopsida; order Santalales; family Viscaceae; genus Viscum; species Viscum album. The sequence continues at coordinate 1,054,186,316 of OY728133.1, read as the reverse complement.
AGGCCTATAAGTTAAAGGTAGGATAGTTTATAGGATATTTTGGCAGGTTTTGTCCGATCCAAATGGCTTTGGAGGTGTTAAATTAAGAGAAGGGGAAGTACCCTTTTATAAGAGAGGTGAGGGTCACTTTAGGAAAAGCTTGAAATATTATTTTATAATAAAATAATTTTCATTTTATAATGGGCTAAAATTATTTATTTATAGGATAAGGTGGGTATTTGTCGAAAACCTCTCAACCAATGGGTTTTAGAAAGGTTTAGGTCACCATATTAACCTTATCTTTTGTATTTAACTCTTAGTTAAATAGTTTGAAATTTACCATGTCTCTTTGTATTTTTATATTATATGGTTAATAAAATTACTATAACAATCCAAGAGAACCCAAAGTGGTTAATTATTAATATATATAACCTTATCTAAGTCATTTTTCCGAACCTTAGATTTTTGGAAATATTATAACAATTAATAATACATTATTTGTTTTAAAAACTCAATTATGTCAATTTTGACACTATTTAGTATTTGATTTTTTTTGAAAGCCATAAAAACTTTATCACTTAGAATAAAATTTATTTAATCAACCCTAAAATTTCATATTAACCTAGAAAATTATTTTAATTCATCAAAAGTCTCAATTTACATTTATTTGGATATTTATAATATTAATTATTTTAATATTTCATTAATAAGGTAATTATTGCATCATCATTGTGGCATAAATAAATTAAATTATTTAATTTATAAAAATTATAAATAAAATAACATTATGTAGGAAATATTTTTATCTTTATAATTAATATTTATAGCTGAATTTATATTGTTTGTAACCCTATATTAAAAATGGTTTAGTTATTAAACTTTGAATTTAACTCTTTTAACTCTTCTTTAAATAAAATAATAATAAATTTCATAATCTAATCCAAGTGAAACAAAGTGGATTATATTTTATTCCTAAGTTTTTTTTGGTCTAATTACACTTATCCAATATAATTAGGACATGTTTTAGGGTAATTATAATATCATTTTTACCCTCAATTACCCTATTTACTTTTAACCGTGGTAAATAAAAGTTAAAAGTTACTATTCACCAAAATTATTTTCATCTTATTGAACCAAATTTTACTTACTGATGTCAACCATGTCTCATAGAGTTTTAAAATTCAACTCACAGAGGTAGTAAAATTAAGTTTTATTCAAATTTGCAAATGCTCCTAGAAGGTGGGTAAAAGACGGTAAAAAGTTCAATAAAATTTTATATATCTAAACTTGTTATAAAATGACTCCAATTAATTACATTGAACATATATAAGTATTATGTATCTCTTTTGACCTAAAATAAATTAAAATAAAATAACTAATTACTTAAATAAAAAGTCAGTTTAAAACAATAACGCGGTGTTTTTCACTATTCATCAAAAATTGAAAGTTTTTCAGAAAAATACCAAAAATTCACCCTAAGCTAATTTCGATATTATGAATTCTAAAATGAAGTCCATTTTAAAAAATAAAATTTGTAAAATTTTAAAAGTTGGTATTACTATTCATAACGGCTAGTTTGATTGGTTGTGGTGTGTTAAAACACCAAGTTGCGTACAACGCAAGCTACTGCATTATTCAAAGGGAAACGTACCGTGGAAGCTTGGGGTGTTACACAACTTGGGCCGCCTTTGGTACCCAATAATATCTTATGATTATAGGTATGGATAAGGGGAAGTGTCTGGTTTCCAATGCTTGATTGACACTTTTAGGATATAGTATAGGAGCAGAGGACTCGGCCTATTCTCATGATGCTAATAGAAGCTATTTTTTTGTTTTTATTTTATTTTTGTTAGTTTGTGGTATATACTTATAACCCTTGTTCCCCATGTACTCATTTTGTATTTTCACATGAAACCATGATCATCATCTTTTGTATCTATTTTTTATTCATCTTCCACATATTATTTATTTATCTTGGATGATTTATTATTATTATTTTAATGCTATTTGTTTCTTATTACTGCTTCTACTATGGCGGGTTGCTGGTCCTATTGTTATAGTGTTTGCTTCCTCTATTTCATATATCTTATGTAAAATTGTTCTCCACTCTAATCTGTGAGGAATAGACTCCCCACAGACACACCCTATGCCCTCACTGATAGTCAGAAGCCTCTAGCATATAGGGATGCACTCTTAAGGTCTTATGGCCCACCGTTTTGGGGCACTACTAATTGTCTCTTGGGACAGGATGCTATAAAGTGGTATCAAATCCTCTATTCCTTTTTTCTTACTATTTGGTTATTATACAGAAGATTATGAGTATTGAAATATGGTAATGAGCTTGTGTGTGAGAGTAGCTAACCCATGTATAGAGGATACCCAAATTACCTAGGATGGGATATTGCTTTTATTGGATGCATTATTATAGTTGATTTGATTTTACCATAAAGTGAACCACCTATTTTGTGTCATTATTACTATTGAATTATTATGATAGGATATCTTCTACCTTGGCCTGATGATATGAGCGCGTATCAAATCATGCATCATACTAGGCACCATAGGACTAAATTTTATGCATTATTCCATGCCATATTTACTTTATGTTTTCATTTTCTATATTACATGTTATTTTTTTGGTGCCTTATTTGTTATGTATTACAGTGTTCCAGTGTTTCTATAGGATGACATAATGGGTTTAAATAAAGTTCCATCATCAACCCAAATGGTGTTTTCCCGTATATATTGATGTTGGCACCTTAATTAAAAAATTATTACTCATTATTTGATTCGATTGGGGAATTCCAATAGAAATTTATAAAGATTGTACTTCTAGATGGGAAATGGAAGTTAATCAATCAAATCCCTATACATGACATGTTATGTCCTAGTATCGGATTTATAGGTTATTTTATAGTTACATAATGTTCCAATTTCCATTTATAAGTGTATGAGCCATATAAATATAGAATTTATGATGAAATTAACTGGATTTAGATATCTGTATCCAAATAAATAAGAATTAACTTCAATAAATAAAGTTTTTTAAATTAAAATTTTACCATTATATAAAGATTCTAAATTCAAAGTCAAGGGTGTTTTCCTCTATGTATTTAATTTTACACTCCATATACCAGAACCTCTATTGTGTTATACAAGACCTTGACCCTAACCCGAACTTAGTAGTGGGAGGTAGGCCATGTCTCCTATGATCATTCTATGACTCTTTCTTACCACCTAGACCTGGCACTAGGAACAAGATGAGGATTTTGACTCTCTTTTAGGTTGGACTTATGCATGTTCCTTCCTTTATCACTTTCCATATCTATTATAAATTATATTTGAGGAGTTCTTTAGGAAATTTTAGAGTTATGACACCATGGTGTCCTCGTGTTGTAAGCTAAGAAAGTGGCTACGAGCATGCTTCAGAAGTGGTGGGACCCAAGCCACCCATAGTATCTCATATAGTTTCACTAGAGTCACCTCTTATTGATCATATGTTGGTCACTGATGCTCAAGTCTATGATATATTCTCCTAGTTTATGCAATCTATACAGGGTTCTCCTCGACCCTCCCCTACTATGGAAGAGATGAATCGGGAGTTTCAGCAGTGGCATCCTCTCACCTTTCTGAGGGATGGAAGACCTTGGGCTTCTAAGTCATGGCTAGAATCCATAGTATCAATATTTTACCATCTTTAGACACCTCCATAGTAGAGGGTAAATCTCTCTACCTACATTCTTCATGACTCTTCCAAGTATTGGTGGGATGAAATTCTCAGGATGATCGTTATCGGTGTATGGTTTGGGACTAATTCTAGATAGCCCTCTACGATCACTTCTTTCCACAGATGTTAGCATACCATGTCAGGGAGTTTATGCATCTTCGAAAGGCCTCTATGTCTGTGCTATATTATTCTTCTCTCTTCACTGAGCTTCAACATTTTTCTCCAGCTTTGGATAGTGATGGGTTGACAATTTCAAGACAATTTGAGGATGGAATTATGTAGGTCATTTGATCAAAGGTGAACATCTTTGTAGAGACCTTCTTTTTTTCTTATAAGACTTTGAAATATTTCTATATATATTTACAAATCTATCCACTGAGATGATGTGAGATTCTGAGGCTCGGTGTTCTGGAAAATAATTTTATAAAAATATAAAATATATTTAATATTGTGTGCATGTAGTTCCTTAAAAAAATAAGTCTTGAACAAAATCTTGGATCAGAAATATGATACCATGGTTGATTCCAAAACATGTCATTTACCCTAGGCACAACCTAAAATAGGTTAGTGCGGGGTGTTCAGATATCTCGCCCGCTAGCAGTGTGTTCAATGTATTAATTAATTATTTAAATGAATTAATTAATTCATTTAACCTTATAGGATTTTTATATAAATCAATTGTTATGGAAATATTCCTAGGGTTAGCCTCATAACTTAGGAATCACTAATTGAAGTTTTTCCTCCTTCCATTATTGAATCACCTTGAACGATAACAAAATGATGGATCGGAAGAGATCAGATCATAGAGAACACAATAACTTCTTCTAATGATTGGAGAGTGTGTTATTTTATGAAGAATGATCCAATATCCAGGTATGACTCATCAATTTGTGGACTACACCCTTTTTTATTAAATTGTTTGAGTAGATCAATACCCTCAATTGATCTACACCAATTGTGTATCCTTGGCATGATCCTATGTACTAATTAAATTGTTTATTCATTGGTTTTCTAACCCTGGTTATCCCCATTCTTAATCGTTGGTTAGGAACTCTTAACAATGATCTATAAACCTTTGTTCTTTTACTTTTATCCCTCAATTTCTTCACATCCTTCATCGGTTGGACCCCGCGGTCTCAGTTCGATGTTTTTGGGTGGTACCAAGCCCGATCGAACCCCCGAAATCATGAAGAAATTAATAATGATGAATGGATTGATGAAACAAGGAAATATTTGGGATGTTTATGGGATGTGGGTGATCATTTTAATGATCATATATCAAATCCATGGAGGTGAAAGGATCAACAGAACTGATTTCTGGACATCGGATGTATGGGAATGATAGATCCAAACAAGATCCAGTAATCTCAAGTGGAAATGAGGTAAGATTAGTGGAGGAATGATCTAATTTGAATCATGGGACACAGGTATAAGAAACTTTGAAAAATTGAATTGCATGCTATGTATTGTGATGAACACATGGTGTGTAGCCCATTGGATGTGGTGGCTAGGTTTTTGGGGTTTCATAAGGATGGAACACTGTATAGACTCCCTACATACTATGTAACCCCATCCCCATGTGGATGAGTCATGTGACAGAGCACATGGACAAGCACACACCATGTTCCCAAGTACACAAGCATGGCCAGACCACATGGGCAGTACCCCATGGGTAGAGGCATGATATGTACTAAAGTAAATGGACACGGGGTAAAGTACATGAACTCGGGGTAAAGTACATAGACACGGGGTGGATACACAGGCATAGCCAAGCACACGTACGGGACCCCAGGTGTCATGGGCACACCATGTATATCCCCCACACACCATGTATACCTACACAGTTGGTGATACATGCACCCATAGGGACACATCTAGGCAGTAGAGTGGGACCACATGCCATGTGGGTCCCCTCACACATCGTATACCCCTTAACTCCTTTTGAGGAAACTTCAAGATTATGTATCTCCTTTGTTTGGACTTTCATTTTTTCCCATTAGTATCCTATCCTAAGTGTTTTTTCACATATAATGTGATGGTTCCCTCAGTTATATATTTGGAGATATGATGTGAAATTTTCCAGGCATGATGCTTATTCGAGGTGATGCCCGACGATGGTAGTGATTAGGTGAGATCACTAGAGGATTCCTATAGAGTGTAATCACCCTATCGAATGGGGATTAATTCCTAGATAACTAGAGTAGGACCCCTTTTTCACACCATGGTGTGGGTCCTCGACCTATAGAGTGGAACCACCCATCCTCTTAGGCGTAGGTCCTCAACATTCTGAGTGGAACGCCCCTATCAGATAGGGCGTGGGTCCTCAATGACCAGAGTGGAACCCCCTATCACACCAAGACGTGGGTCCTCGACCTCTAGAGTGGAACCCCTATCAGCTTGGGCATGGGTACTCCACCTTCTAAGTGGAACCCCCTATCAGATAGGGTGTGGGTCCTCATGACACTAGAGTGGAAACCCCTATCAGCATGGGTGTGGGTCCTCTACATATACTTATATATTGGAACCCCACTAACACACTCAGGTGTAGGTCCTATACATGAATTTTGTTCCCCCCTCAGTTGTGTGGCATAGTGGCGATGTGGGGGCCTTCACACGGCTACTTCTGGGAAAATGAATGAGATGGTGGGAATCATTGATGTACTTTTGGTCTTATTGGTGAATCTTCGTCTTGGATGATCTATGATATTTAGATCCCCTTAATCTCTAATTTTGGATTTTTGAAATGATCATATATAAATATATACATTTGTTTCTATACCTTTAGATTTGGTTACTCTTCTTCCATGGGTTGTGAAGATTAACTGGGTATGCCACATGTTTTCTATGTTTATATTCTCATGGTTGGATGATTCTACTCCCCTACTATAGGTGGAAAAGACTTGACATGTAGTTCTTCTACACACTATGTTGAACCCCTTACGTTTGGATGAGGTTACATTCTCTCTTTGTTTAGGTTCAGCTATTCTCTTTCACTATATCTTGCATTCTATTTACTATCTGCTATCTTTTTATTCTTATTGGATATCTTACTACTCCCCCTTCATATTCTGGGGTGTCCTACTGGGAATGTATATACTCACCTCTTCATGGTATTTTCCTACACATGTCGTGTCTTATGAAGATGACAGGAAAGTCAGTAGTGACTTCAGAGGAGCTTAGGGATACCTAGTACTTTGGACTGCGTATGGTGGTCGCAACTTGGAGATCAGGAGATGGGATCTCTCAGTGTTTTAATTTCTAGTTTTTTCAGGTTGAGACATCTTTTTGGTTGGACGTGTATTTTTTCCCCTTTACTTTTTAGTTTACACTACCATACTCTTGTACTTTCTAGAGGTTTTACGTGCATGGTTTCTCACCTAGTGTTTTTCATCTTCTATTATAATCCCTCTACACTTATGCATTGGGATGGTTATGTGTTTTTTTAGGGTAATTAAGAAAATTAATCCCTTTATTAGTTATTCCTTCAGCACTGGTTGCCAGCCCCTGGCCTATGGAGGTTGGCTTGGGGAAGTTTTGGCTCGATACCCAACTTGGGTCGAGTCATGATAGATCGGTATTAGAGAAGTTGATTCCTTGGGATATTGTTTGGAATATTTCCCTTAAGGGTATTTGGTTGGGATTAGGTAGATAATTTTAGAGTTTCTTGAGTGCATCTATCGGGATAGGGAATCTAGTGATGGTACAGGCGGCTGACATATCCATTCACCAGGACATTGATTATCTGATTTTTGACTCGGCATATCGAGACATTAGTTATAGGGATCAATAGTACATGAATAATATAGGATTTATTCTTTAAATGTCCTTATTGATTCATCTCCCCATTTATATATATATATATATGCTCATCTGACAATGGTACTTCTTGATTTAAATTTCAAGATGCCTCCACAATGACAGTTGTTCAAGATACCAGTTCCAAATTTTGACGATATTCTGATAAGCGATGAGGCATCAGTTTAGGGTCCATCCTTCAATATTCTTCCTCTATGTGGGTAGGTATAATCACCTCTAACTATTGAGCAGTGGATTATCTCAGTAGAGCAATATGAGGATACACACAGGCTTAGCACGCTCAGTGAGTTCCAGCGATAGAGGCTGCTAAGATTTCACGGTGAGCTAGATCCTCACATAAAAAATGATTGGATATATTCAATGTTCTATGTATTTAAGATCATCTAGACACCAATGGATTATGTGTTTTCACTGTTATTTTTCCTTTTCCATGGAGAAGTTGGTTTCTGGTGGAGTCTTGTTGCCCAGATGCACGATCAGTTGACACCCTCATGGGCCGACTTCCAACAGCTGTTCTGTGAGGATTACTACCCCTCCTTCTTGCTCTTGGTTTGGATTAAGTATATTGTAGAGATACATCAGGGGGTGGTGGTGAATGAGTATGGATCTAGGTTTACATACCTTACCCGGTACTCCCTTAACATGATTTGGATGGCTACTTTTAAGCACATAAGTTTGAGCAGGGACTCCGCTGATAGATATGAGATAACGTAGTAACCTTGTGCATCAACACCTATGTTGGGGTGTTGGATTAGGCACCATTTACAGATATATTTCTATTATAGGGATTCCAGGAAGCTGGAGAAAACAGTGGGAATCATGGGGCTAATTCATCTACAGCATCTAGAAGATAACATATGAAAGGATATCAAGGTTGGAGACATCCCTATGATCAAACTTAGGCACATGGTCAGGGAAATCACATAGGTCTATGGAAGCCTAGAGAGTGGTAGTGCTTTTCTTGTGATAGGTGAGATCATATGGTCCGAGACTGCCTGACCAGATGTGTTGTGTAACACAAGTAGATAGCTGACAGACTGCCATGATAGAGGAAAAATTGTGATCAAGGATCTCCCAAGAAAGGGTAGGGTTGTCCCTAGTGAGGTGAATCTGGAAGAGGGGCATGAGGATATATGGGTTGTGGATGACACTATGACATCCTTCAACCACTACCACCAAGCGGCCCATGTCAGAATCAGGGAGCTGGCGGTTGGGGTCATGGAAGCTGCAGGATCTGGAGGTTTATGACCTCGTAGCGCATGATATGATTAGAGGTATGATTTGTGTGTTTTCTACTATTAATTTTGTATTATTAGAAATATTTTCCATTCATTCCTTCATCTCTATTCTCCCGGTGTAAGAGCTGGATCACCCAGTTGAGGCGCTAGCCCAGAAGCTTCATTTTGAGGTTCCTATAGGGAATGCTTCTTCTGTATCTTTTATCTTCCGATAGTGTGAGCTATCTCTTGGTGGAGAGAGGTTCCTGTGGGAAATTTTTATCATCAAAATAAACCCCTATGAAATCATCTTGGGTATGTATTGGTTTTCCATGGTATGGTCCAAGATTAACTATCACCACAGACGAGTCAGATGCCTTCACACTGATGGGACGAAATTCACCTTTATTGGTGAGAGATGTATCATGGCGGGACTAGTGGGTTTTTTAAGTAGGAGTTTATATCCCATCACCCATTATTTGGTGGTTATATCCAATGGTGTAGCAGTCTCTTTAGGAATCTGGATTTCTTTAGTTGTGGAGGATTATATGGATGTCTTCCCTGAGGACGTTCTCGGACTACATCTAAGGTGGGAGATGAATTTTTGCATCAACTTGCATCCCAGGACTGCACCAATATCTTATATGGAATATTGTATGATCCCTATAGAGTTTCAGGGGCTATAGTTTTAGTTGGATGACCTTCGAGAGAAGGGATTCATCAGGCCCAGTGTATCCCCTAGGTAGCTCCAGTGTTGTTCATGAAAAAGGCGAATGGGAGCATACGACTTTGTGTATATTATTTTCACATAAACCAGACCATGATAAAGAATAAGTACCCCATTACCGAGGATTTATGAACTCTTTTACCAGTTGTAAAGAATGAGCTATTTCTCAAAGATTAATCTCAGGTCTGACTACCACCTGTTGAGGGTTCGTAAGGCTGGTATTCTGAAGCTGGCATTCTAATGTCACTATGAACGCTATGAGTTCCTATTGATTCCCTTTGGTGTGATGAATTATACCTCCATGTTTATGGATTTGATGAACCGGGTCTTCCAGTCGTACTAGACCAATTTGTGGTTATCTTCATCAATGACATACTCATCTACTCTACATCATAGGAGGGGCATGCATATCACTTGAGGATGTTTTTAGATTTTATTCAAGAGAATCAGCTTTATGGGAAACTCTTAAAGTGAGAGTTATAAATTCATGAGGTTATATTTCTAGGTCATCTCATTTCTAAGCATGGTTTAGTTGTGGACCTAGCAAGGATCGATGCAGTGCTTTCTTGGGATCCACCCAATAGTGTGTCAGAGGTGCGAAGATTTCTTGGTTTGCTAAGGTACTATAGAAGGCTTGTTGCAGACTTCTCTAGGATTTCATCCCCTTTGACCTCCCTAATGTGAAAAGGGAAGTTGTTTACCTGGACTGATCAGTGCCAGAATTCCTTTGAGGAGTTGAGGATGAGAATGAAGATTAATACTACATTGAGACTACTATAGGAGGGCATGAAGTACATAGTGTATTGTGATGCCTCAAGAGATGGGATCGGTTTCTTGTTGATGCAATGGAAAGCAGTTATTACATATGGGTTGAGGCAGTTGAGACTCCACGATCAGAACTGCACAACTCATGAACTAGAGCTAGTAGTGGTAGTCTTCACCCTGAGGATGTAGAGGCATTACCTTCTGGGGGATCACTTTTTGGTTTACTCAGACCATCAGAGTCTCAGGTACATCTTCTCATAGAGAGACTTAAACCTAATACAGTGGTGCTAGTTGAAGTTCTTATAGTACTATGACTTCAAGATATTCTATACTCTAGGGAAGTGAAATGTGGTAGCAGATGCCCTTGGAAATAATTCCCAAGATCACTTAGTGAAGGAGGCTTTGGAGTAGTTTTCTTTCCAACAGCTGACCCTAGTGGAGAAGGAGGGTATAATTTTTCTACAGTCGATGGTGTTGACTCCTCTACATCTCAAGTGTGCGAGAGATTCCTAGTTTAGAGACATTTTTTGAGGACTTAGGTGGCCATATATCTGTAGGGTATTCACCATATGGATATTATGAAAGAGGGAATCATGTCATCCTTTTCTAGGGGCGGACAGTGATAAAAGTCATGATAAGGGAGGAGGTGATGCAGAAATTCCACACTTCTCCCCTAGCTATAAATCCTGGTATATGAAAGATGTACATAGACCTTCAGTAGTAGGTTTGGTGGTCCACCACGAGATGGAGCGTAGTTGATTTCATCTCTTGGTGCCTCACCTGCCAGCAAGTAAAGGCTGAGCACCAAGTTATGTCAGGTTTGTTTCATCCCATTAAGATCCTAAAGTGGAAATGAGATGGCATATCCATGGACTTTGTGATAGGGATTCTGTACACAACAAAGTTACATGATTCCATAAAATTGATAGTTGACCGACTCACAAATTTGGTACACTTCCTTTCTATCAGGGAGTAGAGTATGGTGGAGAGTTTAGGGAAGTTGTATGTACGATAGATCATTCGCCTTCATGGGGTTCTCTCTATAATTTTTTCAATCATTTTGTTTGGTTTATTTCATGGTTGGGGAGAGGCCTACAAGATCCATTCGGGACCCAGATGAGAATGAGCACAGCCTTCCACCCCCAGATAGATGGGAAAACTGAGCACACTATCCAGGTGTTGGAGGATATGTGTAATGTCCCAGAAATTCCATATATTTTTTTTTATTATATGGAATTATTTCGAGACTGCAAAATATGATGACGCATAATTTTGAGGCTCGGAGTGCCCGGAATTATCCATAAAAAAGTGTTAAGCTTAAAATAGCGTGCGTGAGTAGTTTTTCTGAAAAAGTGGAATAACTATTAAACGAGTGCCCAAATTGGAAATCTGAGGGCACCATTGTGTTCAGGATGGCGGTTTTATCCTAGGTGCAACTTAAATTTAGTCAGCGCAGGCCTCCATTGAGAAAACCCAAAAATGGCATAACCGTAAATAAAATAATTAAATTATTTTATTTTATTTTTCAAATGTTTATAACTCATGAATGGTGACTCAGATTAAAAATCTGAGACCACCGCTGAACTCGTGAAGGTATTATTTCCTTAGGTAGATCCTAACTTTGGCCGGCACGAACCAATAGTGGAAGTTAGTTTTTGGCGACAAATAAAATAATTAAGTAACAATTATTTTATTGTTACATTATATAACTCATAAACGATAACTCAGATTAAAAATTCGAGAGTATCGTTGAGCTTGTGAGGGTGTGTTTCCCTTAGGCAGAGCAGAGCCTAACCTCGATCGGGACGGCTCGAGGGTGACTGTTAATAATTTCTTAACTTTTTTAAAAGTACGTTCAGTAAACGCGAGGGCGGTATTTTTTATCTTTTGAATCGGTGCTCAGATTAAAAATCTAAGGGCACCGTTGAATCTGCAGTGTCGAGATTCACTTAAGGGAGACTTAACTTTGATCGTAGTTGGTCGGGTGAAAAATTTAGTTTTTACAACTTTTTAAGGATATAATAAAATAACATGGGAATTGTTATTTTATTTCTTTCTTTTTCTACCACCTATTGAGCGCCAGTGGCGGGGACCATGGAGTTGGTCATATCTTTAAATATAGGATATTAAATTCCCACTTACTCTTTGGTTGCATAACCACCCCTCACATAATTAATGGGGCACAATAATTACGTCAATTAATGTGTCACATTAATTACGTCAATTAATGAATCTCATTAATTCCTCAGTGTGTTACCCACCCTTTTCCCCCTCTATTTAAATGGGGTTTGTGGTAGAGTTTTTGACACGGCTTCTTCAAGCGAGGAACCTATGGAAAAGTTATGTGACACCTTCCACCGACAGAGACGGAAGCTCAGGAGGCAATGAATCGAGAGTGACGAACATTTGTGGCTTCATCAAAGCATGGATTCTCCTTCCTCCACCGCAATGACTGAAACGATTCACGAGGCAGGGGTTGTTTATTAATTCAAAAAATTCTCTTGATTCTATTCTTCGTTCTTGAATTTGCAGGACATTATTGTGGGGGTTTTGAATGAGGTTTATCATTATTTTAATGTGATGTATTAATTATCCCCTCTTGTTATAATGCTAATGCGGAGGGCGTTGGCCGAACGAACAAGCCCTGGACCCTCCATCACTTGATTTTCATTGTGTTCTTCAGAGGTGGGTTGTTCCAACTTCACAGAACCTTGAAACCGAGAGGCACGGAATGACAGGGACATCCCAGGAGGACCATAGGTGCATCCAGAAGGAATAACAGACCACCGGAGCTCACCCAGTGGCCCACGAAAGATTCATCGGCGCAGCACTGACAACTGGAGTCGGCGGTGAAGATGGAGGCCGACACTCGCCGGCCGCGGAGGACGACGTCACCGGTCAGCGTCGCGGTGGATCGAAGGGGCGGCCGGCATGGGCCAGTCGCTATGATGGTGAGGCGACGTGCTGTCACGCACCACAGGTGGAAGTTGAGGCATCAAATCCATGGACGAAGGTGAGGGACCCTCTCCCTATGGGTCCAGTGAACACCCTGGCAGCACCATGTGGTGTCGCCGCTTAAATGAATCGAACGTCTCCTTTGAGTCATTCGGCAGGTGGACCGCACGACCCCCGCACGGGTCGGTCCAGTCCACGGCTCAGCAGGATGAGCCCGCGGCGGCCCTGCCCAGCCAGGCTGGCCCAGACCGGTTTGGGCTGGGTCGGACCCAGGCCGGGTCGGACCGGACCCAGACCCCTCATGGGCCCAGATACGTTTAAATGATTGTAACTTGAATACCGGATGTTAGTTTGATGAACCGTCTACAGAGTTGGGATCCTTGGAGCAAGATGGTCTTTTTGAGATACTCCAAGAGAGTTTTGGAGAAAGTTGAATTACGGCCGGGTTGGATCGACCCTAAGACCAATCGGGCCCTCACCACTAAAATGCCTATAACTTAAAGACCGAGTGTCTGGTTGACGCGTCATCTGTTGCGTTAGAACCCTTATGAAATGATGGTTCATCGGGTTACTTCTTGGTGGGACTTCGTTCCAGTTGAAATATGACCGATTGCTTGAGGAGCGGTTCTCCCAGAATCAAGTGTACTATGAGTGGGAATCTAATGGCTGGCAGTGAGGCAGAGGTTGGAGAAAAATTATATAGAGGTTAGTACTGAGTAATCCTGTGTGGATCAGATCCTAGCGATCTTGTGTGGATCAGTAGTACGCGACCCAACGAGGACCAGCCTTAGAGAGGCCTGTCGTGGATCAGAGTCATACTGATCTTGTGTGGGTCAGATCTTGTGTGGGTCAGCGCTCATTGATCTTGTGTGGGTCAACGCATACTGATCATGTGTGGTTTAGTGCTTAGCGATCCTATGTGGGTCAATGCATATCGATCATGTGTGGGTCACATCCTGTTTGGGTCTTGTAGGGGTTAGTACCTATCGACTCCAGGCGGGTCGGATCTTGTGTGGGTCTTGCGGGGGTTAGTACCTATCGACTCTGGGAAGGTCGGATCCTGTGTGGATCTTGCGGGGGTTAGTACTTATCAATCATGTGTGGTTCAGACTTCGTATGTTCAGCAGCAGTACCTCTTGACAGAATAAGATGATCAAGATTTACGACTAATCATATGTACTTATGTGCTTTACTTATACCTGGTTTGAGCTGAGTCTTTTTATTTGTGCTTTGTGATTGAGATCATTATTTATGGTTTTCCTTTGTGGAATTATGAGAGACCTCCTGGGGTCTTGGGGTCCCTACTATGTATTGTTATACTCACTCCTGCATAGGCTTTGCTCGCACATTATTGTGTATTGTGCAGACGATGAGCGGCTCGGCTGAGACAGTAGGATCCAGGACCAGGCGGTACACAGAGGTGACTGGTCGACGTGGAGAGAAGTGGAGATGATTTTTACTTACCCTTCTGGTACAATCCTTGGTGGACGATCGTAGAAGTTGTTTTCTGTTTTCAGTTGTAGTTATGTCTTTTTAGTTGGTCTTGTATTCATGGCCCTCTACTTTAGGTACACACTTTTACTACTGTAGTTTTACTTCAAGGTTGCATCTTGTTGTGTTCTTGGGCTGTGTGCTTGTACAGGTTTAAAGGCAATGTCTTCTTGTTTTAGGGATACGCCTTTTCGGTTCTAATAACCAACCCCTAGCCTATGGAAGGAGGGTTTGGGGTCATCACAGCACAGGCCCTGGGGGGTGGATCATGACAAAGTGGTATCAGAGGGTGGTCGACTCTTCCAGAAGAACTAAGAGTCTATGTTTTCAATGGAGTAATAGTGTTAAGTGTCTTAAGTTTGGGTTTCAGTTTTGGGAGTCCAGTGTTGGTGCGGCGGCCAGCCTATCCATACAATAGGATCCTGAATTCTGATTTCTGACTCAGTACACAAAAACACTAGGTGCATGTGTTTTGAAAATGTTGTTTTCTTTTTTATCTCTTTGATTCAACTCACCAGGTATAACTTATTGACCATGGTTCTTCTTGATTCTCTTTCAAGATGCCTCTACGAAGACAGCTATCCATGATTCTAATGAGTGACCATGTGGATGGTCCACAGTGTGATGAGGCTTCAGTAGAAGGATTGTTTCCTGAGATGGTACCTTCAGGAAGGGTCCCAGCAATACCACTGCCCATTGGTCAGCAGTTACTACCGGTGCTACCGGTAGAGGACACTTATAGGCTTAGTGACTTACATGAGTTTCAGTGACAGATACCCCTCAAGTTCTGAGGCGAGCCTGACTCACAAGTGGCTAAGGATTGGCCTGAGGTGGTGACTGAGTTTTCATCTAACCAGGGTACCATTAGATCATATGGCGGTCTGGGCAGTGAGCATTCTACGTGGCTCAGCAGGGCGATGACAGAGTTTAGATTACCCTTATCTTACGATGAGGTGAATTTTTCCGTGAACATAGCTTGAGAACCTTCCTCAGAGAAGGGGGATATCTTTCCATGAAAAGCTAAGGGGTTTGTGTTCCCAATAGCTTCTATAGTTTTGATAGGACGAAATGTCGTTAATTGAGTATTTTTCGAGGAGTACCGACCATTCCAGGTACTCAATGGATACAATACGACCAGTGCTTCTAGGATCAGACCCCTGAGCGAGATATGTTTATGGACATCTAATCCATCATTATTCCTCTGTGCATTCCTAATTATGTTAGGGTTCTAGATAGAACCTTAGTGGTTGAAAAATTCTATGGATGAGTGAATGCAGCCAATGAATGTCAGCAGTGGGAAAGCAGGAAACCAATGTCAATTTCAGAGGCTTGGATGTGTAAAATGTTTTGAAAATAGGAAGTGGTAGGGATAGGTGAATCTGTGGGGAAGCATATATGGAAGAGGAGCTAGGAGAGCAATAGGAGGTGGTATACTTTTCGACATGTTACAAGCACCACCCCAATGTAGTCCCCACCAGACTTAAGGGAGCTAGTGGATAGGGGAAGGGAGTAGCTGCATGCGGTCAAGGAGTGTGACCAAAGGGCTATAGGAATGATTTGAGGTATGGTCTATGTCTAATACTAGCTGTCGTATTAATATACATAGGTACTAATCATTCCTTCTTGTCGTGAATCTTGTTCAAGACCTAGAGTTTCCAGTTAAACCGTTGACTTAACCCTTACATCTAGAGTTACCTATGGGAGGAGACTCAATAATAACACTTATAACAATGGTGCAATATGACCCTTGAGGTGAGAGTTTCGGTTGAGACCTCTTGGTGGCAGCGTCAAGGCCTTACGACGTTAATTTAGGTATGGACTAGTCATCCACAGTTCATGCTCAGATTGATTATTTTAGGAAAAAAGGTTTTGGTATTTCTATAGTGTTGGAATGGGGTTTTCCTTGGTCAGTGAAAAAGGAAACCCTGGCAGCACGGGTTAAACTCATGCATAGGAGGGTGCAGCCGATCACTCTTGAGTCGGCCAACCTTACCCTTGTGGAAGCAGGTGTTTTGAGTTTTTAGTTCCCAACAGTAGTGGCAAAGTGCGGGAACATCCTTTAAAAATATGTTTCCATGATTACCTCCCTACAGTAATAGGTACTTATGCATTGACTTGTACCCAAGGACAAAACCAATATCTACAACTACATATCGGATGGCTTCCGCAGAGCTTTGGGATCTGAGAGTATAGTTGGAAGAATGGTTTATTGTTTACTCTGATCACAAGAGTCTCAGGTATATCTTCTCACAGAAGTACCTGAACCTGATATGGTGGTGATGGTTGGAGTTCCTCCAGGACTATGACTTTGAGATAGTCTACACTCCTGGGAAGGGGAACATGGTGGCAGACGCACTCAGTAGGAGGTCTGGGCTATAATTTTTTGGTGAGGCGATAGAGCAGCTAGTCGCATTGTAAATATCCTTTTTGGATAGAGATGGAGTAGCTTACCTCTAGTTTATGACTATCACTCCCTCACTTCTTCAGCGAGTTTGGGAGGCTCAGCTTGGGGATGTGGATTTTGAGGCCTGACGTGCTCAGATATCCTCAGAATAGGATCCTGAAGGATTTTATGAAGGTGGGGAGCACGCCATCCTCTTCATAGGTACACCATGGTACCAGTGACGCTATGAGAGGATATATTGAGTGAGTTCCATACATCCCCTTTAGCGGTACATCCTAGAGTGTCAAATATGTACTGGGACCTCCATCATCTGTACTAGTGGCCAGGGATGGATAAAGCAGTGGTAGAGTTTGTATCCCGATGCCTCACTTCTCAGCAAGTGAAGTTTGAGAATCAGGTACCAGCGCCCTTAGCTCAGCCACTTGAGGTACCAGAGTGGAAGGGGATGGTGTCTCCATGGACTTCGTGACGGGGCTACCACATGCATCCAGGGGAAATGACTCCATCTGGGTGATCGTTGACCGACTCACCAAGTCGACCCACGTCCTACCCATCGGAGAGCAGGGATCAATAGAGGACTTGGGACGTATCTATGTACAGAAGATTGTATGACTTTACAGGGTTTCATCGACGATCGTCTTGGATCGCGATGCTCTTTTTACATCCCGTTTATGGAAGGGATTACAGGAGGAATTTAGGACTCAGCTACGCTTGAGCACTACCTTCCATCCTCAGACAGATGGTCAAACAGAGCGGACCATATAGACACTCGAGGACATGCTTCGTGCTTATGTCCTCAATTTTGGTTGTAGTTGGGAGGACCACTTGCCCCTAGAGGAGTCCGCATACAACAACAGTTATCACTTCGCCATCAACATGGAACTATTTAAGGCCTTGTACGGATGACCATGCAGATCACCCCTTTGTTGTACAGTCCTAGGGCAGTCAGTACTTATGGGTCCAAAGTTGGTACAAGCTACCACAGAGAAGGTGCAGGCCAGCCAGGAGAATATGATGACTACACAGAGTCAGCATAAGTCTTATGCTGACAAGAGGCGGAGACCCTTGGAGTTTGAGGAGGGAGACGATGTCTTCCTATGGGTCTCACCCCGACAAGGATTGCAAAGGTTTGGCGGGGGTGGCAATCTATCTTCAATGTTCATCAGACCCTTCCATATCCTCAGTAGAGTAGGTGAGGTGGCGTACCATCTAGCTCTTCCCCCACAGATGTACCGGGTGCATAATGTATTCCACATGTCGTAGCTAAGGAGGTACGTGCATGATCCATCGCACATTATCAACTGGGGCGAGTAGGACATCAATGATGGGGTGATGTTTGTGAAGTTCTCGATGGATATAGAGAATCGAAAGTAGAGGGTATTTCATGGGTGGTCGATACCTCTAGTGCGAGTTCGTTGGTAGCACAGGAATCTCTAAGAGAGCACATGGGAGTAGGAGGTTCGGATTCGTGCTCAGTACCCTCATTTGTTTGATTTGCCTTTGTTTTGGATTTCGGGGATATAAAGACCTAAGGTGGGGAGAATGTAATGTCCTGGAAATTCCATATAATTTTTTTTATTGTACGGAATTATTTCGAGATCATGAAATCTGACGACACGTAATTCTGAGGGTCAGAGTGCCCGGAATGATTCGTCGAAAAATGTTAAGCTTAAAATAGCACGCATGAGTAGTTTTCTTGAAAAAATAGAATAACTCTTAAATGGGGACCATATTGAAAATCTGAGGGCACCATTGCTTTCAGGATGGCGGGTTTATCATAGGCGCGACTTAAGTTTAGTCGGCGCAGGCCACCAGTGAGAAAACCTGAAAATGGCATAACCGTAAATAAAATTATTAAATAAAATTATTTTATTTTTAAAATGCTTATAACTCATGAACGGTGACTCGGATTAAAAATCTAATACCATCACTTAACTCGTGAGGGTATTATTTCCTTAGGAATATCTTAACTTTGGCCGATGCGAGTCAACAGTGGAAGTTAGTTTTTTGCCGCAAATAAAATAATTAAGTAACAATTATTTTATTGTTAAATTCTATAAATCCTAAACGGTAACTTGGATTGGAAATATGAGAGTATCGTTGAGCTTGTGAGGGAATGTTTCCCTTAGGCAGAGCCTAACCTTGACTGACATGGGTCGAGGGTGACTGTTAATAATTTTTGAACATTTTTAGAGGTATGCTTAGTAAACACGCAGGCAGTGTTTTTTTATCTTTTGAAATGATGCTCGGATTAAAAATCTGAGGGCACCGTCGAATCCCCAGTGCTAGGATTCACTTAAGGGAAGCTTAACTTCGACCGTAGTTGTTCAGGTGAAAAAGTTAGTTTTACAAATTTTTAAGGAAATAATAAAATAACATGGGAATTGTTATTTTATTTCTTTTTTTTTTCTACCACCTGTTCTGCGGCGGTGGCGGGGACCATAGAGGTGGTCAGACCTTTAAATATGGGATATTAAATACCCAGTTACTCTTTTTTTTTGAATAACCACCCCTTGCGTAATTAATGGGGAACATTAATTACGTCAATTAATGTGGCAGATTAATTACGTCAATTAATAAATCTCATTAATTCCTCGGTGCATTACCCACCCTTTTCCCTCTCTATTTAAATTGGTTTTGGGGTAGAGTTTTTTATACGGATTATTCAAGCGAGGAACCTCTGGAAAAGTGATGCGACACCTTTCACCGACAGAGAAGGAAGCTCGGGTGGCAACGAACCGGGAGTGACAAACACTGGCAGCTTCATCAAATCACGGATTCTCCTTCCTGCACTACGACGACTCCAACAATTCACGAGATAGGGGTTATTTATTAATTCAAGAAATTCCCTCGATTCTATTCTTCATTCTTTAATTTTCGGGAGGTTGTTGCGGGGGTTTTGAACGGGGTTTATCATTATTTTAATGTGAATTATTAATTATCTTCTCTTGTTATAATGTTAACGTGAAGGGCGCGGGCTGAACGAACAAGGCACGGACCCTCCGCCGCTTGATTTTCATTACGTTCTTCAAAGGCGGGTTGTTACAACTTGATGGAACCTTGAAAACGAGAGATGTGCAACGACGGTGGCATCCTAGGAGGACCGTAGGCATGTCCAAAAGGAAGAACGGACCACCGGAGCTCACTCGGTGGCTTGTGGAAGATTCGTCGGCGCGGCACCGGTGATGAAGGCGGCGG
Source organism: Viscum album (assembly GCA_963277665.1). Lineage (NCBI taxonomy): Eukaryota > Viridiplantae > Streptophyta > Magnoliopsida > Santalales > Viscaceae > Viscum > Viscum album. The sequence goes on along the minus strand of OY728133.1, from coordinate 1,054,166,037 downwards.
CCAGTGCTCGCTAGCCACGGAGGAGGGCGGCGGTGCGACGGATTGAAGGGGCGGCCAGCGTGGGCTGACCACAATGACAGTGAGGCGGCGCGCCATCGTGTTCCGTAGGTGGAAGCCACGGCGAAAGGTGAGGGACCCGCTCCCTATCGATTGGAGTGAAACCGATATGGGATTTTTCCACTTGTATGACAAGAAAGACATATAGCCCTTGATTGGATTTGATTGAAGAAGTGCATGTTCATGCTTATTTTTTTCACATATGATGTTTTCAACTACTTGGATAAGTGAATTTAGATGTACTTATTTGATAAATGAATGACATGTGATTTGTTCATTAACTAGTATTTTTCGGAGAATCGAGACATGATGAGTGGTCAATACTAGATTGAAGAGTTTCATGTCTAGTGGTCGCTTGATGTCATGGATAAAGATATTATATAGGTATACATACAATATATATGATACATCTTTTAGTGGACATGTTCATATATAGATATGAGTATGTTTGTTAGAGATCACACCAGACCTCTTAGTTGCTTGAGTAGCATTGATGCTTTGCTAGAGGTCACTCTTTGCTTATATCTATGAAATTGAGATTTCATATTTGTTTTCAATGGTGCTAAGGCCCGTAGGGTCACATGGTTATACTCTTGGATAAGAATAAAGTTTTGGACAAAGCGTTTGATCAAAAATGAAGAGAGTTTGATAAAAAAAACCATATCCAAAAGAGTTTGGATGAATTCACAAAGATTTGTGAAGTTTTTCATAAAATCCTTATGAGATTTTAGTGCAAGTGAGAGATTGTTGGATGTGCAATAAAACATACATACATTAGATACATGTACACATGCATTTGATGCATGTGATATATATATATATAATACATGATATTATATATAATGTACATTTTTTCCATGCATATGATGTATGTATTTTTCATGCATGCAATGCATGAATATAATATATATATATATATATATATATATATTAGGTGATTGGGTACAATTACATTCAACACACACACACCACACACACAAAGGCCAGAAAGGCAGGTTATAGCCCCCCCCCCCCCCCCCCCCAAGAGATACCTCGCCCATCAAGCCTTATTTATTCATTATATAGCCCGAAGGTCCAGTGAACATGAAGTCCATTACATGGACCAAAGACCCACAAACTAGCCCAAAGGCCTGGTGCATCATCATGTCTGTGTCACCGTCTGCATGTGTCATGTCTGCATCACCGTCTGCCTATGTCATGGATGTGTCACCGCCTGCCTGGGGAAATTCGCTCCCACTCGGATTTGAACTCGGGTCTGATGCATGATTACGGGGAGCCTTTACCACTCGGGCAAGCCCCCAACTGCATGAATATATATATGTGTGTGTGTGTGTGTGTGTTATTCATCTCTCTACTCAAACGGTTTGCTTTTAATACTTGGCATTTATTCGGAAATTGTTTCATGAGATAAAACATAAATGAGGTTATGCATTCATACAATGAATGCATAGTATTTATTTATATTTAACTTATGAATAAATGAGACGATAATTAGGCATCAACCTCGATTGTCTATATAAATAGTTGTCATGTGATGGTGTGTGTGAAATACCTGTGAAGCCTCTACCGAATCTCCCTTATTCTGGAAGCATTGTTCATCTCACTTGAGAATGTGATACCACCCCTTCAGTTTCTTGGGTATCTTCAGGATACAATCGTGGGTCCATTGGTTGGTGTATCACCTTAGAGACAGAGTGCTTTAATTCACTACTCCTCATGATCCTCTTCAAGCATCCTATTTCGAGAGAAGAAAACGGGTGTTGCAATTTTTGAATATCAAGTACTTTGTTTTTGCATTATTTCATGTGCGTTGATACTTGAATGTAGATCTGTCTATGTTTTTTGGGTTGTCTTCTGGTAAAGATGATTATTTGATGATCATATGAAACTCATCAAAAATATCACATAACAAAATTGGTTTTTATGGAATATAATACAAATTAATACATACCATTGCATTTATTGGATATATTCTCATAAAATGTTATATGAATTAATAAAATTTTTGTTTGAAATTTGAGATTATCATGCCTCAATTTTTTGTGTCAAGACTTGAAAGGAATTAGGATCTTAGCATGAAGGGATTGATGTAAATTTTCATTTGTAAAAAAACATACATTTTACAATCATTATTGATTTTTAGGTTGGTTTAACTAAAATCAACTTGACTATAATTAATGTAATTATTTAAGGGTATAATAGTAAAGAAGACACACATGCACCCACAAGATCCAACGGGACCAAGTCATAATCCCCTCTTAGAGGGCACCAACACCCATTTCAGGTTTGGCCCAAAAGTCCACAGTACAAGCACTACTGGGTAGGCTGATTTAGAGATAGGGTTTTTTTAATGGGTTTAGGTTGATTTTATTTAGGAAAATGGGTCTATTAAACACCACTTGAAGTGGCGCTTTGATATAATGACCCAAAGCGCCACTTCAAGTGGCGCTTTGGTTTTTTTCCCACCCGATTACTTATTATATATATTTATAACAAATCTATATTTATAATATATTTACATATAAATAGTAAATAAATTTTAATTTATAAATATGTATTTAAGAATATATTTATAAATACATAAATATATATTTACAATAATAAATAACTATATATAATATAAATATATTTAAATATAAATAAATCTAAGGAATTGTGATTATGTATTTATAAATATAATTTTAAATATATAATTATAATCGTATAAACATTTATAATTAATAAATATAATAGTATAAACAGTTATGATTAATAAATATAATTATGTATATATATAATTACAAATATATATTTATATAAATATATTTATAATTATAAATAATTATAAATAATTATAAATAGTTATATATTTATTAATAAATAAATACTTATAATTATATATTTATTTATAAATTTTTAATAAATAAATACTTATATATTTATAATTAACACTTATAAAGTTTAAATACTTATTAATTATACTTATTAATTAAAAATACTTATTAATTATACTTATTAATAAGTATAAATAATTAATGAGTATAAAATAACAAAGCGCCACTTCAAGTGGCGCTTTGTGTTTGTCTTTTTTTTGGCCGATTTTGTGTATGTTTTATTTATATATTTAAATAAAAAATATATTTGTAAGTATATAATTATAAACCTATCTTTATAGATAAATATTTATAATTATATAAATATAAATATATTTAATATTCATATGTAAATATATAAGTGTGTGTGTGTGTATAATTATATTGTAATTATATTTATACTTATATATTTATAATTATATATTTTTACATATATATATATATATATAATTTTAAATCTATAATTACTAATCTATATTTATATAGTTATAAGTATTTATTTATTAATAAATTTGAAATATTGTTAAACATATAATAAATTCTTAATAACAATAGTATTATTTGAAAGCTTATAAATTTGAAATATTTTTAAACATATAATAAATAGTTGAAAATAAAAAGAATTTCGTAAACAATATTGACTAAAAATAATTTATAAGCTTTCAAATCCACCTACTGAAACTTAAAAATGTTTCAAGTAAGTGTTTTTGAAAGATTATAAAGTATAAACTATAAGATCAATATAAATTAAACTTAAAACATGGATTAAACAAATAATAAATAGTTGAAAATAAAAAGAATTTCATAAACAATGTTGATAAAAAAATTATAAGCTTTCAAAGTCACCTACTTGTAACTTAAAAATGTTTCAAGTATGTGACTTTGAAAGCCTATAAAATATAAACTACATGACCAATATAAATAAAACTTAAAACATGGATTAAACGTACAATAAATAGTTGAAAATAAAAATAATTTCATAAACAATGTTCATCAAAAATAATTTATAAGCTTTCAAATCCACCTATTTGAAACTTAAAAATGTTTCAAGTACGTGCCTTTGAAAGAATATAAAATATAAACTATAAGATGAATATAAATGAAACTTAAAATATGGATTAAACATATAATAAATAGTTGAAAATAAAAATAATTTAGTAAACAATGTTGCTCAAAAATAATTTATAAGATTTCAAATTCACCTACTTGAAAGATAAAAATGTTTCAAGAACATGGCTTTGAAAGACTATAAAATATTAACTAAATATAAATGAAACTTAAAATATGGATTAAACATATACGAAATATTTAATAAATAATTAGTTAATTTGTAATATATTTATTAATTATATAATTTTTAATTTTCTAATAATTAATATGTTAATTATTAATATAATTATTAATTATATAATATTTAATTAGTTAATTAGTAGTATAATTATTAATTATTATTCTTCATTGTAATAATTAATTATTAATGGTTAATTATTAATTATTTAATCACTAATTAGTAATTTACATTTATAAATATTTTGACAAATATATAATTATAAATATAATATTTTTAAATATTTTAAGTTGTCATGTAAAATATTTTTTGTTTACTATATGTTTATTTTTCTTTTCATTTTTCAATAAATTATTATATGTTTAGTCTGTGTGACAAATTTTATTTAGATTGTACTTGTACTGTATAATTTATACGCTTCTAAAGTCACATAAATGAAGCATAATAATTTTACAATTATGTGACTTTAAAAATATATAAATTATTAATAGTTAATTTAAATTAGTTTTCATGTACTATATTTTTGATTTTCTTGTGATTTGTCTTAAACAAAAATTAATTATGATAGTAAATACTTGTTTTAATATATACAACATGACATCTGAAACATCAACGACGATGCCCCCCGGTACCACAACGCGGTGTTTGAATCTCACGTCCTCTCCGCGTCCAACGTCCGTGTCGCTCTGGTGTCCTAGATGTGGGTTCCTCCTCTTTTAGTGCTTCTGGTTCCTCCACATGGTGTTGTGTAGAGGACTGACCAAAATCATGTGAGGAAGACAACCCAAAATCATATGGGGCACCATATGGCTCTGAAGCTCCTATAAATGGTAGAAATGGGGCACTGAAGAAGGCCTCATTGGGAGAGGGGGCCACCATAAGTTGTGTGACCGCACCTAGATCGAAGTCCATAGTAATCTGTGGAGATGACATCTGTGGTATATAAGCGTCTCCCTGCTGTACAATATCATCAGTCGGCTGGGTCGGATCCTCTCTCTGTGGTGTGGTGGCATCTGCAGGAGCCGCTCTCAGATGTCAATGTCGTCGCCTATGCCCCTCCTGATGTGCTCATCTCTGTCTTCCAACTGGTGGTAGTGGTGGCAGTGCATCATCCTTAGCAGGCATAGTAGGGACATCGTCCTCAGCAGGCATAGCAGAGACATCATCATCCTTAGGAGCTTCAGCTGGAGGATATGGATCGGTATATTCATGTGGATCCTCATCAAAAATACTGCCACGTATCAACCGGAGATGATTGAGGAGAGCCAACACATCCTGATGAACTACATCCCGCCTTATATATGCATCCTTCTGAGGTTGTGTGGTATGTGAAATATGACCAATGGCGTCTTCCTACAAATGAAATAACATTCAAATTAATACTAAAAATGAGTTAAACAAAAATAATAACTCTTAGTAAACATACCAACTGTTGAATGTCAATCCCCTGACGTGTGAGGTGCATGATGGTGTGACGTCGATACCAATATGCATAATCCCCCTGATCAGATAACTGACTACGTGTTGTGGTATATCCAAATGGAATGATACTAAATCTGGCATGCGTGTCCCATAGCTTGATATAAGATGCATGAAATTGCCGCCAGTTTTTCGTTTGTCTGCCTGTAAGCACAATCGTATTTAATCGATAGGCTGTCCTGGTGGTATGGGGATATGCTGTATGAAACCGAACTGGCACATGACCCAGTTTGGCTGGTGCCACTCAATGATGTGGAAGTGGATGAGTGGCACCACTACAGCACGATCTCCAACCCTAGTTGTGCAGTAAGGTGGAAGTGATGCGTAGACATGACCGGTATACGGAGTCCATGAAACCTGAAATGTAAAATCAAAAAAATAAGTCATATATTAGCATGAAAATGTTACTGAGATTATATTTAAATAACTTAAAATAGTTATAAAAACAAATTTGACTATAAGAAAGTACTGTTTAACTTACATCAGCTGGCACCATGACGTCGAATATCTATTGGAAGTTGTGCACACTATGTCTCAGACTATGTGAATACTTATGAGACTGACTCCACCTAGTTAAAAAATATTAATATACGGTAAGTTTATAAAAAACATTAACAAAAGTACTAAATAAATGAAAGTAATGACGCAGACATACCATCATCCCCAAGGGCAGTCCTGAAATAGCTCTGCTGCAAGTGGTGCAATGGCTCGAGGAGTGATGCGTGGAAAATGCTCTCAGGCCCACATCTATACTAACACCATGCAACCTATAATCTGATGTTAATCTGCCTGAAAACTGGTACAAGGTGATCTGTATAGATGTGCTAATACAGTGAACCCCCAACTGTATGTAGTCGTCTAATCTAGATCCTTAAGTAACGGGAGGTACATCATGTGTACCAAAGCGGTAGAGTAGTCACCTCACAAGACGCCTCCAAGCAGCTGAAAAATGTATGCATGTGTGTGCTGAATAAGTGTCTCCCCATCTATATCATCAGGAATGACGTTGAAATGTTGATCAAGCCACCTCATGCGCAAGCACGAACCCTGGAGAACACCTCATGCGCCGACGACGTCAATGCCTAGTAGCCTCTGTATGACTGCAGCCCAGTCGCCACTACTGGCGCCCGTAACTGCATGTCCATAGATGGGTAACCCCAGCATGTAGGCGACGTCCTCTAAAGTGATGGTCATCTCCCCCTCTGGAAGATGAAATGTGTGTGTCGCTCACCGCCATCTCTCAACTAATGCAGCAATCAAATGGTGATCAATGGTCTTGAAGTCGCACATAGAGACTCCATAAAATCATTGTAAGAACCCGGTTTTTGCTGTGAAATATTTTGGAATATTCTTGATGATATTCCAGAGCAGCGCGTTCAGACGGTGTGCGATTCCGAGCCCCGGAGTGGCCGGAATTAAATTTTCAGTGCGTTCACACTAGAAACACAAAATAAATGAGATAACTCCTAAAAGGAGTTTCAGATCAGATATTCGAGTGTACGGATGGGTCCGGAATGGGGTTTTTACCCTAGGAACGACATAAAACTTGTCGGCGTGGGATGTTTGGACCCCTCGATCACTTCTGGAACGTTAAACGGATTAAATAAATTAAATTAATTCGTTTAATGTTGAAACACATGTATCTTTTAAACGGTGGCTCGGATTGGAAAACGTAGGGCACCGTTGAGTTCATAGCATGCCGTTTACCCTAGGATGGGTGTAAGTTTCGCGGGCGCGGGCCGTTTGTGAAAAATGGACCCAGGGGCGTTTTAGTAATTTAGCGGCTTCGGATGTTAAATTTTATAACTTTTGAACGGGGTCTCGGATTAAAATTCCGAGACCGCCGTTGTGCTCGGGAGGTGTTTTTTACCCTAGGGGAGGCTTAACCTCGACCCCGTCGGGAGTTCGGGTTCGGGCCGACGGGCGGGTGGTTAAGCGTTTTCTATTTAAACGCCTAACACACCCACCTCCCACTTCTCCTTCCCCTTCCCCCTAGCAGCCCCTCCTCTCCCTCTCCTCCTCCACCTCCGGCGAGACGCTCCGGCGAGATAGCTCCGGCGAGGCGTGGTGGCCGGCGGATCGTCGCGAAGCTTCGGGCGAAGCCCCGCGAGGTAGGATTTGTCGTTTGCGTTTTCATTCACCGCACCTACTTCGAACTTGATTAATTTTATTGAAACTCTGTCGGATTTTCGAACGAATCCCATGAACGCGTAGTATCCAATTTTCTCTTTCCGGCGCTTGTTTCGGATTTGGAATCGGATATCGGAGGCGTTCGCAATCGTCCGCCGAATTTGGCGAGTTTTCGGTTTCCGGCAGGTTCGAGCGGCGGCGCGGCGAAGGCGGACGGCGTGGCAGGGGTGTCCGCGGGTGTCCGGTGGAGGCGCTGGGCGCTGCAGGGGTGTCTGGCGGAGTGTCCACAGCGCGGCAGCGGGGTGTCCGCGGGCGTCCGCGGGTGTCCGGTGGAGCGCCTGGACGAGGTCGGGGCGCGGCGTGCCTTCAGCCGCGGGCGAAGGGGGCGGCATCCAGAGGAGGTCGGCGCTAGGCGGAGCGCCTCGGCGCGCCGGCGGGTCGCCAGGGAGCGGCGACCCCGGGGTCGCGTCGCGCGACCCCTGTGCGGCGACAAAGATCCACACCGCGCGGGTCTTCACGCGGCGGCCGCGACAGGCCCTCGTGGCCTGTCTGCGCGGGGACCGCGTGTCCGCGGCCGGCCAGCGCAGCTAAGCCGCGGGCCGGTCCAGCCCCAGGGGTCTTGCCCCCTCGGTGTTCGGACACCCGTAATTTCCGCTACGGGTGTCCGATTTGCATGTCGTCTGCGGCAGTGGGACCGTATCGACGAGACGGTCTTTTTGAGATGGTTTTGGGAATTTTTAATTCCCGAAACGAGGGGCCGCTGAGGCGCGACGTGTCCTTAAGTGGACGAGCGTAATCCCCGAGATTATTGTTTTGGACGGCGCGGACGCGTCCGACATCCGTTTTGAGCGCCGTCAGCGGCGTTGGAACCCTGGCGTCGAGGCGGAGGTTTCCAGGGTGGTTTCAGGCATCGAGGCCGAAGTTGAGGCACGGGCCCCACGGCCCGTCTATTGAGCTGCGTGCAGCTTTTAGCGACTTTTTCCTCGGTCGTCTGTTCGGGGCGTGCGAGCAGTCGATGTTGAGTGTTTTTCCGAGGGCATCGCGCTGGCGCAGTCTGCCCGCTGTAATTCTGCATGATGGTGCGGGCCCCACGAGGGTCGTTTGGGCGTCGACGATGATTTTCTATCTTAATCACCGGGTGACCGTTTTGGACAAGTGGATAGTCCATCTTGTGTGCTTTTTCGAGAGGATCGCAACGGTGCGATCCGTTCGTTGAGTTTCGGGACCGGGATGCGGGTCCCATGTGGCACCGCTCGTGTGCGGTGCGCCGGAATGCGTCTTTTTCTCCGGATATCTGTTGCACTCAAGTGAGTAGTGCTTTTGATGTGTTTTCCCAAGGGGATCGCAATGGTGCGATGCGACCGACTGTTTTCGGGGCCGAGGCTCGGGATCACGGGACGTCGTTCGGGCGTGAGGCGGTGTTGGTGACTTTTCCGTCGGGTATCCGTTGGAGGCGAGTAAGTAGTCGATCTCGCGTGTTTTTTCGCGAGGATTACAACGGTGCGATCCATTTGGTTGTGCGGAGCCTCTTGCGTGATCTTGTTAAATGTGGAAGCATGGAAGATGCTCCAGTGGTGGTTCGCCCTACCTTGTTTGTAGCGGACCTTTGGCGTGTGATCGCGCACTCTTGGGAGAGTGATATAATTGGCCCACGAGATGTGGTTGGCCATGACTGGGCCTTTGAGGTGGAGTTGTCACGTCACGCCTTCGCGTTGACGCTGGGTGTCGTGTGCACGATAGCCTTTGGGCTGGAATGAGGTATACTCCGGGAGTATACGGGAGCGCTAGGAGGTACGTGTGGTTGTTTGTACCTGAGGATGTTTGTGCGCTTGGTTGGGGTTGACTTGGGGCCACACGTCGTGTGGGACCCACGTGCGTGCCACGATCTTCTTGACGTACTTTGACCTCTCGCGACGTAGAGGGCGCCTCTGCGCTCATTTGTTTGACCAGCAGGGTGGAGTTTTCCCGTGGCTTTGTGCTCGTCTGTTTGACCAGCAGGGCGGAGTTTCCCCTGGCCTGGTGCTCTTTTGTCTGACTAGCAGGGTTGAGCGGTCTCCCCCTGGTCTTGTGCTCGATGGTTTTTCCGGCAAAGATGGTTTAGTTCCTCTGCTTCTTTAGCTGTTAGGGGTTTCAGTAGTGAGCCCTTTCACCGGACTGCGACACCGTTTGCGACTACGGGTGTTCGTGCAGCGTGGGAGTTTTCCCACTTTCTGGGATGAGTTTTCTCAGTCCGCTTCGACAGTGACTCAGTGGATGGGAGCGGGATTGCCTTGTGAGTCCTGTAGAGTTTCTCCCATTGCTCCGTGTTCCCTGGTAGAGCTTGTGGTTTCGGTGTGACCAACACTTTACGCGGGCACCGATCCTCTACCCAGGAGGTTGTTCCAGCAGGGATGAGGTTGTTCCAGCAGGGCTGAGGTTGTTCCAGCAGGGCTGAGGTTGTTCCAGCAGGGATGAGGTTGTTCCAGCAGGGATGAGGTTGTTTCCAGCAGGGCTGAGGTTGTTCCAGCAGGGCTGAGGTTATTCCAGCAGAGATGAGGTTGTTTCGAGCGGGGCTCGCCAGTGGGTTACCATCCAGCAGGGATGGCCAGTACAATGGTGGTTACCGAGCAGTACCATCCAGCAGGGATGACCAGAGCAGTGTCGGGCTTACCTCCAGCTGGGCTGGGCAGTGGTCCCCGATGTCGGGCTTACCACCAGCTGGGCTGGGCAGTGGTCCCCGATGCCGGGCTTACCTCCAGCTGGGCTGGGAAATGGTCCCCGATGACGGGTTACCTCCAGCTGGGCTGGGCAGTGGTCTCTTCGCCGACTTTAGCCGGGTCGCCCTCCAGTGGACTACCCTGTTACGGGACTGGGCAGTGAGGCACCCGTCGACTTTCCGGGTCTCCCTGTAGTGGGAACCCGTTGACTTCCAGGGATCCTCCAGCGGGGCTGGGCAGGGGGTCGCCTGTCGACTTTGAGCAGACCTCTCGACTGCGGGGCAGTGACAAGTTGTGGTTAACGTTCCCCCAGAACTCTCAAGTACGGGGAGCACTTTCCCCCACCGAGATGCATCCTTGTGACGCGACCTAAAATCGTGAGGGCGAGTTAGTGCCGCCCAAAGCGGATAGTGTCGAGGTGTGGTGATTGAGCCCCTTGGCTTGCGGTTCGGGGCAGACGTGCGGGATGCTGGGCATCGATGGTGTTACTTCTGGGACTGTTGGATACTCTTTCTTGGGCTGAGCTATGGGACGGAGATCCCCTTATGAGTTTGTTCGGGCTTCTTGACAGAGCATACATATGTATATACCTTGTTTCCAGCACCCACTTCTTGGGTTTGGCTACTCTCCTTCCAGGAGAGGCGAAGACGCGCGGGGTATGCAACGTGCTTTTCGTGTCTAGCTTCTCATGGTTGGAAGAGTCTACTCTCTTACTATAGGTAGCAAAGACTCGACGAGAAGTTCATCTTCTCACCGTTTCCAGCTCCTTGTGTCTGGATGAGTCTACCTTCTTTCCTCTTGTTGGGTTGAGCTGGAATCTTTACTGCACTCTTTGTTGTACTCCTTTACTTTTTTGTTCGCTCTACTGCTCACCCTTCGGTACCTCCTTTTGTTTCTCCCTCGAGCCTTCGGGGTATCCTACTGAGTATTTTTATACTCACCCCTGCTTGGGTTTTGCCCGCACTTGGTGTGCCCTTGCAGACGACGGACAGGTGGAGCGTGACTTCAGTGGAGCGTAGGAGCTTGGGAGCTTGGACCGCGTGCGGTGGTCGTGGCCAGGTTCCAGGTGGGAGACCCATCAGCAGTTTCTTTTGTTTACCTGTTGCCGAGTTGTGGCACTTTTTGGTTGGGCGCGTGTTTTGCCCCTTTTCTTTTCAGTTTGTACTTTGTACTTGTAGAGGTCGATGCACTTTGTGGTATTTATATAGCAGTTACCCTTTCCTTTTCTTTGCTTGTCTTTACTTTTACTCTGCACTGTTGCATTGAGTTTGCTGCGTGTGTGTGTTCAGGTGCTTAGGCAAAGGCCTCCCCGAGTTATTGTGCCTTCGGTGCTAGTCGCCAGCCCCTGGCCTATGGAGGCGGGCTTGGGGTAGTTGCGGCTCGAGCCTGGGTAGGGTCGGGTCGCGACAAAGTGGTATCAAAGGTGGTTCATTTCTTGGGACGTTGTGCGGACATCCCTAAAAGAGGAATTGGTTGGGATTTAGGGCAATAGTGTTAACGTGTCTCGAGAGCGGCTCTCAGGCCAGGGAGTCCAATGATGGTGCGGCGGCCGACGTATCCATTCACCAGGAACTTGATAACCTGCTTGTCGACTCGGTATGCTGAGACACTTGTTGCAGGAAAAAATTTGTTTGTGCATCATAGAGGATTGAGTCTTTGACTGTCCTTGAGTCAGCTCCCCATCGTTGCTATTGGTATATACATATATGCTCATCTGACCGCGACACTCCTTGATAATTTTCAGGATGTCTCCGCGAGGACAGCCAGCCAGGGACCCATCATGCGAGCCCCTTTCTCCGGGTGGGACGGTAGCAGCACCCCCACCTGTTGAGCAGCAGGCAGTTTCAGCAGAGCAGGCTGAGCTAGAGCGCAGGTTGAGCGCGCTCCGTGAGTTCTAGCGGCAGAGACCGCTGAGGTTCAGTGGTGAGCCAGACCCTCAGGCAGCAGAGGTTTGGCTCGAGGCAGTGGTTCGCCTTTTCAGGCTTGTGCAGACACCGACAGATCAGAGAGTGGCTTTGGCAGCCACCCTTTTTCGTGGAGCAGCTCGGCATTGGTGGAGTCTGGTGACTCAGTTTCTTGATGAGTCGTCACTTTCGTGGGGCGACTTCCAGTTGTTGTTCCATGAGGAGTTTTGCCCCTCCTGCTTGCGCTCCATTCGGATTCAGGAGCTCCTGCAGTTTCAGCAGGGAGGGATGATAGTAGCCGAGTACGCGGCTAGTTTTGTAGACCGTGCACGCTTTTACCCGGACTTGGTCCATGATGACAACCTCCGAGCGCGGAAGTTTGAGCAGGGTCTCCGCCGAGAGATTCGTGCTGTCATAGTACCCTTGGGCATTTCCACATATGCCGGGGTGTTAGAGCAGGCGCTGGTGACAGAGGGCTTCCTGTCACGTTCTGGAGTTGGTAGTGGCAGCAGGCACGTTAGAGCTGAGACGTCTGCCGCAGCTAGTGGGTGTCGGCAAGCAAGACCTCGACGCAGATGGATTTCTGACAACCGGACTTAGGGGCGTGGTTGTACACCACAGTGGCGCCAGAGGGCACCACTGCATCCCAGAGAGAGTCGGTGCTATTCTTGTGACGGGCGAGGTCACTTGGAACGAGATTGCCCGACCCGAGTTGCTGGGAGCTTTGGGCAGGCAGCAGGTGCACCACCACGGCAGAGGCAGCGCCGTGATCGGAGTGGTACCCAGAGAGGTGGTGCTAGTAGAGGAGTGGGAGGAGCTGGTAGTGGGGGACGACGTTACGAGGTCTTCCCATCACCACTAGGTGGTCCACGTCAGGCTCTGGGAGCTGACAGTTGGGACCAAGGACAGCCGCGAGCTTTGGATGTCTACTATCCTGCAGAGTATGAGGTGATAAGAGGTACGCTCTACAGCTCTTCTACCATTCTGCAGTAGAATTGTTACTCTGTGTGTGAACTGCTTTCCTCCCTGCTCCTTGTTTGAGGTGTTACCAGGGTGACGCAGGGCGTCGGGTGTAACCCTGAGTTGGTAAGGTAAAAGGCGTGAGACCTTTTCCTTTAGTCGATGGTGTTGGCTCCTTCGCCTGTTGAGAGTGTAAGGGAGCATCGACTGTGGAACCTTGTGTGACCAGATATCCTTGGGTGTTTCACCACATGGATATTCTGAAGTAGGGAATCACCGGGCCTTGTTTCAGGTGCGGGCGGTGATTCCAGTCGCGGCGTGCGACGTAGAGGTTGGACCGGGGAGGTGAGCTACCCTCGAGGGCCTTCGAGCCGTTTGAAACCGTGCAAAGGGATGAAGAGGTACCCTAACGCCTTGCCCTAACCCCAAAGTCTGGAATGGGTGCACGACGTCGGCAAGGGCTGACCTCGCGTGAACAGATCAATCCTTTGGTCTGTGTGTGGAGGCACAGAGCTGTGTGTGGGTTCTTCTGGGTATGGGAAAGCCAGGTGTGGGCTTAGTACCCTGTGTTGCTCCCTAGTTTTGCTTTTCGGGGACGAAAATCTTGAAGGAGGGAATGATGTAAGAACCTTGTTTTTTCTGTGAAAGACTTTGGAATATTAATGATGATATTCCAGAGCAGCGCCTTCAGACGGCGTGCGATTCCGAGCCCCGGAGTGGCCGGAATTAAATTTTCAGTGCGTTCACACTGGAAACGCAAAATAAATGAGATAACTCCTAAACGGAGTTCCAGATCAGAGATCTGAGTATACAGATGGGTCCGGAATGGGGTGTTTACCCTAGGAACGACATAAAACTTGTCGGCGCGGGATGTTTGGACCCCCCGCTCACTTCTGGAACGTTAAACGGATTAAATAAATTAAATTAATTCGTTTGATGTTGAAACGCAGGTATCTTTTAAACGGTGGCTCGGATTGGAAAATCGAGGGCACCGTTGAGTTCGGAGTGTGCCGTTTACCCTAGGAGGGGTGTAAGTTTCACGGGCGCGGGTCGTTTGTGAAAAATGGCCCCAGGGGCGTTTTCGTAATTTAACGGCTTCAGACGTTAAATTTTATAACTTTTGAAAGGGGTCTCGGATTAAAATTAAGTGACCGTCGTTGTGCTCGGGAGGTGTTTTTTACCCTAGGGGAGGCTTAACCTCGACCCCGTCGGGAGTTCGGGTTCGGGCCGACGGGCGGGTGGTTAAGCGTTTTCTATTTAAACGCCTAACACACCCACCTCCCTCTTCTCCTTCCCCTTCCCCCTGGCAGCCCCTCCTCTCCCTCTCCTCCTCCACCTCTGGCAAGACGCTCCGTCGAGACAGCTCCGGTGAGGCGTGGTGGCCGGCGGATCGTCGCGAAGCTTCGGGCGAAGCCCCGCGAGGTAGGATTTGTCGTTTGCGTTTTCATTCACCGCACATACTTCGAACTTGATTAATTTTATTGAAACTCTGTCGAATTTTCGAACGAAGCCCATGAATGCGTAGTATACAATTTTCTCTTTCCGACGCTTGTTTCGGATTTCGAATCGGAGATCGGAGGCGTTCGCAATCGTCTGCCGAAGTTGGCGGGTTTTCGGTTTCCGGCAGGTTCGAGCGGCGGCGCGGCGAGGGCGGACGGCGCGGCAAGGGTGCCCGCGGGTGTCCGGTGGAGGCGCTGGGCGCTGCAGGGGTGTCTGGCGGAGTGTCCACGGCGCGACAGCGGGGTGTCCGCGGGCGTCCGCGGGTGTCCGGTGGAGCGCCTGGATGAGGCCGGGGCGCGGCGTGCCTTCAGCCACGGGCGAAGGGGGCGGCATCCAGAGGAGGCCGGCGCGCCGACGGCGCGCCGGCGGGTCGCCAGGGAGCGGCGACCTTGGGGTCGCGTCGCGTGACCCCTGTGCGGCCACAAAGACCCGCGCCGCGCGGGTCTTCACGCGACGGCCGCGACAGGCCCTCGTGGCCTGTCTACGCGGGGACCGCGTGTCCGCGGCCGGCCCACGCGGCTAAGCCGCGGGCCGGCCCAGGCCGGTCCAGCCCCAGGGGTCTTGCCCCCTCGGTGTTCGGACACCGGTAATTTCTGCTACGGGTGTCTGATTTGCATGTCGTCTGCGGTAGTGGGACCGTATCGACGAGACGGTCTTTTTGAGATGGTTTCGGGAATTTTTAATTCCCGAAACGAGGGGCCGCTGAGGCGCGACGTGTCCTTAAGTGGACGAGCGTAATCCCAGAGATTGTTGTTTTGGACGGCGCGGACGCGTCCGACGTCCGTTTTGAGCGCTGTCAGTGGCGTTGGAACCCTGGCGTCGAGGCGAAGGTTTCCATGGTGGTTTCAGGTGTCGAGGCTGAAGTTGAGGCGCGGGCCCCACGGCCCGTCTTTTGAGCTGCGTGCAGCTTCTAGCGACTTTTTCCTCGGTCGTCAGTTCGGGGCGTGCGAGCAGTCGATGTTGAGTGTTTTTCCGAGGGCATCGCGTTGGCGCAGTCTGCCCGCTGTAATTCCGCACGATGGTGCGGGCCCCATGAGGGCCATTTGGGCGTCGACGGTGATTTTCTATCTTAATCACCAGGCGACCGTTTTGGACAAATGGATAGTCCATCTTGTGTTCTTTTTCGAGAGGATCGCAACGGTGCGATCCGTTCGTTGAGTTTTGGGACCGGGATGCGGGTCCCACGTGGCACCGCTCGTGTGCGGTGCGCCGGAATGCCTCTTTTTCTCTAGATATCCGTTGCACTCGAGTGAGTAGTGCTTTTGACGTGTTTTCCCGAGGGGATCGCAATGGTGCGATGCGCCCGACTGTTTTTGGGGCCGAGGCTCGGGATCACGGGACGTCGTTCGGGCGTGAGGCGGTGTTGGTGACTTTTCCGTCGGGTATCCGTTGGAGGCGAGTAAGTAGTCGATCTCGTGTGTTTTTCCACGAGGATTACAACGGTGCGATCCGTTTGGTTGTGCGGAGCCTCTTGCGCGATCTTGTTAAATGTGGAAGCATGGAAGATGCTCCAGTGGTGGTTCGCCCTACCTTGTTTGTAGCGGACCTTTGGCGTGTGATCGCGCACTCTTGGGAGAGTGATATAATTGGCCCACGAGATGTGGTTGGTCGTGCATGGGCCTTTGAGGTGGAGTTGTTATGTCATGCCTTCACGTTGACGCTGGGTGTCGTGTGCACGATAGCCTTTGGGCTGGAATGAGGTATACTCCGGGAGTATACGAGAGCGCTAGGAGGTACGTGTGGTTGTTTGTACCTGAGGATGTTTGTGCGCTCAGTTGGGGTTGACTTGGGACCACACATCATGTGGGCCCCACGTGCGTGTCGCGATCTGCTTGACGTACTTTGACCTCTCGCGACGTAGAGGGTCCCTCTGCGCTCGTTTGTTTGACCAGCATGGTGGAGTTTTCCCCTGGCTTTGTGTTCGTCTGTTTGACCAGCAGGGCGGAGTTTCCCCTGGCCTGGTGCTCTTTTGTCTGACCAGCAGGGTTGAGCGGTCTCCCCCTGGTCTTGTGCTCGATGGTTTGGCCAGTAGAGATGGTTTGGTTCCTATGCTTCTTTAGCTGTGAGGGGTTTCAGTACTGAGCCCTTTCACCGGACTGCGACACCGTTTGCGACTACGGGTGTTCGTGCAGCGTGGGCGTTTTCCCACTTTATGGGATGAGTTTTCTCAGTCCGCTTTGACAGTGAATCAGTGGATGGGAGCGGGATCGCCTTGTGAGGCCTGGGGAGTTTCTCATGTTGCTCTGTGTTCCCTGGTAGAGCTTGTGGTTTCGGTGTGACCAACACTTTACGCGGGCACCGAGCCTCTACCCAGGAGGTTGTTCCAGCAGGGCTGAGGTTGTTCCAGCAGGGCTGAGGTTGTTCCAGCAGGGCTGAGGTTGTTCCAGCAGGGCTGAGGTTGTTCCAGCAGGGCTGAGGTTGTTCCAGCAGGGCTGAGGTTGTTTCCAGCAGGGCTGAGGTTGTTCCAGCAGGGATGAGGTTCTTCCAGCAGAGCTGAGGTTGTTTCGAGCGGGGCTCGCCAGTGGGTTACCATCCAGCAGGGATGGCCAGTACAGTGGTGGTTACCGAGCAGTACCATCCAGCAGGGATGGCCAGAGCAGTGGTGGGCTTACCTCCAACTGGGCTGGGCAGTGGTCCCCAATGCCGGGCTTACCTCCAGCTGGGTTGGGCAGTGGTCCCCGATGTCGGGCTTACCTCCAGTTGTGCTGGGCAGTGGTCCCCAATGCCAGGTTACCTCCAGCTGGGCTGGGCAGTGGTCCCGTCGCCGACTTTAGCCGGGTCGCCCTCTAGTGGACTACCCTGTTACGGGACTGGGCAGTGAGGCACCCGTCGACTTTCCGGGTCTCCCTGTAGTGGGAACCCGTTGACTTCCAGGGATCCTCCCGCGGGGCTGGGCAGGGGGTCACCTGTCGACTTTGAGCAGACCTCTCGACTGCGGGGTAGTGACGAGTTGTGGTTGACGTTCCCCCAGAACTCTCAAGTACGGGGAGCACTTTCCCCCACCGAGACGTGTCCTTGTGACGCGACCTAAAACCGTGTGGGTGAGTCAGTGCCGCCCAAAGCGGATAGTGTCGAGGTGTGGTGATTGAGCCCCTTGGCTTGCGGTTCGAGGTAGACGTGCGGGATGCTGGACATCGATGGTGTTACTTCTGGGACTGTTGGCTACTCTTTCTTGGGATGAGCTATGGGACGGAGATCCCCTTACGAGTTTGTTCGGGCTTCTTGACAGAGCATACATATGTATATACCTTGTTTCCGGCACCCACTTCTTGGGTTTGGCTACTCTCCTTCCAGGAGAGGCGAAGACGCGCGGGGTATGCCACGTGCTTTCCGTGTCTAGCTTCTCATGGTTGGACGAGCCTACTCTCTTACTATAGGTAGCGAAGACTCGATGAGAAGTTCATCTTATCACCGTTTCCAGCTCCTTGTGTCTGGATGTGTCTACCTTCTTTCCTCTTGTTGGGTTGAGCTGGACTCTTTACTGCACTCTCTGTTGTACTCCTTTACTTTTTTGTTCGCTCTACTGCTCACCCTTCGGTACCTCCTTTTGTTGCTCCCTCAAGCCTTCGGGGTATCCTACTGAGTATTTTTATACTCACCCTGCTTGGGCTTTGCCCGCACTTGGTGTGCCCTTGTAGATGACGGACAGGTGGAGCGTGACTTCAGTTGAGCGTAGGAGCTTGGGAGCTTGGACCGCGTGCGGTGGTCGTGGTCGGGTTCCAGGTGGGAGACCCATCAGCAGTTTCTTTTGTTTACCTGTTGTCGGGTTGTGGCACTTTTTGGTTGGGTGCGTGTTTTGCCCCTTTTCTTTTCAGTTTGTACTTTGTACTTGTAGAGGTCGATGCACTTTGTGGTATTTATATAGCAGATGCCCTTTCATTTTCTTTGCTTGTCTTTACTTTTACTCTGCACTGTTGCATTGAGTTTGCTGCGTGTGTGTGTGTTCAGGTGCTTAGGCAAAGGCATCCCCGAGTTATTGTGCCTTCGGTGCTGGTCGCCAGCCCCTGGCCTATGGAGGCGGGCTTGGGGTAGTTGCGGCTCGAGCCCGGGTAGGGTCGGGTCGTGACAATCATGCACGTCTAAGGTATTGAAAAATAACTGTCGAGGGTGCTTCATGGTGGAAATGATGTGCTCTCCAAACAGCAAGATGTCTGACAGGTCGTTGCGCCAACACATCACGCGACACGTGCGTCTCCTGGGCAGATAATAGTGGTTGCTCCATCTGAATTTACAAACAGTAAAACATTAATTTCATGTAAGATATGACATTTATCATGTAAGGTATTAAATTTATCATATAATGATTGAAAGAAGCAAAAAACACATTGTGTAACTTATGTTGTCTCCCGTGTTGGGGTGTTGGGGTGAAGACGTTCGGAGTTTCCTCGCTTTTGTTTTGTGGTCATTGTAAGTTCATCTTTCATTATAAAAGTCTGATAATATTTTCATTTCATAGTTCAAATGGTTTTGTTTTTTTTTGAATGTAAACATTTAAATGGTTAGCACTGCATGAATAGCTTTAAACAAATAACACCAACTCAAAAAAAAGGAATCTACCTGTATAAGAAAACATTTCGACATGGTGTGCGGGATCATTTAAATCATGGTAACATTGACAGTTTGGATTGTTTTTGAATGTATATAATAATTTTTATTTATGTAATTCTATTAACCAATGTTTGAAATGTTTATAATATATAAGTACATTTTCTAAAAGTTACCCTATATAGAAATAAGACAAATATGATTATAAATGGTCATAATGATAAAAATGATTACATGTACAAACTTTTACAGCAACTGATAGAGTACATGATTGATTTCAACCATTAGATGATTTCCGTATGTGTCTAGGGAAATGTGTCTTCGTATGACCTCCTGGCGGCATATGCTACACCTTCGTCCAGCTGGTTGTTCACTAGGTCAATCCATCTCATTTCGAATATGAGTAGACTTTGGTCTCCCTTTAGGTCGAAGACTAGTGTTGTTCGGTAGAAGCGTGGGTGCGCCATCAGACAGTTGAAAATTCTGATATTCCCCGATTGGTATCCACGGAGTACTGTAGCAAGAGTTGATGCTCTCAAGCCGATAAGCTAGATCAACGAACTGCTCCCAAGATACATGTGCGTAAGCACATGCTGCAATCACATAACCACAAGGATATCTCAGTGCCTGAAAGTTGTCACATTCACAATAACGCTTCTCCAGTAAAATAACTCGCACATGACCATTGCTACAAGCCATAGCATCACCAGGCTCCGTGACCTCAAATCATTGTTTTGGATGATTAAATGCAGTTACATGGTAAGTTGCAGCCTCCTGAAGAACTGTATCTAGCTCGCACTAGAAATGGTGTCCATAGAGCATCCCTCTGTTCAAGCCATCTTCAGCCTGTTTTCCTCATTCCAGAAAGTACTTTACACTACGATAGAAGGTCTAGTGTACCAAACCTGTAATTTAGATTTAAGAAATTAGACTAATATTATATTATAATTGTAGCTCATCTGAGTAACATATAATCAAATATTCATATTTACCTGTGATAGGTAATTTTCGAACTCCCTTGAAAACTCCATTTATACATTCTACAATATTGGTCGTCATATGACCATATCTCCTCTCATCATCATATGTCAACGACCATTTCTGCTTTGGAATTAACATCATGTAATCATACACTTCCGGATTCACTCTATGAATATCTTGAAGACGTTCTTCCATCCTTTGTTGTTGAGGCTCATATGCTATCAAACAAGAACTCATCTAAACAGATATAAAAATTACTATGACAAAAAAATAAAAATGCAAAAGGATGTTCATACCAATTTTTAAGATTTCCTTCTTCATCGACCCATTTTTGAACTTCTTTCGCAAATTGTTGGCAATGTGTCGAATACAGTATCGATGATGGGCATAGGGTGGTCTCCACGTAAAACCCTCAGACTGTACCGCCTCTTTGATTGTACGGTGTCGATCTGAAATAAGACAAATCCCTTTCGCATCTGTAGCAAACTCTCGGAGACATGCTAAAAATCAACTCCATGATGAGAAGTTCTCTTTCTCCACAATTGCAAATGTCAAAGGTAGAGGGGCTTGATTTCCATCTTGTGTGGCGGAAATCAATAAAGTTCTTGTATACTTTCCATGCAGAAATGTGTCATCAATCTGTATAAACTGCTTGCAATGTCTAAAAGCCGCCACACATGGTAAAAATGACCAAAATAATCTATCAAATACAACCATTGAACGATCAACTTGGTTGTGTTGGTTAACATATTCAGCAGTATGTAACTGATAGACCACTTGATTATTGTGGTGTAAAAGCTCCAAAAGTTGTGGTAAAACTTGATAAGAGTTGTCTCAATCACCGTACACTTTCACAATAGCCTTTTGTTGTGCCACTCATGCCTTCTAGTTAGAGATTTGATACCCAAAAAGTTGTTTGTTTCGCTCCATCACCAGAACCATAGGAACGTCTTGACATGCTCTAATCATTTCAACAATAATAGTTGAAACAAACTCAACATCTAACGAAGAGTGTTCCTGTGACAAGCTTGGGTTCACACAGGTGTGTGGAGTAAATCTAGTGATGCGCCAACTGTGAAAAGTGTTATCAATTCTAGCTCGCAGACGCATTTTACATTTCAATTCATATTTGTCACAATGAATCAAATAGTAAGACATCTTTGACTCTTCTAAAACATAAGAGTAATGTCTTTCGATGTGATATTATTTTATCACATTTTTCATTGCTTCTTTGTTATCAAACTCTCTGTCAATATATAGAACACTGTCATTTGACACTCAATTTGTGCCGCCAATGATTCCTGGAAATTCTGAACTTGGAGTAATAACTGACCAATCAAATTCTGGCAAGCGATTCATGCCTTCAGTCGACCATGAAGCCAATAGTGGAGGATGGTTCAATGGTCGGTTGAACCTCACATGAGTGGGCACCGACTGTTCTTCTACATGCTCATCTTCTTCTTCAACTTCCTCTTCATCTTCTTCTTCGAAATTGTCATCATCCTCAAAATCATCGACAAATGCATCTAAAGTATGTGGAGGATTATCCATTGAAACTGTGGTTGAGGGAGATGATGGAACAACTACCGATGTTGATGGAACTTCTTGATGTGTAGGAGCATATGACACAGTCTCATGACATTGAGACTGTCCAACTTCCAATGTCGATGGAACCTCCATTATAGCTATAGAGACATTCAACTCCATTATTTGATTCTCAGGTGGATACTTAACCAATGAAAATACATATTATCAATCTTCATCATCATTTACTGGATAGGCCACATGCCAAAAACCTATCTATATATTGAAGATGTCTGAATGTGATGGACTCTATCACTTGATTCCTCACCAGTTTTAACTTTCGATGAATTTTCCTTTGCACAACTTCCAAAGTAGTACATCCTCCAAGCATCGCAACAGCTTGTGGATGTATACTATAACTACATCCTTGTTTTGTCTCCACTATTTGACTGTTGCAATAAATATAGGCAACCATCTTTTTTATCGAAAATAAACCATCGTTATAAATTAAATATGATTAGATAATCAAATTATGTATGCATGCTTCTAGTAATTCAGGTTGGAATCATAATCCCTCCACCAAATCAATATGTTCAAACCATATTGATGTGCAACTCTTTACATAACCCACAAGTTTGTATTACTTACCCAAAAATAGAAGTCAAACATATTCATACATATCCACATGCATTATATGCATGAGGTACACGAACATGTCATGTAAAAGCATAAAGTTATATGAAATTGAAAAACTTCACATGAGTAAGCCCAGAGCGATAGATAGTCAACCTCATTCACTTTCCTAAACAAGGCAAGCCTCCAAGAAAGTAGGTTGTTCGACCCAAAACCCCTCTACCCGGGGATACTTTACTCAAGAGAGCATTCATTTCATGACAACTCTAACACTTAATATGCAAAAAATATATTCAACTACTAAATTCAAGTTCATAACTTCAATTACAAACTGAGGTCAAGGTAGATGGAAAACTAAATTCATTATCATACCTAGAATGTAATACAAGGGTATATTCTAGAAGCAATCTATAACTACTTCGCTAATTAATATAAGTACTTCACTAATTAATATAACTACTTCGCTAATTAATATAATTACTTCGCTAATTAATATAAGTACTTCGCTAATTAATACAACTACTTCACTAATTAATTGCCTAGTTAGATTTAAGTAATTGCCTAGTTAGATTTAAGTAATTGCCTAGTTAGATTTAATTAATTGTCAATCGCATTTAATTAAGTGTCTAATCACATTTAATTAAGTGTCTAATCACATTTAATTAACTGTCTAATCACATTTAATTAGTTGTCTAATGATAATTAGTTAAGTGCCTAATTAGAATTAATTAAGTGCCTAATTAGAGCTAATTAATTCCCTAATTGGAATTAATTAATTCCCTAATCATAGTTAATTAATTGCCTAATCGCATTTAATTAATTGTCTAATCACGTTTAATTAAGTGCATAATCACAGTTAATTAAGTGCCTAATCACATTTAATTAAGTGCCTAATTACAGTTAATTAAGTGTTTAATCACCATAAATTAAGTGTCTAATCACAGTTAATTAAGTGTCTAATCACATTTAATTAAGTGTCTAATCACATTTAATTAAGTGTCTAATCATAGTTAATTCAGTGTCTAATCACATTTAATTAAGTGACTAATCACATTTAATTAGGTGCCTAATTAAGTGTCTAATCACACTTAATTAAGTGGCTAATCACAGTTAATTAAGTGCCTAATCATATTTAATTAGGTGTCTAATCACACTTAATTAAGTGCCTAATCACAATTAATTAAGTGCATAATCGCAATTAATTAAGTGCATAATCACAATTAATTAGTTGTCTAATCACATTTAATTAGTTGTCTAATCACATTTAATTAGTTGTCTAAGGATAATTAATTAAGTGTCTTACGATAATTAATTGAGTGTCTGACAATAATTAATTAACTGCCTAACAATAATTAATTAATTGATTAACCATACTTAATTAATTGCTTATAATTAATTAATTACCTACTAATAATTAATTACTTATTTAACTACATTTTTAAAAAAACTATTACTATTTCTAAATATAATACAATAATTAAAAACTAATTCTATGAATTAAACAAATATTTAAATAAATCAAAATATTAAATAAATTTAAAATAAGGATCACCTCAAATTTGCGGAGAGTTGGCTATGCGGGCAGAGCAACCGAAGTAGAGAGATCGAGAGACGAAATGGAGAGACAGAGAGCCGAAGTAGAGAGAGATTGTGAGGAAGTAATGGGAAGTGGGGCAGTGGGTGGGGGGGGGCGATTTTATAGGCCTCTTCAAGCCTCGGTGCCACTTCAAGTGGCGCAAGGAGGCTAATCCCAAAGGGATCAACGCCACTCCAAGTGGAGCTATGGTTCCGAAATTTGTAAGCGCCACTTCAAGTGAGGCTTTGACACATTTCCCTAATTAAATATACTCTAAACCCATTTTATTAAAAAAAAAACCTATATATCAAAATTTTCCCTAGTGGTACATCTCCTCAATCCAACCACAGCAGGACAACACGGTATCCCACTAATACTGCACACCGTAAACTTCCGTGATTCTATTTTGAAAAGTGAAGGGACATTTTGGTCTTTAAATATATGTCCGCCGACCGACATGACCACATGCGGTTCAACGTCCACCGCTACTTTATCATGTATTGGGCCCGCATGCATTCCGGGGTTCCACCTACACCGCCACCATATCGGTGCTTCTCACTTTATAGGTGTCGCGTCATGTCAATACCATGCATTGGGCCACACCTGCATTCCGGGATTCAACCTGCACCGCCACTTATCACAAAATTTCATTCAATAACAAAATAATCATATTACTTAAATATTTTACAATAAATGCTAGTATAATAAAAAATAATTAAAATTTAAAAACTGCAATCCAATCGAATGTTCAACTATTTAAAGTTAAGCTTTATTTGAAACATAATATTTTTATACAATAAATATTAAATTAATTGTTCCAACCAAACCACATGTTGAAATAATTTGATCTCTATTTCTAAATGTCACAAAATAATTTTTTATATGATTATATGACATTCCAATATCATTTGATCCGTTTTAATCATATCACTTGTTTTTAATCACATTTTACTCAAAAATTGATTTTTTTTGTCATTCTGATCATACCGCATGCCGGTTTGACATTTCATATGTTCCTACGTGTCATCAAATAATCAACAATAAGTTTTCTATGATTTCAAGACAATTTGATATCATTTGGTAAGTCTTAACTACACGATGCACGTCTTTAAACAATTTTAAAACTATAAAAACACACTTTTGGTTATTCCAATCACACCACACACCAGATAGACGTGCGGTCTCTTTTTACATGTCACAAACTAATCGAAGATCGTTGTCCTCTGATTTCACAACAATCAAATGTTGTTCGCTTGGTTTTGACGGTATCACTCATTTTAGTCACTTTTTAACTTTTTTTCGATCATTTCGACCACATTCCACGGCGGAATGACACGTCATATGTTCCTACATCTCACAAAATTATTAACGGTCATTTTTCTATAATTTCACGGTAATTCAAGGTCGTTTTTTATGATTTTTTTTTGGTTTGATGCATGTTTTTAGACTTTTAAATCTATAAAAACACAATTTTCGATCATTATGAGCACACCACAATTCATATTGAAGTGAGATGTGTTCCTACATGTCGCAAAATAATCAAAGATCATTTGGTTAGATCTCTTACTAGGTTTTTGACCATATCACTTGTATTTAATCACTTTTTACAATAAAACCGTTTTTCAATTATTTTAGGCACATTGCATGTCAGAATGACGTGTCATCTATTTTTACATATCAAAAAATATTCTGCAATTATTTTTATATGATTTATTGATAATCTGAGATCGTTTTGTGGGTTTTAATCATTTGATGCACATTTTTTTAAATATATAAATGCACACTTTTAGTCATTCCAACCACACCGCACGTCGGATTGACATGAATTTTATTTTTTATATGTCAAAAACTAATCAACAATCAATGTCCTATGATTTCATAACAATCTGAGGTTGTCTGGTATGTTTTGACCGCATCACTTGTTTTTAATTACTTTTTAATCTAAAACTGTTTTTGGGTCATTCTGATCACACCGCATGCCATAATGACATGTCATCTATTCTTAAATGTCACAAATTAATCAGCGGTCATTATACTATGATTTCATGACAATCTAAAGTCATTTTCTAAGTTTTAACCATCTGACACATGTTTTTAGACTTTTAAATCTATTAAAACACGTTTTTGGTCATTCCAAACACACACACACATCAGATTGACGTGCACATCAGAATGACGTGCATTATCTTATGATTTCATGATAATATGAAATTGTTTGCAAGGTTTTGACTCTATCACTTATTTTTAATCATTTTTTACTTAAAAACTATTTTCACAGTTACTCCGACTACAATGCAACTTGGATTGATGTGTCGTTTATTCATACATGTCACAAAATAATCAAGGATCATTTTCGTATGATTGGTTGTTTGATAGGTTTTGACCATGTGACACACGTTTTATCAAAAACTAATCAGCGGTTGTTTTCTTATGATTTCAAAACAATCTAAGTTCAATTGTTAGGTTTTTATGATTTGATGCACGTTTTAAAACTTTTAAATCTATAAAAATCCACTTTCATCCATTTCGAGCACACCACACATCATATTGGTATGAGGTTTGTTCCTACATGTCACAAACAAATCAATGTTAATTGAATTATGATTTCATGACAATTTGAGGTCGTTTGCTAGGTTTTATCATATCACTTGTTTCTAATTACTTTTTACTCTTAAATGTCTTTTCAATCATTCTAACCTCATTGCGTGTCTGAATGACATTTAGTCTATTAATACACATAAAAATTTAATAGACAATATTTTTCTAAAATTTCAAAACAATTTGAGGCAATTTGTTAGGTTTTGATCGTTTGACACATGTTTTTAAGGATTTTAAATCTATAAAAACAAACTTTCATCCATTTCAAGCACTCTACACATCAAATTGATGTGTGGTATGCTACAACATGTTATAAACTAATATACTATCGATTTCCTATGATTTCATGACAATCCAAGGTCACTTCCTAGGTTTTTCCCATATCACTTGTTGTTAATCACTTTTTAGTCTAAAACTGTTTTTATGGTTATTCTGATCACACCACACATTGGAATGATGTGCCATCCGTTCCTACATGTCAAAAATTCATTAACGGTCATTATCCTGTAATTTCACAATAGTACAAGGTCATTTGTTTGGTTTTGATCATTTGATGCACATTTTTAAAGACCATTTGATCAATAGAAACATACTTTTAGCCACTCTAAGCACACCACAAATCAAATTGACGTGTAGTATATCCTACACGTCACAAACAAATCAACGTTTTTTGTCTTATGATTTTATGAAAGTTTGTGGTTTTTTAGGTTTTGATTATATCACTTAATATAATCATTTTTTACTTTAAAAATTCTTTTCCAGTCATTTCACCCACACAACATATCAAAATGATGTTCCTTCTATTCATATATTCTTCATATCAATTAGCAGCTGTTGTCCTTTGTTTTCACAACCATTTGAGATCATTTAGTAGGTTTTGACTACTTGTGTGGGTTTTAATGACTTTCTATAAAAACACACTTTTGACTATTTTAAGCACACCAAAAGTCAAATTGATGTAACAACCATTCTTACATTTCACAAATTCATCAGTGTTTGCGTCTTATGTTTTCATGAAAATTTGAGATTTTCTGCCAAGTATTGACTCTATCACTAGTGTGTGAGACACATTTTTTCAAATTATAATCACTTTCAAAAATATAAAAAGAACTTTAATTATAGTTCTAAAATGAATCAATAAATAAGAAAATTGTAATGGAATATAGCTCATGCATTTAGTGCGTCCTCCTCCAGATCACCTATGAACTCATGACGCTTCCCACTAGCTATATCTGGAGCCTAAAAAAACAAATTATATATATTATAATAATATTAATAAAAAGCATTGTAAATATAATTTATTTTCTTTTTTACCTGTGACACTAACATCTGTGCATCATTAACGGGTGCAAGTCCTTATCTAGAATGTTGTGTCACCACATCCTCTATATGTGTTGACATACATGATAATGTTGCATAAACAAAGCATATGTATTGTGCTGTATATCCTGGACTATAACATCTACCTTATGTGGTGTACACATCTCGACATCTCTACATGCACTAACTGCCTCCGCTCTCACAACTGAATGACACAGAACACCTCTACTATATGTCAATGAATAAATATGTCTACCATCCTCTATGGCACACTAAAATATCTCTTCTATGCATGTAGTAATATGTCACTGAACCTCTGGTAGTTGTGCTAGCTCATCGACAAACTGCGTCTGTAAAATATACATAATAATTTTTTGAACGAATATGAATACTATCTATAACATACAAATACAATGTTTTATTCAATAATTTTCTTACTATAAAACCAACAATATTGGGATCAGTGACTTGATGAATACTCATTAGCACCAACATCCGATAAGTGGGCTTACCTCACTGGAATAACTACATATGCATAACACCAATTACATATTTATATACATGTTATACTATAACATTATAAATATTTAAATGAAAAATGAATTTTAAACGTATATCAAACCTACCTTGTGATACGTGTTGGGTGCGAAGCCTGGAAGGAATCCCATGCAGTGAACAATTACTTGACTGAGGACCAGACTCGGTCTACATTCAACACATTCAGTTATTAGTTATGTAAAATATCAAACTAGTTTATATATTCAAAGAAATAAATCTCACTTTCACCACCTCAATAGAAAAGTGCAGAACCAAATCATTCCATTGGTTAGGAAGAATGCTTGGCGGGACTCGCTGTAAATTTTTTGGAACACTTGAAATTGGTGCCCAATGATATCTTTTCACCCTTCCCTCGTGATCTTTCTATGATTTTCAGCATTTTGGAAATACACACCACTTGAAACTCATCTGGATAGGATATCAGATTATCCTATTCCAAAAAAATATTATCAACTAAAATAATATTTCAAACGTCTCCTATGGAAAGTATTTCTCATGATTCCTCAGGGGGAATCTATGGGGGTCTCATATCATATGATCTAGCCGATGGACTAGTGAACTCACCCCCTCTCTAAGTGGATGAAAGGTTTCACCAAATATGACTTCTAGTGGGGTACTGAAGTTCATGTTATCCTAGTATGGAATCTTTTGGAGGGGTGAATTGAAGTCTAAAGCAAACTTATAATTTTCCCACTCAAGAATGTAAACTGTTTGGAATTTAAAACTCTAAAAACTAAACAGAGATAAAACTACCCAATAAAAAAATTAGGCACAAGCAGATAAAAACAAAACAAAGAGTTCTGGATCACAATTTTGAAGACTCATTTAAAGTATATTATTAAGGATATAAACTTTTTCCAATTCATAGGAACTCTTCGCTTTTATCCCAAAGTAGAAAGAGTATTAGTGCCCAAATCCAAGGGATACATGTTGCACATCAGGAACTTTATCGATCAACCTGATCATAAAATAAAAGTTCTTCACATGGAACATCCTTGATAGAAAATCAAAAGTAAGTGGCTCTATCCCTGAGATCCTCCTCGATCATCCTGATATACAACAAGTCCACACCTGGACTTTATTGAACAAACTGTTTAGAAGATACAAATTCCTTCCCTGGAATCTTGTTGATCGCACAGGATTGAAAGCAATGATTACAAAAATAAAACTTAGAGATTTTACAAAGGAATCCTTGCACAATATAAGCTCTAAGTATCACACTAAAAAATAATACAAATTAAATCTCTTATAGCACAAAGGTAATTCACAACACAAATATAGAAGTCTTTTCAGCTCATGTGTGTAACACGTGTTCCTCAAAGCATGATTTCAATTTATAAATGTCGTTGTAATAAAATTCCATGAGTTATTCAATATTGTTATAAAAAATATGGAATCTCCAACCTATCACCCATTAAATATAATTCAGTGTAACTTTATAAATCTCCATAACTTAAGTGCGTCACATTTTATTCATTGGAATATAGTGAACCAAAAGTTAAAATCCACACAAACATAACTTAATAAAAAAATTCAAGTTTATATAAATTTAGAATAAAGTGCGTTCTCATTTTCAAAACAAAGGATAGATAAGAGTCATTTTGACTCAATAATCTCCCCTTTTTTAAAAAACAAGACACAAAAGAAAAGTTATGTTTTACAATTTTTTTTAAAAACTCCTTGTAACTTCTGATGAAACTCCCCACGAGTTTAGCATCTGTGAGAACTTATATTCTCACCCTTTGAAAAAAAACTTAACCACTTTATTAAAAAATACCCCCTTAATAAAATAAGATCTTATCATACATAAACAACCTCCAATCTCTCTAATCCCCCCTTGTGATTTTCAAAAGATAAAAACAAATGAAGAATCATAGAGAATTAAACAATAAAAGGAATCAAGGTAGTTAAAGACAAGTAAAATAATTCAATAATCAAGAAATAAAGATACATTAAGGAATAATATTCATCAAGAGGAAATAATACAATGGGAAATCATAATCAAAATAAATAAGAAAAATTTAAAATTATTCTTTCTTCTAAAATTTGTGATCCAGTTCTTCAAACATCATAAAATTTTCTTCCTATACAAGAAACTTATATTTTACTTCAGTTAGATCATTCCTCAAGAAAAAATTCTCATCTAGAAGGTAAAATATATCAATATCTTACTCTCTGGTGTGCCTTTCCATTTTCTTTAAGTTCTGGAATTGTTTATGACTTTCATCGTTAAATTTAAACAAAACAGTATTTAATTCCACTTATTGATCTAAAATTTGTTTCTATGATCGATATATTTGAAATTCAGTGATATTATATTCTAGTAAAATCATACTTTAGTTCATCTCAAGAAGGATTGATACAACATCTATTACCCTCAGTGAAAATTCTAATATCATATCTAAATGATCTTCAACTCCATCCATCCTTAATTTTTTAATAGTAATTTCCTTAGAAACTTCCTCAAATCATAGTCTACTTATTTCTCATCTTCCAATTGTACACTATCCATAATATAAACTAGATTTTCTTAGTGATCTTCTTCTTCTTTGTCAAAATAAACTTTATTTCTGATTTTTACATCTGAATAATTCATCTTCTTGGTTCTCAATTCCCCAACCGACTTGACCTCCTCAAGATCATTTTTCTATCTTGCAACACAATTGGAAGTTGCATTAATCCATTGAGATTCATCTGATTAACTATCTAATACTGATAAACTGGGGGGTGGAATTTGTATCAGAATATGTAGATACAAAATAATATCGTGGGGTATATTTCTTTTATGTAATATCTTCTACAGATATTTAAGGTTCACCTTCCTTTTCACCCATCTCTATAGGTGGAGGATAAAGTGATTCAGAATATGATCGATCAACTTCCATTAGTCTTTCTTTTCCTTTTCAAGACTTATCTTTCAAGAAATATCACTTTTCCTCAACATATTCTATGCTTCATCAGTTGGATCTATGATAGTTGAGGTAGAGAAACATTAGACTTTTTTATTTTTAAAGAAAATTTATTTTGTTTCACCAACTCATTTCTTTTCATTTATTCTTCCTTAAAATACTTAAATTTCAATTTAGTCAAACTAAAAGAAGAAATCCTAATATTTTGTTCTTCAAATTTCCTTCTCACCTCATCATCCTTTCTTTTCCATTCATCACCATATTTCTCAATATTTTTTTTCTTTTTCATCAAAAGTTTCCAAATATTTATTATTCTTCTTCTTTTACTTGGGTGATTCTATAGTTACTGAAAGATCATCATTTACCTTTCGTTTCTTTAAATTCTTACCCTTTGATTACTCAGTAGTAAGATGCTTAACCTTCATTCCTTTGTCTATAAAATTCTTCTAAACAAAATCATAAACCAGCTTCATCTGGCCTATTGTATCATTATTAAGCTAATTCTCCTTTACTCTCTTAGGAGTTTTGAGATTCTTTACACCTTATTTCTCCAAAATCATCACTGACATCTTATTCAAGATTCTCGAGTATGGGAGTATTTTTAACTTAAAATGGCCCAAGAATATAGCCTCAATGTAATCCAAAATAAATTTAACTATCTTAAATTTTCTCATTCTGTAGATAAAGTTCAACACCCATACATCCAGAATCTTAATAGTGTCCTTATCTCTTTTTCTCAGAAGTATGAACCCTTGGATCCACTGGAAGACTATCCTAAAATCTGTTTCCAAGTGAGCTATTTTGTGAACATTTTCCTTTATTTGAAATAATATATCCAAAGCTATCTTGATGTTGAAAATTCCAAAAATATTTTTAGAAGTTCATGATATATGACCAATGGTACTCCCTCTAGTGATGGTCTGATAAATTCCAAGAAATTATTTAGGATTAAAACAAATTCATGTTATTGCACCATAAATCCCACCTTATTTTCTCTATTTGATTCCTAAAAAATTATTGATGAGTAAAATTGACTAAAAATATAGGGGTAGAACAATTGAAACTATCCAATCGACAATGAAACCTTCTCCTAGGCTTGAAATCTAATAATGCTATTCAATAGCGATTCATACTTATCATACTACTTAAATTCAATTGACCTCTATTGAAATACACCCTTAGAATGGATCTATAAAAAATATGTCAATATTATCCAAAAGTTATGAAAACTGAAATAGAAAATAAGATTCTAAAACTGCACCACTTCATTATAAATGATGATAAACTTAACTGGGTCCACAAGCCTTTATATAGGTGTATCCCTCAGTCATTGATAGAATTCCAATAAGATGGTATAACATTCTTCTTTATAGAAACCATGATGTCAAATCTCTCAAAATAATAAATTTTGAATATCTAAAAATATAGTCGATTACCTCTGACATCCAAAAATATAAATAAAATACTCATACTAAAAGAAACGATTTTACTAGAATTAATTTTTTTTTGAAATAAGAATAAATAATTCAACCTTCCAAAATTTATCTTTTGATGCTTATGGAGAATATTCTTCTAACTAATATGATTCTAGTAGATGTTATAGAATAATGACTTTTATATTTCATAGAATCTATTGGAAAATATAAACACTATGTATAAAATTTATCTAAAAAAACTACCCATATCTCAAGGAGTTAAAAAAATTATTAAGAAAACATTTTAAAGAAAGATGTTGGTTGGAGTATCTCAAGAGGGGGGTGAATTGAGTACCCAATAAAAATTTCTGTCTAAAATGGATTATTTTGAAATTCCCCAAATATTAAAAAATATCATAGTTTATCAAAATAAGTAGTATAATGTAGATCTTAATCTTTCTAAATATTTCTCTAAATATTGATTAAGTCTTATATGGATAATATAAAATATTATTAGATCCTTTAAAATCAGTTTACTTGATCAAAATACTATATGAACACAAATTAAGATAAACTATCAAAGTATATATATTTTTTATAGTGTTTTTTAGTTTTAAAGTGGAAATAAATTAAAAAAAATTAAAGAACACAAAGAAAAGATTGAATACAAGAGGTTTAGTCTCAATTCGGGACTTAGTCCTCTCCACTTGGTGATCACCCGACACCAAGCATTTTCTATAAAATAAACACAATGATCCACAACCTAGATCGAGTTTTACAATAGTTTACAACTATTCAGGTCACACACGACCTCTTCCACAATTATTTGTGAAAGAAAAGATAAACAAGACACAAAAAAACCTCTACCACTCTTATCTATGGGAAAAACAAATATGAATTTTTTTTGAGAAAATATTAAGTATCTTCTAGTTTAGCATAGAAGATAGTGCGCTTGTGATAAAATAGAGTTATGCACACACACTACTCAAAATGGTAATAGAAGTAAACATAATATAGAAATCTATAAGAGTAGAGTTTAGAAGTGGTCAGTTTGTTGCAATACAACATGTGACTCATGATTTGATTTAGCAGAGAGGCTTGAGTCGGGTTCTCTTGAAAACTTTAAGAAAACAGAGTGTCATAGACTCTCGTTCTTGACTGGAGGAAGGGATTGGATGAGATGGTGTAGTTTGGATTCCCATTCTAATGATCTTAGCACATGAGGTATTCTTATTTTCAATCAGGTTTAGCTCTATTTATGTTTAAGAGTTTCAAGTTCTTACTAACAATTCAATTCACACATATCTTGTATCTACAACTCTCACATTTTCATGAGGTAGCGTGCTGTACTTTTATCAACTATAGTAGTAGGGAGAATATCCAGAGTTGCTTCCTCATACTGCACATTCTGACACTCTCTTCAATTATTTCTATAAATCATTTAAGATACAATCATTATAATAATAAATTTCATTAACTTCAATAAATATAGAAGTTAGTAATAATTCAAAATAATTAAAGTAAGAAAATAGTGGCAGTGACTTAGTCTATCGGTGTCTTGAGGTCTGGCGGTGTCTCTAGATCTGGTGGTGTCTCGCTTTGACGAAATGTGGTTCTAGTGGCATGATACTGAAAGTGACTTATACTTAGCCAAATTTCAACTACACTGGTGGCATATCATCTAGCAGTGTTTGGTATGGAAATCTGTGGTCAGAAAGTAACTTAGACTTAGCCAAAATTCTATGTTGGCAGTGCCTCATTTGGAAGTATCTCATACTTATCCAAATTCATGTTCTTGTGGCATGACATCGTGACGACATGTCAACTGGTGGTGTCTCAGACTATTTTAATTTTTCAGTCCAACAGTACAACATTCTTAGTCATTTTCATTACCTATCTTAGAACACAATATTTTTACAGAAAATATGAAACTCATTAATATCATTATAATCATGATTTTTTGATCATTAAAACCAGGAGGCCAATAATCTCCCCCTTTTGATGATCAAAAATCATGACATCAAAAGTATTACAAAAGTTTAAAAATGATATCTAAGGTAGTATAAAATAGAATATATCATTCTCAGTAAGTACAGATGGTATCAAGGAGAATAAGAAAAATAATAAGTATCCAAGGTAAGTATCATAGAAATATTACTAACACAGATTATAAAAGATAACATAGAACCATAATCTCATAAAGTTCTCTAAAACAGATATTCCAAAATAATTCTCCCCCTTTTGGTATCATCAAAAAGGTAAGGATTAGCAAAATAAAAATAGGATACAAAATATAATAATAAACATAAAAGGAATTTATAATGATTACCAAAAAGTTATTACATTCTAAAATACCATTAAATAAAAATTGTCTAAGATAACTAAAACAACGGTCAAGACTGATTAGAGGACTCCATTCATTCCTTTACTTTATATTTGGCTTTGTCTTGCTCCTTATTCGAGGCAACAAGATCAGGTTGAGGCAAAAGAGATGGAATACCCGAGGAAATTACAACTACATTGCAAGGATGATCTTCCACTATGAAAACTAGCCAGAGCTGGCATACATCTTGAGCATGAGACATTGGAAAAGACTGGAACATGATAGGTAAAGGTTCAAGTGGATCTCGAGTAAATCCTAGTATGAGAGACAATTGAGGAGTAATTGGAATAGCTTCTTGAGCCACCAAATCTTGAACATGATCATGTAGAAATGGCTTCATTAGATTGATAAAATACATTATTATTTGGACACCCATTTCCATTGCACTAAAGAAGTCATATTTCTCTTCTATAAAGTGGTTCAACACCAGAGTCATCTCCTTGAGCTGTCTGACTTTTTCTTTGAAAGCTTGAGTTATATGAGGCATCTGAAGATTCTTAGCAAAGAATTTGAATTTGGCATCTATTGTATGCTTGGTATAAATTTGAGAGAGATATTTTTTAATGGACTTGGTAATGGTATCTCTGTTAGCTTTCATGTCATGAGAATAGATGTAAACCAACTTGATAATATGATCAGAGTTTTAATGAATTCTGCTCAAGGTCTCTTGGGGTTGATCAATGACACTACCATAAGCATTGGCTAAAGCATCTCACAGTTCATCTTTGAAAATTATTATTAACTGATCAACATCAAACACTAAAGGTGGAGGAGAAGAATCAATAAAAGTATCTGAAGATGTATCCTCAATAACTTTAAGGAAACCTTCCATAGAAGCAGTAGTAGTTGACTTTAAGTAAGTCCTCAATCAAATCTTTGAAAGAATCCAACTCACTTCCAATTATTTTATTTTCAATCACAACTTCTTGTATGTGATGCATCATATTTGGTTGGATATTTTGAATAAAAAAATCAAATATGCTTCGTGCATATTTCTCATAGATGAAATTCTATTGAGGAGGTTGATTATTTAACTTCAAAGAAAAATATGATATCAACATCTTACCAAAATCATCCAAGTCACCTTTAGTGACTACATAAACTGGAGAATAAATAGGCACTGGAGAAGGTTAAAGTGCATGAGTTCTAACAAAAGATAACTTTTCTAATATCCCATAAAAATATACTTGAGCTATCAAGGATCTCTTAGGATCTCCTTCACTTAGATCCTCAGGTTTATCAAGTATTGGTGAACTCCTACTAAATTGTCCCAATTCTTTAAACATGGGATCAACCCATATCCCAAAATCCTAAAAAGATACTAGAGAAGTGGTAGGAGGGACCACAAAAGTAGGTACAACCACCACCATCTCAATATTTTTGAGAACATATGAACTCTATACTGATACAAACTATACAATGACTATAGGGATTCCATTTAACTTTTGAGCATCTGAGCTCTATGCAGCAGCATTGGTAGAATCAACTTCTAATTGTGTAACAATAACCAGAGCATCTAATTACCAAACATCATTATTTTGGCCATAAATTGTAGACTCTAATTCTATATGGCTATTAAAAGGAGGCTTATCAATAGTCAAGCCATCAATCTGAACATCACTACCTTACTTAGAAGAAGGCATCTCCATTTTATCTTGCTCAGCTACATGTTGTTCTACTGCAACAATCACACTCAAATATTACTTTATAAAATAATTAGAAATAGTTTGACCAGTGGAAATTGAGTTATCCTCAAATTCATCAAAAACTGGAGCTTTATGAAATATTTCAATATATGGGGATTTCTCCACCTCAACAAATACATCCTGAAGCTTTGGAGGCATCTCCACTTCTTTTCTTTTGATTCAAAATCTAGCACCATTTGGTTCATAGTAATCATTAATTTCATCAACGGTTGCCTTTTTTATCTTCATTACTATTCTCAACTTCATCATCCTTTTCTACTTCCTCATCATCATCATCATCATATGATCTAGTGGATTTGGAACTTTTATATTGCTCCTCTCTAGTGACCCTAGTCTCTTCTTCATCACTCTTAACCAATTTCTCTCTTTTTGGAAACCTCCTAGACGGTCTAGGAGCTCCAAAGGTAATGGGAGAAGCTTTGGGAGATAAATCAGGGCAACTCCCTATATCAACAAATGGTTCCTTTTCCTCTTATTCAGCAACAACTTCTTTTTTGTCCTTATCAGAATACTCAACGATTTCATCAGGATCCAAGCTCGGATCAACTTCATCCATGTAAAGACCCATAAATTTCAAGGATTTTTTTTCTTAAATTCTTTAGGATTTTACAAGTACATAGTTTCTGACGGCACCTGATTCCGAGGCCCGGTGTGCCCGGAATCATTTTCTGAAGTTTAGCTCGGGTACGTTCAATGAACGAAAGAGCGGGTTTTTCTAACTTTTGAACCGGTGCTCGGAATCGAAATTCGAGGGCACCGATGAAACCGCAGCGCCAATTTTTGCTTAAGAAGACCTTTTCTAGAGTTGAGTTTGCTCAGGAAGAGTTGTTTTAAAAATGTGGTTTAAGTGTTAAGTGAATAAAGTTGCGTCACAACTTTATTTTTCTATGTGGTTTAACTTCCATGTGAGGGAATACCCTAACTCCTCTTGTTTGGATATTAGTGAGGTGGGGCCCACACGAGCCCCACCCCCTTTAATTTCCCCAACCCCCCTCTTAATTTTGGCAACCCCCCTTTATTATGTAACTCACCCACTCCCCCTCTTTATTGCATGTCAACTCTCACATTAAATTGACTGATTAAATCTATTCAATGAATTTAATTTTGAGTTTGAGTTTTTGAAGATTTGAAAACGCATGACATGTGTTAATAAAATAAGGAAGGCCTTATATTATTTGGGGTTGTTTAGTTGTGTGAGGAGATTGGGAGAGAATACTCAAACTTTTGAGGATCTTCATCTTCTTCGTTGGAGAACGTGAGGAACGTCAAGACCTCGACAAAAAACGCCGTCACCGCAAGGAGTGATCGACGTGCCGTTCTTCACCTCTCCGCAACCGGTGTGAGATGCCATCCACCTTGGTCGTACGCCGACGCTGTCAACCGCGACACCATCTTTGACATCGTTGTTGAGGTATGGGTTGTTTCATCCTTCAAGAATTATTATTTGACGTTCTTCATTATTAATTGGCCGCTTGTTATCAATTTAACGGGAGGAGGTCAGACCGCACAAACACGGCCGATCCTCCTCCCATTTGTTGTTGATTACCGTCGTGGTTTGGAACAGAGGCGGTGCGCTGCAACAACACCGTGCGGGAATAAGGAAAACCGCGACGAAGGAGCGCGACACCGTTGAGGCCGAAAGAGGCCGCGACG
The DNA here is from genome assembly GCA_963277665.1 of Viscum album. Taxonomy (NCBI): domain Eukaryota; kingdom Viridiplantae; phylum Streptophyta; class Magnoliopsida; order Santalales; family Viscaceae; genus Viscum; species Viscum album. Next base: position 1,054,127,370 of record OY728133.1, on the reverse strand, counting down.
GAGGGGCGCGACTCCGTCGCGCCGCGCCAGAACACCATGGAGGGCTGCGACCGGGGCGGGCCACGGTGGAGGGGCGCAGCGTCGTCACGTCGCGCCAGATGGGGAGGATCCGCGACCCATGGCCGCGGCGGTTCGGGGAAGCGGCCGGCTGAGCCGGCCGCTGGCGCCAGCTGGAGGTGGGACCCTACGGGTCCCGTGTAATCAATTAAGGCCGGCCTTAAATGGCCGTCCATTTCTCAATCAAGGCCCCCCTGCATCCCGCTCGGCCGAAGGCCGAGCTGCCGGCCACGCGGGCCGGGCCCCCCGCGCCGGGCCGGGCCCCCGCGCCGGGCCGGGCCGCACCGGATGGGCCGGGCCGGGCCGCGCCCAACCGGGCCGGACCCGGATCCAGGTCGGGTTGACTCAGTTCGGGCCGTCCCAGGGGTATCGGGCCGGGTCAGACCGAGCCCGAACCCCCTGATTTCCGGATAGATTCGTTCAAATGCCCATAACTTGGGCTACGGACCTCCGATCGATGCACCGTTAGTTGCGTAGTGATCATTGGATCGAGACGGTCGTTTTAGTATATTACAATCAAGGTTTCGGAGAACTTTGGGTATGACCGAGTGGGTTCAAACACGAAACCAACTGGGCCCTCGGAGCGGAAACACTTATAACTTGAGTTCCAGACGTCTGATTGATGTGCCGTCGACTTTGTTGGATTCCTCTTAGTGAGACGGTTCGTTTGGATTACTCCGCTTGAGGTTTGGACGCAGCTGGAGTATGGTTCGGTTGGTTTTAGCTTAAAAACCAACCGGGCCCCTGAGACGAAAAAAATCAATAACTCTCAGACCGGACGTCCGATTGACGCGCCGTCTGTCGCGTTGAGTTCCTATTGACGAGAAGGAACTTTGGGATGCATCAACTTCGGAATTTGTGTCAGTTGATGTATCAAACCCCCTTGGCTTGTGGAGCGGACCCTCCTGGAATCGAGCATGCTGTGTGCGGGAACCCTAGAGCTGGCTGCGACTGTGACGACGATGACGACTGTACTGGGATCCTTCGTGGGTTCGGTAGCGACGACGACCGTACTAGAATCCTCTGTGGGTTTGATGGCGATGACTACTGTTCTTGTATCCTATGTGGGTCTGACAGTACTTGACTATTGTTCTTGTATCCTATGTGGGTCCGACAGCATTTGACTCTGTACTTGTATCCTATGTGGGTCCGACAGAGTAGCTAGTCTTGTATCCTTTGTGGGTCCGACAGCTTGGCTGGTCTTGCATCCTATGTGGGTCTGACAGCTTAGATGAATCACTGGCTACATCTAATCATCTCTATCGGCTTACGAAGAAGTATACCTGTGTGAGTTGAGTCTTGACTTGCAATCATTATCATTGACATGATTGTTGTGCCTTCCTGTGTGGATTGGGTTGTGCTTTCCTGTGTGGATTGGATTGTGATTTCCTATGTGGAATGTGCTATGTTTTTCCCGTGTGGACTGGGTTGTATTTGGGCTTGTATGTTGGAGCCGAACTGGAATTGATGACTTAGGTATATCTATGGGCATATACCTAAGTAGAGTTGGTTGTTACTTCGTGATTGTATCATTCCTTTGTGGTTTATCCTTCGCGGATTCTGGGAGACCTTTGGGGTCTCAGGGTCCCTACTGAGTAGCGTATACTCACCCCTGCACGGGCTATGCCCGCACTACGTTGTGTTGGATGCAGACGAAGGACAGCGCTGACCGAGGTGGGAGCTCGTGGAGCTGGACGGTACTTGGAGGTGGATCACTGGACGAGACGTACACAGAGCGGACAACCAGAGCTGAGGAGCAGAGGAGACTATCTGTACCCACCCTTCAGGTGGGATTTCCAGAGGATGTCTCAGACTCAGTGCTTTACTTTTCAGTTGCTGTACTTTCATTTCAGTTGTACTTTACTTATAGTTGGGTTTGTATTCTAGCCCATTTACTTTCCAGCACTTTCTTTTGTACTCAGTTTACTTAGTGTTTACTCATTTTGCGTACTCTGTGGTGTTTGTTTACTTTATAAAGGAAATTTATTCCCTTTTATTGGGATTTACGCCTTTGGTGCTAGTCGACAGCCCCTGGCCTATGGAAGGTGGGCTTGGGGTAGTCACGACACGGGCCCCGAGGACGGGTCGTGACAAATTGGTATCAGAGGAGTTCGGTTCTACTGCATAACTCAGGACTCTGATCTTCCTTCTATGTGAAGCAATAATGTTAAGGGTATTGAGTGTGGTTATCAGTCCAGGGAGTCCAGTGTTGGTGCGGCGACCGACGTATCCATACACTAGGACCCTGACTTCTGATTTCCGACTCAATGCATGAAAACATTGATTGCATGTGTGTTTCAAAAGTTTTTTTTTGTGATTACTTTATGTCATCTCACCAGGTATACTGTATTGACCATGGCGCACCTGTCTCTTTTCAGGATGGCCCCACGATGGTAGCCAGCTAGGGTTCCGAGCGTTGTATGAGATGACAGCCCACCGAGCGATGAGGCCTCGGTGCAGGGCCCTATTACAGCGGAGGCACTGGTGGTACCTCTACCCACCGAGCCACCGATGCCACCAGCCCCAGCTGCTGAGAGTGCATGTTGCCTTAGTGAATTGCACGAGTTTCAGCGTCAGAGACTGCCCAGGTTCCGTGGGGAGACGAACCCTCAGGCAACTGAGGATTGGCTGGAGGCTGTTGTACGAGTTTTCAGGTTAGTAGGGACACCAACTGACCTCATGGTGATCCTTGTAGCGAGTCTCCTGCACACGACAATAGGTATATGGTGGAGCCTGATGCTCTAGGTGCACGATGAGGCATCTCTCCTTTGGCCATACTTCGAGAGCCTTTTCGCTCAGAGTTCGTTCCATCCACCCTCTGTGCGGTGCGCATTCAGGAGTTACTGCAGCTGCGATAGGGCAGCATGATGGTAGCCCAGTACTCGGTGAGATTTACCGATCTCTCGTGCTATTCCAAAGATATGGTACGGGACCCATTCTTCTGATCCCGGACCTTCGAGCAGGGACTGAGGCATGAGATCAGGGCATCAATGATCTCCCTCAGCATTCTGATGCAGGTATGAGTACTAGAGCGATCCCTTCTTGTGGAGAGCTTTCTTGCTGAGCCTACACCAGCAGCGAGACCTACCGCAGGGCGACATGTAGCAGAGTCTTCTGCTGCTGGTAGTCGATGGATGTCATAGGGGTCCAAGCGGACTAGACCATGAGGCAGACAACCTTAGGATACTGGCTCGTAGGTGCGAGGCACACGCAGTAGAGCCAGTTATATGAGAGGCAGACAGTGCTATGCATGCGGCGGACAGGGCCACATGGCTTGGGACTGTCCGACTCGCCATGCAAAGGAGCAACAGACGGTTGAGGGACCACCTAGGCAGAGATAGAGGTTCGACCGTGGCGGTCTGCAGGGAGTAGGCGGACGAGGCAGAGGAGCTGGCCGAGCAGCAGGTGGTGGGAGACGCTTTGAGGCTCTACCACCACCACCATCACCACCAGGAGGTCCACCCCGACCACAGGGAGCTGGCGGATGGAGGCAGGATCAGCTTCAGGCAGCGGAGGCCTACGACCACGACGCACCAGATATGATTCGAGGTACTATCTGTGTCTACTCCACCCTTGCTGCAGTTCTTATAGACACAGGAGCGATTCATTCTTTCGTTGCCGCTACCCTTTTTCGGAGCTTGGAGATTCCGACAGAGCTGTTGGCTCGATCCTTACGGCTAGAGACTCCTACGGGAGCAGACTCGACGATTACGCACTGGTGCCGACAGTGTGATATTACTCTAGGAGGCGAGAGATTCGGTTGGGATCTTCTTGTAGCGGCTTCAAGGCCTTAAGACGTCATCTTGGGCTTGGATTGGTTATCTACAATCCATGATCAGATCAACTGTATTAGGCACAAGGTGCGGTGTGTTCGCACCGATGGGAGTAGGTTCACCTTCACAGGTGAGAAGGGAACCTTTGCAGTGCAGGATAGACTCACACAGAGGAGAGGACAACCGATCACTCATCAGTTGGCTAGCCTCATCCTAGGAGCAGTTGACGTGCGAAGTACGAGTTTTCCTGTAGTGGTGGATCAGTATGCGGACGTTTTTCCCGACAACGTTCTAGGACTACCTCCTCGAAGATAGGTAGACTTCTATATTGACCTATACCCCGTTACAACCCCGATATCTACTCTAGCATATCGGATGGCTCCCGCTGAGCTTCGAGAGCTACGAGTACAGCTGGAGGACTTACTGGGTAAGGGATTCATCTGACCCAGTGTTTCACCCTGGGCTTCCTCGATTTTGTTCGCCAAGAAGGCAGACGGGAGCTTGCGACGGTGTGTCGATTACCGTCACCTAAACCAGGTGACTGTGAAGAAAAAGTATCCACTTCTGAGGATTGACGACCTCTTCGATCAGATCAAGGGAGCACGGTGGTTCTCGAAGATAGACCTCAGGTCAGGCTATCATCAGCTTAGAGTCCGGGACGAGGATGTGGAGAAGATGACCTTCAGGTGTCGGTATGGACACTATGAGTTATTGGTTATACCTTTCGGCGTAACCAATGATCCATTAGTGTTCATGAGTCTCATGAACAGGATCTTCCAGCCTTACCTCGATCGATTTGTCGTGGTCTTCATCGACGACATATTGATATACTCGGCTATTGAGGAGGAGAACGCCTACCACTTGAGGGTTGTACTGGACACACTCCGAGAGCACCAGCTTTATGGTAAGCTCTCGAAGTGTCAGTTTTGGATATGTGAGGTCCACTTCTTGGGACACGTCATCTTTGAGGCGGGATTTGTGGTGGATCCTGTGAAGATCGAGGTAGTGCTAGCTTGGGAGCCACCCAGGAGCGTGATGGAGGTGCGGAGTTTCCTAGGTTTGGCTGGGTATTACTGGAGATTTGTGCCAGACTTCTCCAGAGTTGCAGCACCACTTACAGATTTGATGAAGAAGGGGATACCCTTCATGTGGTCAGATAGATATCAGCAGAGCTTCCAGGAGCTGAGACAGAGATTGACCAGTGCACCCATCTTGAGGCTACCAGAGGAGGGAGTAGGGTATGTATTCTACTGTGATGCATCAAGGACCGGACTCGGGTGTGTCCTGATGCAGGAGTGGGCAGTGATCGCCTATGGATCACGATAGTTGAGGCAGAATGAGAAAAACTACGCTACCCATGACCTAGAGTTAGCAGTAGTGGTCTTCGCTCTGAAGATGTGGCGACACTATCTGATGGGCGAGCGCTTTATAGTCTACTCTGACCACCAGAGTCTCAGGTACATCTTCTCATAGAAGGACCTGAAACTGAGACAACGACGATGGCTCGAGTTCCTCCAGGACTATGACTTTGAGATAGTCTATACTCCTAGAAAGGGGAACGTAGTAGCCGATGCTCTCAGTAGGAGGACGAGCATTCAGCTTCTTGGAGAGGCGACAGAGCAGTTAGCCGCTTTGCATATATCCTTCTTGGATAGAGACAGGGTAGCCTTCCTTCAGTCGCTCATAGTCACACCTCCACTTCTTCAGCGGGTCAGAGAGGCACATCATGGGGATGTTGACTATGAGACACAACGAGCACAGATTTCCACAGGATAGACACCTGATGGATTCTCTATAGGAGGAGAGCACGTCGTCCTTTTCAGAGGACGTACCATGGTACCAGCTGCATTACAGGAGGAGGTGCTGAGAGAGTTTCACACTTCCCCTTTAGCGGTACATCCAAGAGTGGCGAAGATGTACCAGGATCTCAGACGATAACACTGGTGGCCAGGTATGAAGAAGGCTGTGGTAGAGTTCGTTTCTCGATGCCTCACCTGCCAGTAGGTGAAGGCAGAGCACCAGGTACCAGCAGGCTTGGTACAACCCTTGGAGGTCCCGGAGTGGAAGTGGGATTGGATATATATGGATTTCGTGACCGGATTTCCACGTACTTCCAGAGGACACGACTCTATTTGGGTGATCATCGACCGACTCACCAAGTCGGCCCACTTTATACCCATCAGAGAGCAGGGCTCAGTGGAGAGCTTGGGACGTCTCTACGTTCAGAAGATTGTATGACTTCATGGTGTGCCATCATCTATCGTCTACGATCGTGATGTTCGCTTTACTTCCCGGCTTTGGAAGGGGTTGCAGGAGGCATTCGGGACGCAGCTATGCCTGAGCACTACCTTTCACCCTCATATGGATGGTCAGATGGAGAGAAAAATTCAGACTCTCAAGTACATACTCCGTGCATGTTTCCTCAACTTTGGTCGCAGCTGGGAGGATCACCTACCCTTGGTGGAGTTTGCGTACAACAACAGCTACCACTCCACCATCGGTATGACACCATACGAGGCACTGTATGGACGACCTTGTAGGTCATCTCTGTGCTAGACAGACCCTGGGGAGTCATCACTTGTGGGACCAGAGATGGTCCAGGCCATGATAGAGAAGGTCCAAGTCATCCAGGAGCAGATGAGGACAGCTCAGAACCTACAGAAGTCTTATGCTGACAGGAGGCAGAGACCACTAGAGTTTGAGGATGGCGACCACATTTTCTTGCGGGTCTCACCTCGACGTGGATTGTGGAGATTTGGCCAGGGGGACAAGTTATCTCCGCGCTTCATAGGACCATTCCAGGTTCTTAGCAGGATAGGCGAGGTGGCTTATCACCTGGATCTACCACCTCAGTTGCACCGGGTGCATGACGTCTTCCACGTATCTCAGTTGAGGAGATACGTGCACGACCCGACGCATATCATCGACAATGGGGAGCTGGACATCGATGATGGGGTGACTTTTGTGGAGGTCCCGGTGGAGATCAAGGATCGATAGGAGCAGGTCCTACATGGGCGGTCAATTCCTCTAGTGCGCATCAGGTGGCAGCACGGGAACCTCCAGGAGAGCACTTGGGAGCAGGAGGCTTAGATGTGTGCACAGTGCCCTCATTTGTTCCCCTAGTTTTGAGATGTATCTTTACGGGGATGTAAAGACCTAAAGTGGGAGTAATGTAAAGAACTGTAACTTTCAAGGGAAATTTCTTTTTCTTAAATTCTTTGGGATTTTACGAGTACACAGTTTCTGACGACACCTGATTCTGAGGCCCGATGTGCCCAGAATCATTTTTTGAAGTTTAGCTCGGGTACGTTCAGTGAACAAACGAGCGAGTTTTTCTAACTTTTGAACCGGTGCTCGGAATCGAAATCCGAGGGCACCAATGAAACTGAAGTGCCAGTTTTTTTCTTAAGAAGACCTTTTCTAGAGTTGCGTTTGCTTAGGAAGAGTTGTTTTAAAAACGTGGTTTAAGTGTTAAGTGAATAAAGTTGCGTCACAACTTTATTTTTCTATGTGGTTTAACTTCCATATGAGGGAATATCCTAACTCCTCTTGTTAGGATATTAGTGAGGTGGGGCCCACACGAGCCCCACCCCCTTCAATTTCCCTAACCCCTCTTAATTTTGGAAACCCCCCTTTATTATGTAACTCACCCACTCCCCCTCTTTATTGCATGTCAACTCTCACATTAAATTGATTGATTAAAGCTATTCAATGAATTTAATTTTGAGTTTGAGTTTTTGAAGATTTGAAAATGCATGGAACGTGTTAATAAAATAAGGAAGACCTTATTTTATTTGGGGTTGTTTAGTTGTGTGAGGAGATTGGGAGAGAATACTCAAATTCTTGAGGATCTTCATCTTCTTCTTTGGAGAACGTGAAGAACGTCAAGAGCTCGACGAAGAACGCCATCACCGCAATGAGTGATCGACGTGCCATTATTTACCTCTCTACAGCCGGTGTGAGATGCCATCCACCTTGGTCGTACGCCGACACCGTCAACCGTGACACCGTCTTTGACATCGTTGTTGAGGTAGGGGTTGTTTCATCATTCAAGAATTATTATTTGACTTTCTTCGTTATTAATTGGCCGCCTGTTATCAATTTAATGGGAGGAGGTTGGACCGCACAAACACGGCCGATCCTCCTCCCCTTTGTTGTTGATTACCGTCGTGGTTTGGAACGGAGGCAGCGCGGTGCAACGGCACCGCGTGAGAACAAGGAAAACCGCGACACCGACGTGCCGCGCCGTTGAGGCCGAAAGAGGCCGCAGCTGGAGTCGGGCCGCGGCGCCGTCGCGCCATGCCAGAACACCATGGAGGGCCGCAGCGGAGGGGCGCGGCACCGGATGGGGAGGAGCCGCGGCCCATGGCCGCGTCGGTTCAGGAAAGCGGCCGGCTGAGCTGGCCGCTAGCGCCAGCTGGAGGCGGGACCCTACAGGTCCCTCATAATCAATTAAGGCCGGCCTTAAATGGCCAACCATTTCTCAATCAAGGGGGGCAGCGCCCCCCTGCATCTCGCTTGGCCGAAGGCTGAGCCGCCGGCCACCCGGGCCGGGCCGCCCGCGCTGGGCCGGATCCCCGCACCGGGTCGGGCCGCACCGACCGGGCCATGCCCAACCCGGCTGGACCCAGACCCGGGTCGGGTCGACCCGATTCGGGCCGACCCAGGGGTATCGGGCCGGGTCGGACCGGGCCCGAACCCCCTGATTTCCGGACAGATCCTTTCAAATGCCTATAACTTGGGCTACGGACCTCCGATCGACGCACTGTCAGTTTCATAGAGATCCTTGGATCGAGACGGTCATTTTGGTATATTACACTCACGGTTTCAGAGAATTTTGTGTACATCCGGGTTGGTTCGAACACAAAACCAACCGGGCCCTCGGAGCGGAAACACTTATAACTTGAGCTCCGGACGTCCGATTGACGTGCCGTCGACTTTGTTGGATTCCTCTTAGTGAGAAGATTCTTTTGAATTACTACGCTTGAGGTTTGGACACAACTGGAGTATGGTCGGGTTGGTTTTAGCTTAACAACCAACCGGGTCCCTGGGACGAAAAAGCCAATAACTCTCAGACCGGGCGTCCGATTGACGCGCCATCTGTCGCGTTGAGTTCCAATTGACGAGACAAAACTTTGGGATACATCAACTCCGGACTTCGTGTTAGTTGATGTATCGACCCCCCTTGGCTCGTGGAGCGGACCCTCCTAGAATCGGGCATGCTGTGTGCGGGAACCCTAGAGCTGACTGCGACTGTGACGACGATGACAACTGTACTGGGATACTCCGTGGGTTCGGCAGCGATGATGACCGTACTGAAATCCTCTGTGGGTTTGAAGGTGATGACTACTGTTCTTGTATCCTATGTGGGTCCGGTAGTACTTGACTATTTTTCTTGTATCCTATGTGGGTCCGACAGTATTTTACTCTGTACTTGTATCCTATGTGGGTCCGGAAGAGTAGCTGGTCTTGTATCCTTTGTGGGTCCGATAGCTTGGATGGTCTTGTATCCTATGTGGGTCCGACAGCTTAGATGAATCAGTGGCTACATCTGATCATCTCTATAGCCTTACGAAGAAGTATACCTGTGTGAGATGAGTCTTGACTTGCAATCATTATCATTGACATGATTGTTGTGCCTTCCTGTGTGGATTGGGTTGTGCTTTACTGTGTGGATTGGATTGTGATTTCCTATGTGGAATGGGCCATGTTTTTCCTGTGTGGACTGGGTTGTACTTGGGCTCGTATGTTGGAGCCGAACTGGAATTGATGACTTGGGTATATGTATGGGCATATACCTAAGTAGAGTTGGTTGTTACTTCGTGATTTTTTCATTCCTTTGTGGTTTATCCTTCGTGGATTCTGGGAGACCTTCGGGGTCTCCGGGTCCCTACTGAGTAGCGTATACTCACCCCTGCACGGGCTATGCCCGCACTACGTTGTGTTGGATGCAGACGACGGACAACGCTGACCGAGGTGGGAGCTCATGGAGTTGGATTGTACCTGGATGTGGATCACTAGACGAGACGTACACGGAGCGGAAAACCGGAGCCGAGGAGCAGAGGAGACTATATGTACCCACCCTTCAGGTGGGATTTCCAGAGGACGGCTCAGACTCACTGCTTTACTTTTCAGTTGCTTTACTTTCATTTCAGTTGTACTTTACTTACAGTTGGGTTTGTATTCTGTCCCATTTACTTTCAAACACTTTCTTTTGTACTCAGTTTACTTAGTGTTTACTCAGCTTGCATACTCTGTGGTGTTTGTTTACTTTATAAAGGCAATGCCTTCCCTTTTATTGGAATTTACGTTTTTGGTGCTAGTCGCCAGCCCCTGGCCTATGGAAGGCGGGCTTGGGGTAGTTACGACACGGGCCCCAAGGACGGGTCGTGACAATCCTTCAATCTGGTTAGATGATCAAATAGATTATACTTAGCATATAACTTCTCATAATCACCCACGCACTTTCTTTTCCAGGGGTTCTATCTAATCTTCATTCTTTAATAAGTAGAAGTTGTAAGACATAAGCCACCATAGTTTATACTAGACTCTTCATCCTCATCTACTAGTCCTTTAGCCTTTAACATGACATAAATCATTTTTAGGTAAATCAAAGAACTAGATAATGAGGATGGCCTGGTCATCTCACACATATATACCATGAGATATCTATATAGATTGATCTTTTAACCTTTTATCACAAGAGATATAAGTTTCACATCTTGGTACCTCAGTGTAGTAAAATCACCCTTCCTTAAACAAATCATGTGCTAAAAAAACTTGAAGACCATCTTACATTCTCCATCCAGTTCCGAGGAAACATGATTTCTTGTTGTGCCATCTCTTGTTAGCACATAAAGAGAATCCTCATATATGAATAGATCCCAAGATTATGGAATACTACCTCGGTAGTCATCATAGACTCCATCATGAGGTACACTTAGACATTTATCCCATTTACCCATTGAGAAACCAAATACTTGTCCTTTTACATGACTTCAAATCCAATCAGAACCATATTAATTGAACACAAATTCCATATTCTAATAAAAATAATAGACCATATTAGGTTAGAAAGTTCTTTCATTAGAAGAAAACCACTCTAACCAACCCATATTCTAGACCACTTTGGCAACTAAAGACTTGCTCGACAACAACCACTTTAATTCATCTTATTTTTCTGCAACAAAAACTATGTTATAAAGCTTCAGATTCACTGGTGAAACTGGAGTAGATGCACTCAGTTCTTTCTTATTATTCTTATAGGGTCTCAAATTATAAGGATAAATCATAAAACGATTCTTCATTATTATCATTCAGATCGGTTCAGAAATCTCAGTCGAAGGTAGGAGAAAGTTTGAAAAGTGAGAGAAGAAAGGGTTTCACTAGGCTCGAGATATAAGAGAGTATCACGTGAGGCTCAAGGTAAGTTGGGAATAGAAAAAATGGAAATTTAATATCATTTGGGATATTAGGTTTTATAAAATCTAATTGATACTTGAAATCAAAATTGAAATCTGATGAAAAAACGCATCAGGTTATAGGAAATAAAATAAATCGAGAAACATTAAACCAGTGGTTCCAGATATCGAGAAACAAAAAAATTCAAAAAGGAATTAAAGAAACAACATGAGATAGCAACGGTATGACAACCCAATGGTGTGACAGGCCAACAGTGTGACAATCCAATGACATGACAAGCCAACAACATGACAAGCCAATGGCATGTCAACCACAATGGTATATCAACCACAACGATATGTCAATCACAATGGTATATCAACAAAAAATTAAAATTAACCAAAAATTTATTATTCCTAACTCATGTTTGATATAATTAATTATTTCAGAAGTCAAAGGCTTAGTGAATATATCAACTATCTGATGTTCTATTCCAATAAACTCAAGAGTGATATCACCCTTTTGAAAATGATCTCTCAAAAAGTGATGTCATGTATCAACATGTTTTGTCCTAGAATGATAATTTGGATTCTTAGAAATGTTAATAGCACTTGTGTTTTCATATTTTATGGGGACATGTCTGAATTGATATCCATAGTCTAGTAGAGTGTTTTTCTTCCACAAAATTTGTGCACAACAACTTTTTGCAGCTATGTACTCAGCTTCCGCAGTGGCCAATGCAACATAATTTTGATTTTTACTAAACCATGAAACTAGATACTTTCCTAAAAAATGAAATGTTTCATAGGTTCTTTTTCTATATAACTTTCATCCAAAAAAATCAGCATCATAACAACTTAATAAATAAAATTCTTGTCCTCTTAGATAACAAAATACTAAATTGGTTGTATACTTGAGGTATTTGAAATTTCTTTTAACAACAACAAGGTGTGACTCTTTTGGGTTTGCTTAAAAACTAGAACACATACATACCCTAAACATAATATCAGGTCAGCTATAAGTCAAGTAGATAATACTTCCAATCATACATTTGTAACTAGTTTGATCTACTAGTTTCCCAACTTCATCAAGATCCAATTTATAGGTGGTACTCATAGGAGTATCACTACCCTTAGTGATATCTAAGTTAAAATGTTTTAGAAGTTATTTTGTATATTTAAATTGATTTAAAATAATTCATTCTTTTTTTTGAAAGATTTGAAATCCAAGAAAGAATTTGAGTTCACCCATTAAACTCATTTCAAATTCATTTTGCATCATTTTAAAAAAATAAGTACAAAGGTAATTTTTTGAAGATCCCAAAATAATACCATCAACATAGATTTTAACTACTAATACATCTTTTGAAATTATTTTTATGAAAATGTTATGATCAAATATTCCTTTTGAAAATCCTTTTGAAATAATAAAATTGCTAATACTATTATACCAAGATCTAGGAGCTTGTTTTAAACCATATAAAGCTTTGGTTAATTTAAAAACTTGATTTGGAAAATGAGGATTTTGAAAACCAGGGGGTTGTTCAACAAAAACATCCTCAACTATAAAACCATTTAAGAATGCACTCTTGACATCAATTTAAAAAATATTGAAATCTAAATGTGATGCATAAGTAAGAAGGATTATTATGGATTTGATTCTAGTAATAGGTGAAAAGGTTTCCTCATAGTCTATCCCTTCTTCCTAACTATAACCTTGTGCAACAAGTTTAGCCTTATTTCTAACTATGGTGCATGACTCATCAAATTTGTTCCTAAACATTGATTTAGTGCCAATATTCAAGGTGTCCTTGGGGTTATCTAAAAGTTCTCACACTTTGTTTATTTCAAAACGTTTTAATTCTTCTTGAATAACTATTACCCAAAATTCATCATTAATTACTTCATTTATGTTCTTTGGTTCAAGTTTAGACAAGAAATCTTAATGTTCAACCTGATTTCTTAGAGAGGTTGTAGTTTTTGTTAATTTATTTATATCACCTACAAAAACATCTAAATAATGGTACTTAATGGTTCTAATAGCTCTAGAGAAAAAGGGACTGGTCACTTTTGTATTTTCAGGTTCAGGTTCTAAAAGTTCTAGAAATTCTTCAGAACTAAATGATTTTTTGCTTGTTTTACAGCACAATATAAAGGTTTAGAATTAAGTTTAGAGAATACTAATCATCTTCAAGATTTTATAAGGAGGTATTAGTCTCATTTGGATTAGTATCATCAAATTTGACATGAACCAATTCTTCTATAGTTTTGGTCTTATTATCAAAAACTCTATAGGATTTTCTAGATATTAAAAAACCAAGGAAAATCCCTTCATCACTTTTGGAAGAAATTTTTTCAATATTATTCTTAGTGTTAATAATAAAGAATTTGAAACAAAAAACTCTAAATTAATTAAACTTAGGTTTTTTTATTATTACATTGATCATAAGGGGTCTTTTTAAGAATAGGTCTAATGAAAACTATATTGATGATATAGTAGGTTTTATTGACAACTTCTACCAAAAAATAGATAAGTAGGTTATACTCATTCAATATAGTCCGAGTCATCTCTTGTAAAGTTCTATTTCTCATTTAAATAACTCCATTCTATTGGGGGGGTATAGGAGTATATAAGTTATGATTGTAGTCATTTTGTGAGGAAAAATATTCAAAATATTTATTTTCAAACTCACAACCATGATCACTCCTTAAGGTCTTGATCCTAATTCCATTAAGATTTTATATAGACTTAGCATACTTGGTAAAATAGGTATAGGATTCACTTTTGTGAGCTATAAAATATACCCAAGTATACTTAGAGAAATAATCTACAAGAACATAAATATAGTGCTTCCCATTAATACTTGAAACTATATAAGGTTCAAATAAATCCATATGAACCAACTCAAGAGGGTGAGAAGTTGTCACTTATTTATTTAATTTAAAAGAAAATTTGTGCTAATTCTATTTTAGACAAGGGTTATAGACCTTATCAACTGGGAACTAAAGTTTATATAGATCCCCAAATAACCCTTTCATAGTTAGCTTCCTAAGTGAGAAAATTTTTCAATGTCCTAGTATCCTATGCCAAATCCATGATTCTTTGTGAAAATAACTTAATAAAGAAACATTTTGAGAAATCAAAGAATTTAAATCTATAGTATAGACATTGTCATTTATCAACATAGTAAAAATTAAAACATTTTTAGAATCATAAACATTACAAGAATCATTCTCAAAATTAACATAAAAATATCATCACATAACTTAGAAATACCAAGAAGGTTATATTTTAAACCATTAACATATAAAAATTTAGAAATTAAAACTGAATTTTTGTTACCAATTTGGCCCAAATCGATGATATTTCCTTTTTCATTATCACCAAAGGTGACATATCCACCATCAACCTTTATCAGGCCCTTAAATCATGAATAATATCCTATTATGTGCCTTGAAAAACCACTTTCTAAGTACCATAGAATTATACTGGAGGTCTTCAAATAGTATTCCTATAAAATATATTTTAAACAAGAAATGATTTTGGTAGCCAAATATGTTTGGGTCTATAAATGTTAGAAATTAAAGATTTGGGGACTCACAATTTATTTATGGGTTTCCTATAAATAGATTGCAAACTCTTTAAAATAAAAACCTTGTTGGGTCCTTTTGAAAAATGATTAGTAGCATAACATTAGGGTCTGGATTTAAAAACAAAATTGATTTTAGATATTATTCTTTCTCTAGGTTCATATCCTATTCTAGAAAAATATTTGGGAGAAACTTGTTTACCCAAAATTTACGTAAGTGTCTCTCTACAATTTGTAAATTTTTCAAGATCTTTCTTCAATTGATAATTAGACAATTGAAGTTTAGTATTTTCTTTGATCAGTTGAAATTTTTTCTCTTTTTCTATAGACATATCATATTTTATATTTAAAGTTAGAGCATGTTGTATTTTAAGACTTTTATACTTGTCCTTTAACTCATTAAAGGTATCCTCTATCATGTTTCAATATTCAAATAATTCATTATTTGAAATATTATCATCATCATGTTGTTCATTTTCATAATTATTAGACTCATGAATAGGAAAAATACTAGAACCAGTATGTAAATCAAGTGCCTCACCAAATTTAGTCATGAAAAACATATTTGCTATGTCCATCCTCTCTTTTGTAGGTGATACATCAGAGTCACTTGAACTATCTTTATAAGTAATCCAGGTTTCCTTCATAGACTTCTTGTATCTCCTTTCCTTGTCCTCATATATATTTTTTTGTACTTAATATTTGGATATTAAGATTTTATATGCCCTTTCCTTTTACATTCATAGCACACAACTTCCTTTAAATCATCACCCTTCTTCTAATATTTCTCCCAGTTTCCTCTATTCTCATACATGAATTTATAATTTGATTTTCTGGAAAACTTTTTCATCCTATATAACTTCTTAAATCTTCTATCTAGGTGGTCCATCTCCTCATCATAGTCAAAATGCAATTCACTATAACTGGAAATGGAATATTGTACCTTCTCTTTCTCCTTTTCCTTTTTTTTCTAGGGGTAGTAGTTTTGGAAGCTACTGAATTTCTTTTATTCTCCTCATATTATTCACAATTTACCTTTAATTCCTCTACATACATCATAAGTTTTACAATCAACTATTTCATAGGTATTTTACTTATATTGCATGATTCTATGATTGAAACTGATGCGCCTCTCTATCTTTCTAGTAAGCATATTAGAAATATTATAATCTGATCCTTGTCTAATATAAGTTTTTCGAGAGAGCTCATAGTGTTAAAAATCTCATTGAACCTGAGATACATGTCAGAAATGGGTTCATCAGATTTCATTTTAAAATTATCATATTTAATAGTATAAGTATTAAGCCTAATCTCTTTAACATTAGAAGTTCCCTCATGGGAAATAGAAAAAGTTTCCCAAATCTCAAAATCATTTTTACAAGAAAATATTCTATTAAATTACTCATATTGTAAGAACTCAGATCTTCATTTCAGCTATGGATTTTTATCTCGGGTTGTTTTTGAGGAAAAAGGAAGAAATGTGAAATTTTCTAAGTACTTTCCATGCACTTTTGAGTACACGCTGTGTACTTTTAAGTACACACCATGTACCTAGTTACCGCATGTATCCATGTACTATCCGTGTAATGGACGAGTACATAGCCGTGTAGGTGACCTGGAAGACTGCCTAAAGTGGGATTCAGTTGAGGCCAATACACGGTGTGTATATTAAATGAACATGCTGTGTAATTTTCTTTTTATTTAATGATTCGGAGTGGGGCCTCATCTCATCTTCAGAACACTCTTCTTCTCCCCTTAGTTCATATAGGAGAGCAATGAACAGTCAAAGAACTTCGATCTTCTCCCGGTTCTCCATCCGAGATCTAATTGAGACGCCGCCTGGTGTGTTGGTTTCTCACCGACGAGTTATCTCTTCCCATAGAGCATATCTTCCTGATTTATCCTCTCTCATGAGTTATTAAGGGTTGATCATTTTTACCCTTTTCATAGATGTACAACATTTTAGGATAATTCAAGGGCTTAAGTTCAAGAGTGTTCATCGTACAACATCAAGGTAGGCAGTTTGTGCCTTTATTTTATTGTCTTTGGATTATATATGATTAATGTACTGAATACCCATGTTTAGGTATTACATTTTTTGGAATTTAACCCTATTTAATACCTTCTATAGTTTGTTTGTTTGAGAAAGGGGTTATTGCTTATGCATAAGGTTTTATACCGTGATTATGGGTGCATTTTACTTGATTGTTGATTATCGATGTTTGGTCTAGAATGCCTATTAGGATTGCTTTGTTTTCCATGAATCGTGTTGTTAGTATGGAGTTAGTTATTATATGAGATACATGTGATTCACATTGTGAAATTATGACTAGGGGGACTAGACCGTGAGAGATTCCTAAGGTAGGGTCATTTATGTATGGATTTTTGTTACACTAGACCCAGAGCATTGACTATGAGAGCTGCCAGGTGGTCATAGACCAGAGGGGTTAGACTGTGAGAGCTATCTTGAGGTTCGTTATTAAATGAATGTTATGAACACATGCCATGCATTCTTCTGTTCTGGAAGAAATAACTTTTCTCAAGTACACATCGTGTATCATATGTACATTCCATGTAGTCCTTAAACCATGTGACTGACTATGTGAGAAGAGACACGGGGTTGATAAATGTTTGGTAGAACATTCCATGTACTGTAAGTATGCATCATACCAAAGAGACCATGTATCTGACCATGTGACTAACGACACGGATGTATGAAATTTGGATGGTACATGCCGTGTCTAAATTGTACACATCGTGTGGTGATCGACCATGTATCCGATCGTGTGACCAATTACATAGGTCAATGGGAATTAACTGTAACATGCCATGTGTAGGGGTGTTACATGACTAGGTTTGGCAGAGGTACATGCCCATGTTAAGGCTCAAAGGGAACATGTCGTGTGGGAGTTATACACACCATGTAACCCTATTTTATAAAACTTGAATGATTTAATTATCCTATTCCATTCTTGCACTTTTAAGTTGTAGTCCTTGATGATCTTGAACTGAGGCGTGTGCTTGAACTTATAGAGTCATGCCACCAAGACATCCTCTGGTTGTACGCCAGGTGTAGGGAAATGACCAGACACCAGAAATGGTAGATTAGGGAGTACCAGCAAATCCTACCGTTGTCCCCATCTTGGCACCAACTATTATACCAGACATAGGTGCTGATGCATAGTTCCGTGAAGGCTTTTTAAGGATGTTACAGACTTTTCAGGGAGCACCTCATCCTTCCTCGTCTCTGGAAGAGCTGGCATGGGTGTTCCAGCAGTAGCATCCTTCCACTGTTTCTGGGGATGGAGGACCACAGGCTGCAAATTCATGGTTGGAGGCCATGCTTGTTATATTTGAGCATATGGAGACACCTCTGAAGAAGAGAGTGAATCTTATTATGTAAATTCTACATGATTCCTCCAAGAGATGGTGGGATGTTATCTCACACGTGGGACGTCATCAGGATATATCTTGGGAAGAGTTTTAGAGGACCTTCTATGATTATTTCTATCCCAAGATATTGAGGGTCGATCGAGCCAAAGAGTTTAAGAATTTGGAGTAGGGATCTCTTTCAGTGATGGATTACTCTTCTCATTTTATAGAGCTTCAGTGGTTTGCAGCTGTTTTGGGAGGTGATGAGTTATCTTTGGCTAGGCGATTTGAGGATGGTCTCAGGCATGAAATCTGATTGTAGGTGAATGTTTTTAGGACGACTTCAGTGATGACTATAGTGAACCAGGATCTGATTACCAAGTGAAATATGAGGGAGATGGGAGCTGTGAGCTAGGGTGGTTTAGCATCCCTGGCTGGGGCTCCTTCGAAATATAGCAGGAAGAACCATAGGGTGATTTCACACAATGTTTTTTCAGGTATCCAGGTGGTATGATACCAGTGTGGGAAGAGAGGGAATACAAGACCACATTTCTCGAGGGACCCAGTCGAGTGCCGGTCTTATGGAAAGATGGGCCATCTTTATCATTTTTTCCGGATGTCCTCACCAGAAGCTAGTGATATGGGATCAATTATGACTCCATGTTCAGGAGAAGGACCACCATTTTCTCATCAGCCAGGGAACTAGAGTTTGTTAGGCCGTTCAGGCTGAGGAGGTGGTCATGACCGTGGTGGTTAGACAATAGGTTTTTAGAAACAGTATGGTGGATCAACTTAGGGTAGTCAGGAAGGGTCACAGGGCCATGGTACAGGTCATATTTTTGTAGTGAAGAAGACCCAATAGGAGTAGGATCCCAAACCCTCTACAGTTAGAAGTAGGATTCTAGTTGCCTTAGTTTTAGATTATTCTCTTTTTTGATACAAGTTTTTCACATAGTTTTATATCTGTTTCCATTGTAGATAGCCTCAATCTCTGTATCTTTACTTCTGACGATGTTATGACACTAGACACTCTGTTGGGGATTATGATGACTAGTGTACATCAGTGCAATGAGTGCCCTCTTGTGGTTAGTGGGTGTCACTTCTTATGAGGCCTCTATCTCTTAGAGATGATAGTATTCGATGTCATTCTTAGAATAGAATATTTGGTCTCCTTCTAGGACTTTGTTGATAGCTATTACTGTAGGGTGAGTTTCACGTCAGTATTGGGTGGGTCTTTTCTACACAAGGGAGAATGTGATGTCCAAGCAAGCAGAGCTAGACCTGAGCATCATGGTTTGGGAGAAATTATAGCCTAGATTTCTATTTTATATTTATATGACCATGGGACTTCATAGTTGGACTTTCCTCTAATGGTAGATCATTTCATAGATGTATTTTTAGATGACTTTTCAGGTTTAACTTCAGAGAGAGAGGTAGATTTCTCTATTGAGATTATGCTAGGAGAGGCACTGGTATATATTCCTCTTTATAGTATGGCTACACCAGAGTTACAGGAGATCAAAAAGTAGCTAGAGGATTTTCATGTAAAGGGCTCATCTGACCCAGTACTTCTCCATGGGGTTCGCCTGTCCTTTTTGCGAAGAAGGCAGATGGTACCCTCAAAATTTTCATGGATTATCGGAAGCTGAACCAGTTGACAGTCAAGAACTGATATCCATTACCAAGTATTGATGATCTATTTGATTATATTTGAGGATCCCGGGTGTTCTCGAATATTGACATGAGATATGGTTACCATCATTTGTGTGTTAGAACATTAGATATACCTCTTATAGCCTTTCAGAGTAGGTATGGTCTATATGAGGATTTGGTTATGTTTTTCGGTCTCAAGAATGAACTAGTAGTTTTTATAGAACTAATGAAACGAGTGTTCTGTTTTTACTATTATTTTTTGGTAGTTTTCTTGAATGATATCTTGGTGTACTCTCACACTCGACACGACCATTATACCCATATTGAGATCATATTTAGTACACTGAGAGAGCATTAGTTATATTCTAATCTCTCAAAATTCCACTTTTAGATGGATGAGATTCACTTCTTGGGTCATGTAATCTCAGAGATAGGAGTATCAGTTGACCTAGAGAAAGTGAGATTAGTAGTTTCTTGGGAGCATCCAAAGAACATCTTTGAGGTATAAAGTTTTATGGGGATGTCTGGTTACTATAGGTGCTTTATACAGTAATTTTCACTCTTAGAAGCACCACTGGTAGGGCTAACTAAGAAGGGTGAAAAATACTTGTGGGCAGATTCTTGCGATTCAGCCTTTTAGAAGCTGAAAGGGAGATTTACTCCAAAACTGATATTTATTTTTCCAGATCCGGGAAAGAGTTACACCATTTATTGTGATGCGTCAGGTTTCGGGCTGGGAGAAGTGCTTATTCAATGGGAATGAGTCATCACTTATGGGTCTCAGTAGTTGAGGCCACATGAGAGGAACTACCCGACACACGATCTTGAGTTAGCTGTAGTAGTACATGCTTTATACTATTGGAGACATTATCTTTTGGGGGAGCATTTTGTGGTATTCACTGACCACAAAAGTATCAAGTATATCTTTACCCAGTGAGATGTGAATTTGAAACAGTGAATGTGGGTTGAGAACCTTCAGTCTTTTAACTTTGAGCATGCCTACATGCTTGGGAAAGGCAACACAATGGCTGATGCATTGAGCACGAGTACTCAGATACAAGCAGTTCATAAGGACAATAGTGAGTGGAAGCTTATGGATTTGTTCTCTGAGATGCATTTGGAGGTGCATGACAGACAGGGGAATACGTTTCTTTCTTCTATATTTGTTACCTCTACTCTACTAGATTGAGAGCGAATGAGGAAGCTATCATATTCCGAAGGCCTAGTCCTAAGGGAGAGTGTGTCAGGTGGGGACCCTACTCTTGGGTGGACCGTAGGTAAGGATGAGATCTTGTGTTTTCATGGGCGTGTATGGGTTTCAGTAGATATACATGAGGAGCTATTGTGAGATTTTCATTCCTCAGTTTGGGTAGTTTATCCTAGTGTCACCAAGATTTATAGAGATCTACACCTTCATTATTGGTGTCCAAGCATGAAGAGGGATGTTTCTGGTTTTGTTATGAGATGTTCCATCTGTCAGTAAGTGAAGACGAAGCAACAATGACCAGTAGGGCTATTATAGTAGTTACCCATTCTTGAGTGGAAGTGGAATTATGTCACGATAGACTTCATGATAGGTTTATCGAGGTCGCATTGAGGTAATGATGCAGTTTGGGTTGTTGTTTAAAGACTCATGGAGGTTTCAATTTTCTTGACAATTAAGGTAACCTTCAGTGTTGATGAGATGGGAAGGTTATACATGTGAGAGATTGTACATTTTCATGAGGTTCAACACTCCATCGTTTTAGACAGGGATACTCATTTTACTTCTCGTGTCTGGAAGGGATTACAGAGGGCTTTGAGTACATAGGTATTTCTGAGTACAACATGCTATCCCCAGACAGATGGCCAGTCTGAGTGCATGATTTAAGTTCTAAAGGACATGCTAAGAACATGCATCATGAATTTTGGGGGCTCTTAGGAGAGACATATACCCCTATTGAAGTTTTCCTACAATAACATTTTTCAGGAAATGATTCAAATGAAACCTTATGAGTATTTTTACGATAGGCCATGCCGATCACCCCTATATTGGATAGATGTAGGAGAAGAATCTATGTTGGGACCTCATCTTGTCTAGGAGACCATTGAGAAGGTGGATTTGATTCAAAAGAGGATGGATACTACACAGTCTCACCTAAAATCTTATGCTAATCGATGGAGAAGACCTCTGGAGTTCGAGGTCGGAGATCATGTTTTCTTACGTGTCACTCCGAAGTTGGGATACAGGAGGATTAGGATATAGGGGAAGCTTTCACTGAGATACGTCGGGCCATTTGAGGTTTTGGAGAGAGTCGGGCCGATTTCCTATCATTTTCAGTTACCTCAGAGGTACCGGGCTATGCATGATGTCTTCCATGTTTCTCAGCTACAATGTTACTTTTCAGAACCACCTCATGTTTTTAAACCTGAGGAGGTTGAGTTGGAGGTGGATGCATCCTTTGAGGAGCACCTTATTCGGATTGTGGATTGCAGCACGAAGGTTCTCCATCGCCATTCTGTTCCTTTGGTACGGGTTCTATGGAATCACAGGTGAGTACAGGATGAGACTTGGGAGAGGGAGGTCAACGTACGATCACAATGGATAGAGTTGTTTGAAGTTTCTTCTTCTCCACCCTTTAAAGGGAAATTTGGGGATGAATTGCTTTAAGGGGGGAAGTTTGTAAGAACCCAGATCTTCATTTTAGGTATGAATATTTATTTTAGGTTGTTTTTGAGGAAAAAGGAAGAAATGAGAAATTTTCTAAGTACACGCCATGTACTGGCCGTGGAACGGCAGAGTACATGGCCGTGTAGGTGACCTGACAGACCGTCTAAAGTAGGAGACAGTTGACCCCAGTACATGGTGTGTACATAAAATGAACATGTTGTGTACTTTTTATTTTTTATTTTATGAGTTGGAGTGGGGTCATGACTCATCTCTAGAACTCTATTCTTCGCCCCTCAGTTCATATAGGAGATCGATGAATGACCAAAGAACTTAGAGATCCTCCTGGTTCTCCATCCCAGCTCCGATTGAGATTCTACTGGGTGCATTGTGTTCCTACAGGTGAGTTCTCTCTTCCCCTAGATCCTCTCTTCCTGATTTATCCTCTCTCATGAGTTATTGAG
Source organism: Viscum album (assembly GCA_963277665.1). NCBI lineage: Eukaryota > Viridiplantae > Streptophyta > Magnoliopsida > Santalales > Viscaceae > Viscum > Viscum album. The sequence continues at coordinate 1,054,104,414 of OY728133.1, read as the reverse complement.
GTTTGATCATTTTTAGACTTTTTGTAGATCTACGTCGTTCTAGGCCAATTCAAGGGATGAAGTTAAATAATGTTCATCGTAAAACATCAAGGTAGATGGTTTGTGCCTTTGTTTGATTGTTTTTGGATTATATGTGCTTAAAGCACAAAATACCCATGTTTGGGGTATTGTGTGTTTTGGAATTTAACTCTTTTTAATACCTACTATGATTTGTTTGTTTGAGAAAGGGGTTATTGATTATGCATAAGGTTTTATACCGTGATTATGGGTGCGTTTCCCTTGATTGTTGATTATGGCCATTTGGTATAGAATGCCTATTAGGATTTATTTGTTTTCCATGCATCGTGTTGTTAGGATAGAGTTACTGATTATATGAGATGCATGTGATTCGCATTGTGAAAGTATGAACAAGGGGGATATACTGTGAGATCTTTCTGAGGTAGGGTCATTTATGTATGGATTGTTGTTACACTCGACCCAGAGCATTGACCATGAGAGCTGCCAGGTGGTCATAGACCAGAGGGGTTAGACCATGAGAGCTACCCATATGGTCATTATTAAATGAATGTTTGACCATCGGGCATTGATTGTGAGAGTTTACAGGGGGTCATTATAGTTTATTGTTTCTATGCAGACCAAGGGGGTATTGACCATGAGAGCTACCCAAGTGGTCATTTGTAAATGATTAGTGCCATGTGGGACCAAAGGGGTTAGACCGTGTGATATTTCCTAGAGGTTTATTATTTATTGAATTAGTGATATGTTAATACAGAGGGGTTATACTGTGAGAAATTTCCCAGAGGTTTTCTTTGAATATTTGAATGATTGTGATGAGTCTACCAAACCAAATCACAGTCTTGGACTCAGTATTACTTGTTTGTTTAGATGATATTTTGAGACATCTATTTTTCTATTACATAGGAGGTACATAGCTTAGGCTAGATCCTAATATTTCACTATTCAACGATTTGAATAATTAATAAATGAAAATGAATGTAATTGAAAACTGTAGGATTGTTTACTTTTGTGTACTTCTTAGTTTATTGCTTCATTTTTTCATTTACCTTCTATATATATTCACTGACCATTAGGCACATATTGTTTGGTGGTTTCCTACTGGGATTCGTCTCACACCCTATTTGGGTCATCCTTTTGGACCCAAATAGATTATATGGTTGCTGGTATAGATAAGGGCAAGTGCCCTTCTTCATTAGGTACTTGATTTCTATTGGAGAAGGAGAGCATGAGACAAAGATGAGGCTTGAGATGCTATTGGAGTTTATTAATTTTCTATACTTTGGTTTTAGTACTGTATTTCCATCATTTTTACTTGTTTGGATGCTTTCATAGACTCATCTGACATGCATAATTTATATATTCTCCAGTTGTTATATTACTATCATTCTTCTATTGTTTACTTTTTTTGTATGGTATTACTTCTTCTGTATTTGTTACTATTTGTTATTCTGCGGTGTATACTATGCTAATGAGGGAATAGTTTCTCCATTATCAAGCTTTGGCCCTCGCTGCTAGTCAGAAACCTCTAGCATTTGGGGGAAATGTGCTTAAGGCCATGTGACCAACCAGGTACGAGGTACCCTTGGGCGACACCTGGAACTAGGATGTTACACATCTCATAAATCACAATAAAAAGCATTCATTTCTTTTCAATTATTATTATATGCACCTTTAGAAGCTTCTGACCAAGTAGCTCTAGAAGTATCAAGCAAATCATATTTATCTTCTATGGCATTCCAAATTTCAAAACCCATACTTTCTATATGAATTTTAATTTTAATCTTCTAGTGAGCATAATTTGTTCCATTAAAGAAATGAGGAATTTTGGAACCAGAACCTTCTTTATGATTATCCATTTTATAGAATTAAATTTATAAATAATAGAAATTAACATCTTTAAATAAAAACTAAAATCACAGTTAAAACGATTTGAAAAACATTAATACCAAAGAAAGAAGAATCCTTTAATACCAAATGTTGGTAAAAGTGAGTATCCCAAGAGGGGGTTGGGGGGGGGGGTTAATTGAGTACCCAATAAATTTTTCCATCTAAAATAGATTATTTTGAAATCCCCCAAATATTAAAAAGCATCCCAGTTTATTAAAATAAGTAGTATGATATAGATCTTAATCTTTCTAAAGATTTATCTAAAGATTTATTAGGTATCAGATGAATAATGTACAATTTAATCATATTCTTTGAAATTAGTTTAATTAATAAAAATACTATATGAAAACAAATTAAGATAAACTATCAAAGTATATATATTTTTTACAGTAAAAACAATTTTATGTTTTAAAGAAGAAATAAAGTAAAACAAAATTGAAGCGCACAATAGAAAGTTTGAATATAATAGGTTTAGTCTCAAGGTGAGACATAGTCCTCTCCACTTGGTGATCACCTACCACCAAGCAGTTTATATAAAATAAACATAATGATCCACAACCTAGATCAGGTTTGACAATAGTTTACAACTATCCATGTCACACATAACCTATTCCATAGTTATTCAGTGGAGAAAAGATAAACATTCCACACAAGGACCTATACCAATCTTATTCATGGGAGAAAAAAATAAGAAAATAGTTTGAGAATATATTAAGTATCTTCCAGTTTAAAAAAGGACATAATGTGTGTGTGATAAAATAGATTTATGCACGCACACTACTCAAAAAGGTAATAGAAGTAAATAGAAAAGAACAATATATAAGAGTAGAGTTTAGAAGTGCTTAGTATTTTGAAATACAGTATGTGACTCATGAATTGATTCAAAATAGAATATTGACTCAGGTTATCTTAAAAAATTCAGGAAAATAGAGTGTCACAGACTCTTGTTCTTGACTGGAGGAAGGAAATGTATGAGATGGTTAGTTTGGATTCCTAGTCGAATGATCTTAGCAGGCGAGCTCTTCTTGTTTGTAATCAGGTTCAGATCTATGTATGTTCAAGAGTCATGAGTTCTTTATAATAGTTCTATTTATGAATCTATTATATCTACAACTCTCTCATATGCACGAGGGAGTGTGTTGTACTTTTATCAGTAACAATAGTAAGGTGAATATCTAAAGCTTCTTCCTTGTACTTCACATCCTAACACTCTCTTAAATGAATTTTGTCAAGAATTTAAGATATAATCATTAGAATAATAAATGGAATTAACTTCAATAAATAAATTCATTAGTAATAATTCAAACTAACTAAAGTAATAAAATAGTGATGGTATCTTATTCTGGTGGTATCTTAAGGTCTGACGGTGTCTCGAGATCTAGCTATATATCTCTCTAATGGTATGTAGTTTTGGAGGCATGATACTATCAATATCTTAGACTTAGCCAAATTTCCACTACGCTGGTGGCGTCTCAACTGGTGATGTCTAGTTTGGAGGTGCGTGGTCTGATGGTAACTTAGACTTAGCCAAAATTCTGTGTTGGCGGCGCCTCATCTGATAGTATCTCATACATATCCAAATTCATGTTCTGGCAGCATGATATCCTGATGGCATGTCGACTGATGGTGTCTTAGACTTTTCCAATTGTTCAGTCTAATGGTATGAAATTCTAGTGGTGTGAAATCCTAGTGGTATCTTAGACTTAGTGATATTTTCATGCTAGTGGAGAGTCATGGACAATGGGGTCTCGAGTTGGCAGTTCCAATCTCAACGATGGCTCATACTTAGTCATTTTAATTACCCGTTTCAGAATGTGATATTCTTTTAGAAAACATGAAACCCATTAATATAATTATAATCATGATTTTTTGATCATTAAAACTAGGAGGTCAAAAAAATAAATCTTAGGTATTTAGGGGTTCATATATAAAATTAGTAAAATTGAACATAAGTTTAAAAAAATTAACATGTAAAAGTAAAAAATTAAATATATAAAATTAAAAACTCAATACCAAGTACCAAATGTTTTATATTTTAATACAAAACAAAATTCTCTAAAACATGAATTAAGTCCTCAGTAGCTAGAACTACTTTGATTAAGAAATTTTTACGAATAAAACCTTTAGTACCCATGCCTTCCCAACTCATCTATGCTTAATAGTTTCAAGTTACTTTGATAAGCTTAAAAAGTTCCAAAATATGGTACTTTATTCAATGATAATTTTTTCCAATGTTAACCTATTTTTGTACTTTATAATAATTTATCTCACCACATGGATATGATTATTCATCTTTATCATCTGATGAATAAGAATAATTATCATTAAAAGTGAAATATAAAATAATATCTACAATCATATTACCCATGAATCACTTTTAATTCCACAACACACTAGCTTAAAAGGAAGTTATTATTTGGATATCATCACTATTTTATGATTATCTATTAGTAGTAGTATATTTTATAGCACTCCAAATGTCCAACAACTTCGACACTCTCATTCATTTACTCTTAGAAAATCCCCTAAATTCTCTATCTTTACTCTTTGTCTTTGTGCAATCTAGCCTAATGTGATCAGGATTCATACATTTATAACATATAAAATCCAATGAATCCTTTATTATACTATATTTATCATTCCCATATCTCCCATAATTCTAGTAATATCTTTTAAAATTTTATTTATTAAATATGCTTCTAGTATTTTAAGAAAATTATCATTTAATAAGTTTTGATACACTATTATCTAGACATTTTTTAAAACTTTGCTTCGATGTAGTAGGATTTAAAGTATTTGAATTAGAATTTATAGCTATATAAGTTATATAAAACACAACACTATACTTACTTTTCACTTTATCTACATCCCTTTTTAGTTGGTTCTTGTATTGCATAAGAATTCTAATCAAATCCTGTAGAATCAGCTTTGTAATATGTTTTGTATCATCTATAGCTATTTTTTTGACTCCCATTATTTTAGTAGCATGTAAATGATTTTATAAAAATATTTCTCATATATTATTACTCTTTAACCAATATATTACAACCCATTTACAATATCCATGAAACATTGATGCATTTTTGCCATTTATTTTACTGGTAGAAAGTCAAAATATTGATAGTATGCTCAAAGAATTACCCTTCTAGTTTCCAAAACTTTAGAAGTATAAAAATTTGTAATATCAAGATTTATCTAAATTCTACTTGTTGTTTCATAGGAAGAAATATGGCTATAAAATTTCCTTGGAATTGAACAAAGTAAAACATTTCAGACCTTACAATTGGCATAATATTCCAATTTCTCCTCATGAGTAAATATAGAAATTTATTTCCCTAAAATCTTATAATTTATGATCATTATGTAATAATGATCAAAGACAGTGTTAATAGAAAATTTATTCATATGATCATGAAAACATTCATAGTCATCCCCATAAAAAATCAGGGTATAGATAATATTTAAATATTCTAAAGTACCAATTAGTAAAACACCTTCCATAAAATAGATCTTTCCTCTGCAATAATGTTAGTGAAAGAAAAAAGAAACTAGATTGAAATTAAAATATAAAATCCAAGTTCCAAAAAAAGTAAAGAGACTAGATCAAAAGGAGATGAAATCTATGATATAAATTATATTCGACAAAATATATAGATTCCTACTCTGATACCAAGTTTTTTCCAGTATGGAAACTTTAAGAGGGGTGAATTTATGCCTAATGTGAACTTACAATTTTATCACTCTAGAATGAAAACTATTTTTAGGTTACATAATCTGAAAATAATAGATTAGAATAATCAAAAGTAAAATATAATAGAAATTAAAACTCTCGCAAGTTAAAAAATAAAATGAGATAAAACCACCAAATCAAAAATTAAGTATAAGAAGATAGAAACAAAACACAAAGTTTTAGATCATAATATGAAGAATCATTTAAAGGATATTATTAAGAATATAAGATAATTCTAATTTAAAAGAAATATTTTATTTTATCCTAATGTGGAAGGAGGATTAGTACCCAAATCTATGGGTTACAAGTTTTTCACCTGGAACTTCATTGATCAATTGGATAAGAAAATATAGGTTTCATACTTATAACATCTTAGATAGAATGTCGACAATAGGTAAATCCATCACCAAGATACTTTTTAATCAAACTAATAAACAATAATCCCACACTTGAACTTCATTGAATTTTTTGAGAATATAAATTTCTTCCCCTGAAACTCTTCAATTTCATAGGATTGAAAGAATATAAAAAACCCCTCACACAACAAGGAATAAAAAAAAAGAATATAAAAAAATCTAAGTATCACACTAAAAAATAATATAAAAAACATCTCACAAACTTTTGGTGATGTAAAAGTTGAATGTAGAAGCCTTTTAAGCTCACATGTAACATCCATTCCTTGAATCTTGGCCTCAATTTATAGATGGCATTTTAACAAACTTCTCTGAGTTCTTTGGTATAGTTATAACAAACAAGTAATTTTCAGCATATATTTTATTAAATGTAATTTAGCATGACTTCACAAATCTCAAAAACAAAAGCGTATCATATTATATTCACCAAAACTTAGTGAATCAAAAGTTAAAATCTACACAAATAAAACTTAAACAAAAATATCAAGTTAATATAAATTCAGAATAATGTGAATTTTAATTTGAAAAACAAAGGATATAAAAGAGTTATTTTTACTCAATAGTTCAATGCACAAACCACTCAACTGGCCCCCCTACATTCTCTAGAAGATTCAATTTATCCTGAAAAAAAAATTAAATTCTATAAAAAATAAATAATATTTTTATTTAAAAAACATTTACTTATAGAAAAATAAAAGAACAAAAAAATAAATTAAATTAATATAAAATTTAAATCATATATTCCACAACTATTGAAAGAAGTTCCCTCTACTCCCTATGACATATCTACATTTTATAAAGTAAAATAAATCTAAATAAAGTAACTTTTTAACAAATAGTTCATAAATTTTTAGAATTTGTGAAATTTTATTATATATAACTAAAAAAATATAGAAAACCTTTCATTGAACATGAAAATAATAGAATCTCCTTCAAAAGTCTCCCTAACCTATTGGAAATCTTCTTATTATATAACTATAGTGGGTTGGTCCATAGATTTCTCAAGAAAGGTAGTAATATAAAACCCCTATTGTTTAATTAGATAAACTCCCACTTTGGTCATTTTTACCATAATATTACAATTTAAATCAGTGCTAAAAAATTAAATATACTTTTTTTATAACGTCAATATTAAAGTATCATTGCTTAATTGGTCATATTTATACAAAATATTGTTAAATATTACCAATGTAAATTAGAAATGGTCAAATTTTGTCCCATGGACCAGATTGAACCAATACCACTTCAACAATATATATATTATTCCATATTGGTAGATAAATTTAATAACGTTTCTTAATAGCCCATAGTAATAATCTGCATCGATAGATAGATAACCAATACTACTATTTTTCATCTCTAGATTCATATAAACATAAATGACGTGGAATAAAAACATGTTATCATCTAAATACTTGTAATGTAAATTAATAAAAATAGATAAATAGTTAGTTTATTAAATTTTCAATCACAATATGAGTATATGATTCATATAATTTATGAGCTTGGAAATTTTACATAATTAAATGGAAGAAGAAATGTGAAAATAAAAAAAATATACATTTTAATAAATTGTCTAGAAATTATATATACATATTTAATTATTAAACCACTCATACAATGAGTTTAAATGAACATGTTAGATTTTTTAGTCAGTACCATGAGTCGTTTCCTATTTCAACTCAATGATATGTGTCCTAAATTAAAAAAAATATGGAATAGATTAAATATGTAAAAAAAACAAATAATATTTTAATTATATGCCTTACTATATCTATGTAATAACTGTTGAAGTGTTGAACAACATCTATCTATGATCATGAAATCACTCATCATTGTTCATCTCAAATTTTTTCCCTTATCCAATTGGGCCTTTATTAATTAAGAAGGATTTATCTGATTTAATTTCAACAATATAAAGATATGTAATAAATAAATTGGTGAATTCATCCATAAAAAATCCTTAGCTATCAATGATTCCAAATGAGATATGTTACACACATACCATTTCAATGTATCGAGATATCACTAAATTAGATACATCCACTTGAATTACATGGGAGAAATGACTTCATCTGTTAAATGTGAAGTCAGGAAGACAATAACACAGAAAAAGAAGAAAATATTTTGCCTAAATAATAGCGTGAGAACAATATTATCTTATTTTTTTAAATCATTAATGTTAAAATTTATTGAAAAGAGTTGTATGAAAAAATTATAAACTATAATAAACAGCTTGATAACATGGGTATGAAAAAAATCCTGAATTACAATTAGAATTAACTTTTAAAGTAAAATATGATCATCATGAATTTTCATCCCTTGTAATTTCCTACTCACTACATTTATATGATTATAAATATTAGAATAATATCCATTAGGAACCATGACCATATTCAAAATTGAAATAAGCGGATCTATGTTTTTTACTCATCTTTTACCATGTACTAGGCATGTATTCTTAATAACCCTAACCCAATTATAAATATAAAGGTTTTATCAATCACATTTCTTGAAAATCACATCATGCATTGACACTATCTTTTGATCTCCCCTTGATGCCTTAAAAAGTTAAATTAATATATTATTGCACAAGTTTTTTAAATGTGCATCACTTACACATTATGCCTTAAATTTGTAACCTCCCAATAATGAAATCTAAAGAAAATAATTCTCTCTATAAAATTATGATTTCATTGTCTATTTATAGTAATAATGGATGGAAATAAAGGATCCAACAAATACTAAAAAATCATACCCTATTTTTTAGTGCTACAATTATGGTATCTAAAGATTATATTTAATTAGTTTCAGAGTTTGGGAGGATTGGGAAAAAATTGGGAGAAATTGGAAGCATTTTAAGGGTTGAATGAGTGACATGTATAGTCATCCGGATCATGTAATAACCCATGTAATATTACAATTCGGGATCATGTAATTATGTACGGTCATCGGGACCTTGTAGTTGGGTCATGAATTCATTTAAACCCCATCCCAAAATTTCATTTTAAAAATTATTTTCACGATTCCACTAATATTATTCATCTATAACTCATCTCCCTCCACCCATAGGGAGATTTTGTGAATTCTCACCCATATAAATCTCATCCTCTTTGATTCTTGGTGGATTTGGCATGTGTATCTAGGGTATGACTTTTTGGATCTCTTATTCTTCTCTCATTATCAGGTTTCTCTTGATGGAAAACCTATCTACATAAGGTTTAAGTTATTTGGGTGGGGGGGGGGAATTTGGGATTTAATTAGTTCTTTTAGTGTTAGGGTGTTGAATAGCCTAAATTTACTTTGGATCTTGGTTTTTATGGTTCAGTTTCATGATTTCCCTATATTTGAGGTAGGTGGATTCTTTCATTTGCTTAGTGTGTATAATTCATATAGATTTATTATATCAATTATTTAATTGATTTTATATGATTAAAATTTTTATTTGATGGGTTAGATTTGGTTTTCAAAAAACTAAGGTTTTGACATGTGTGATTTTTTGTAAAGGAAATTTTTGATTTTTCGAGTGCTTGGGTATTTTATGGAAAAATAGAATTATTGGTGTTTAAATGTTTTAGTATTGTATGGTATAATTGGGTTGTCATTTATATTGATTTACTATTGAGGTTATTGGTAGCATTGAGTTTCCAGTATGGATTTAGGATTTTAATTTTTTTAGTAAAGGTTTATTTTGGATTGATTATTAGTTTTTTGTTTGAGGGATTGGGAATGAGTCTTGTTAAACTCCTACTTAGGTGTAAGGACCTTACTGGTAATGGTAAGGTGATGTGGTGGAAACTCCCACTTGGGCATGGGGTCATTTTTTGGCATAAAAAGGTGATGTTTGGGGGTAGGAGGTCCTCTCATGAGTAGGTGATACCCAACTTTGGATTGGTTACTCATGTCCTATGTCTCCCTTGGGTTTGGTTATTGTATTGGGTGTATGATTAAAAAATTAGCACTTTGGTTATGTTTTGTATTTGGTTATGATATCTTACTATCCCATATTTTTTTGATGGTTATGATAATTATTATAGATCATGGTTTTTATTTCTTATGGGTTTTTTTAAAAACTTTCATTATTAGGGGCATGTTTTATAAAAATAATATTATCTTGTTGGTTTTTTCATATTTGGGGTGTAATTGGGAGCATTAGGGGAATCCTACTAGGTCAATTACTTACCTGCTTCATTGGATGGGTAGATTGCATACAGTGTGACACGAGTAATTGAAATGCATCCTTTTTTACTAGTAGTGGTTTATAGCTAATGATTGGGATTTATAGTGTAAAGGAGTTCTGGTTGGTAGGATGACTCATAGAGATTTTGGAGAGGTTTGGAGAAATGAGTGTAGTCCATTTTGGGGAGTTTTACTTTGTGGCTGATATGAATTTACTTTTGGGTTGTATTGAAATTGTATTTTTTCGGGTTTCTTAATGATTTATTTTTGAAAAAACGTTTTTAGCATGTGTTATATGATCTCAGTTTTGTATTCTTTTTTTGTGTTGTATTTTTCACATAGGTTTGGTATATCTAATCAATAAACAAATCATTCCAAAATTTCAATAACGAATATCATGGGGAATGTGTGAGTTATAATGTTAAACCACCACCAATAGTATTTTCTAAACCACCAACATTTTTTTTCTAGAATTTTGTGATAAGTGGGATGAACCTAAGTCTTAGTAACACTCTGACTAAATCTAGGCAAGGTTAAGGGGTGATGGGTCAGGTTAGGATGTTATAGTTTTATTGTTCAAATTGTGCTAAAATTTGAACCCCTTTCATTATTTTCACTTTAGGGGAAAACTTACTATACCTATTAAATGAAACTCTCTATTTTTAAACTTATACATTAAAGGAAAAAGTGTCTATAACCAATGTATTCCCACATTCCATAGTGCTTAATCCATATTTATTTATATTTTTTTTTCAATATGGAAGGGAAAAATATATTTTTGTACTCCAACCTAGAAAATCCACATATTCTAGGAAGTAATTGATTATACATAACAAATTAGGTTACAGTTTAAAAATTTCATTACCCGTAGTGTAAAAAAATATTCTCATCTTATACTCAAAATTCTTACCACTCAACAATCTTTGGTTTTATATAAAAATTAGTTTTATCACCGAGTCCTTTTGGTCTATTAATAAGAGTGTAAAGTTACAAAAAAATTTACTTCATACATAGCCATAGGGGAAGGTTGTATGGAACTAACACCACTAGCCATGTACTATGGGTTAAACCAACCATAGACCTGAATGGGTTAAAACTATCTATATAAAACCCAACCAAACATTAAAATTATCCTAAGAAAATTCTGAGTGTCTTTGATTAAACTCTTTCCCTACTGAATATTCTTCCGAGTTTGTTAACTTGTCAATATTTTTGTTTTTATATGTATTATATACAATGAATTTGGTAATTTTAGATAACATGAAAAATATACTCAAGCTTGGTTTCAGTGGGAAGTAATGAATTTTGTTTGTGGAGATCTTCTTCCCATAGTTCAAGACCCTTTTAGGAATAATCACATGACATTGATTAACCTCATTATCTTTCCACCTAGATGAGTTATAGATAGTATAATCATTGAGATGAACATTATTTTTTCTAAATAGTATATAGATTTTGGGACACAAACTACTATAAAAAATAGTTATATCCATGGATCTATAGCCACGATCCAAAAATTCTCATGAATATAGGTTTTCTATATCCACGGAAAGCCATACCCATGGCCATATGGTGTAACAAGAATAGAAAAACCAAAATAATGTGTGATGGAATGAAAAAAACTATAGTTTAAGGGAACCTATAGTCACATGAATAAATGTTTGTAGTTATAGAATCTTAACCCATACCCTGTATGCATATGAAGTAAATGTGTTCAGCTATTACTTCTTTGTTTGTAGGCTATATCCATGGGGTTGAAATTCTTGTGGCCATAGGGTATGTGTTCGTAGCCTATAGCGATAGACATTAAATTCCAGTGGCTATAGGAAAATGGTTTTTAGGTTATATCCATCAGCACTAAATTCTCATGGCTATATGGTATGGGTTTAAAGGCTATAGACATAGATATTAAATGCATGTTGCTATAGTTTATGAGTTCAGAGGCTATAGCCATGAGAATTAAATGCCCATGGCTACAAGGTATGGATATATCCACATGAATTTAATTCCCATGGATAAAGGCCTATAATTAAAATTTATTCAATATATATATATAAATATATTTATACAATAATGAAATAGATGTTTGTCATGGTGTAATGGAATAGGTCTCTGAAATCTATATGCATGTCTTGTGATCAAATCACATATGTTGTTTTATTTTTCATACCATTATATATATATTTATATAATAATTTATACAAATAATAATAAAAAATCTTCATAGAATAGTGGTTCTATTTTCCCGTTAATATTCTCAAACTACGATTTTGAAACACACTATGATTTTATTTTGGATATTTTATATATATAAACACACACACACACAAATTTTTATATATACATATTAATGAAATTATTTTTAGTAGATTTGAAGAGTTTTTAGTTGAGTATGTCTTGGCACACAGGTTCGATTCCTGGCATAATAAAATTTCAAAAATTATTTAATTTAAAGCCATGATTAAGTGATCATGGGCCTTACCCATGGCGATATCCAAAACACTATAGACATGGAGTTCACATCCATAGAGGCTACTCCCACAGATATAGGCTATAAACATATAAATTTGTCCTATAAACATGAATATGACCCATGACTATAACCCATTTTCTACTCATGACACATCAATGATCTCACATGTGAAATCAATGTTTTCGATCAACTTTGAATCTTGGTAGTACATCTCCAGATCACTTTCTAATCAACAACAGGAAACATAGTCTTCCCCATGAAATATCTAATTCTTATAGTTTTTCCTAAATATATTTATAAAAAAATTTCCCATCATGATATATCAATTTAAAATATATTTTTTTTTCACATTTTTATATTAAAAACTAATAAAACCTCTTTGAAATCTATCGGTGAAATTAAAAAAATCGTAATCCCCTTAAAATATTCTATAAAAAATCTATTTGGTGGATCAATCTAGATCTTATCCAGATTTATATCTGTATAATACTAAATAATTAACATATAGGAACAATAATTTTTGAAATAACACAATGTAATACCAATAATAAATAAAACATTTATTACATATAAAATCAAATAAATAATTTTTTTAACACCCCCAGCTTCCACGGTACGTTTCCCTTTGAATAATGCAATAACTTGCATTGTACGCAAATTCGAGATTCTAACACACCGTGACCAATCAAAGTAACCGTTATGAATAGTAATACCCACTTTTTAAAATTTTAAAAATTTTATCTTTCAAAATGGACTTCATTTTTGGATTTGAAATATTGAAATTAGCTCAGGGTGAATTTTTGGTATTTTTCTGAAAAATTTTAATTTTTGATGAATAGTGTAAAATACTGAGTTATAGTTTAAAACTGAATTTTTATTTAAATAATTATTTATTTTATTTAAATTTATTTTAGGTCAAAATAGATACATAATACCTATATAAGTTCAATGTAATTAATTGGATTCAGTTTATAAAAATTTTAGATATATAAAAAATTTTATCGAACTTTTCACAGTCTTTTACCCAACTCCTAGGAGAAGTTACAAATTCACATAAAACTTAATTTTACCGCTTCTATGAATGGAATTTAAAAAATTCGAGAGACACAGTTGATATCAGTAAGTAAAATGTGGTTCAATGAGATGAAAATAGTTTTTGGCGAATATTAACTTTTTTACTTTTATTTACCATGGTTAAAAGTAAATAGGGTAATTAAGGGTAAAAATGATATTATTATTACCCTAAAACATGTCCTAATTCTATTGGATAAGTATAATTAGACCAAAAAAACCTTAGGAATAAAATATGAACCTCTTTGGTCCACTTGGATTAGATTAGGACACTTATTATTATTTTATTTAAAGAAGAGTTAAAAGAGTTAAAATCAAAGTTCAATAACTAAAACATTTTTAATATAGGGTTATACATAATATAAATTAGACTATAATTATTAATTATAAATATAAAAATATTTCCTACATAATGGTATTTTATTTATATTTTTTAGATATTAAATAATTTAAATTATTTATGACACAATGATGATGCAATAATTACCTAATTAAAGAAATATTAAAATAATTGATATTATAAATATCCAAATAAATGTAATTTGAGGCATTTTATGAATTAAAATAATTTTCTAGGTTAATATGACATGTTAGGGTTGGTTAGATGATTTTTTTTTCAAAGTAATAGTGCTGTTATGAATTTAGAAAAAACAAAATACCAAATAGTGTTAAAATTGACATAAAAGAGTTTTTAAAACAAATATTATATTATTAATTTATATTCTATTTTTAAAAATCTAAGGTTCGGCCAAAGGACTTATATAATGATATGTGTATCGTTAATGAACCACTTGGGATTCTCTTGGAAGTATATAGTAAGTTTATTAACAATATAATATAAAATACAAAGAGACATGGTAAATGTCAAACTATTTAACTAAGAGTTAAATCTAAACGATAAAGTTAATATAGTGACCCAAAACTGTCTAAAACCTATTGGTTGAGTTGTTTTAGACCCATAACTACCTTATCCTTTAAATAATCTATTTTGGAGCCATTATAAACCAAAAATGATTTTACTATAAAATAATATTTCTAGCTTTTCCTAAGGTGCCCTTCACCCCTCTTATAAAAGGGAACTCCCCCTTCTCTCTAATTCACACCTTCAAAGCCATTTTGCTTGAAAAAACACTACCAAAATACCCTCTAAACTGTCCTCCATTAATCCTAGAGTCCTTACTTTAGTCATAAATCCAACCTAAGGAGTCCTTTTGATCAAATCAAAAGGAAGAACCTGAAGAAGAGGTAAATATCTCACCACCACTTTCAAGTTCCTTTCTTCTTCCACTTCCTTTATATTTGTTGTTTCCATTCTAAAATAATAAATCCATTATCTTATAAATAATGTGATGTTATTATAAATATGGTATAACCAAATTCATTATTCTATCCATCCTTTGATTGACATGTCACCATACGTGCATACGTACGACTTACCGTCTCCACGTCGTGGTGTAATTGTTATTCAATACATTATTATTTTGATGGGTATATTAATGATGTGTAATTGATGTAAATAATAAATATAACATGATAATTATTCTGTATTTATGATATACCATCCAATTATATATTATTTTAATAACAAAAGAATGATATTGTCGCTCGTGCGTACGTACGGATTACCGTCTCCACGAACGCAATGAGATTCATTCCCCATCGTATCCATTTAAGAATAATTTTTATTAGATGAATAAAAATAATGTTTAAATACTTGAAATAATTCTTTATATAAATAAGATACATCACATCTATAATAAATATGACTCACATAACAAATAATATAAAGGAAAACAAATCCGTTAACACCCGAAACAATGATAATACTAAGATATTATTAACAAAGCAATGTTAAAAGATCATATATGATATCATATTAATGTATATGATTCTTGTATAATTTAATAACAATTATTTCACCATTATACAGGAGGTTAAACTACCCTTGACCAAGGAAAAGTATAAGGTAAGGGTTTATTTCACAATCTCTTCATTATCCGAGGTTGTTTATACGTAATTATCTACTGGGACCTCTTTATCATCCACATCCATGTTTCTTAAAAATGTATTTAAAAACATTCTTAATATTTTATATACTATGGGTTAAAGTCATTTATACCTTTTTTTTGACTTTTTATAAGATTTTTATAAAGTAATCTTTCTATTGTTTTCCAAACAAGCTCCTTTATAACCTTTTTGACGAAATTAATGTAAGAATGTATTTTTTAACTTATATGGCGGGTGCAGATATTTTCCTTCGTCATAACATCTTCTAAGATTACCTTACAAGATTATAAGAATATTTTCAAATATAAATGTTTTCATTTATAATTAAGTGACTTTTAAATGATTTCAAAATAGAAAGAGATATTTCTCTAAAAAAGGTTTTGATTTCATCTATGTCAACATCCTTTGATGGATTTTAAGTTTATTTGAATTTGATTTATTATGATACAAAGCTTCCATATTGTATTGAAGGTTTTGTGATATGTTTGACTGTGGATGTGTTATTTTTATACCATTCATGGTTTATGAATAAAGTATTGACATTTCGTATGCTAGTTTTAATACGAATGTTTATGTTATGTTTAAACCTTTTCATATGAGAAATTCACTGGACATAGTATGTGACGGGTGAAGCCCGCTATAGCTCCTCGATGCATCGGTAGGTCTCATGAGACAAACTAGTGTCTTGGCACAAGGATTTGACAAAATCTTATTTGTAGTCTTGGCACAAGGCCTTGACTATGTGGTTATGAAAGTTTGGCATTATGTATTCCATCATTATGAATGTGGTTATTGATATTTCATGTGATTATTAGACTAGTAGAATATTCATGTGAATAAGTAAATGGAATTATTTCATTTTATTTTTTCCATATTATGATGAATTTCAAGTTTAAAAGGATTTTGTTTTAGTTATACATTACCTTAAATGTTTATGCTTATTTATGAAATTTTCCTCTATATTGTTATCCTTACTGATCATCTGAGCTCACCCCTTTCTATGTTTTATTTTTCCCAGGATGTGAAGAAGTATTTTATGACTGACCTGCAGGGATAGTCTGAGGGGATATGAGTGTGGACTATGGAGACTATTTTGTTGTAGTTTTTCACTTTATGATGTAATGTAAGACTTATGAATGTATCTAGTGTTTCCAAGGATACTAAACTAATCGGTCTTTCGAGACTTGATCTTTTGTGATCGTGCCAATGTTATGTAATAACACACCAACTCTGGGGAACTGGGTTCGGGGCGTTACAGTTCGTACCAGAGGAAGTTTAGTACAAACCTTGGAATCTAGATTTAGATAAACCCTGATTAGATCACATAGCCCTAAGATAGACTTTGAGAATTAGTATATAAGAACTTCCTAGAATTTTGGTATTGTAGAGATTTTGTGAGTTTTTCAAGCAATACATCCCTATATAGATATGAGCAGGTAGAGGCAGCTCTGACACAAATGTACCTAGGGGTAAAACCAGAAAACACCTCTTTGAGCTAGACTCGAACGAGAACTGGTGCACGACAACGGACCTTGCTGCACTCTTAGTTACGACACTCCCAGGGGATATGCTTAGGATAATTCTCATTTTATTTACAAACCATTATGAAGGGTTTATGAGTATATAATTCCTCAAAGAAAACATTTTTTTTATGATTATGGATTATATCCATAAACTATTAAATTTATGTTAAGTGTTTTACAAGTTTTGGAATCATGTATTTCAATTCATAAACTGATCTAGTTTATGCCATTGTTTAGAAATGGTGCCTAGTGGAAGGAATGGAAACCGTATCAATGCACACACTCCATGTAGGGATTTCCCTCCTACTCAAGATAATTATAGAGGAGCTGGTGATACAACTTGTGCTGATTAGCTTATCACTATACTGGGATAACTCACTCAAGTTATGAATAATAACCTTACCTGTATGGAGCACCCTGATCCACAATGTGGAGGATCAATGTTAGATCGCTTCATGAGTCAAAAACCCCCAACATTAAATGGGATTAAAAATACATTAGTAGTTGAGCAATGAATAAATTCCTTAGAGAAAATATTCCATGCCTTGGGGAGTAGTGAAAGGGAAAAAGTTATCATGGCAGTTTACCGCCTCACTGGAGATGCTGATCAATGGTGGTCATTGATGCAAAACACAAAGGAAGATGATTAAGTATCAAACATGGAATGGAGGTAGTTTAAAGAGATTTTCTTATAAAAATAATTTCTTCGTGACCATCGAGTAGATATGGAAAGGCGATTTCTGAGTCTGAAGCAAAAGGAGGATGAGAATGTCACAAAGTATGAGACTAACTTTACAAGGTTAGCGAGGCATGATGCAGATTATATACGTAACCCAAGAAGTAAGATTGATCATTTATTTTATGGGTTAAAACCGTTTCTCCACTGATCATTAGTCTCACAATCCTTCTCATCATACGAAGATATTGTCTCATGTGCTATCAAGACAGAAAAAGAATTCTCTAAGTCTTACGACTTTAAAGCAAAGCAAGAGAAGAAGAGATCTACTGATCACTCTAGAAATTGAAATAAGGGGAAGAAGGGAAAATTTGAATATCCATCTAGTAGTAAATGTGGGAAGAAACACCCTGGTACTTTCCTGAAGGGAATGAGAGTCTTTTATAAGTGTGGTGAAAAAGGCCACCAAGCTCGTGATTGCAAGGGGAAGAAAGAGGCTACCGATGTTCAATGCTACAATTGTAGGGAGACGGTACATTATGAAAATGAATGTCCTATGAGTTAGGGAAACTTACCTCATAAAAGGACAAGGAATCAAGGCCAAGCTTATGCGATCACTACTGCTGAGGTTGAAGCTCCAAAAGACGTGGTGGCAGGTAATTTAATGGTTTTCTCAAGTTTAACCAATGCTTTATTTGATTCTGGATCATCGCATTGTTTCATATCTTCCCAGTTTTCTAAGAAAATTATATATTTCCAATTTGATTTAACAAGGGATTTGTTAGTCAAAACTCCTAAGGGAAGTATCATTGCAACAAATTTTTTTGAA
The DNA here is from genome assembly GCA_963277665.1 of Viscum album. Lineage (NCBI taxonomy): Eukaryota > Viridiplantae > Streptophyta > Magnoliopsida > Santalales > Viscaceae > Viscum > Viscum album. The sequence continues at coordinate 1,054,085,608 of OY728133.1, read as the reverse complement.
TTAGTTCCCATTAAGTCATATAAACATTATTTATCTGCTGATCTCATCGTCAAACCCATTATGGAATTTGATATAATCCTTGGTATGGATTGACTTTCGGACCATGATGCGAAAATTTATTGTAAGAAGAAGGAGGTTACAATTTTTTATGATGATAAGGAGTACCTTATCTTTAGAGTAGAAATTTCACCACCTAATTCTTATCTAGATCCACCCCCAGTAGCTCAACTAAATTTAATTATTGGGGAGGAAGAGAATGAAATAACTATGGGCGAGGAAAGGAATGTTCAAATAGAGGATGCAACTATTGTGAAATAATATAATGATGTGTTTCCAGAAGATTTACCTAGACATCCTCCAGAACAAGAAATTTAGTTTTCCATTGATTTAATTCCTGGATCAAGGCCCATATCGAAGACCCCTTATAGAATGGAAACTGCGGAATTAGTGGAACTAAAGAAACAACTAGAGGAATTTAGTAATAAGGGATTTATCCACCCTAGTGTTTCTCCATGGGGATCCCCTGTCCTTTTTGTTAAGAAGAAAGATGGATATATGAGGTTGTACATCGACTACAGAGAGATCAATGCTATAACAATAAAGAACAAGTATCCCCTACCTCGCATTAATGATTTATTTGACCAACTGCATGGAGATCAATACTTTTCAAAAATTGACATTCGATTTGGATACCATCAGTTGTGCGTGAAGAAGGAATACATTCCAAAGAAAACATTTCGAACCAGGTATAGGCATTACAAGTTTACAGTAATGCCTTTTGGATTGACTAACGCACCCTCTGTCTTCATGGATCTAATGAATAGAGTTTTCAAGGAATATCTTGATGACTTTTTAGTGTTATTTATTGATGATATCTTGGTATACTAAAAAATATATGAAGATCATGAAAATCACTTGCGCATTATCCCGAAGACTTTGAGAAGACATGAATTATGTGGGAAGTTTAGCAAGTTTGAATTCTGTCTTCAAGAGATTTCTTTTCTTGGACATATTGTCTCTAAGGATGGAATCTCCATGGATCCTTCAAAGATTAAGGAAATCCAAGAATGGCCAACACCGATAAGTATAACTGAGGTACACAGTTTTATTGGTTTAGAAGGTTATTATCGACATTTCGTCCATAATTTTTCCCGGTTGGTTAACCCATTAACGAAGCTCACACGTAAAGGGGTTAAATTTGTTTGGACAAAAGAGTGTGAAGAATGTTTCGAAGAATTGAAGAGAAGATTAGTCAATGATTCTATCTTGACTCTACCATCGAGGAATGATGGGTTTGTTATTTATAGTGATTCTTCAAAGAAAGGACTTGGTTGTGTCCTTATGTAGAATGATAGAGTTATTGCCTATGCATCACAAAAACTAAAAATTCATGAGAAAAACTATCCTACTCATGATCTTGATTTAGCAGCTCTAATATTTGATTTGAAGATTTAGAGACACTATCTCTATGGTGAAAAATTTGAGATTTATACTGATCAGAAGAGTTTGAAGTATATTTTCTCTCAGAAAGAACTCAACATGAGGAAAAGGATATGGCTTGAACTACCCAAGGATTATGATTGCACTATACACTACCACCTGGGGAAGGCAAATAATGTGGCCGATGCTTTGATCAGAAAGGATCATGGATTTTTGAACAAGATGAGAGTTCAAAGGTATCCTATTTTCATGAATCTAGTAAAGATGGATATGGGAATAACCATAGATGGTGAAACATCAATACTTTTTCAAATGGTTTCTAAACCATCTTTACTAGAAAGGATAAAAAGTTCTTAAACTAATGATGAGGGTTTTGAAAAGAAGATTAAAGCTGTGAATGATGGGAGATTGAGTGACTTTATATATGAAGATGAAATTTTGAAATTTGGGAAGAGAATTTGTATTCCTAACATACCTGATCTAAAAAGGGTAATTTTTGGATGATGCTCATAACTCCAATTTCTCTATAGACCATGGGAGCACCAAGATGTATAGAGATTTGAAGGAATATTTTTGGTGGGACAACATGAAGAGGGAGATTGCTGATTTTGTGTCAAGATGTATGGTTTGTCAACAAGTGAAAGCTAGAAGTAAACATCCTGAAGGAGTCATGAAACCTCTTCCCATACCTGAGTGGAAATGGCATAATATTACAATGGACTTTGTCATGGGGCTACCTAAGACTCCTAAAAGGGATGATGCAATATGGGTCATTGTTGATCTTCTTACTAAGTCAGCACATTTTCTTGCTATAATAGAAGATTTACCACTTGAACATCTAGAAAAAATATAAATTAATGAAGTTTTAAGATTCCATGGTGTACCCATATCGATTGTTTCTCATCACGATCCCTGTTTTACATCAAGATTTTGGAAAAGTCTTTAGAAGGCCTTGGATACTAAACTTCGTTTGAGCACTGCTTACCACCCTCAAACTGATGGAAAATCAGAACAGACTATTCAAACCTTATAAGACATGTTGAGATCTTTTTCACTTGACTTTCAAGGTATGTGGGATCAATATTTACCTCTAGTAGAATTTTCCTATAACAATAACTTCCATTCAAGTATTCAGATGGCACCATATGAAGCATTATATGGAAATAGATATCGCACACCAACTTGTTGGGATGATGTTGGTGAAAGAAAACTCATAGGCCCAAAACTTATTGAGGAAACAATGGAAAAGGTGAAGATTATCTAAACCCACATCAAAGCAGCTCAAAGTAGGAAAAAGAGCTATGCCGATAATCGGAGGAAGGATTTGGAATTTCATGTAGGAGATCATGTTTTCTTGAAGGCATATCCATGGAAGGGTGTTATACGATTCAGTATGAAGGGTAAATTGTGTCCCAGGTATATCAGACCTTTCTAAATTCTATAATGAATTGGAGTTGTAGCTTATCATTTGGAAATGCCTCAAAATCTCTCCAAAGTTCATGATGTATTCCATGCATCACTGTTGAGAAAATAGATGCCTGACTCAACGCATGTACTCACCTATGATTAAATAGAACTAGAACCCGACCTGTCTTATTGTGAAGAGCCTATCAGAATTCTTGATACCAGAGAACAGGTGCTGAGAAGCCGGACGAATCATCTGGTAAAAGTACTATGGAGAAACCATAAGATGGAAGAGGAAATGTGGGAACCCGGGGAACTTATGATGAAGAACCACCCGAATCTTTTTATGTAGTAATATTCTAGAAATTTCGAGGGAAAAATTATTTTAATGAGGGGAGAATGTAACACCCCAAGTTTACATGATACGTTTCCTTTTGAATAATGCAGTAGCTTGCGTTGTACGCAACTTGGAGTTTTAACACACCACGACCAATCAAACTAGCCATTATGAATAGTAATATCCACTTTTTAAAAATTTTAAAATTTTATTTTTTAAAAGGGTATACATTTTTTAATTTGGAATATCGAAATTAGATTAGGGTGAATTTTTGGTATTTTTCTGAAAACTTTCAATTTTTGATGAATAGTAAAAAACATTGCGTTATTATTTAAAATCGACTTTTTATTTAAGTAATTAGTTATTTTATTTTAATTTATTTTAGGTCAAAATATATACACAATACCTATATATTTTCAATGTAATTCATTGGAGTCATTTTATAATAATTTTAGATATATAAAATTTTATTGAACTTTTTACCGTCTTTTACCCACCTTCTAGGAGCATTTGCAAATTTGCATAAAACATAATTTCACCACTTCTGTGAGTTGAATTTCAAAAATCCGAGAGATACGGTTGAAATCAGTAAGTAAAATGTGATTCAATAAGATAAAAACAATTTTTTGGTGAATAGTAATTTTTGACTTTTATTTACCATGATTAAAAGTAAATAGGGTAATTAAGGGTAAAAATGATATTATAATTACCCTAAAAAATGTTCTAATTCTATTGGATAAGCGTAATTAGACAAAAAACAACCTTATGAATAAAATATTATCCTCTTTGTTCCACTTGGATTAGTTTAAGACATTTATTATTATTTTATTTAAAGAAGAGTTAAAGAGTTAAATTCAAAGTTTAATAACTAAACCATTTTTAATATAGGGTTACAGAAAATATAAATTGAATATATAAATTTTCATTAGAAAGAAAAAAATATGTCCTAAATAAATGTATTCTATTTATAATATTTAGACATTAAATATTTTAATTTATTTATGACATAATGATGATGCAGTAATTACCTTATTAATGAAATATTAAAATAATTGATATTATAAATATCCAAATAAATGTAAATTGATACTTCTGATGAATTACACTAATTTTCTAGGTTAATATAAAATGTTAGGGCTGATTAAATAAATTTTATTTAAAGTGATAAAGTTTTTATGGCTTTCAAAAAAAAATCAAATACTAAATAGTTCCAAATTGACATAATTGAGTTTTTAAAACAAATACTATATTATTAATTGATATAATATTCCTAAAAATATAAGGTTCTGACAAAGTAATTATATAAGGTTATATATATTAATAATTAACCACTTGGGGTTTTCTTGGCTTTTTATAGTAAGTTTATTAACCATATAATTTAAAAATACAAAGAGACATGGTAAATTCCAAACTATTTAACTAAGAGTTAAATCTAAAAGATAAGGTTAATATGGTGAAATAAACCTATATAAAACCTATCGGTTGAGAGGTTTTATACAAAAACCCACCTTATCCTCTAAATAAATCATTTTGGAGCCATTATAAAACGAAAATAATTTTATTATAAAATAATATTTCAAGCTTTTCCTAAAGTGACCCTCACCTCTCTTATAAAAGGGTACTTGCCCTTATCTTAATTTCACACCTCCAAAGCCTTTTGGATCATCCAAACCCTGCCAAAATATCCTCTCAACTATCCTTCCTTTAACCTAGATGCCTTACTTTGATCAGAAATCCAATCTAAGGAGCCCTTTTGATCAAATCAAAAGGAAACACCCAAAGAAGAGGAAATAATTTCACCACCCTCTTTCAAGTTTTTTTTTCTTCCACTTCCTCTTTATTTTTTGTTTACAAACCAAAATAATAAATCCAGTACCTTATACATACTATGATGTTATTATAAATATTGTACAACCATATTTTTTATTCTATCCATCCTATAAATGACAAAGTCACCCTACGTGTGTACGTACTGCTTACCGTCTCCACGTCGTGGTGTAGTTTGTTATTCAAACACTTAATTATTTGGATGGGTATGATAATGAGTATAAATAATGTAAATAATAAATATAACATGTTAATGATTATGTATATATGATATACCATCCAATTACATATGATTTCACCATCAATATAATGATATTATCACTCGTACGTACGTACGGATTACCGTCTCCATGGACACGATGAGATTCATTCCCCATCGTAATCATTCAAGAATAATTTTCAATTTATGATTAAAAATAATCTTTATTAACATAATGTAATTATTTATATGTATCAAATACATCCTATCCATAAAAAACATGGCTTACTTAACCAAGCATATAAAGGAAAATGAATCATTTAACACCCAAAATGATGATACTACTGGAATATTATTAACAAAGAAATATTATAGGATCATATATGATATCACATATATATATAGTTCTTTTATAATTTAATAAAAATGTTTTAACTATTATATATGAGGTTAACATACCTTCGAATAAGGAAAAGTACACGGTAAGGGTTAATTCTACAATCTATTTACTTATCTGAAGTTGTTAATACGTAAGTATATACTGGGACCTCTTTATCACCCACATCTGTGTTTTCTTAAAAATGTAATTCATTTTTTTTAATATTTACTAGAATATGGGTTAAATTCATTTAGACCCTCATTTAACCACATATGTTTTTAAAGGAATCTTTCTGTTGTTTTCCAAACAAGGTACTTTATGACCCTCTCGACAAAATTAAGGTAAGAATGTCTTTTTTTAACTTATACGGCGGGTGCAGATATTTTACACCGTTATAACATCATCGAAGCTTGCCATACAATATTATAGGAATATTTTCAAAATAAAATTTTTATTTTATAATTATATTACTTTTAAATGATTTCCAAATATAAAGAGATATTTTTCTACAAAATGTTTTGATTTCATATATGTCAACATCCTTTGATGGATTTTTGTCTGGTTCGAAGTTGATTTATTATGATACAAATCTTCTATATTGTATTGAAGGTTTTGTGATATGTTTGACTCTATATGTGTTATTTTTACACCATTCATGGTTTATGGATAAATTATTGACATTTCATATGCTAGTTTTAATACAAATGTTTATGTTATGTTTAAACCTTTTCATATGAGGAATGCATTGGACGTAGTAAGTGATGGGTGGGGCTCGCTATAGATCCTCGATCCATTGGTAGGTCTCATGAGACAAAATAGTGTCTTGGCACAAGGCCTTAAAAAAATCTTATTTTTAGTCTTTCCACAAGGCCTTTACTATGTGGTTATCAAGTCTGACATTATGCATTACAACATTATGAAATTGGCTATTGATATTTCATGTGATTATTTGACTGGTAGAATATCCATGTGAATAAGTAAATGAAATTATTTGATTTATCTTTTCTATATTATGATGATGTTTAATTTTAAAATGATTTTATCTTGGTCTTACACATTGCATTAAATGATTATGCTTATTCTTGAAAGTTCCGCTATTTTGTTATCCTTACTGAGCATCCGAGCTCACCCCTTTCTATGTTTTATTTTTCCTAGGATGCGAAGAAGTATATTATGACTGACCTGCAAGGATAGTCTAAGGGATGAATGTGGTCAATGGAGACAATTTTGTTGTTGTTTTTTATTTTATAATGCAATGTGAAACTTATGAATGTATTTAGTGCTTCCAAGTATACTAAACTGATCGGTCTTTCAGGATTTTGATCCCTTGTGATCATGCCAATGTTATATAATAATGCACTGACTCTGGGTAACTGGGGTTGGGACATTACAATTTGGTTGTGAGATATACTTATTCGGCCACCAAAAATGTTGTCTAGATCAATCGAGTTCGTTCAATATAAAATGAACAATGTGTGAATAGTAATAAATACAAGGAAATAAATAAACAAATGAGATAGACCAGGTTCCACCTGGATACTCGACTGCTACTACCTAATTATTTCTAACCCAAAAGTTACTAAACCAATGGAACCTATGAAAAAGAGGTTATGTATGTAAAAAAGTCATCATAAATAGAGCATCAAGCGTGGACTAACCCCACTCTTGTGATTTGGCTTGGTGGATTCATCCCTATGGCATTATTTAGACATTTCCATAATTTAATAATATGGCATCAAATGTAATACAAGTTAAGAAAATTGTCAAATCCACTTTGGAAACCTAAGATAGTCTAAGGTAATCTATAAATGAATCCCAAGGTTCATTGTATGATCTCTCTAAGTACCCAATACTATAGATCCCATCCAAGGTGACCCATGAAAGGCATCCCTCATATCACTCTCAGCATGGTGTGAGCATAATATCTAATTCCATCCAAGGTATGTCACATATGGGACCAAGTATCACACAAGGCATGGTATAACCATATTTACTAAAAGACCGTATATAGTGCCTCCCCTATATAATTAGTGTTACTCATGGGTATAAATAATCCACTCGGAGAGCTTATCCAAGTAAAGCCAATGGTCATTCACAACACATCCAACATATCCAATATGAATCACAACGATACCTTCCACGACATCCTTAATTCAGGACCCATGTTTTCTCCCATATCATAAGTAGGTAAGGCATATAAACGAATATCACATATTCTCAACAAGGAATTTTGATGCAAAACAAGATAAACAAGCTCTCCAATTCATATCATTCAAGCCAAAAAATTATGGAACAAGGCAATAAGTCAAAGGCATAAGGAAACAAGCATATAACACAAGGCACATGGTACGGGCATAAGAATAAGGCATAAAGAAATGAGGTATTGAGAAATAAAGGAAAAGTATTGAGGGACTAATATATGGCCTACCATTCTTCTCAATTCAACTCATTAATTAAGGCATTTATTACAAGTGCAACACACACCACATGTTGGTTTAAAATATCAAGGAAAGGGAAATTATGTCATTTAAGGAGGGAATACCCAATGTTGGCTTCCAACAACCCAAGTATGAGTTTTTTGTAGGATAAGGTCAAAATAGACATGAGAAACCATTTATATTAATTAATTTAACATATGAGAGGCATCATTGGAAGGTTCCTGCACATGGCACAACAACTCGTGATATAAAAGCAACGAAACATATGGTAAAGAACAAGACCACCTACCTTAGGTGCATAGAAGACCACTCATATATTTTTGGTAATAAAATCAATATAGAATGTAAGATATTTTAGAAATAATCAATATCCTTGTAAATACAGAAAAAGAGTTCTCACCTAAATAGAGAAATAAAAAAGAAGAGCAATGAAGAATGGAAGGAAGAGGAGTGAAGAGCTTACCTCAAGCTTCCCAACACACTCAAAAACAAAATATTTGGATGAAGGACGAGAGAGATATCATAAAATCCAAAACGGGAATAGGAATAACTCACATGATAGGAGGAATAGCTCAAGTCAAATGAAGAATAACAGAGAAAGGAGGGGGTGAGGCATTTTAATTCATTATGGGAAAATGAGAAAAATAACCCATCCTGATAGGGGCACATGGTTTAGACACACGGTTGGAAAAACTGTGTGCCTATCATGCACATCAACACTAGATAAGGAGTGAGCCCACATGGTCTAAAAATATGGTTTGGCTAACTATGCGCTAGTCTTGCAAAGTTCCACTATCCAAGTGAACCTCACACTCCACACTGGCGTGCGCCTGGGCTCGTACGGTTGTAGAAAAACCATGCATCCCCCTGCACCCCACTGTCACAACTCGTATGGTTAGGTAAAATATGATTATTATACTTAAATTATTAGGTATATACATATCCATTTTATGATCTTCCTTTCATGGGTTTTATGTTTCAGTAGTTACCAAATCGGTGAAGTATTTTTGTCTCAATTTTACTTCTTTGAGACACATGCCATGTTATGCACCAATATTTTTTAATGAGGTGTATATACTACCGTTGATATGTTATATCATGAATCTACCAATTTTCATGATATGTTAAGCTTCATGTAATGTTATTATTTCCATTGTGTTATGATTAAAATTTACCAAACTGGTAATGGTTTATAGTACAATCTCACCATTTATTGAGATTGTTTATGAATATGCTCCCATTGATGAAATATTATGATCTATCTCTAAATAACTCTCATGAGTTTTCTTTTATTATTTTTATTAATGTTATATCCAAGTAATGGTACTATTTTTTAAATATTTGGTACATAAGATGATTAAGAAAGTGTTTTTAAAAAAGTTTGACTTTACCTCTCTCTTTGGTTGGAAATATGTGTTCCTTTAAAACCATGTTTTCTAAAAGGTTTCCAAAAATATTCAATTACTATCATATGATATTTACAATACATTTTTACTCATATTTTACCTTTTAAATAAAATGGGTTTTTAAAAAGGAACATTCTTGTCATTTTCTAATTGAGGTACTTTTCTAAACTTTTTATGGTGTAAAAGGAATGTTCGGCTTGTATGTATTTACCTGTCTTCATGACCATTATTCCCTTGAAGCTTCCTTTATAAGAATACAAGTTATTTTTTTATTTAAAAGTGAATGTTTTCCTAATATTCTAGAAATTCAATTATTTTAAAGTGGTTTTCAAATAAAAAGGTTTTCAAAAAATGTTTTATGTTTAAAAAGTGCTTTAAAGTATTTTTAAAACATCTTTTATATATTTTCTAAAAGGTTAATTTCAAAGAAAATTATTTCAATGATCTCAAATATTCTTTTATATGTTTTAAAATTATATTCAAGGAAAACAATTTTCAAAATTTTTTCAAGATTCTTTTATAAGTTTCAAGGAAAAAGGTTTTTAGAATGATTTCAAGACTTCTTTCTAAGTTTTCAAAGTATTTTAAAAGAAAATAGTTTTCAAAATGGTTTATGTTTTAAAAATCCATTTTCAAAGAAGAAAGGATATTTTCCTCAAGAAATGTTTTTAATGGATATCTCAAAATTATTTTCCATATAAGATGAAATCCATTGATTTTACTCATGGCTTTCGGGGAAACGATCCAAAGGTTATATTCATATTATTTCTATGAACGGTCTTAATTTTGATGACATGAAATTTAGGAAAACCTATTTCTATTTCATGGGTTATATGTTTATGAAACCCATTCCTCTTCCAAAGGTTATATGTTTATGAAACCCTTTCCTCTTCCATGGGTTATATTCTTATGAAACCCATTTCTATTTAACTGGTTATACAATGATAAATGCTTATGAATCTTACTTCCTTTCATTGATTATTCTTGGATGAAATGAGTATGAAACTTATATATTTTTCATAGGTTATGATATGTAAATTTTTATAATACCCATTTCATTTTATAGGATATGATATTATCTCTATTTATGGGTCATGATATGATGAAAGTTTTATTATCTTATGGCACATGTATGTATGAGTTATTATGTTATAGGTAGAACCTATACCACCTCCAATGCATTGGGTAATGATAAATGTTTTTATGATCTCAATAAGGTACACAAGAGGGTATCCTAAGCCCAATACAAGAAGGTACATGGGAGAGAATCCCAATCCCTAAACAATAGGGTACACAGGAGGGTATACCAAGCCCAAAATAAGAGGGAATCCCCAGACCAAAACAAGAAGGCATCCCAAGCCAGGAATAAGAGGGAATCTTTAGCCCGAAACAAGAGGGTACACATGTAAAGACCCGTAAAATTCAAGGGAAATTTTTTCTTAATTTTCTTTAGAATTTTACAAGAGCGCGGTTTCAGACGGCACCTGATTCCGAGGCCCGGAGTGCCCAGAATCAATTTCCGAAGTTTGGCTCGGGTACGTTCAGTGAACGAACGAGCAGGAATTCCTAACTTTTGATCCGGTGCTCGAAATTGAAATCCGAGGGCACCGATGAACTCGCAGCGCCGATATTCGCTTAAAGAGACCTTTTCGGAAGTTGCGTTTGTTGCGGGACGAAAGTTAGTTTTTGGGAGAATTATAAAAAGTTGAATAAAAAAATGTGGAATTCTTTTTATTTTTACTTTTGTAGGTTAACTCCTCTCAAAGGGAGTTAGGGGTGGGACCCACACCCACTTAACCTCCCTTGAGAGGATTAAGTGTGGTGGGACCCACACGAACCTAAACCTCTCATCTTCCCCCTTAAACTCCCCTCTCTCCCTCTTAAAAGTTTGTTAACTTAACATCTAATTAATTACACATGACATGTATAATTAATTAAGTGTTATGTTTTTGAATTTGAAGTTTTGAATTCCTTGGCTTGGTAAAAAAAATAAGGAGGAACCTTATTTTATTTGGTTAGTTTTGTTTTTTTTCATCTTGAGAGGTTTGAGAGCTTTTGAGAGTTTTTCTTCCTTCTTCAGTTTTGACGAAGAACGCTCAAGCTCCGACGAAGAACGCCGCTCCTCTCTTATTCGTCTTTCGTGTCAACGAGAGGGAACGCCGCTTCCTCCTCGGACTCCCTTCGTTGACGTAAGAAGTTTCGCCAATGACGTGCCTCTTCGGACGTACCTCTTCGTCATCGGATTTGACGAACGATTACCGTGTCGCCGACCTCCGCGACGTTGTCTTCCGCGGAATGTTGACAAATCTTCGAACCTATACCCAAGGTAGGGGTTGTTGTATTTTGTTTATTTATTTATCCTTGTTCGTGGTTCATGCATGATTAACGTAAGGATTTTAAGTTGTGTTATCATTTAACGTGAGGGGGGCTGGACCGCATGAACACGTCCGAACCCCCTCCATCGTTCTTGTTGATTTACCTTGCGGGTGGAAACAAGGTGGCGTGGTGCCGTCGCACCACGCGGTTAATCGTGCGATTATATTACGCGACGCCGTCGCGCACGCACCATGGAAGAATCATCAAGAATGCGACGCCGTCGCGCCGCGTTGAGGGAAATCAAAGGCACGGCGGAGGGATGCGGTGCCGTCGCACCGCGCCGGACGACGAACACCGCGGCCGGTTCCGGGCCGCGGCGGAACGAGAAGACCGGCGGCCGGGCCGCCGGCGTCGGAATCCGAAGAGGGGACCGGATTTTCCGGTCCCATTGGAGAAAACCGGCCGGCAGTTGGCCGGCCGGAAGGTCAAAGGCCGGGGGAAATAAATTCCCCCGGCCAGCTCTAAAAACCCCCCTCATTTAAGAGGGGGGCGGTTTCCTTGAGGGGGGGCAGGAGGCCCCCCGGTTTTCTTCAAGCCGGCCCCCACGTGGGGGGCCATTTTTTTCAAAGGGCGCGACATATAGCCGCGCCACCTCTTCAATCAAGCGGGGGCTTGATTCCCCCCGCGCGCTGCCTCCGTGCGGCGCCAGGCCGCCGCGCCGCCGCGCCGCCGGCCGGCCAGCCGGGCCGGGTCGGACCCGGGTCGGGTCGACCCGGTTCGGGCCGACCCAGGGGGGGTCGGGCCGGGTCGGCCCGGACCCGGACCCCCCGTTTCGAATCGGTTTCGGTCTTTTGGCCATAACTTGAGCCACGAACCTCCGATTGACGAACCGTCTGCGGCAACACGATCCTTGGATCGAGGCGGTCGTTTCGGTATATCGCACTCAAGGTTTCGGATTACTTTGAGTTCGGTCGGGTTGGTTCGTTCACGAAACCAACCAGGCCTTCGGAGCGGAAACGCTCATATCTTGAGCTACGGACGTCCGATTGACGTGCCGTCAGCCGTGTTGTGTTTCTCTTAGTGAGACGGATCTTTTGGCATACTCCGCCCGAGGTTTGGACGCAGGTGGAGTACGGGCGGGTTGGTTTTTCCTTAAAAACCAACCGGGCCCCGGGAACGAAAATGCCAATAACTCTCAGACTGGGCGTCCGATCGACGCGCCGTCTGTTGCGTTGAGTTCCTGTTGACGATACGGAACTTTTGGATACATCAACTCTGGACTTTGTGACAGTTGATGTATCAGCCTCTCAGCTCGTGGAGCGGACTCTCCGAACGAGCTTGCTGTGTGCGGGAACCCTAGTGCTGGCTGCGACTGTTACTGTGACTACTACTGCTGCTACTGCTACTGTGACTGCGACGACGACAGTACAGAGATCCTGTGTGGATTCGACGACGACGACTTCAGCACTCAGCGATCCTACGTGGATCAGTGCTACAGGTCTTGTGTGGGCCCGATCCTGTGTGGGTCCGATCCTGTGTGGGTCTTTGCGCTCAGCGGTCCTGTGTGAACCAGCGCCTACAGGTCCTACGTGGGCCCGATCCTCTGTGGGTCTTTTGCGGGGGTTAGTTACCTATCGATCCTTCGTGGGTCCGACGACTTAGATGGATCAGAGATCATCTTTATCGTCTTTCGAAGAAGTATACCTGTGTGAGCTGAATCCTGTTGCTTTCCTGTGTGGATTGTGTTGTGCTATCCTGTGTGAATTACGTTTTGCTTTCCTGTGTGGAATACGTTTACTTTCCTGTGTGGACTGAGTTGTACTTGGGCTCGGAGGTTGGAGCGTATTTGAAATTGATGACTTAGGTATATGTATGGGCATATACCTAAGCAGTGTCGGTTGTTACTTCGTGACTGTACCTTTCTTCGTGGTTTATCCTTTGCGGATTTGAGAGACCTTCAGGGGTCTCGGGGTCCCTACTGAGTAGCTTATACTCACCCCTGCACGGGCTTTGCCCGCACTACGTTGTGTTGGTTGCAGACGACGGAAAGCGTTGACCTTAGCTGAGGCTTGCAGAGCGGGACAGTACCCAGAGGTGGACCACTGGGCGGGACGTGCTCGGAGCGGACGACGGGACCCGTAGAGCAGAGGAGCTATCTGTACCCACCCTTCAGGTGGGATTTCCAGTGGACAGCTCGGTGTAGCGGCTTTTACTTTTCAGTTGCTGTTTTCCCTTTCGAGTTGTACTTTACTTTCAGTTTGGGTTTGTATACTGGCCCATTTACTTTTCCGCACTTTCAGTTGTACTCTGCTTTTGTTTAGTGTTTACTTTCCGCTTGCTTACTCTGTGGTGTTTGTTTACTTTTCAAAGGCAATGCCTTCCCTTTTTACTGAGATTTACGCCTTGGTGCTAGTCGCCAGCCCCTGGCCTATGGAAGGCGGGCTTGGGGTAGTCACGGCACGGACCCCGAGGGCGGGTCGTGAAAAATTGGTATCAAAGGAGTTCGGTTCTACCACGAACTCTGATCTTTTCTATGTGAAGCAATAATGTTTAGCGTATTGAGTGTGGTTATCAGTCCAGGGAGTCCAGTGTTGGTGCGGCGGCCGACGTATCCGTACACCAGGACCCTGACTTCTGATTTCCGACTTAAGGCACGAAAACATTGATTGCGTGTGTGTTTCAAAGTTTTCTTTGTGATTACTTATATCAGCTCACCAGGTATACTGTTCTGACCGTGGCGCACCTGTTTCCTTTTCAGGATGGCCCCACGACGGCAGCCGGCTAGGGTTCCGAGAGTCGAGCGTGACGACAACCCACCGAGCGACGAGGCCTCGGTGCAGGGCCCTTTGTCAGCAGTGGCACCGGCGGTAGCTCTACCCGCCGAGCCCCCGATGCTTCCAGCAACAGCCGCTGACGATGTACGTCGCCTCAGCGCACTGCATGAGTTTCAGCGCCAGCGACCGCCCAGGTTTCGCGGGGAGACGGATCCCCAAGCAGCAGAGGACTGGCTGGAGGCAGTGGTACGAGTGTTTAGGCTAGTGAGGACACCAGAAGACCTCATGGTGATCCTCGCTGCGAGCCTACTACACGCAGCAGCAGGACGATGGTGGAGTTTGATGCTCCAGGTGCACGATGAGTCATCTCTACTTTGGACGGACTTTGAGATCCTCTTCCGCTCGGAGTTCGTCCCAGCCACCCTTCGTGCGGTGCGTATCCAGGAGCTTCTACAGCTGCGGCAGGGCAGCATGACGGTCGCTCAGTACTCGGCGAGATTTACCGATCTCTCGCGCTACTCGACCGACATGGTACGGGACCCATTCTTCCAGGCCCGGACCTTCGAGCAGGGTTTGAGACATGAGATCAGGGCAACACTGATCTCCCTCAGCATACCGACTCAGACAGGAGTACTGGAGCGGGCCCTTCTGATCGAGAGCTTCCTTACTGAGTCTACACCAGCACAACGACCCACCGCAGGGCGGCACGTGGCAGAGTCATCTGCAGCAGGCAGTCGACGGATGACTCAGGGGTCCAGGCAGACCAGACCTTTGGAAAGACGACCTCAGGACACTGGCTTAGCAGTGCGGGGCACACAGCGAGGAGCCAGTCTTTCGAGAGGCAGATAGTGCTACTCGTGCGGCGGGTAGGGCCACATGGCTCGTGACTGCCCGACCCGCCGTGCCGAGGAGCAGCAGACGGTTGAGGGACCACCGAGGCAGAGGCAGAGGGTCGACCGTGGCGGTCCGCAGGGAGGAGGCGGACGAGGTAGAGGAGCTGGACGAGCAGCCGGTGGTGGGCGACACTTTGAGGCTCTGCCACCACCACCACCAGGAGGTCCACCCCGACCATAGGGAGCTGGCGGGCAGAGACAGGCACAGCTCCAGGCAGCAGAGGCCTACGACCACGGCGCACCCGAGATGATTCGAGGTACTATCTGTGTCTACTCCACCCTTGCTGCAGTTCTTATAGACACAGGAGCGAGTCACTCTTTCATAGCTGCTGCCCTTGTTCGGAGCTCGGAGATTCCGACAGAGCCGTTGGCTCGATCCTTACGGCTAGAGACTCCTACGGGAGCAGACTCGACGATTACGCACTGGTTCCGGCAGTGTGAGCTTACTCTAGGAGGCGAGAGCTTCGGCTGGGATCTTCTTGTAGCAGCGTCGATGCCTTACGACGTCATCTTGAGCATGGTTTGGCTATCTACGGTCCATGCACAGATTGACTGTTTTAGGCGCAAGGTGCGATGTGTACGCACCGACGGGAGCAGGTTCACCTTCACCGGCGAGAAGGGAGCCTTAGCAGCACAGGATGGACTTCCGCAGAGGAGTGGACAACCCATCACTCATCAGTTGGCTAGCCTCATCCTTGGAGAAGTTGACGTGCGGAGTCCCGGTTTTCCTGCAGTGGTGGATCAGTTTGCAGACGTTTTTCCCAACGATGTTCCAGGGCTACCTCCTCGCAGATAGGTAGACTTTTATATTGACTTGTACCCCGGGACAGCCCTGATATCTACTCCAACATATCGGATGGCCCCCGCCGAGCTTCGAGAGCTACGGGTACAGTTGGAGGACTTGCAGGGCAAGGGGTTCATCCGACCCAGTGTTTCACCCTGGGCTTCCCCGATTTTGTTCGCCAAGAAGGCGGATGGGAGCTTGCGACTTTGTGTTGACTATCATCACCTGAACCAGGTGACAGTGAGGAACAGGTATCCGCTACCGAGGATTGATGACCTCTTTGATCAGCTCAAGGGAGCACGGTGGTTCTCGAAGATAGACCTCAGGTCAGGCTATCATCAGCTCAGAGTCAGAGACTAGGATGTGCAGAAGACAGCCTTCAGATGTCGGTATGGCCACTATGAGTTCTTGGTTATGCCATTCGGTGTAACCAATGCTCCAACAGTGTTCATGGCTCTCATGAACAGGATATTTCAACCATACCTCGATCGGTTTGTCGTGGACTTCATCGACGACATTCTGATTTACTCTACGACAGAGGAGAAGCACGCCTATCACTTGCGAGTTGTACTAGACACACTCCGAGAGCACCAGCTTTATGGTAAGCTCTCGAAGTGCCAGTTCTGGATACGTGAGGTCCACTTCTTGGGACACGTTATCTCTGAGGCGGGAGTTGCAGTGGATCCCGCGAAGATTGAGGCTGTGTTAGCTTGGGAGCCACCCAGGAGCGTGACTGAGGTTCAGAGTTTCTTGGGACTAGCTGGATACTATCGGAGATTCATGCCGGACTTCTCTAGAGTTGCGGAATCACTCACAGCTTTGACGAAGAAGGGGAAACCCTTCGTGTGGTCTGACAGATGTCAGCAGAGCTTCCAGGAGCTGAGACAAAGATTGACTAGTGCACCTATCTTGAGGTTGCCCGAGGAGGGAGTAGGGTACGTAGTCTACTGCGATGCATCAGGGACCGGAATCGGATGTGTTCTGATGCAGGAGCGGGCAGTGATCGCCTATGGATCACGTCAGTTGAGGCCGCATGAGCAGAACTACGCTACCCATGACCTGGAGTTAGTAGCAGTGGTCTTCTCTCTGAAGACATGGCGACACTATCTGATGGGCGAGCGCTTTACAGTCTTTTCTGATCATCAGAGTCTCAGGTATATCTTCTCTCAGAAGGACCTGAACCTGAGACAGTGGTGATGGCTCGAGTTCCTCCAGGACTATGACTTTGAGATAGTCTATACTCCTGGGAAGGGGAACGTAGTAGCCGATGCCCTTAGCAGGAGGACAGACATTCAGCTACTTGAGGAGGCGACAGAGCAGCTAGCCTCTTTGCAGATATCCTTCGTGGATAGAGATGGAGCAGCCTTCCTTCAGTCTCTCACAGTCACTCCTCCACTACTGCAGCGAGTCAGGGAGGCACAGCGTGGGGACACTGACTGTGAGACACAGCATGCACAGATATCCTCGGGACAGGCACCTGATGGTTTCTCCCTTGGAGCAGAGCACGACATCCTTTTCAGAGGACGTACCATGGTACCAGTCGCTTTGCGAGAGGAAGTGCTGAGAGAGTTTCACACTTCTCCTTTGGCGGTACATTCTGGAGTGGCGAAGATGTACCAGGACCTCAGACGACAGCACTGGTGGCCAGGCATGAAGAAGGCAGTAGCAGAGTTTGTTTCTCGATGCCTTACCTGCCAGCAGGTGAAGGCAGAGCATCAGATACCAGCAGGCTTGGTACAGCCCTTGGAGGTTCCGGAGTGGAAGTGGGACGACATATCTATAGACTTTGTGACTGGACTTCCACACACTTCCAGAGGTCACGACTCCATCTGGGTGATTGTTGACCAACTCACCAAGTCGGCACACTTCTTACCCATCAGAGAGCAGGGCTTAGTGGAGAGCTTGGGACGTCTCTACGTTCAGGAGATTGTGCGGCTCCACGGTGTGCCATCATCTATCGTCTCCGATCGAGATGCTCGCTTTAGTTCCCGACTTTGGAAGGGGTTACAGGAGGCGTTCGGGACGCAACTACGTCTGAGCACAGCCTTTCACCCTCAGACGGATGGTCAGACGGAGAGGACCATTCAGACTCTCGAGGACATGCTCCGCGCATGTGTCCTAGACTTTGGTCGTAGCTGGGAGGACCACCAACCCTTGGTGGAGTTTGCGTACAACAAAAGCTACCACTCCACTATCGGGATGGCACCATACGAGGCGTTGTACGGCCGACCTTGTAGATCTCCTTTGTGCTGGACAGACCCTGGAGAGTCAGCACTCGTGGGACCGGAGATGGTCCAGGCCACGACAGAGAAGGTCCAGGTCATCCAGGAGCGGATGAGGACAGCACAGAGCCGGCAGAAGTCATACGCTGACAGGAGGCGGAGGCCACTGGAGTTCGAGGATGGCGACCATGTCTTCTTGCGGGTCTCACCTCGACGTGGTATTCGGAGATTTGGCCGAGGCGGCAAGTTATCTCCGCGCTTAATCGGACCCTTCCAGGTCCTCAGCACGATTGGTGAGGTGGCTTATCGCCTGGCTCTACCACCTCAGTTGCACCAGGTGCACGACGTCTTCCACGTGTCTCAGCTGAGGAGATACGTGCACGACCCGACGCACATCATTGACCATGGGGAGCTTGACGTTGATGATGGGGCGACTTTTACAGAGGTCCCGGTGGAGATAGAGGATCGACAGGAGCGGGTCCTGCGTGGGCGATCGATTCCTCTTGTGTGCATCAGATGGCAGCACAGGAATCTCCAGGAGAGCACATGGGAGCGGGAGGCTCAGATGCGTGTTCAGTACCCTCATTTGTTTCCCTAGTTTTTGAGGTATCTTTACGGGGACGTAAAGCCCTGAGGTGGGAGTAATGTAAAGACCCGTAAAATTCAAGGGAAATTTTTTCTTAATTTTCTTTAGAATTTTACAAGAGCGCGGTTTCAGACGGCACCTGATTCCGAGGCCCGGAGTGCCCGGAATCAATTTCCGAAGTTTGGCTCGGGTACGTTCAGTGAACGAACGAGCGGGAATTCCTAACTTTTGATCCGGTGCTCGGAATTGAAATCCGAGGGCACTGATGAACTCACAGCGCTGATATTCGCTTAAAGAGACCTTTTCGGAAGTTGCGTTTGTTGCGGGACGAAAGTTAGTTTTTGGGAGAATTATAAAAAGTTGAATAAAAAAATGTGGAATTCTTTTTATTTTTACTTTTGTATGTTAACTCCTCTCAAAGGGAGTTAGGGGTGGGACCCACACCCACTTAACTTCCCTTGAGAGGATTAAGTGTGGTGGGACCCACACGAACCTAAACCTCTCATCTTCCCCCTTAAACTCCCCTCTCTCCCTCTTAAAAGTTTGTTAACTTAACATCTAATTAATTACACATGACATGTATAATTAATTAAGTGTTATGTTTTTGAATTTGAAGTTTTGAATTCCTTGGCTTGGTAAATAAAATAAGGAGGAACCTTATTTTATTTGGTTAGTTTTGTTTTTTTTCATCTTGAGAGGTTTGAGAGCTTTTGAGAGTTTTTCTTCCTTCTTCAGTTTTGACGAAGAACGCTCAAGCTCCGACGAAGAACGCCGCTCCTCTCTTCTTCGTCTTCCGTGTCAACGAGAGGGAACGCCGCTTCCTCCTCGGACTCCCTTCGTCGACGTAAGAAGTTTCGACAACGACGTGCCTCTTCGGACGTACCTCTTCGTCATCGTATTTGACGAAGGATTACCGTGTCGCCGACCTCCGCGACGTTGTCTTCCGCGGAACGTTGACAAATCTTCGAACCTATACCCAAGGTAGGGGTTGTTGTATTTTGTTTATTTATTTATCCTTGTTCGTGGTTCATGCATGATTAACGTAAGGATTTTAAGTTGTGTTATCATTTAACGTGAGGGGGGCCGGACCGCATGAACACGGCCGAACCCCCTCCATCATTCTTGTTGATTTACCTTGCGGGTGGAAACAAGGTGGCGTGGTGCCGTCGCACCACGCGGTTAATCGTGCGATTATATTACGCGACGCCGTCGCGCACACACCATGGAAGAATCATCAAGAATGCGACGCCGTCGCGCCGCGTTGAGGGAAATCAAAGGCACGACGGAGGGATGCGGTGCCGTCGCACCGCGCCGGACGACGAACACCGCGGCCGGTTCCGGGCCGCGGCGGAACGAGAAGACCGGCGGCCGGGCCGCCGGCGTCGGAAGCCGAAGAGGGGACCGGATTTTCCGGTCCCGTTGGAGAAAACCGACTGGCAGTTGGCCGGCCGGAAGGTCAGAGGCCGGGGGAAATAAATTCCCCCGGCCAGCTCTAAAACCCCCCCTCATTTAAGAGGGGGGCGGTTTCCTTGAGGGGGGGCAGGAGGCCCCCCGGTTTTCTTCAAGCCGGCCCCCACGTGGGGGGCCATTTTTTTTCAAAGGGCGCGGCATATAGCCGCGCCGCCTCTTCAATCAAGCGGGGGCTTGATTCCCCCCGCGCGCTGCCTCCGTGCGGCGCCAGGCCGTCGCGCCGCCGGCCGGCTAGCCGGGCCGGGTGGGACCCGGGTCGGGTCGACCCGGTTCGGGCCGACCCAGGGGGGGTCGGGCCGGGTCGGCCCGGACCCGGACCCCACCGTTTCGAATCGGTTTCGGTCTTTTGGACATAACTTGAGCCACAGACCTCCGATTGACTAACCGTCTATGGAAACGCGATCCTTGGATCGAGACGGTCGTTTCGGTATATCGCACTCAAGGTTTCGGATTACTTTGAGTTCGGCCGGGTTGGTTCGTTCACGAAACCAACTGGGCCTTCGGAGCGGAAACGTTCATATCTTGAGCTACGGACGTCCGATTGACGTGCCGTCAGCCGTGTTGTGTTCCTCTTAGTGAGAGGGTTCTTTTGGCATACTCCGCCCGAGGTTTGGACACAGGTGGAGTACGGTCGGGTTGGTTTTGCCTTAAAAACCAACCGGGCCCCGGGAACGAAAATGCCAATAACTCTCAGACCGGGCGTCCGATCGACGCGCCGTCTGTTGCGTTGAGTTCCTGTTGACGATACGGAACTTTTGGATACATAAACTCTGGACTTTGTGACAGTTGATGTATCAGCCTCTCGGCTCGTGGAGCGGACCCTCCGAACGAGCTTGCTGTGTGCGGGAACCCTAGTGCTGGCTGCGACTGTTACTGTGACTACTACTGCTGCTACTGCTATTGTGACTGAGACGACGACAGTACAGAGATCCTGTGTGGATTCGACGACGACGACTTTAGCACTCAGCGATCCTACATGGATCAGTGCTACATGTCCTGTGTGGGCCCGATCCTGTGTGGGTCCGATCCTGTGTGGGTCTTTGCACTCAGCGGTCCTGTGTGAACCAGCGCCTACAGGTCCTACGTGGGCCCGATCCTGTGTGGGTCTTTTGCGGGGGTTAGTTACCTATCGATCCTTCGTGGGTCCGACGACTTAGATGGATCAGAGATCATCTTTATCGTCTTTCGAAGAAGTATACCTGTGTGAGCTGAATCCTGTTGCTTTCCTGTGTGGATTGTGTTGTGCTATCCTGTGTGGATTACGTTTTGCTTTCCTGTGTGGAATACGTTTACTTTCCTGTGTGGACTGAGTTGTACTTGGGCTCGGGGGTTGGAGCGTATTTGAAATTGATGACTTAGGTATATGTATGGGCATATACCTAAGCAGTGTCGGTTGTTACTTCGTGACTGTACCTTTCTTCGTGGTTTATCCTTTGCGGATTTGAGAGACCTTCAGGGGTCTCGGGGTCCCTACTGAGTAGCTTATACTAACCCCTGCACGGGCTTTGCCCGCACTACGTTGTGTTGGTTGCAGACGACAGACAACGTTGACCTTAGCTGAGGCTTGCAGAGCAGGACGGTACCCGGAGGTGGACCACTGGCGGGACGTGCTCGGAGCGGACGGCGGGACCCGTAGAACAGAGGAGCTATCCGTACCCACCCTTCAGGTGGGATTTCCAGTGGACAGCTCGGTGTAGCGGCTTTTACTTTTCAGTTGCTGTTTTCCCTTTCGAGTTGTACTTTACTTTCAGTTTGGGTTTGTATACTGGCCCATTTACTTTTCCGCACTTTCAGTTGTACTCTGCTTTTGTTTAGTGTTTACTTTCCGCTTGCTTACTCTGTGGTGTTTGTTTACTTTTCAAAGGCAATGCCTTCCATTTTTACCGGGATTTACGCCTTGGTGCTAGTCGCCAGCCCCTGGCCTATGGAAGGCGGGCTTGGGGTAGTCACGGCACGGACCCCGAGGGCGGGTCGTGACAACACATGAGGGCATCCAAAACCCAAAAAAGAGGGAATTTTAAGCCTAAAATTAGAGGCTACATAAGTGAATATCCCAAACCTAAAACAAGAGGGAGCATGAGAGGTAATCCCAAGCCTGAAGTAGGTATATGGGTTAATATCCCATGCCTAACATGTTGTGAAGTTCATGGTAGGTAGCCTTGAAATATTATGTTATATGCTTATGTGTCTGCCACAATTCCATGTCTTACTCCTATTTTATGCTTTCATGGATTATTCTATTGATTTCATTATGATTAATTACTTATTAATTTCTAACCTTTATGTCAAGATTTATGTTTATGATATGCAGAGTATGATATTCTAATGTTATGATTATGTTCTCATACCCTCATGCTTAGGTTTATACTTAAATATATCCCCTGTTTACCCATATTGAGCATCCTAGCTCACCCCTTTTTATGAGTATTGGTTATACTTATGAAGATAAAGATATCACAAACCACATAATAAAGGTATTGGTATTTTTCAAGTATTGTTTACATTAAACATAAGAGGAATGAATATATTAAGCTCTAGGAACCTTAAAAAATGATTCATATTTCAAATTATAGGAAAGAGTTATTATGGAATAAGTTGATGAAGCATGGATAATGGTTTAAGAATAAATTTGGATGAATAAAATAATTATGTTTTGGAATTCAAATATTATGTTATATGAATCATGAAATATACATGTTTTTTCAGTATAAATTTTCATTAAGGATTTAAAAGAATATGTTGAATGGTGATAAAGACTTAAAAAATTGATTTCATAGAAAGGTGATATTATTATTAGGGGAAGGTAACACTTAATTAATGTCTGGAAATGAGATATGATGTTTGGATAAAGATATATTATATATTTATAAGTAAATTGGATGGTACAGATTACCCTGGAACTGATTATTCAAAAAGTGGTCTATGTCATCAAGGATGAAGTTTACAAATTATTGGATTTAAATAATACATCCAATAATCTTTAGAATAAGGAAGCATGCATGTTTTAAAAAAAAGTATTTATGGAAACTCAGGTTATTACCATGCTTTAAGATAATATATGATGAGGGTATTCACATGTTTGGAAGGTGAAAACCAATTGGTACTTTATGATATATGGGGGATCAATGTAAAGATTATTTCGTGAATTTATTTCTAAAGTTTTGGATTTTCATCTTTTAGAAGGGTAATAAGTCAACCATTCATGAAAATTTTAAGGTAAACATCAGAGAAAGTATTTATGTATTGAGGCTGTATTGAGAACCTTTGTAAAAATGATATTTAGCGATTAAACTTATTTAAATGATGTCCATCATATTTTTTTTAAAAATTATATTAGTTTAGTTTTAGAAAAAGAAATCATGTATGTCAAATGACAACCAATCATGTCTGGGAAGGTTGTGGGTCTTTAACTAATGACCAAAGGTTGATAAGGGTTTCATACCTACCACTGGACCACATGATGTCCTGGTTAATGTGAAACTATTTTTGACGAATAAATATTAATAATGAACTAGTAGTGTTACTTTTTATGTTTAGAGATTAATGTTTTAACCATATTAATTTTGAAGAATAGTTAGAGACAAATAGTTAATCTTTTAATTCTTTTATGGGACTTAAGATCTGCTAAAAGTGTATTTTAGTGCCTAAGGCATCAATGTTAATTTATATAAATCCATTTCTTGAAGTAATGGATGAATTAAAATTGTTCAAAGAATAACCAAATAATGAAATATTTTTATTAAAATATATCAAGTAATCATATCTCTTTTTATTCTTGGTCAATAAAATAATTACTCAATGTTAGGAAAATGATCAAAAAAAATGTTTTCCTAATACCTTAATTTTTTTGAACCGATGGCCTTTTAAACCATAAAAAATTTATAAATTTGAGGCCATAAAATTTTAATTTATCATTAAATTGTTTGTGATTTATGAACTAAATCAATCCCTATGAATATTTATGATTTTCTTCTAAGTCCATGATTTCAATTTCCACCTATGTTCTCCCATGTGGAAACCTAGTTATACGTTACTTTGGGTAACCGTTATGTTTCCAATTTTTTTTAAAGGAAGTTTTAATATTCATTTTTATGATGTGGGCTCTATGAAAGGAACTTTCAAGTATTAAACCTTTAATAGAAAAGATGAATTTCAAGGGTGAACTTCATTTTTAGGGGGGTAGAAAGTAACACATTGAGATTTTGTGAATTAATTTTTTCAAATTAATTTAATCTTTTTGATATTTTTCATTACATGAAACACTAAAAATAGTTTATTTTATATTAAAGAACTATGTACAACTTGCGTTATATCAAAAACCAAGTTAATCATGCACAACACACAACCTAAATTTTAGCTTTCTCTACACAGAACACCTATGTTATCTTATGTTACATGCAATACTAACTTTCCTCAATGGCTTGCGTAACACACAAGATCGAGTGTAACCAAATAATAATATATTATTAAAATTTTAGTATTTAATAATATATAACCTAGTGGTTAAATTTAATATTATAGGATTAAATAAATTATGAAAATATATTTTTGAATTCATTGGTTATCTATTAATTAGAAATGAATATAGAAACCAAATGAATATAAAGGGAATGATTTTATAAAAGACTATTTTTAAGTGAAAAAGGTGATTTATCATAATAAGTTAAATTAATTACTATTAGTGAATGAAATTAATTAAATTTATATATTATATATTCAATCAAATATTTTTGATATTCATCCAATTTATTTTATATGCATAAGATGAGGAAAGATCCAATATGACACATAAAAACCTATATTTTTATAAAAGCAGTTTTACCGTCTTTTAATGAAGAACCTATTTAAAATATAAATTTTGAAACTTTTATAAATTTACTATTTCAAAATAAACTTAATATTTGAAATAAAAACATAAAAATTAGTTTCGGGTGATTTTTTTTATTTTTCCACGAAGTTTCATTTTTTGATGAATAGTGAAAAATACTGAATTTTAATTCAAAAAACATTTTCATCTAATTTATTTATAAGGTTAAATTATATATTAATTTTTTTTTAAATTTTAATTAGATATTTTTTTATAAATTAATTTAATTTAGGTAACTGGAATCAATTTTACTTTGAAATTTACTATAAAAACATAACAAAATTTTGAACATTTTTACTTTAAAAAATTGCATTATCATCTTATCAGTGAGATTAAATTTAAATTAATTTTTTCCACTTTTGTGATTGGAATATGAAAAAATGAATTCAATATTTTATATCAAAATAATTTATAACATCTAATAAGGTCAAATTTTTTTGACCAAAAATATTAGTGAAAGAAATTAAAATTAAATACAATGATTAAAGTGAAATTAAGCTTAACAAGGGAATAAAACATAAAATTAAAGTCCAAAATGACCTATAAACTTGTAAAAAACCAATTGGATGGACATATTTTGGAAAAAAAACTTCCATTATTGATTTTGGTTAGTTTTGGATGATTTCTTTTAGTTAAAAAGGTGGGTATACCGAACTTGTTTTCAAAAATGCTAAGTGTGTCCTCTCCCTTCCCAATAAAAGGCCACCTCCTCTCCCTATTATTCACACATATCAAACCAATTAGGTTTGGAAAATATCTTCCCAATAAAATTAAAAATATCCCTCCCTTCTTCATTGAATCCTACATTTGGGAAGAAAACAATCTAAGGAATCCCTTTGGTGAAAACCAAAAGGAGTTACCCAAAGAAGAGGTAATGTCCTTCCTCAAGATACTTTCTGTTATTTTCTTTATCCAACCCATAAAATCTCCTTATTCTATGATTATAAAAAAACAAAAATATCCTCAATATACCAAGATGTTTTTATTCTAAGGTTTAGACCTACACTCAAACATACTTCAATCTAATAGTTGAAAAACATACTATTTATTCTTCTATAATTATTTTATAATACATACCATTATACTTTCCATCTTGTGTAAATATGATAATTTGGTTTGAAGAAGTTTGGACTACTGTCTTCTCAAAGAGATGCAATTCATTCACACACTACATGGAATGTATTAAGTATGAGTTTTGTAACACCCCAAGCTTCCATGGTACGTTTCCCTTCGAATAATTCAATGGCGTGCATTGTACGCAACTTCGAGATTCTAACACACCACACCCAATCAAACTAGCCGTTATGAATAGTAATACTTACATTTTGAAATTTTATAAATTCTATGGACTTAATTTTTGGATGTGGAATATCAAATTTATCCTAGGGTGAAATTTTGGAACTTTTCGGATAACACTTATATTTTGATGAATAGTGAAAATTACTAAATTTTAATTAAAAACAACTTTTTAAATCAAAATAATTTATAGTGATAAATTATATTATTGAGTGGTTTTAAAGTATAATTAGAATATATTTTTACCATTTTATCCAATGGTGTTCATTATAATGAATTTCACTTTGAAATTGGACCTAAACAATTGTCAATCTTTTGATATATATTATTTCTTAAAAACATGCTATTTGTTGTGACAACAAGAATTAATTATAAAATTAATTAATGAAAATTATATGTTTAGAATTTTGTAAAATAGACATCATTTTTGAATTCAGAATATCAATTATATCTT
This sequence comes from Viscum album, assembly GCA_963277665.1. Lineage (NCBI taxonomy): Eukaryota > Viridiplantae > Streptophyta > Magnoliopsida > Santalales > Viscaceae > Viscum > Viscum album. Next base: position 1,054,058,516 of record OY728133.1, on the reverse strand, counting down.
AGGGTGAAATTTTGGCATTGTTCTGAAAAACTTCAATTTTTGATGAATAGTGAAACTACTAAGTGGTAGTTAAAAAAAAACTGAATTTTTCATAAAAAATAATTTTACCACTTTTATGAATGGAATTTCGAAAATCCGAGAGACACGGTTAATATCAAGAAGTAAAATGTGGTTCAATGAGATGAAAATAATTTTTGGTGAATAGTAACTTTTTTACTTTTATTTACCACGGTTAAAAGTAAATAGGGTAATTAAGGGTAAAAATGATATTAATATTACCCTAACACATGTCATAATTCTATTGGACAAGTTTATATCGACCAAAAACAACCTTAGGAATAAAATATTATCATTTAGGTCCACTTGGATTAGATTAGGACATTTATTATTATTTAATTCAAAGAAGAGTTAAAAGAGTTAAAATCAAAGTTTATTTACTAATTTTTTTTAATATATGGTTATCCATAAGATAAATTCGATTGTAAATATTCATTAGAAATATAATAACATTTCCTACATAATGATATTTTATTTATAATTTTTAGACATTAAATAATTTAATTTATTTATGACACAATGAGGATGCAGTAATTACCATAATAGTGAAAAATTAGAATAATTGATATTATAAATACCCAAATAAATATAATTTGAGACTTTTTATGAATTAAACTAATTTTCTAGGATAATATGACATATTAGGATTTATTTAATTGACTTTTATAGAAGTAATCATTCTGTTATGAGTTTAAAAAAAATTAACTATTGAATAGTGTCAAAATTGACATAAAAGAGTTTTTAAAACAAATATTATATTATTAATTGATATTAAATTTCTAAACATCTAAGGTTCATCCAAGAGACTTATATCATGATAGGTATATCATTAATGGACCACTTGGGGGTCTCTTGGATGTATATAGTAAGTTTATTAACTATATAATATAAAAATACAAAGTGACATGGTAAATGTCAAACTAATTAACTAAGAGTTAAAACTAAAAGATAAGGTTACTATTGTGACCCAAACCTGTCTAAATTATATTGGATGAATGGTTTTCGACCTATCCCCACCTTAAACTTTGAATAATAAACTTTGGAGCCATTACAAACCGAATATGAATTTATTATAAATTAATATTTTTAGATTTTCCAAAGGTGCCCCTCACCCCTCTTATAAAAGGAAACTCCTCCTTCTCATTTCTTTACACCTTAAAAGCCTTTTGGTTCATCCAAAACCTGCCCAAATACTCTCTAAACTTCCCTCACTACAACCTAGAGGCCTTATTTTGATTAGAAAGCCAACCTAAGGAGCCCTTTTGATCAAATCAAAAGGAAGAACCCAAAGAAGTGGTAATGTTTTCACCACCCCTTTTCAAGTTCCTTTCTTCTTCCACTTCTTCTTTCTTTGTTATTACCATTCTAAAATAATAAATCCAATATATTATATATACAGTGATGTTATTATAAATATGGTACAACCATATTCAGTATTCTATCCACCCTTTGAATAACATGTCAACATACGTGTGTACGTACGGCTTACCGTCTCCACGTCGTGGTGTAATTGTTATAAAATATATTATTATTTGGGTGGGTATAATAATGATGTGTAACTCATGAAAATAATAAATATAACATGATAATGATTCTGTATATATTATATACCATCCAATTATAGATTATTTTAATATCAAAAGAATGATATTGTCGCTCGTGCGTACGTACGGACTACCGTCTCCACGAACGTGATGAGATTCATTCTCTATCGTATCCACTAAAGTATAATTATCATTTGATGATTTAAAAATAATGTTTAAGGACTTGATATCATTCTTTATATTAATAGGATACAACCTATCCATGACAAACATGGCTTACGTAACAAAACATATAAAGGAAAATGAGTAAGTTAACACCCAAAATGATGATAATACTAAGATATTATTAACAAATCAATGTTAAAAGATCATATATGATATCATATTAATGTAAATGATTCTTTTATAATTCAATAACAATTATTTCACCATTATACAGAAGTTTAACCTACCATCGACCAAGGAAAAAGTACAAAGTAAGGGGTTTCTTATCTCACTCTTAATTTCGTGAGAATTCCATTGTTCACCACTTTTTTATTGCATGTGGTGTATGTGTTGATTAGACACTAAATGAGGATAATATTAATTGGTAATATATATAATATTCATGTTCTTTATTATTCATAAACACCATTTTAGTGCATTTTACACTTTGAACATCATTTCACATTATGATTGTAATACCTTCTTAAAATGCACTATTATGTGGTAAATTTTTGAACATCATTTAAAGTACCAACTGATTCATCTTATTATACATATTTTAATTTGATAATTGATCTAAACTACAATATTAACATGTTTCATTCAGTGATCAATGGAGAATTCATGGAGGATGATGGAGATATTTGGTAATGAAAGGAAGCAATTCTGGAGAAGACAGATTGGACACCAGACCACTGATGAGACTGTGGGGCCCAACATAGAGTCCTAATTAATCCCAAATTTCGTGGGATTCTATAAGACATGTATAGGAACAAATCACTATTCAGGAGTTAATGCTAATTCGGCCTCCATGGTGGTCATTTATGCGGACCAAGTTAGAGATACAATTCTGGGCCAGATTCTGCGGCCCAGAAAAACAGCCCACTAATTTGATCATATCTCGGAATACACAACTCCAAATGGGCCCAAATTTTACAGGAGGTTATTAGACATCCGGAGATCCATTTTCTTCTTCTATTTCCCACTCTGATTCGGATTTTAGAAGGTCTTCCAGACGCGTCTGTTCGGTAGATGAAAACTGGCTGCCACCTCGGGTCAAACGTGGAAAAGTCCAAATTCCAAAAGCTTTCCACCACCTATAGCCTACCAAAATTAATTAAGATGCTTTGTAATGTTGGTGGCTCGACCCAAGGCTCCCAAAATGCCTATTTAAGGCAGTGGTGGTGAAGTAGTTGAGAATCTTGGATGCTTTGTTCAATTGTAATGTTATGCTGCATTTTTGTTGCCTCAATTTTGTCTTTCACATGTAAGTTGTTCAATTCACTTTAGTTTCTTAATAAAAGTTCTTCTTATACTCTTATTATATCGTTATTAATATCACTTTGATACCGTTGGATCAAGGTGTGAATTTATTCACACCAACCCTTGTGAAATTATTCACACAACGGTGGAGTGATCATTTTATTTTTGTTGTTTTCTTTACTTCTCCATTTCCTCCCTCATGAGTCTACTTTCCGCTTCCATTGAAACCATGGGATCAATGGAGGGATAACCCACTTATGGGTTAATCCAAGGGAGTAGAAAGGGGCTGGATTGGATGTTATTTATCACCTAATTAATGTATAATCACTTCTTTAATTGGGAATTTTATTTGATGATTTTTAAACTTCATCGTCCTTGTTGAATTTAAGGCCACACACATCAAGTACTAATACGATCCTTTACCTTGAAGTGCTCAAAACTTTGATCCTTCAAGTGTTTAGGTGATTAGTATTAGAGGGTGTAGGAATTAAACCAGTAAGTGATGATGTTGTTTTATCTCCTTAAATGAACCCATCTCAACTTTAAGAAATTGAAATCATTAAAAAGAAAATACGTCCAATCCACCCCGAGCGATAACCTAGGATCAACTCATTATTTTAAATTGAATCCACTTAAATCTATTAGATATCTTAAAAACCCATCCAAAATCAATCCAAGTTGGCCACTTCAAAGCCAAAAATCCATCCCTTAGGTTGTGTATCTTAGGTATCTTCTTAGGTCTCTGTGGAATCGACAACCCAAGCTACACTACAAGGACCGTTCTACCCTTCTTCTCTTGGGTAAATTTGGGCATGAACCAAATTTTGGCGCCATTGTCGGAGACCAAGTAAGTACCTTAGATCCAAAAAAAACCTTCTTTCCTCACATCCATTCTTCTACTCTCACCCAAGATCTCTTATCTTGTCCCTTTCTCGCTTTTTTTTGGGGCATGTCCGCCTACACCCGTGATTTCTCAAACAGACTAGTTAGGGTGGAAAGTCCTAGGATAGGGGAGTCAAGTGCACCTAAGGTATTGTTTAAATCAGATTCAAATATTCTTGAAACCCCAAAGTCATAACTTGAAACAAGTCCAATGGAGGGTCATCCACAAAATCAAATTGTAAACCCTGGGGGGAATCAAATGGGAAACCAAAACCAAGAAGCTCCAAACTTAGGGAATGTAGTTGATCAAACCATGAACGACTACCTCACTCCAGCTTGGACCAATGCCCCCTCATGCATTAGACCCAATTCCATAGGAGACACCAACTACATATTCAAACCCCATGTCCTAAACCACCTTCCAACCTTTCATGGGATGGAGTCAGAAATTCCATACCTTCATGTCAAAGAGTTCAACGACATTGTTGAAACCATGTGTCCCCCACATCAACTAGAATCCGCTAAGATGAGGCTATTTCCTTTTTCATTAAAGGATAGAGCTAAAAATTGGCTAAACAACTTGAAACCTGCATCAATCCACTCTTGGGACCAACTGCAAAGAGAATTCTACAAAAAATACTTCCCTCATCACAAAACAATTGCACTTAAAAAGAGCATCCAAAACTTTTTTGAAAAAGAGGGAGAGTCATTTTATGAAACATGGGAGAGGTTCAAAGACACCCTAAAAATGGTTCCACACCATGGTGTTTATAATGTACTTTGACATAGTATATCATGAATCCATTTATTCTCATGATATTACAAAGTTTTGATTACCTCAATTATTTATATTCAAGTGTCTCTCTTTTGGTTAGAATCTCTAACTAAAATACTATTTTTAAATGTTTTAAAGACTTATTCATATAAATCTTGCTCATTAATGTCCATGTTTTAAAAATGGTTTTAAGGATTTATTTATATAGACATTAAAGTTTTAAAATTAAAACTCCTTTTAAAAAGTTTCAAAGTGGTATGGGACACTTTGATTCAAAAATCTATTTTTAAATGGATTCTTGAAAAATAGTGTGACTTTTAAATGATTTCAAGAAAAAGGGGGATATTTCTATCAAATAGTTTTGATAATTATTTTCATCTATGTCAATATCCTTAATTATTCTTGATTGAGGATAATGTGATACAATACAATCTTCCATATTGTATCAAATGAGTTATGTTTGACTATGGATGTGCTATTTTTATACCATTCATGGTTTGTGGTTAAAGTATTGACATTTCGTATGCTAGTTTTAATACGAATGTTTATGTTATGTTTAAACCTGTTCATATGAGGAATGCATTGGACTTAATAAGTGATGGGTGGAGCCCGCTATAGCTCCTCGATGCATCGGTAGGTCTCATGAGACAAACTAGTGTCTTGGCACAAGGCCTTGACAAAATCTTATTTGTAGTCTTGGCACGAGGCCTTGGCTATGTGGTTATGATAGTCTGGCATTATGTATTCCATCATTATAAAAGTGGTTATTGATATTCCATGTGATTATTCAATTAGTATAATATCCAAGTGAATAAGTAAATGGAATTATTTCATTTTACTTTCGCCATACTATGTTGAAGTTCAAGTTTAAAAGGCTTTTGTTTTAGTTATACATTGCCTTAAATGTTTATTCTTATTTATGAAAGTTTCCGCTATATTGTTATCCTTAATGGGAATTTGAGCTCAGCCCTTTTCTATGTTTTATTTTTCCCAAGATGTGAAGAAGTAAATTATAAATGACCTGCAGGGATATTATGAGGGGATAATAGTGTGGAATATGGAGACAATATGTTGTTGTAGTAGTTTTTTTACCATATGATGTAATGTAAAACTTTATGAATATATCTAGTGTTTCCAAGGCTACTAAACCAATCGGTATTTCGAGATTTGATCTTTCTTGTGATCATGCCAATGTTATGTAATAATGCATCGACTCTGGGTAACTGGGGTCGGGGCGTTAAAGTTGGTATCATAGGAAGTTTAGTACAAACCTTGGAAGCTATATTTAGATAAACTCTGATTAGATCACGTAGACCTAAGATGAAATTTAAGGATTAATATAGAAGAAATTCCTAGAATTTTGGTATTGTAGAGATTTTGTGAGTTTTCCGAGCAATACATCCCTGTCTGGATACGAGCAGGTAGAGGCGTCTCTGGCACAAATGTCCCTAGGGGTAAAACCCGAAAACACCTCTTTGAGTTAGACTCGAGCGGGAACTGGTGCATGACAACGGGCCTTGCTGAACTCTTGGTTACGACACTCCCGGGGGATATGCTTAGGATAATTTACATTTTCTTTACAAACCGATTCAAAGTATTATATATATAAGATGAGAGTAAATGACCTTGGTTAATACTAATGTGTTTCAAATTGAGAATATGGTGACATGTTAATCTCAAAATAATTGTATGACTACTATTACTCACACAATGCTTTCTGGTTTTAGTCAATGGATAGATTCCAAGGAAGTCATAGTGACTTTGAGAATGATGTAAAAGGTGGGAACGGTGGTGGAAATGAGCAAAAAAATGGAATGTTGATAGGCATAAAAGATATCGTCTTTATGCCAAATCAATTTTCCAAAAATATGATCTACAATATATATATTAACCGATTACCGGACTCAACAAAGAAGAGAAAGGTGATGAATGATAAGAGGTCCAGTAGTGGAGAACATGGAGAAAGAAATCCTCAATTTCCATCATGTAGGAAATGTGGAATGAGACACCTAGGAAAGTGTCTCAATGGGACAAAGAAATGCTTTACATGCAGGAAGGAAGGACATAAAGTGAATAATTGCTGAAGAAAAATTAAGAGTACTATGGAAGAAGATAAAAATGGTCCCAAGAGTCCATTTACAGTCATTTTCTGTAAATGTAGGGGACCTGGCCATTACCCAATTGAATGCCCTATTCTATATGATATTTTCTTGGTCAAAGAAGAAGCTATGTGGAAATAAATGGTTGGAGAAATGTTTAAAAAGTATTAGTGCTCCTTGTTGATGGGTTTACTTTGGAATAATTTTCTCTTGTATTTGTAACCCCGTAGTTTTCCATGTGATAATGATATTTGAGGAAGAATTATCTCTTCTCTTTTGGATATAGTAATAAATAACCATTTGGTTTTACATGATCATTGGGGTTTGAGAGAATCATAGGTTATTATAATTTGGGATGAAAATGCAAGGTATGATATAACATTTATGGTTAAATTATGTTATGGTATTTTGAGGAATTTATGTCATTTTGGTAATATTATAAAATATAGTTTTTGAAAAAAGGACAACACGTAGACCGTGTGACAACCCTTCGCGTCGGACAAAGCTGTGGGAATCGAACCCACAACCAAAGTACGATTGGGATTTATCTCCTACCACTGGACTACGTGAAGTCCCTGGATAATGTGACTAATTATTTTTAATTAAATGATCTTATTGATCAATAATAAGTTGATTTGGGTTCTTATGTCTTATTAAACGAATACCCTTAGTATAGGAAAATGATTTGGTGATTAAGTGATAAATGTTATTTTGGAAGTTGTTCACTTTGGTGTGAGAACTATATGCCCAAGGAAAATAGAATAGTATGGGATTTCATTTGAGGAGTAATGGTGGATTTTTATCTATGTTTTTATTGTGGATTTATAATGATTTGGGTTATTTATGGAAATGATTAGGTTAATTACTTTTAAGTATGTGACTTTAAGAGTAATTAATGTCATTTGGAGATACAATTTAACGTGGAAGACTACATTCTTAATAAGTTTTTGTTTTCAATATTAGTTTTGATTATATTGAAGGATTTTAAGGACAATTGATTATTGAATGGTATTTATTTAACTTTGGGGTATTGTTGGATTAATTTTGGAAATTAAGATTAGTGTTTATTTCTCTCAAGAAATGTCATTTTGGGGGTTCATTAGATCTTGTACTAACCATTTTGGTTTTGATTAATCTCTAAATACAATGTAAATATATAGTTCATCCTGCATGGATCATGTGATTCTATAGAAGTTTATTCTAGATCTTCCAGTGTGGCCAAGTCTTCTTGAATACACATCGTTTAAAAAAAATGAGTTAGTGGTGGACATTTATTAAAGAATGAAACTCTACCTAAAATTTAAGTATATATCTTTATATTCTTAGTCAATATCATAAATGAATGTAACTTAAAACAAAAAAATGTTGTCTGTTTACTTTCCTACTAGAAGACTAATGGTCATTTGTCCCAACACAAGTTTGTGGTTTTCTTATTGTTAACTTTGTCCTGATCATGATTTCTATCCCTCTCCATTAGAACTTGACACTTATTTTATCATCCATATCCATGTTTTCTTACATGGAATCCGAGTATGGGTTATATTGGTTGACCTTTATACCTCTCTTTCTTTCTTTTAAAGTGATAGTTTTATTGACTCTTTTTCCGATGTGGGACTTTCCATTATATTCCCAAGCACAATTTTAAAAATTGCGAGGACGCAATTTATTGAAGGAGGGTAGAATGTAACACCCCAAGCTTCCATGGTACGTTTCCCTTCGAATAATGCAATGGCGTGCATTGTACGCAACTTCGAGATTCTAACACACCACAACCAATCAAACTAGCCATTATGAATAGTAATACCTACATTTTGAAATTTTATAAATTCTATGGACTTCATTTTTGGATGCGGAATATCGAATTTATCCTAGGGTGAAATTTTGGAAATTTTCGGATAACACTTATATTTTGATGAATAGTGAAAATTACTAAATTTTAATTAAAAACAACTTTTTAAATAAAAATAATTTATATTGAAAAATTATATTATTGAGTGGTTTTAAAGTATAATTAGAATATATTTTTACCATTTTATCCAATGGTGTTCATTAGAATTAATTTCACTTTGAAATTGGACCTAAACAATTGTCAATCTTTTGATATATATTGTTTCTTAAAAACACGCTATTTGTTGTGACAGCGGGAATTAATTATAAAATTAATTAATGAAACTTATATGTTTAGAATTTTGTAAAATAGACATCATTTTTGAATTCAGAATATCAATTATAGCTTAGGGTGAAATTTTGGCATTGTTCTGAAAAGCTTCAATTTTTGATGAATAGTGAAACTACTAAGTGGTAGTTAAAAAAAACTGAATTTTTCATAAAACTTAATTTTACCACTTCTGTGAATGGAATTTCGAAAATTCGAGAGACATGGTTAATATCAAGAAGTAAATTGTGGTTCAATGAGATGAAAATAATTTTTGGTGAATAATAACTTTTTACTTTTATTTACCACGGTTAAAAGTAAATAGGGTAATTAAGAGTAAAAATGATATTAATATTACCCTAACACATGTCCTATTCTATTGGACAAGTGTATCTCGACCAAAAACAACCTTAGGAATAAAATATTATCATTTAGGTTCACTTGGATTAGATTAGGACATTTATTATTATTTAATTCAAAGAAGAGTTAAAAGAGTTAAAATCAAAGTTTATTTACTAAAACATTTTTAATATAGGGTTATACATAATATAAATTCGATTGTAAATATTCATTAGAAATATAATAATATTTTCTATATAATGATATTTTATTTATAATTTTTCAACATTAAATAATTTATTTATTTATGACACAATGACGATGCAGTAATTACCATAATAGTGAAAAATTAGAATAATTGATATTATAAATACCCAAATAAATATAATTTGAGACTTTTTATGAATTAAACTAATTTTATAGGATAATATGACATATTAGGATCGATTTAATTTACTTTTATAGAAGTAATCATTCTGTTATGAGTTTCAAAAAAATCAACTATTGAATAGTGTCAAAATTGACATAAAAGAGTTTTTAAAACAAATATTATATTATTAATTGATATTAAATTCTTAAAAATCTAAGGTTCGGCCAAGAGACTTATATCATGATATTTATATCATTAATGGACCACTTGGGGGTAGATTGGATGTATATAGTAAGTTTATTAACTATATAATATAAAAATACAAAGTGACATGGTAAATGTCAAACTAATTAACTAAGAGTTAAAACTAAAAGATAAGGTTACTATAGTGACCCAAACCTGTCTAAATTCTATTGGATGAATGGTTTTCGACCTATACCCACCTTAAAATTTTAATAATCAACTTTGGAGCCATTAGAAACCAAATATGAATTTATTATAAATTAATATTTTCAGCTTTTCCAAAGGTGCCCCTCACCCCTCTTATAAAAGGGCACTCCTCCTTCTCATTTCTTCACACCTTAAAAGCCTTTTGGTTCGGCCAAAAACTTACCAAATACTCTCTAAACTTCCCTAAATACAACCTAGAGGCCTTAGTTTGATCAGGAAGCCAACCTAATGAGCCCTTTTGATCAAATCCAAAGGAAGAACCCTAAGAAGAGGTAATGTTTTCACCACCCCTTTTCAAGTTCCTTTCTTCTTACACTTATTCTTTATTTGTTATTACCATTATAAAATAATAAATACAGTATCTTATATATACAGTGATGTTATTATAAATATGGTACAACCATATTCAGTATTCTATCCACCCTTTGAATAACATGTCACCATACGTGCGTACGTACGGCTTACCGTCTCCACGTCGTGGTGTAATTGTTATTCAATATATTATTATTTGGGTGGGTATAATAATGATGTGTAACTCATAAAAATAATAAATATAACATGATAATGATTCTGTATATATGATATACCATCCAATTATATATTATTTTAATATCAAAAGAATGATATTGTCGCTCGTGCGTACGTACGGACTACCGTCTCCACGAACGCGATGAGATTCATTATCTATCGTATCCACTCAAGTATAATTATCATTTTATGATTTAAAAATAATGTTTAAGTACTTGATATAATTCTGGATATTAATAGTATACAACCTATCCATGACAAACATGGCTTACGTAACAAAACATATAAAGGAAAATGTGTAAGTTAACACCCAAAATGACGATAATACTAAGATATTATTAACAAATCAGTGTTAAAAGATAATATATGATATCATATTAATGTAAATGATTCTTGTATAATTAAATAAAAATTATTTCACCATTATATAGGAGGTTAACCTACCATCGACCAAGGAAAAAGTACAAAGTAAGGGGTTTCTTATCTCACTCTTAATTTTGTGAGAATTCCATTGTTCACCACTTATTTATTTCATGTTGTGTATATGTACTGCCCATGATTGTATTCATTGAGAAATATAATTTAATTTATGGGTATTTAAATCATCATTGTATGATCCTTCTTTCATGGGTGCATGTTTCATAAGTTACCAAATCGATAAGGGAATTTGAGATTTCAATTTCCACTCATTCGGCTTTACGCATATTTCATTGATTATATTACTCCAATATTATGTGTGAAATCACTATTCATTTGATTATGTTATAATTTCCACTCCCTTTCCTGTGGATATAATTTTGATACACATAATCACTCCATTGATAATTTCTCAAATCATCGATATGAACTTGATAAGAGTAATTTTAACTCATTCTCCATTTATTGAGTTAAACATCCAATTTATTGGTGTTGTTTTTACAAGATTATGTTCGAATGTCCTTTGATTGTTTTACACTAAATATTCAATCATATTTAGTGTATTTATATTTGTCACACATAACTATGTCGTTGATTTATCCTTAACATAAGGATACGACCTTTATGAGAGATTTCATCGCAACTTAAATTCCATTGAGACTTCTTTGTTGTTATACACCTAATCACTTTTATGTGGTGTATATAATGTACTTTGACATAGTATATCATGAATACCTTTATTCTCATGATATTACAAAGTTTTTATTACCTCAATTATTTATATTCAAGTGTCTCTCTTTTGGTTAGAATCTCTAACTAAAATACTATTTTTAAATGTTTTAAAGACTTATTCATCTAAATCTTGCTCATTAATGTCCATGTTTTAAAAATGGTTTTAAGGATTTATTTATATGGATATTAAAGTTTTAAAATTAAAACTCCTTTTAAAAAGTTTCAAAGTGGTATGGGACACTTTTATTCAAAAATCTATTTTTAAATGGCTTCTTGACAGATAGTGTGACTTTTAAATGATTTCAAGAAAAAGGGGGATATTTCTCTCAAATAGTTTTGATAATTATTTTCATCTATGTCAACATCCTTAATTATTATTGATTGAGGATAATGTGATACAATACAATCTTCCATATTTTATCAAATGAGTTATGTTTGACTATGGATGTGCTATTTTTATACCATTCATGGTTTGTGGTTAAAGTATTGACATTTCGTATGCTAGTTTTAATACGAATGTTTATGTTATGTTTAAACCTGTTCATATGAGGAATGCATTGGACTTAATAAGTGACGGGTGGAGCCCGCTATAGATCCTCGATGCATCGGTAGGTCACATGAGACAAACTAGTTTCTTGGAACAAGGCCTTGACAAAATCTTATTTGTAGTCTTGGCACGAGGCCTTGGCTATGTGGTTATGATAGTATGGAATTATGCATTCAATCATTATGAAAGTGTTTATTGATATTCCATGTGATTATTCAATTAGTAGAATATCCAAGTGAATAAGTAAATGGAATTATTTCATTTTACTTTCGCTATACTATGTTGAAGTTCAAGTTTAAAAGGATTTTGTTTTAGTTATACATTACCTTAAATGTTTATTCTTATTTATGAAAGTTTCCGCTATATTGTTATCCTTAATGGGCATTTGAGCTCAGCCCTTTTCTATGTTTTATTTTTCCCAGGATGTGAAGAAGTAAATTATAAATGACCTGCAGGGATATTATGAGGGGATAATAGTGTGGACTATGGAGACAATATGTTGTTGTAGTAGTTTTTTTACCATATGATGTAATGTAAAACTTTATGAATATATCTAGTGTTTCCAAGGCTACTAAACCAATCGGTCTTTCGAGATTTGATCTTTCTTGTGATCATGCCAATGTTATGTAATAATGCATCGACTCTGGGTAAATGGGGTCGGTGCGTTAAAGTTGGTATCAGAGGAAGTTTAGTACAAACCTTGGAATCTAGATTTAGATAAACTCTGATTAGATCACGTAGACCTAAGATGAACTTTAAGGATTAATATAGAAGAACTTCATAGAATTTTGGTATTGTAGAGATTTTGTGAGTTTTCCGAGCAATATATCCCTGTCTGGATACGAGCAGGTAGAGGCGGCTCTGGCACAGATGTCCCTAGGGGTAAAACCCGAATCACTATTGAGAAAATACTTGCCTGACCCAACGCATGTACTCACCTACGAGGAATTAGAACTGGAACCCGATCTGTCTTATTTCGAAGAGCCCTTCGGGAATCTTGATATGAGAGAACAAGTATTGAGAAACCGAACGACTCGTCTGGTAAAAGTTCTATGGGGAAACTATAATATGGAAGATGAAACTTGGGAACCCGAGGAACTTATGATGAAGAACCACTCGAGTCTTTTTATGCAGTAATGCTCTTGAAATTTCAAGGACTAAATTATTTGAAGGAGGGGAGAATGTAACACCCCAAGCTTCCACGGTACGTTTCCCTTTGAATAATGCAATATCTTGCGTTGTACGTAGCTTCAAGATTCTAACACACCACGACCAATCAAAGTAGCCGTTATGAATAGTAATACCCACTTTCTGAAATTTTAAAAATTTTATCTTTAAAAATGGACTTCCTTTTTGGATTCAGAATATCGAAATTATCTTAGGTTGATTTTTTTGTATTTTTCTGAAAACTTTCAATTTTTGATGAGTAGTGAAAAACACTGAGTTATAGTTTAAAAATGAATTTTTATATAAATAATTATTTATTTTATTTAAATTTATTTTAGGTCAAAATAGATACATAATACCTATATAAGTTCAATGTAATTCATTGGAGTCATTTTATAATAATTTTAGATATATAAAAAATTTTATTTAACTTTTCACCGTCTTTTACCCAACTCCTAGGAGAAGTTACAAATTCACATAAAACTTAATTTTAGTGGTTATGAAAATGGAATTTCAAAAGTTTGAGAGAATATAAGTAAGTAAAATTTGGTTCAATGAGATGAAAATATTTTTTGGTGAATAGTAATTTTTTACTTTTATTTACCACGGTTAAAAGTAAATAAGGTAATTAAGGGTAAAAATGATATTATTATTACCCTAACACATGTCCTAATTCTATTTGATAAGTATAATTCGACCAAAAAAAACCTTAGGAATAAAATATGAACCTCTTTGGTCCACTTTGATTAGATTAGGACACTTATTATTATTTTATTTAAAGAAGAGTTAAAAGAGTTAAAATCAAAGTTTAATAACAAAAACATTTTTAATATAGAGTTATGCATAAGATAAATTCGACTATAAATATTAATTAGAAAGATAAAAATATTTCCTACATAATTGTATATTAATTATATTTTTTAGACATCAAATAATTTAAATTATTTATGAAACAATGATGATGTAGTAATTAACTAATTAATGAAATATTAAAATAATTGATATTATAAATATCCAAATAAATGTAATTTGAGACTTTTCATGAATTAAACTAATTTTCTAGGTTAATATGACATGTTAGTGTTGGTTATATGAATTTTTTCCAAGTAATAATGCTGTTATGAATTTAGAAAAAACAAAATACCAAATAGTGTTAAAATTGACATAAAAGAGTTTTTAAAAAAAATATTAAATTATTAATTGATATTCTATTTCTAAAAATCTAAGGTTCAACCAAACGACTTATATAATGATAGGTGTATCATTAATGAACCACTTGGGGTTCTCTTGGAAGTCTATAGTATGTTTATTAACTATATAATATAAAAACACAAAGAGACATGGTAAATGTCAAACTATTTAACTAAGAGTTAAATCTAAAAGATAAAGTTAATATAGTGACCCAAACCTATATAAAACCTATTGATTGAGTGGTTTTAGACCCATACCCACCTTAGACTTTAAATAATCCATTTTTTAGCCATTATAAATCTAAAATTATTTTATTATAAAATAATATTTCTAGATTTTCCTAAGGTGCCCCTCACCCCTCTTATAAAAGAGCACCCCCCTTCTCTCTAATTCACACCTTCAAAGCCATTTGGATCAGCCAAAATCTGCCAAAATACCCCCTAAACTATCATAAATTAATCCTAGAGGCATTAAATTAGTCAGAAATCCAACCTAAGGAGTCCTTTTGATCAAATCAAAAGGAAGAACCCGAAGAAGAGGTAAATATCTCACCACCTCTTTGAAGTTACTTTCTTCTTCCTCTTCCTTTATATTTGTTATTTACATTATAAAATAATAAATCCAGTATATTATATATAATATGATGTTATTATAAATATGGTACAACCAAATTTATTATTCTATCCATCCTTTGAATGACATGTCATCATACGTGTGTACGTACGACTTACCGTCTCCACGTTGTGGTGTAATTGTTATTCAATACATTATTATTTGGATGGGTATAATAATGATGTGTAATTTATGTAAATAATAAATATAAAATTATAATTATTCTGTATATATTATATACCATCCAATTATATATTATTTTAATAAAAAAAGAATGATATTTTCACTCGTGCGTACGTACGGATTACCGTCTCCACGAACGTGATGAGATTCATTCCCCATCGTATCCATTTAAGACTAATTTTCATTAGATGATTAAAAATAATGTTTAAATACTTGATATAATTCTGTATATGAATAAGATACATCACATCGATAACAAATATGACTCACATAACAAATAATATAAAGGAAAACGAATCCGTTAACACCCGAAACAACGATAATACTAAGATATTATTAACAAAACAATGTTAAAAGATCATATATGATATCATATTATTGTATATGAGTATTTTATAATTTAATAACAATTATTTCACCATTATACAGGAGGTTAAACTACCCTCAATCAAAGAAAAGTATAAGGTAAGGGTTTATTTCACAATCTCTTCATTATCTGAGGTTGTTTATACGTAATTATCTACTGGGACCTCTTTATCATCCACATCCATGTTTCTTAAAAATGTATTTCAAAACATTCTTAATATTTTATAGACTATGGGTTAAAGTCATTTATAACCTTTTTTGACTTTTTATAAGATGTTTATAAAGGAATCTTTCCGTCATTTTCCAAATAAGGTCCTTTATAACCTTTCCGACAAAATTAAGGTAAGAATGTCTTTTTTTGACTTATACGGTGGGTTGGGATATTTTCCACCGTCATAACATCGTCGAAGCTTCCCTTACAATATTATAAGAATATTTTCTAATATAAATGTTTTCATTTATAATTACGTGAATTTTAAATGATTTCAAAATAGAAAGATATATTTCTCTAAAAAAGGTTTTGATTTCATCTATGTCAACATCCTTTGATAGATTTTATGTTTATTTGAAGTTGATTTATTATGATACAAAACTTCCATATTGTATTGAAGGTTTTGTGATATGTTTGACTGTGTATGTGTTATTTTTATACCATTAATGGTTTATGAATAAAGTATTGACATTTTGTATGCTAGTTTTAATACGAATGTTTATGTTATGTTTAAACATTTTCTTATGAGAAATGCATTGGACTTAGTATGTGATAGGGGTAGCCTGCTATAGATCCTCGATGCATCGGTAGGTATCATGAGACAAACTAGTGTCGTGGCTCAAGGCCTTAACAAAATATTATTTGTAGTCTTGGCACAAGGCCTTGACTATGTGGTTATGAAAGTATGGCATTATGCATTCCATCATTATGAAAGTGGTTATTGATATTGCATGTGATTATTCAACTAGTAGAATATTCATGTGAGTAAGTAAATGACCTTATTTCATTTTATTTTTTCCATATTATGATGAAGTTCAAGTTTCAAAGGATTTTTTTTAGTTATACATTGTCTTAAATGTTTATTCTTATTTATGAAAGTTTCCACTGTATTGTTATCCTTACTGAGCATCTGAGCTCACCCCTTTTTATGTTTTATTTTTCATAGGATGTGAAGAATTATTTTATGACTGATCTGCAGGGATAGTCTGAGAGGATATGAGTGTGGACTATGGAGACTATGTTGTTGTAGTTTTTCACTTTATGATGTAATGTAAGGCTTATGAATGTATCTAGTGTTTCCAAGGCTACTAAACTAATCGGTCTTTCGAGACTTAATCTTTTTTGATAATGCCAATGTTATGTAATAATGCACAGACTCTAGGTAACTGGGGTCGGGGCATTAAAAAAACTATTTAAAAGTAAAAATATATATATTATGTATGAAACAAAAATAAAATATCAAAATAAAATATAAAAAAAAAACAAAAACTAAAAATAAATTTAATTAATTATATAAAAAAGTTATTAAATGTATTGGAATTAATAATTGATCTATAAAGAAAATTGATTGACATTAATTAATAAAAATTTGAAAAAAATTATCATCAAATTCGATTTAATTAAATACATGATCTTAATTTTTTAATTAAATGTGTGATATTTATTTAATTAACTATGAGAATTGATTTATGAGGGTTAATATAAATTAAATATGTTATCTTTATTTAATTAAACATGCATTCTTTATTTATTTAAATATGTGAATTGATTAACAAGGATTAATATAAATTGTTTTCAATTAAATAAGAAATATTTCTTTCTTTCTTATTTCTAGTATTTATATCATTAAATGTTTTAATTATCTGTTTAAAACTTTCAAATTTCATCAAAATATTGTTATTTTTATTGAAAAAATTCTTGTTTAATAGATATTTAACCATTTTCATTAACAAATGAATTAAATTAATATAAATTAGAAAATTAAATGTTATTTTCTGATATTTTTTTATATTCAAATATATTATAAATTAAAGTATGATAAAAATTAATTATGTTAAATTTAATTAATTTAATTGATAAATAATAAAGACATAATAATCAATTATTTAAATTATATGCTATAAATGTAAAATAAAATTATTATAATTTGTTTAAAAATCAATTCTAATTAGTCAATATTTGTAAAATTTATCATCATTATGTTTTTTTTAATTCGGATAATTTTATCCTCTAACATGTATAATTTTAAAATTAGAAAAACAAGTAATTGTATAATTATGAAATTTAAAAATAAGTAAAAAAATATAGTTGATTATTATTTATAATATCTCATAGTTATATTTTTTTGATTCACTAAATAACCAATTATTGTGATTTAAAGAATTATCACATTTTGTATCTTCACACCTCATTAAACATTTTTGATTCATGAATGAGTAATTTATAATAATATAAATTGATTAAATTGAGGATTGAGAAGCAATTAAAATAGGAGAAGTGTGCCAGTGGCTTCTCTTGTTCCTCATAGAACCCTAAATGGTGGAGTCACCTCTTTCGAGCGGTAGCAATGGATGATCCGCCCGCCCCCCTTCTTAGCAAAGCAAGCGGGATTCGACAGTCTTCTCCCCGTTCACTAACCCATACCTCCTCCCTGACTTCCTTAGCATTCACCTTTGTCTGAAGGTCCCGAACCTTCACTGAGGGATATCTTAAATTCCTCTCTCCCTCTAAAATTTCTTGGAGATGGTGTCTATCCATGTGATGTCACTGATAGCTCGCTTCAGCTGGTGATGCTCGTCGTTCGACAGTTTCAACCACTTTGTCAACAAAACTTGGAAAATGTAAGAATGTGTCATTTTCGGGATTCTGGATCCTCACCAATTCCTTCTATGTTTCGTCAATGCTGATTATTTCACAATTTTTTGGTTCAAAGGGCTTCATTCCTATGAAGGGTGTTGATTCTTTCTTCTTAGATGGAGCTACGAATTTCATTGGAAGTAGGACTTCCTCATCGTGATGATTTGGATCAGCTTCCTAAGTATTCCCCTTATTTTCTAGAATCCTTCTATTCTTCAGATGCTAGGTAACCTCATTGGTATATTCCTAGAATTTGATGAATGGTCGAGGTCTTTGTTCCATCCAATTGCACTTCAGATTTGTGTGGAAGTAGACATCTCAAAACCCCCATTGAAGATGTTTGGTTCGAGGTATATGAAGAGTTCCACTGCCTTCAACCTATGGTTTTTGAGCACTAGTACAATTTTTGTATGTCGTGCTATCACCAAGGTCATATTAAATTGGATTTACATTCATTCTTGGAAAATATTCAATTCTAAAGGATGATCTATCCTTTTCTAATTCAAAGAGGAATGAGAATTCTTCTAATTTGGGGCATGATAAGGATTTCCATTTGTCTTTGGGAAAATATTCAATTCTGGTTGAAAAAAACTTGGAACCCTATGAGAATTAGTTTGAGGGTATTTTAGATAATGTAGGTGTCTGTGTATCTCTTCAAATAAAGTATGGTTCAACACTTTCTGGTTTGAAGGGGATTGAGAATTCTCCTAGTTTAAGGTGTGATTTAGATGGGACCATTCAGTCTATACTAGTGGAGGGGCAACCTCAGTTCAATTATTCTACAAATGATCCTTCCTATTCTCTTATGGTTTTTGATGGGGGGGGGGTGTGGTATGTAGAAGCATACTCATCCGAACACACCTCCCTATACAAGAGTCGGGCATGTTGCAATACATGCTGTTGATGATGTAGATCCAATATGGGATCCTTTTGATTTACGAGACTCCCCTAGCTCAGGACAACTACAAAACCACTTCCAGATCTTGACTGAACTGATGGTAGATGTTTATCAACACGAAGGATGGTGTATGGTTATCCCAAAGTGGGAAAGAAAGACTAATATTTCCAAGGATTAGGTTGATTCTGTGGAAGGTGTCTAAGGAATAGTCTCTTTACTAGATTCTGATGGAGAGCAGGATCATCACATGAATGGTGATGAAACGTCCAATTAATTTTCAGTGGAAAATAATGAGCATATGCATGGAAGAGGTCATTATAGTCCTAGGAGGAATAAGGGGCAGAAAGGAACCTAGGACTCAGGGATTCATTCAGTGCTTAAGGGGAAAAAATCCAAAGGGTGTAGGGACTATTCTTACTTGCCTAATTCAATAGAGACAAGGTAAGCTAAAAAAGGTGGGGAAAACAAGGCAACTAAAAGTAAAGTGAATTTATAGGGGAAGACTCATAAGAAACATAGTAATCTATAGGAGGTTAACCACTTGTAATATGGTGGGGTATATAAGGACCAATTGTATATAAAAGTTTCTAATAATGTAGTTTCATAAGAAGCGGAGGATATCAAGGACTCAAAGTGGAAGTCTAAAATAGTGGAATAAAAAAAATAAAAATTCATGAAGCTCATTCTACACTCAAAAGAAGAAATTCCTAAATGGTATTTTCATATAAATGCTACAAAGGAGGAGTCTAATCACAACTATAAAAGAATGATCCATGTTGAATCCAATGAGCATAAAATAGTATGGATTATCAAACAAGATCACATCTTGGTATGTGGATTCAATGGAAAGAATATCAATATAGAGGAATACATTCAGACTCGGGATAAGTTACCCCACCATTTTAAAGAAATCATCAAACAAGACCCAAAAACTAATGTAACTTCATTACAATGGGGATTATATAGAATGACTGGTTCTAGTAATCTCAGACGTTTCATTAATGTTTTTTTGATTTCAAACTATGTTAAATGATCCTCTTTCATGACCGTGTGAGGTTTCCCTATTTTCCATAAAAGTGTTTTTGAAAAATAATAATTAATTTTTAGTCAGTCAATTGAGGATCAAAGATCAAATAATCATTGTTTTTTCAACAATCATGTTCCAGTTTAATCAAAGGATAAACTCCATTTTAAAAATAAAATCTAAAAATTTCAAAATAGAATAACAGTACAATAAAACAATGAATGATAATTTATTGAAAAAACATCAAACCATGTAAATTTAGATGAATTCAATTTTCAAAATAAATAATATGCTTTCAAAATTACTCATGATTTTTTCTTATAAAAAAATGAAAAAAATAAGCATAATATTTTATATTCAAAAAATGGAGACTAATTGGAGAATTATGTGTGGAATTATATTTATAGTTTCATGTTATTCCATGATAACTAACTATTTAAAATTTATTACAAGTATATAAATTATTTTAGATACAGTAATGCTTCAAATAAATTTGAATAAAAAATATAAAAAAATATTGGATTAATTAAAATATTTTATATTAAGCACCATGTTAGTTTTTATGCACAAAAAACTAGTCCAATGATACATGAAAATTAAAAATAGATAAATGATATCGAATATTATATTTTTATCAATGTAAAAAATTATCATTTTTTAAAAAAATAATTAGGATAATCCACAGATAAATTAAACCAATTTGACAATATAAATATGAGGCAATGAAAAATTAGGATAGGGGCTAGGTCATAAGAGAAATATAAGAGAGGGTGTGCCTACATATAGTGATAGTGGGATGAGAACTATATCGAGTGATGATTTAGGGGATAAAGGAGAAGATGGAGACATAGGAAAGTGAATTAAGGTGAGACTAGTGAGGAAAGTACTCAGTGTTGTAGAGTTTTACTAACAATTATGGGAGGAGGAAAATTGAGAAATAATATTGGAAGGGGTTTAGGGTTCTATGGATATATTTGGGGAGAATACTGTAAAAGTCGAGCAGGAGGAGGATTTTTTTTTATTTATTCAGTGACTTTCATTTGGAACTCACTTTTAATATCAATTGTAACCCCTGTTTGACAGTCTCTTGATCCTAAAACCGTGATTATTGAATTTTCTAGTAGTGTAAATACTCATAAAATGATAACAATACCTTTGTATTACCAACTATAAATTTTTTATTAGCTAGAATATTCAATCCCCATTTAAACACAAGACCTAGATTTCAATGCCATGATATCATCCATGCTTTAGATTAGGAAGTTGATGTGATAATTATCTCTACCTCCATATAATTCTCACTAATAAGAATATAAAATTACTTTATGATCTTCAGTATCTTCATCACCACAATCACACCCTTCTCAATATTTATCACCCTTTTCTTGGTGTGTGTACATTCTCATATTTTTCTTTATTTTGTGATTTTGATATTTTGATGGCTATAGGAGTGAGTTTAGAGGTATATTATGGGATTTAAGTTGAGAAATTGAGTTTTGGGGTAAAACACATCATGGAGGAGTCCTTACTAGACCTTAGATTTTGGCTTCATTTTTGTTGGAGAACTCCTCATGGTTGAGTGGTTGTGGTTCCACTATAATACAAAGGGACCACTAAAATATTTTTTTAATACTGGATAGTTAAAATAATTGTTGTTTGATTGATGATTTTTTTTTCAAATCACATTGGATATTTTTTTTCAATGATAAAACATCAGTGGTTTTGATTATTTAGTGGAAATCTCATGTAATTACCACAAATATGATAGTTAGTGGTTGTTTCCTTGTTATTAGCGGAAGTTTTTTCTTGTCCAAAAAATGATTTTATCAATTATAGTTAAAAATTAAATTAATAAATATACAATTCAAAATGAGATGAATGTTAAATCACCACTAACTGTTAAAAAAATGATAATTATAGAATATATTCTAGCCATAAAATTTACACAAAAAATATCAAAAATTTATATGGATAAAATAAAACCAAAAAATATATCAATTAATTTTAGTAAAGTAAATTATCTTACTTAATATATAAAATAAAACACACACACACATACACACATTATAGTACAATATTATAGACAGTCATGTTTTAGTCATAAAAAAGTTTTTATCCCACTTATAACAACAACTATGATGATGAGGAGAACCTATCAAAAACTCAACTACTCGACATAACCTTCGCTACCCTTAGATGAGTGGTGATATACACCTCTTTTCTTATAAAAAAACTTCTACCTACATAATGTAAGTGATACACTAAAATCTAGGATATCATATTTTATGATATCTCTGAATCATAGTTGGTGATATAGGCATGTTGAGGATTATATCCTACCCTATGATTAAATACCATCATAGTGTATGATAGGGAATTAATTATATAATATCACATGAATGAATCACTACCACATATTCCCTTGATTTCCATAAGTTATCAACTATCGTGATTGATTCATTTACGAATTTTTCATACAAAATATATTCATTGGAGTGTTTAATGAATAAAACACCAATGATCAGTAACATGTGGATTCTATGAAATGGAAAATGACACTATAACATTATGAATCTTTTCATTTAATGAAGGTAATATATAAAAGGGATCGAATCCCTCTTATTGATAGAACTAATTGATGTATTCAAGTTAATCATACACTCTCTTCATGTTCTTGGTTCTCTCATGCTAGCACACCATGAGAGATAATGGGATCCTATAATTAAAAATGAGGATAGAAAGGCTAGTGTAATTCCCTCTTAGGTGAGGGTCATTTAACTATCACTAAAGGTGATCCCCATAAATTGTACCGCATCATTGAATTGATATGGTGTTTATCATAATTTTTATATACTTGTTTTTATATTCTTTATGTTGTTCCGAGAGAGTTACTCAAGTGGTGGAGGGGTCAATTGAGTACTTAATAAATTTTTTATTTAAAAACAATTAAAAAGAAAAATCCCACAATTTAATAAAAAATACCAGTTAATCAAAACAGTATAAATTTATAAATTTGATCTTTAAAATAATTTATCAGAAGTGGGATCAAGGATTAGATAAAATAACTTTTAAATACTTTAACTTTTGAAACTAAGTTACTTAATCAAACACTATATATAAACAAAAATTAAGAATAAAAATCAATGTAAAGTTTTGTTATAGTTTAGAAAATAGAAACTAATTTTTAAATTAAAAAAACAAAACTAGTAAATCACACAATGAAATTTAAACAAGGGGTTCAGTCTCAAGCCTAGAATTAATCCCCTCTACTTGGTAATCACCTACTGCCAAACAATTTATTAATGAATAAACTTATCTAAAACCTAGATCAGGGTTTTCAAAAAACATTATACAATAATGTACAAGCACAGAGCCTCTTCCATAGTTGTACATGGAATAAAAAATATACTAGGTCATTCAAGACCTCTTCCATAGTTATTCACGGTAATACAAATAAAATTATTTGAGAGAATATCAATTATTCTCCAATTTATCATATGATACTGAGTTTTTATAGATAAACTGAGTAATATAAAATACATCATGAATGTTTTAGAATATACTAAATTATAAAGAGATTAGGAATGGAAAAATGTGAATTAGATCAACTCGAATAGCTTTGCTTATCCAGAGTCCTTGAATTTTTCTTTTGAAGGAGCTTGGAAATGTTTTTTATAAAAGTATAGAAAATAGAGCATTGTAGAGTCTTCTATATTGTAAAAGAACATGTGTATGGTATCCTATATTATTCTATATGTAAGGGAACGTGTTTTCATCACTATACTTTTTCTTCACATGATCAAATATTTATATTACAGAGATGTTCATTAGAAGTATAAATTGGAGAATAATCATTATTCTTTAAATTCACTAACACTACATTTAATGTTTTTAAACTATCCATTATATATTTTAAATGACCCACTACTAAGTTTTACACATAAATTTTTCTTCAATTATAGAATAACTCATTGAGATCATAGTCAGTTGATGTGACAAGGTCACCCGATCAGTTTATCTCTACATTAGGTCATCTCATTTTCACATGAAATAATTTATTTATTCTTGCGGTAACTACATTAAAAGACACACTCAATATATTTATTTATGAAAAATTATACATACCTTGGGATGGTAACTTGATCTCTTCATACGGTATGTAATTTTCTTCATGTAGACACTCCATTAATTTTCATAGTCTGGTATTTTGATCTCATGCTAGGTTGATTGTACCTACAATAAGGTGATTCCCAATTCAAGATAAAATTAATCTTAAATGTGTGTTCAGTTCATGGATTATGTTTTTTTTCATCGGACTCATGATAAGAAATTTTTTCATGCAGTAAGTTGGCATGATCACTTGATCTTCACATGGTAAGGTGGCATGATAAGCTTAGAATTATCCATTTTTTCAATTTTTTACAATAAAATGTTATCTAACAGAAAACACAAAATCATTAATAGAAAGATAAGCATGATTTTGGGTTTTTTAAAATAAGAAGGTTGTTACGTAATCCAAAAATTCATTTATAGAATATTTATTTGGTTGAAGAAATATTAGGCATTTTATAAGTTTCGTTCACTGTAAAATTTCATTAAATGAACACCCAAATCCCAAAAGTGGTATTAAATCCTTTATCTTAATTAGATATACATGTTTTTCATACTTTTTTTTGAAGAACATGGATATTAAAGATCCTTTGGGCTGTTTTTTGAAATTAATATTGTTTTTTTAAAATATTTTTTGTGAATGTTTTTATGTTTTAGTTAAGAAGGTGTTGTTTGAGTTGTTTAAGAAAATTTACTTATGAGTTTCTAAAGGAGTTTAAGAAATATTCTGTAAATTTTAGATGATTCTATGATGATATTCAAGTTCCTAATATCATAAATATGTTAATGAATATCGATGAGTTTTTTCAAAGTGGGATTAGTCAATGTTTGATCTATAAAGTTTGAGTTATGCATGTACAAATTTAAATATATGATGTGGTAAATTTGAAATTGAAAATTAGAAATACAAGCGAGAAGGACAATAAAATGAGTTTACCGAACAATGATAATTTGTAAAAAGTTCATTTCATAAAGTGATGGAGTTAAAAACTACACAAAGTTCAAAGATATGAAGTGATTAATTTATTGTTGAATGAAGGTTATTTTCTAAAGTTGTCATTAGAAAAAGGATGATCGAATAGAGATGTTGTATCTCTAGTAAAAGGAAAGTTTATTAGTCTATTAGACATAATTTTAGAAATATCATTGTATGGATATGTGAAAAGATGATGGACGGGCATCGAATAGAGAAATATGATGTCATCAGATAGATGGTTATATAAAGTTGTACCTGACCGATTTTTGTGAACCAATCTTGGTATAAAGTTTAAGTGGACTCCAAATGGATATATAGATATATTCCATCATACCAATATTCATAAGTCTTACTGAAATATTTAAACAAAACATTCAAATAACTCCGATTGAACTGTTTGATCTTGTGTTCATTGAAAACTGGATGAATAGGTGGAATAGAAGACACAAGAGTAGGTTGAAACAAAAAATTCATGAACCTTTGGTCTAAATAAATTATAATGTGAGATTGATCATCCTAAAGATAACCAACTTGAGCTATCAAATTTTCAATCTCATTTTTCATCATCTCTATTTTGAAATTAAAACTAGGCTAGAGATGATTGATTACCAAAGTAATAGATTCAAAAATACAATCTTGTCTCACTATTACAAGGATTTTTAAAAATTAACAAAAAATTTATTAAACATATCCATAATTTCTAATTTGAATACCACCATGTCATCCTTGGTGACAAATGAATAATATATAATAGAGGGTTTAGGAGTAGAAAGAGATGGATCACTAGTTGGATGAATACCATCTGCTTCCAGAGAATCCTCTATAAATCTATCTTTCATAATATTATCCCTAAAACCATTAATAGATTAAACTTCATATTTATCAGAATCTTCAAAAATTTCTTCATGAACAAAAATATGGTATTCCTCAATTCTCTCATGAATTTCAATCCCATCAATCAAATATCATTTCAAAGTTCTTTGAACATAGAGAATGGATGGTTCACAATGTCCAAGTGGATTTCCTCCATGATCTTCATTATTAGAATCAGGATATTTTAAGTCCAATACCAAAGATATAGGGGAATTATCTCCCTTAGAGTGTGAATCTGGTATAGGCTATCTAGGGGTACTCCCAATAATTAGTGATCCTTATGAGCTAACCTCAACTTCATTATATCCAACTGGCAAATCCCATTCTGGGTCATCTTCACAAGCTGATATAACTTCTTCATTAAGATCTACAACTTCTGTTTCTTCTTCTTACTCCCTATTCTCCCATAGTTACTTCCTTTTATTCTTCTTTAGAAGGATAAACATCATCATCTAAATACTCTACAACCTCATTAGGTTCAAGTCTTGGATCTACCATATTCTTATGCATAAACAAATACTTTATTGGGTTAAACTATTTATACAGTTTCTTTGGGTCATCCACCCATTCATGTTTCTGTGGATTCCAATTGACTCTAATTTTCATATAAATATTTTGGGTAAGATAAAATCCATCAGATACAATTATCTCCCCCTTAAGTAACCAATCCTTTATACTCTATCAAGGCATAAACGGTCTTAAGATAGGGTAAGGAACTAAACATTAAATCTAGATTGCATATATTAACCATATGTATCATAAAATATTTGAAAAGATTGATTTAAACAATATTCTTTATTAAAAATAATAAAAACATGTCATAATTCATGAGGATACTAAAGTATCATTTTTGTGGGAATAATACATACTAAATAAATTTAACTAGGATCATATATTCTCCAATCAATTAAATAATAGTGAGGTTTTTTGGAGTCCCATTCCCAGTGATCCCATCTGAGGAATTCTAAAATTAAAAGTGTGGATGATTAATAGGATATGAACTTTAATAATCCTCATATTCTCTACTATGTAGCATACCTAAAAACCTTTCCCAACTCTTCGAAGATAATTAAAAAACTTCACCATTTATCCTTGATTTTATTATTTTCCTATTCTATCTAAGGAAGAACTCAAGGTTCACATAAAAATACTTGAATATATTTGGATATAAAGGTCTATAATTTTCCTTAAACCAATCAGACCATCCTTGTTCCTGAATCACATTCTAAACTAGTGATCTGATTGAATTCAACCATTGTGCATCGACTTATTTTTCCACTGAAACTGGATGATCAATGAGATGGATATTCTTCAGCTTCACTAATGAAATAAATCTAGCTTTAAAATTCTTGAAATTATTCAAAAGAGGTGACTAAAAAAGAAATATTTTTTCCGATATTATCTTCATACTCAACATTTTCATAAAATTTGTGATCTCTAAAGGTTCAGAAATGGGAGGTAAAAAAAGAGTTTTGAGTTGGGGAGAGTGAGA
Source organism: Viscum album (assembly GCA_963277665.1). Classification (NCBI taxonomy): domain Eukaryota; kingdom Viridiplantae; phylum Streptophyta; class Magnoliopsida; order Santalales; family Viscaceae; genus Viscum; species Viscum album. The sequence goes on along the minus strand of OY728133.1, from coordinate 1,054,030,414 downwards.
TGTTAGAGATCAAAGAAATACATCCACTTAAAATATCTTAAAAGGATAGATGAGATATAAAATAAAAGATAGTTAATAGTTAAAATTCAAATTTTAATTTAAATTATTTATAGATTTAAATAATAATAAACTTAAAATATATCACACTCAGAAATTTTCATGAAAAATTCAAAGTAAATAGATGATATAATTTGTCATGACCCGCCCTCGGGGTCCGTGCCGTGACTACCCCAAGCCCGCCTTCCATAGGCCAGGGGCTGGCGACTAGCACCAAGGCGTAAATCCCGGTAAAAAGGGAAGACATTGCCTTTGTAAAGTAAACAAACACCACAGAGTAAGCAAACGGAAAGTAAACACTAAACAAAAGCAGAGTACAACTGAAAGTGCGGAAAAGTAAATGGGCCAGAATACAAACCCAAACTGAAAGTAAAGTACAACTCGAAAGGGAAAACAGCAACTGAAAAGTAAATGCCGCTACACCGAGCTGTCCACTGGAAATCCCACCTGAAGGGTGGGTACAAATAGCTCCTCTGCTCCACAGGTCCCGCCGTCTGCTCCGTGCACGTCCCACCCAGTGGTCCACCTCCGGGTACCGTCCCGCTCTGCAAGCCTCAGCTAAGGTCAACGCTGTCCGTCGTCTGCAACCAACACAACGTAGTGCGGGCATAGCCCGTGCAGGGGTGAGTATAAGCTACTCATTAGGGACCCCGAGACCCCTGAAGGTCTCTCAAATCCACAAAGGATAAACCACGAAGAAAGGTACAATCACGAAGTAACAACCGACACTACTTAGGTATATGCCCATACATATACCTAAGTCATCAATTCAAATACGCTCCAACCTCCGAGCCCAAGTACAACTCAGTCCACACAGGAAAGTAAACGTATTCCACACAGGAAAGCAAAACGTAATCCACACAGGATTGCACAACACAATCCACACAGGAAAGCAAAGGATTCAGCTCACACAGGTATACTTCTTCAAAGGACGATAAAGATGATCACTGATCCATCTAAGTCGTCGGACCCACGAAGGATCGATAGGTAACTAACCCCCGCAAAGACCCACACAGGATCGGGCCCACACAGGACCTGTAGGTGCTGGTTCACACAGGACCGCTGAGCGCAAGGACCCACACAGGATCGAACCCACACAGGATCGGGCCCACACAGGACCTGTAGCACTGATCCACGTAGGATCGCTGAGTGCTGTAGTCGTCATCGTCGAATCCACACATGATCTCTGTACTGTCATCCTCGCAGTCACAGTAGCAGTAGAAGCAGTAGCAGTCACAGTAACAGTCGCAGCCAGCACTAGGGTTCCCGCACACAACAAGATCGTTCGGAGGGTCCGCTCCACGAGCCGAGAGGCTGATACATCAACTGTCACAAAGTCCAGAGTTGATGTATCCAAAAGTTCCGTATCATCAACAGGAACTCAACGCAACAGACGGCGCGTCGATCAGACGCCCGGTCTGAGAGTTATTGGCATTTTCGTCTCCGGGGCCCGGTTGGTTTTTAAGGCAAAACCAACCTGACCGTACTCCACCTGCGTCCAAACCTCGGGCGGAGTATGCCAAAAGATCCGTCTCACTAAGAGGAACACAACACGGCTGACGACACGTCAATCGAACGTCCGTAGCTCAAGATATGAGCGTTCCCGCTCCGAAGGCCCGGTTGGTTTCGTGAACGAACCAACCCGGCCGAACTCAAAGTAATACGAAACCTTGAGTGCGATATACCGAAACGACCGTCTCGATCCAAGGATCGCGTTTCCGCAGACGGTTCGTCATTCGGAGGTCCGAGGCTCAAGATATGGCCAAAAGACCGAAAAAGATTCGAAACGGGGGGTCCGGGTCCGGGGCGACCCGGCCCGACCCCCCCTGGGTCGGTCCGAACCGGGTCGACCCGACCCGGGTCCGACCCGGCACGGCCGGCCGGCCGGCGGCGCGGCGGCGCGGCGGCGCGGCGGCGCGGGGGTCGCGGCGGCCTGGCGCCGCACGGTGGCTGCACGCGGGGGGCAAAGCCCCCGCTGATTGGAAAACGGCGCGGCATATAGCCGCGCCCCTTTTGCAAAACCGCCCCCCCCACGTGGGGGGCTTGATTGGTAGAAAACGGGGGGCTTTGCCCCCCACAAGGAAACCGCCCCCTCTTAAAGAGGGGGGTTTCATGAGCTGGCCGGGGGATTAATTCCCCCGGTTTAATGGCATCCGGCCGGCCAGCTGGCCGGCCGGTTTTCTCCAACGGGACCGGAAAATCCGGTCCCCTCTTCGTCTTCCGACGCCGGCGGCCCGGCCGCCGGTCTTCTCATCCCACCGCGGCCCGGAACCGGCCACGGTCTCCTCGTCCTGCCGCGGCCCGGAACCGGCCGCGGTGTTCGTCGTCCGGCGCGGTGCGACGGCACCGCGCCCCTTCGCCGCGCATTTGATTCCCTTCGACGCGGCGCGGCGGCGTCGCATTCTTTATGATTCTTCCATGGCGCGGCGCGACGGCGCCGCGAAATTTAATCATATTATTATCCGCGTGGTGCGACGGCACTACGCCACTTTGCTTCCACCCTCAAGATAGAACAATAAGAACGATGGAGGGGGTTCGGCCGTGTTCATGCGGTCCGGCCCCCTCACGTTAAATAATAACTCAACTTAAACATTCAAAAGCCTCATGTTAGACATGCGAGATCCACGATCAAGAAATAAATAATTAATCAATAAATTAACAACCCCTACCTTGGGTATACGTTCGAGGATTTGCCAACGTCCGCGGAAGACAACGTCGCGGAGATCGGGCGTCGCGGTCGTCGTTCGTCAAATCCGTTGACGAAGAGATGCGTCCGATGCGATACGTCCTTGGCGAAACTTCTTATGGCGACGAAGAGAAACCGAGGAGGAAGCGGCGTTCCCTCTCGTTGACACGGAAGACGAAGAAGAGCGGAGCGGCGTTCTTCGTCGGAACTTGAGCGTTCTTCGTCAAGTTGAGCGTTCCTCGTGATCTTCGTCAGAGTTGAAGAAGAAGAAGGAAAAGCTCTCCACCTCTCAAGAAGACAAAACAATTAACCCAAATAAAATAAGACACTATCTTATTTTATTATCACATTAACACACAAGAATTTCAAAAGTTTGAAATTCAAAAGGATTAACTCCAAAAAAATTAAGTAACTCATGACATTTAATGAGGCGTTAAGGGAGTTGGGAGAAGATGAAAGGTTTAGGGGTTCGTGTGGGCCCCACCACACTTAATCCTCCCAAGGGAGGTTAAGTGGATGTGGGTCCCACTTCCAACTCCCTTTGGTAGGATTTAACAAGTTAAAATAAATTTTGTTCTTCACAAAATTTTATTTAACTTAAACCTAAAAACCCAAAAACTAACTTTCAACCCGCAACCAACGCAACTTCTTAAAAGGTCTCTTTAAGCGAATATCGGCGCTGCGAGTTCATCGGTGCCCTCAGATTTCAATTCCGAGCACCGGATCAAAAGTTAGGAATTCCCGCTCGTTCGTTCACTGAACGTACCCGAGCCAAACTTCGGAAATTAATTCCGGGCACTCCGGGCCTCGGAATCAAGTGCCGTCTGAAACCGCGCTCTTGTAAAATTCTAAAGAAAATTAAGAAAAAATTTCCCTTGAATTTTACGGGTTTTTACATTACTCCCACCTCAGGGCTTTACGTCCCCGTAAAGATACATCAAAATCTAGGGAAACAAAAGAGGGTACTGAGCACGCATCTGAGCCTTCCGCTCCCATGTGCTCTCCTGAAGATTCCCGTGCTGCCATCTGATGCGCACAAGCGGAATCGATCACCCACGCAGGACCCGCTCCTGTCGATCCTCTATCTCCACCGGGACCTCCGTAAAAGTCGCCCCATCGTCAACGTCAAGCTCCCCATGGTCAATGATGTGTGTCGGGTCGTGCACGTATCTCCTCAGCTGAGATACATGGAAGACGTCGTGCACCCGGTGCAACTGAGGTGGTAGAGCCAGGAGATAAGCCACCTCACCAATCCTGCTGAGAATCTGGAAGGGTCCGATGAAGCGCGGAGATAACTTGCCGCCTCGGCCAAATCTCCGAATACCACGTCGAGGTGAGACCCGAAAGAAGACGTGGTCGCCATCCTCGAACTCTAGTGGCCTCCGCCTCCTGTCAGCATATGACTTCTGCCGGCTCTGAGCTGTCCTCATCCACTCCTGGATGACCTGGACCTTCTCGGTCGTGGCCTGGACCATCTCCGGTCCCACCAGTGCTGACTCTCCGGGGTCTGTCCAGCACAAAGGAGATCTACAAGGTCGGCCGTACAACACCTCGTACGGTGCCATCCCGATGGTGGAGTGGTAGCTATTGTTGTACGCAAACTCCACCAAGGGTAGGTGGTCCTCGCAGCTACGACCAAAGTCGAGGACACATGCGCGGAGCATGTCCTCGAGAGTCTGAATGGTCCTCTCCGTCTGACCATCCGTCTGAGGATGAAAGGCTGTGCTCAGACGTAGCTGCGTCCTGAACGCCTCCTGTAACCCCTTCCAAAGCCGGGAAGTAAAGCGAGCATCTCGATCAGAGACAATAGATGATGGTACACCATGGTTCCGCACAATCTCCTGAACGTAGAGACGTCCCAAGCTCTCTACTGAGCCCTGCTCTCTGATGGGTAAGAAGTGTGCCGACTTGGTGAGTCGGTCAACAATCACCCAAATGGAGTCGTGACCTCTGGAAGTACGTGGAAGTCCAGTCACGAAGTCCATAGATATGCCGTCCCACTTCCACTCCGGAACCTCCAAGGGCTGTACCAAGCCTGCTGGTACCTGATGCTCTGCCTTCACCTGCTGACAGGTGAGGCATCGAGAAACGAACTCTGCTACAGCCTTCTTCATGCCCGGCCACCAGTGCTGTCGTCTGAGGTCCTGGTACATCTTCGCCACTCCAGGATGTACCGCCAAAGGAGAAGTGTGAAACTCCCTCAGCACTTCCTCTCGCAAAGCGACTGGTACCATGGTACATCCTCTGAAAAGGATGCCGTGCTCTGCTCCAAGGGAGAAACCATCAGGGGCCTGTCCCGAGGATATCTGTGCACGCCGAGTCTCACAGTCAGCGTCCCCACGCTGTGCCTCCCTGAATCGCTGCAGTAGTGGAGGGGTGACTGTGAGAGATTGGAGGAAGGCTGCTCCATCTCTATCCACGAAGGATATCTGTAAAGAGGCTAGCTGCTCCGTCGCCTCCTCAAGTAGTTGAATTCCCGTCCTCCTGCTAAGGGCATCACCTACTACGTTCGCCTTCCCAGGAGTATAGAATATCTCAAAGTCATAGTCCCGGAGGAACTCGAGCCATCGCCGCTGTCTCAGGTTCAGGTCCTTCTGCGAAAAGATATACCTGAGACTCTGATGATCAGAAAAGACTGTAAAGTGCTCGCCCATCAGATAGTGTCGCCATGTCTTCAGAGCGAAGACCACTGCTGCTAGCTCCAGGTCATGGGTAGCGTAGTTCTTCTCATGCGGCCTCAACTGACGTGATCCATAGGCGATCATGGGCCATTCCTGCATCAGAACACATCCGAGTCCGGTCCCTGATGCATCGCAGTAGACTACGTACCCTACTCCCTCCTTAGGCAACCTCAAGATAGGTGCGCTAGTCAATCTCTGTCTCAGCTCCTGGAAGCTCTGCTGACATCTGTCTGACCACACGAAGGGTTTACCCTTCTTCGTCAAAGTTGTGAGTGATTCCGCAACTCTAGAGAAGTCTGGAATGAATCTCCGATAGTATCCAGCTAGTCCCAAGAAACTCCGAACCTCAGTCACGCTCCTGGGTGGCTCCCATGCTAACACAGATTCAATCTTCGCGGGATCCACTGCAACTCCTGCCTCAGAGATAACGTGTCCCAAGAAGTGGACCTCACGTATCCAGAACTGGCACTTCGAGAGCTTACCATAAAGCTGGTGCTCTCGGAGTGTGTCTAGTACAAATCGAAAGTGATAGGCGTGATCCTCCTCTGTCGTAGAGTAAATCAGAATGTCGTCGATGAAGACCACGACAAACCGATCGAGGTATGGCTGAAAGATCCTGTTCATGAGAGCCATGAACACTGCTGGAGCATTGGTTACACCGAAAGGCATAACCAAGAACTCATAGTGGCCATACCGACATCTGAAGGCTGTCTTCTGCACATCCTCGTCTCTGACTCTGAGCTGATGGTAGCCTGACCTGAGGTCTATCTTCGAGAACCACCGTGCTCCCTTGAGCTGATCAAAGAGGTCATCAATCCTCGGTAGCAGATACTTGTTCCTCACTGTCACCTGGTTCAGGCGACGGTAGTCAACACAAAGTCGCAAGCTCCCGTCCGCCTTCTTGGCGAATAAAATCGGGGAAGCCCAGGGTGAAACACTGGGTCGGATGAACCCCTTGCCCTGCAAGTCCTCCAACTGTACCCGTAGCTCTCGAAGCTCGGCCGGGGCCATACAATATGCTGGAGTGGATATCGGGGCTGTCCCGAGGTATAAGTCAATATAAAAGTCTACCTCTCTGCGAGGAGGTAGCCCTGGAACGTCGTCGGGAAAAACGTCCGCAAACTGATCCACCACTGCAGGAAAACCAGGACTCCGCACGTCAACTGCTCCAAGGATAAGGCTAGCCAACTGATGAGTGATGGGCTGTCCTCTCCTCCGCGGAAGTCCATCCTGTGATGCAAAGGCTCCCTTCTCGCCGGTGAAGGTGAACCTGCTCCCGTCGGTGCGTACACATCGCACCTTGCGCCTAAAACAGTCAATCTGTGCATGGACCGTAGATAGCCAATCCATGCCCAAGATGACGTCATAAGGCCTCGACGCTGCTACAAGAAGATCCCAGCCGAAGCTCTCGCCTCCTAGAGTAAGCTCACACTGCCGGCACCAGTGCGTAATCGTCGAGTCTGCTCCCATAGGAGTCTCTAGCCGTAAGGATCGAGCCAACGGCTCTGTCGGAATCCCCGAGCTCCGAACAAGGGCAGCGGCTATGAAAGAGTGACTCGCTCCTGTGTCTATAAGAACTACAGCAAGGGTGGAATAGACACAGATAGTACCTCGAATCATCTCGGGTGCACCGTGGTCGTAGGCCTCTGCTGCCTGGAGCTGTGCCTGTCGCTGCCCGCCAGCTCCTTGTGGTCGGGGTGGACCTCCTGGTGGTGGTGGTGGCAGAGCCTCAAAGCGTCGCCCACCACCGGCTGCTCGTCCAGCTCCTCTGCCTCGTCCGCCTCCTCCCTACGGACCGCCACGGTCGACCCTCTGCCTCTGCCTCGGTGGTCCCTCAACCGTCTGCTGCTCCTCGGCACGGCGGGTCGGGCAGTCACGAGCCATGTGGCCCTGCCCGCCGCACGAGTAGCACTGTCTGCCTCTCGTAAGACTGGATCCGCGCTGTGTGCCCCGCGCTGCTGAGATAGTGTCCCGAGGTCGTCTGCCCGAAGGTCTGGTCTGTCTGGACCCCTGAGTCATCCGTCGACTGCCTGCTACAGATGACTCTGCCACGTGCCGCCCTGCGGTGGGTCTCTGTGCTGGTGTAGACTCAGCAAGGAAGCTCTCGATCAGAAGGGCCCGCTCCAGTACTCCTGTCTGAGTCGGTATGCTGAGGGAGATCAGCGATGCCCTGATATCGTGTCTCAAACCCTGCTCGAAGGTCCGAGCCCGAAAGAATGGGTCCCGTACCATGTCGGTCGAGTAACGCGAGAGATCGGTAAATCTCGCCGAGTACTGTGCGACCGTCATGCTGCCCTGCTGCAGCTGTAGAAGCTCCTGGATACGCACCGCACGAAGGGTGGCTGGGACGAACTCCGAGCGGAAGAGGCTCTCAAAGTCCGTCCAAAGTAGAGATGCCTCATCATGCACCTGGAGCATCAGGCTCCACCATCGTCCTGCTGCTGCGTGTAGTAGGCTCGCAGCGAGGATCACCATGAGGTCTGCTGGTGTCCTCACTAGCCTAAACACTCGTACTACTGCCTCCAGCCAGTCCTCTGCTGCCTGGGGATCCGTCTCCCCGCAAAACCTGGGCGGTCGCTGGCGCTGAAACTCATGCAGTGCGCTGAGGCGACGTGCATCGTCAGCGGCTGCTGCTGGAAGCATCGGGGGCTCGGCGGGTAGAGCTACCGCCGGTGCCACTGCTGGCAAAGGGCCCTGCACCGAGGCCTCGTCGCTCGGTGGGCTGTCGTCACGCTCGACTCTCGGAACCCTAGCTGGCTGCCGTCGTGGGGCCATCCTGAAAAGGAAACAGGTGCGCCACGGTCAGAACAGTATACCTGGTGAGCTGATATAAGTAATCACAAAGAAAACTTTGAAACACACACGCAATCAATGTTTTCGTGCATTAAGTCGGAAATCAGAAGTCAGGGTCCTGGTGTACGGATACGTCGGCCACCGCACCAACACTGGACTCCCTGGACTGATAACCACACTCAATACGCTAAACATTATTGCTTCACATAGAAAGATCAGAGTTCGCGGTAGAACCGAACTCCTTTGATACCAATTTGTCACGACCCGCCCTCGGGGTCCGTGCCGTGACTACCCCAAGCCCGCCTTCCATAGGCCAGGGGCTGGCGACTAGCACCAAGGCGTAAATCCCGGTAAAAAGGGAAGGCATTGCCTTTGTAAAGTAAACAAACACCACAGAGTAAGCAAACAGAAAGTAAACACTAAACAAAAGCAGAGTACAACTGAAAGTGCGGAAAAGTAAATGGGCCAGAATACAAACCCAAACTGAAAGTAAAGTACAACTCGAAAGGGAAAACAGCAACTGAAAAGTAAATGCCGCTACACCGAGCTGTCCACTGGAAATCCCACCTGAAGGGTGGGTACAGATAGCTCCTCTGCTCCACAGGTCCCGCCGTCTGCTCCGTGCACGTCCCGCCCAGTGGTCCACCTCCGGGTACCGTCCCACTCTGCAAGCCTCAGCTAAGGTCAACGCTGTCCGTCGTCTGCAACCAACACAACGTAGTGCGGGCATAGCCCGTGCAGGGGTGAGTATAAGCTACTCAGTAGGGACCCCAAGACCCCTGAAGGTCTCTCAAATCCACAAAGGATAAACCACGAAGAAAGGTACAATCACGAAGTAACAACCGACACTGCTTATGTCTATGCCCATACATATACCTAAGTCATCAATTCAAATACGCTCCAACCTCCGAGCCCAAGTACAACTCAGTCCACACAGGAAAGTAAACGTATTCCACACAGGAAAGCAAAACGTAATCCACACAGGATTGCACAACACAATCCACACAGGAAAGCAAAGGATTCAGCTCACACAGGTATACTTCTTCAAAGGACGATAAAGATGATCACTGATCAATCTAAGTCGTCGGACCCACGAAGGATCGATAGGTAACTAACCCCCGCAAAGACCCACACAGGATCGGGCCCACACAGGACCTGTAGGCGCTGGTTCACACAGGACCGCTGAGCGCAAGGACCCACACAGGATCAGACCCACACAGGATCGGGCCCACACAGGACCTGTAGCACTGATCCACGTAGTATCGCTGAGTGCTGTAGTCGTCGTCGTCGAATCCACACAGGATCTCTGTACTATCGTCGTCGCAGTCACAGTAGCAGTAGAAGCAGTAGCAGTCACAGTAACAGTCGCAGCCAGCACTAGGGTTCCCGCACACAGCAAGCTCGTTCGGAGGGTCCACTCCACGAGCCGAGAGGCTGATACATCAACTGTCACAAAGTCCAGAGTTGATGTATCCAAAAGTTCCGTATCGTCAACAGGAACTCAACGCAACAGACGGCGCGTCAATCAGACGCCCGGTCTGAGAGTTATTGGCATTTTCGTCTCCGGGGCCCGGTTGGTTTTTAAGGCAAAACCAACCCGACTGTACTCCACCTGCGTCCAAACCTCGGGCGGAGTATGCCAAAAGATCCGTCTCACTAAGAGGAACACAACACGGCTGACGGCACGTCAATCGAACATCCGTAGCTCAAGATATGAGCGTTCCCGCTCCGAAGGCCCGGTTGGTTTCGTGAACGAACCAACCCGGCCGAACTCAAAGTAATCCGAAACCTTGAGTGCGATATACCGAAACGACCGCCTCGATCCAAGGATCGCGTTTCCGAAGACGGTTCGTCATTCGGAGGTCCGAGGCTCAAGATATGGCCAAAAGACCGAAAAAGATTCGAAACGGGGGGTCCGGGGCGACCCGGCCCGACCCCCCCTGGGTCGGTCCGAACCGGGTCGACCCGACCCGGGTCCGACCCGGCCCGGCCGGCCGGCCGGCGGCGCGGCGGCGCGGGGGCCGCGGCGGCCTGGCGCCGCACGGTGGCTGCACGCGGGGGGCAAAGCCCCCGCTGATTGGAAAACGGCGCGGCATATAGCCGCGCCCCTTTTGCAAAACCCCCCCCCCCCACGTGGGGGGATTGATTGGCAGAAAACGGGGGGCTTTGCCCCCCACAAGGAAACCGCCCCCACTTAAAGAGGGGGGTTTCATGAGCTGGCCGGTGGATTAATTCCCCCGGTTTAATGGCATCCGGCCGGCCAGCTGGCCGACCGGTTTTCTCCAACGGGACCGGAAAATCCGGTCCCCTCTTCGGCTTCCGACGCCGGCGGCCCGACCTCCGGTCTTCTCATCCCGCCGCAGCCCGGAACCGGACGCGGTCTCCTCGTCCCGCCGTGGCCCGGAACCGGCCGCGGTGTTCGTCGTCCGGCGCGGTGCGACGGCACCGCGCCCCTTCGCCGCGCATTTGATTCCCTTCGACGCGGCGCGACGGCGTCGCGTTCTTTATGATTCTTCCATGGCGCGGCGCGACGGCGCCGCGAAATTTAATCATATTATTATCTGCGTGGTGCGACGGCACTACGCCACTTTGCTTCCACCCTCAAGATAGAACAATAAGAACGATGGAGGGGGTTCGGCCGTGTTCATGCGGTCCGGCCCCCTCACGTTAAATAATAACTCAACTTAAACATTCAAAAGCCTCATGTTAGACATGCGAGATCCACGATCAAGAAATAAATAATTAATCAATAAATTAACAACCCCTACCTTGGGTATACGTTTGAGGATTTGCCAACGTCCGCGGAAGACAACGTCGCGGAGATCGGGCGTCGCGGTCGTCGTTCGTCAAATCCGTTGACGAAGAGATGCGTCCGATGCGATACGTCGTTGGCGAAACTTCTTATGTCGACGAAGAGAAACCGAGGAGGAAGCGGCGTTCCCTCTCGTTGACACGGAAGACGAAGAAGAGCGGAGCGGCGTTCTTCGTCGGAACTTGAGCGTTCTTCGTCAAGTTGAGCGTTCCTCGTGATCTTCGTCAGAGTTGAAGAAGAAGAAGGAAAAGCTCTCCACCTCTCAAGAAGACAAAACAATTAACCCAAATAAAATAAGACACTATCTTATTTTATTATCACATCAAAACACAAGAATTTCAAAAGTTTGAAATTCAAAAGGATTCACTCCAAAAAAATTAAGTAACTCATGACATTTACTGAGGCGTTAAGGGAGTTGGGAGAAGATGAAAGGTTTAGGGGTTCGTGTGGGCCCCACCACACTTAATCCTCCCAAGGGAGGTTAAGTGGATGTGGGTCCCACTTCCAACTCCCTTTGGTAGGATTTAACAAGTTAAAATAAATTTTGTTCTTCCCAAAATTTTATTTAACTTAAACCTAAAAACCCAAAAACTAACTTTCAACCCGCAACCAACGCAACTTCCTAAAAGGTCTCTTTAAGCGAATATCGGCGCTGCGAGTTCATCGGTGCCCTCAGATTTCAATTCTGAGAACCGGATCAAAAGTTAGGAATTCCTGCTCATTCGTTCACTGAACGTACCCGAGCCAAACTTCGGAAATTAATTCCGGGCACTCCGGGCCTCGGAATCAAGTGCCGTCTGAAACCGCGCTCTTGTAAAATTCTAAAGAAAATTAAGAAAAAATTTCCCTTTAATTTTACGGGTCTTTACATAATTTTACTGATCATGGATCTATAAATAACATAGGAATGATAGACATACTAACCATAATATTATTGTGGGTATGTTAACCACATGACCAAGATGTTCATGATAAGTTAGTACTGACTATATGAATAGGTTTTCATAGTAAACATAGTGACTATGTGAGTAAATAATTATGGTGAGTATGGTGATTTCATGAGTAAGTTTTCATGGTAGGCATGCTGAATGCATAAACAATAAACTCATGGTCATCCTACTGACCGTGTGAATAAAACTTCATAATTACTTCCAAAATATCTTATAGAACATAAGTTAAACTTTTTAACATGGAAATTAATAACTAAAACTAAATTAAAATAATTATACATAATTTAACATACCCAATTAATGTCTGATATAATTGATTCTCTCAATATTCAAAGTCTTTGTAAATATATCAGCAAGAAAATGTTCATTACCAATGAATTTTAGAGTTATATCAACTTTCAAGAAATGATCTATTATAAAGTGACATCTTATATCAATTTTATTTGTTCTATAATGTGATATAGGATTCTTAGAAAAATATTTTTCACACTTATATTATCACAATTTATAGGGACATGTCAGAATTGATATCCATAGTCTAATAATTTATTTTTAATCCACAAAATCTGTGCACAATAACTACTTGTATCTATGTGCTTAGATTTAGTAGTGGATAATTCCAAAAAGTTCTATTTCTTACTATACCATGACACTAGATAATTTCTAGAAAAGTGACTTGTTCTAGAAATTTTATTTAATATAACTTTCAACCACTAAAATTTGGATTTGAATAACTAACAAAATCAAATTCTTGTCCTCTAAAGTAAACAAATTCCAAGTTAGTTATGTTTTTGATGTATTTGAAAATTATTTTCAAAGCTAGTATATGTGAATCTTTTGGGTTATCTTGAAAATGATCACACATACACACACTAAACATTCTATCAAGATAAATATTAGTTAAGTGTATTAAATTTACAATAATACCTCTATAAGTGGTTTGAATAAATGATTTTCTAGTTTCATCATGATCCAATTTACAACTAGTACTCGTGGTAATGTCACTACCTTTATTACTCTCTATCACATAATGTTTTAAAATATATTTAGTGTAATTTATTTAATTTAAAATAATTCCTTATTTATTTTGAAAAAATTTAAAACCAAGAAAGAATTTATGTTCATCCATCAAACTCATTTCAAATTCCCTTTGCGTCATTTTTGAAAATTCAGTATATATATAATTTCTTGAAGATCCAAAAATAATATCATCAACATAAATTTGTACTACTAAAAAATATTTTTAAATTATTTTAATAAATAAAGTAGGGATATCGTTAACTTTATTAAAATTTTTATAAATTATAAAATAGGTGATCCCATAATACCAATCTCTAAGATCTTGTTTTAGACCCTATAAATCTTTTAAAAAAAATATATATGATTTGGAAAGTGAGGGTTTTGAAATCCAGGTGGTTTTTCTACAAATCATCCTCAACAATATAACCATTTAAGAATTCACTCTTAATACCCATTTGATATATTTTGAAATCTAAATGTGCTACATAAGCAAGAAACATCCCTATGGCTTCAAGTCTAACTATCGATGTAAAGGTTTCCTCATAATCAGTACCTTTTCTTAATTATATCATTGTACAACCAATCTAGCTTTATTTCTAACTATTGTTCTTGACTCATTAACCTTGTTTCTAAACACCCATTTATTGACAATAGTTATGTAGTATTTTGGTATTTCTACCAGTTTATAAACTCTCTTTCTTTCAAATTAATTACGTTATTCTTGTATATCCATTACCAAAAACTCATTATTAATTGCATCATTGATGTTCTCAGGTTCATGATGTGACAAGAAAGACTGATGGTCAACCTAATTTCATAGAGAAACTCGAGTCTGAGTTAATTTTTCCTTTTCATCTAAAATAAAATATATGGGATGATATCTATGACTCCAAAAAGATATAGGAATATAAGTATTTTAGACCTAATTCTCATATATATTTTCATATTCAAGCTATTCATCATAACTCAGGGAGTTCTTTACAAGAGGTTTAGAAAAATTATCACCTATATTAGCATTTATGTTTAGATTGAAAAGGTCATCATCAAGATTTTCTAAAGAGGTCTTAGACTCATGTGGATCTATCTCATCAAATTTATATGTATATATTCTTCCAAAATCATATTCCTTTTATTAAATACACTATATGATTTTCTGATTGCAGAATATCCAAGGAAAATTCCTTCATCACTTTTGATTTTTTTTTCTAAATTATCTTTTTTATTGAGTATAAATACTTTTAAACCAAAAACTATAATGTAGTTGTCCTTTGGTTTTCTACCATTCTACAATTAATAAGGATTATTCTTTAAAAGAGGTCTAATTAGAAATATATTAATTATATGGAAATCCGTATTTATAGTTTCTACTAAAAAAATAAATAGTTAAATAATACTCATTGATCATGGTCTGAGCAAACTCTTTAAGGGTTCTGTTTCTTCTCTCTACTACACCATTCTTCCATTGGTTCATAGGAGTGGAAAATTTATGACTATAGCCATATTATGAGCATAAATATTCAAACTCTTGATTATCATACTCATGACCATGATCACTTCTTAAGGTTTTGATTTTAAGTTCACTAATATTATCTACAGACCTAGTATATTTGGAAAAACATGAAATAGATTCACTTTTATGAGCAAGGAAGTATACCAATGTATATCTTAACTAATTATCTAGTATAACATAAGAACAATTTTTTACTACTTGACTAGAAACTCTATAGGGTCTAAAAAATTCCATGTGAACCAACTATAAAGGTTGATATGTTGACACTTATTTCTTTAGTTTGGAAGAGATTTTGTGCTGCTTTCCCATTTGATAGAAATTATAGTCTTTGCATGTTGGTAATTCTTGCTTAGGTAGATCTAGAACTAAACATTTCATAGTTTGATTTATAATAGAGTGAATATTGAAATGGAATAGGCTCCTATTCTAAATCCAATATTCTTAGTGAAAGGAACTTAAACTAGAAATTTTTTGAGAAAACGAAGAATTTAAATCTATAACATAAACATTTTCATTTCTCAAAGTAGTAAAAACTAAAGCATGTTTAGAATCAAAAAAATTTATAAGAATTTTTTTCAAATATAATATGAAAAACATAAAAACATAACTTTGAAATTATAAACATATTATATTTATATCCACATACAAATAAAACTTTATAAATTAGAACTATACTAGTGTTTACAATTTGACCAAGTATAACTATTTTCCCTTTAGAATTTCCACCAAAAGTGACATGTCCACCATCCAATTTAATCATTTTTTGATAATTTAGTAGTCCCCAGTCATATGTATGGAATGTAAACTATCAAAATACCATAAGTGATTTCTGGAACTTTTCAATCAAGTTTCCTATAAATTATATTTAAATAAAAAATGATTTTGGTACCCATATTTTCTTAAGCTCATAATTATTAGTAATAAGAGATTTAGGAACCCATAATTTTTTAAGTGGTTTCCTATAAAAAATTCCAAGACTCTCAATGATAAATACTTTATTAGGAACTTTTGAATGAGAACTACTAACTGAATTAGTAGAACTAGATTTTGGAATAAATTTATTTTTATTAACTCTCTGTTTTCCAGGTTAATATCCAATTCCTATAGTATATTTAAAATTTTATATTTACCAATAATCTAAGTAAGTTTTTTATTCCATTGGAAAATATCTCCATATCTTAATTTAAATTTTCATTAGATAATTTTATCACATTATTTTCTTTAAGAAGTTGATTATTTTTATAATTCTCTTTTTTAATATCAGTTTTAAGGTGAGAAGACATAACATTATGATTATTTAAACTTTTGTATTTATATTTTAATTTAATAACGGTGTCTTAGAAAATATTAAAATATTCAAATAATTTAACACTAGACATATTTTCAACACCATTTTTAGTTTCAGAATGATTTGAATTATGAGAAAGATATTCAGGAAAAACATTTAATACCTCAGATATGTTTTTCATAAAACACGTATTAGCTTTAATAATTATTTATACTTATCTTGTGTTTGATTATCTTGAACTATCCTATGAGTAACTATAAGTGTCTTGTGTATCCTTTTTATATCTCTTTTATTTGTCTTCAAACCTTTTCTTATACTACAAATTAGGATAGTCTACTTTGATGTGTCATTTTCTTTTGCATTCACAATAGATTACTTTATTACCTAATCATCTTTTTTACAATATTTTCTTCAATTTACCTTTTCATACTTACCTCTATAATTTATTTTCTTGGATAACTTCTTATTTTTATATTTTTTTTGAAACATCTAGCTAGATTTTCCATTTTTTCATCACATCCAGTAGGTGATTCTTCATCACTTGAGCTTTTATCTTTTATCGTATCTTTTTTTTTTCAGTCAGTAGTATTGAAGGATGTAGAATTACTTTTTATTTCATCCATTTTATCTTTTTATAGTTATAGTTCTTATTTATACATCATGATATTTACAATTAGTTATTTTATTAGAAGTGTAATAATGTCACAAGATTCTTTGATGGATACATATGTTCCTCTCCATCTTTCTGGTAAGCACTAGAGTAGCCACATTACTTGATCCTTGTCAATAGTTTCCTTTCATAATGCGTGAATAATTTTAAAAATATCTCATTTAACATAATATACATCTCATATATAGATTCATCAAGAATCATCTTAATAGTATAATATTTAAAAGTGTAAGTGTTTAAACATATTTATTTAACATTAGATGTTCCTTCATGAGAAATAACAAGGGTATCCCTAATTTTTAAAAAAGTAAAATAGGTAGATATTATGTTAAATTAATCTTCACATAAAGGAAAGTAAAAATCATTCATAGATTTATAATTATAATCATATGATTCTTTAGTAGCAACACTCCAAGAAGATCTAGTAGCTTGTGTTTTTTTATATTTATCTCCGATTAGCACACAAATACCAAAGCCCATATTTTCTAAGTGAATTTTAATTTTAATATTACATTGAACATAATTATTTACATTAAAATAATAAGGTTGAATAGTTATTACTTCTTCTTTTCTATTATTATCCATAAAGAATTAAATTTAGTTCAAACAGAAATTTAAGATCTTTAAATACAACTAAATTATAGTAAAATTATTTTCAAAAATACCTTAGATACCAAATGTTGGTCATAGTGATTAAATAAAGAGGGGGAGGGGGTGAATTGATTTCTCAATAATTTTTTTGTTTAAAAACAATTTTAAAACTAAATCCCCCAATTTAATAAAAAATACAAATTAATCAAAACAATATAAATATATAAATTTGACCTTTCAAATAATTTATCAAAAGTGGGATAAAGGTTAATTTAAAATAAATTTTAAATAATTTAACTTTTGAAACAAATTTACTTAATCAAAAAATTTATATAAACTAAAATTAAGACTAACCATTAGAGTAAATTTTTGTCATATTTTATAAATCAAAAACCGATTTGTAAATTAAAACAATAAAACTGGAAAATCACACAACAAAATTTAAACAAGGTGTTCGATCTCAAGATGAGAATTAATCCTCTCCATTTGTAAATCACTTTTTTAGAAGTATTTTATTAATTAATAAACTGATCCAAAAATTTGATTGGGTTTTACAAAAAATAGTACACAAGACTATACAGGTACATTTCTTCTTCCACAATTATACATGGAATGAAAAAGATACCAGGTCACACATGACCTCTTCCATAGTTATTTATGGGATTAAAAATAAAATTATTTGGGAGAATATTGAGTATTATATAGTTTAGCATATGAGACTATGTTTTTATATATAAATAGATAAATATAAAACATATCTTAAAGTTTAGGCATAAATTAAAATATAAATATATTAGGAATAATAAAACATGGATCGACCTAATTTGAATAGATTTGATTATCTAGACTACTTGAATTTATATTTTGAAAGAGCTTGGAAAAGTTTTATAGAAAATTCTAGAAAACATGGAATTGTAGAGTCTTCTCTATAGCATAAGATCATATGTATAGGATCCTATGTTATTTTTTCTATAAGAGAAAATGTTTTTAGCAATGCACTTTTTCTTCTCATGATCTAATATTTATATTAAATAAATCTTCATCAGAAATAGCCATTGAATAATAATCATTCTTTATTAAGTGCACCGACACTCTCTTTAATGCTTCAAAACTAGTTGTTAGAGATATGAAACACTCCACAACTAAGTTATAAACAAAAAATTGTCTTCACTTAAATAATGGTTAGTTGAGATCATTAAAACTTAAGATGATCAATTGGTGCGGTAAGGATACATGGTTGGTTAATCTATTCATGCAGTCAGCTTATTTTGCACATGAGGTAAGCTATTCATTCATGTTTTCACTACATTAAATGACCCAATAAGTATATTAATTTATGAAAAATTATATATACCTTGGCATGGTAACATGATATCTTCATATGATAGGTAATTTCCTTTATGCAGTTTCTTCTCTGATTTGCATAGTCAGGTATTTTGATCCCAAGGTAGGTCAATTGTACATGCGATAAGGTGATTCTCAATGCATGGTAAGATGAATCTTCAATGCATAGTTAGTTCATGAGTTAGATTTTTTTCATCTGACTCATGATAAGAATTTTTTTAATGCAGTAATTTGGTGTTTAACATGTAGTAAGAAGGCACAATCACTTGATCTTCATATAGTAGGGTGAAACGATAAGCTCCAGACCTAAATATTTTTGATTTTTTTATAATAAAATGTTTTCTAATAGAAAACATGAGAATCATTAATAAAAAGATAAACATGATTTGTGATCATTAAAATAAATAGGTTTTGGTCTAAGTAAATAGTCTATTTATAGAATATTGATCCATTTTTAGAAATATTATCCACTTTATAGGTTTCATTCACTGCCAAATTTTATTAGATGAACCCCCAAATACCATCAGCAGTATCAATCCCTTGATCTTAATTGGATCAATATGTTTTCCTACTATTTTTTTGAAGAACATGGATATTGAAAATCCTTTGGATTGTTATTATTATGAATATTGTATTTTTTTTCAGTATCTTGCTTGTGAATGTTTTTATGTTTCAGTTAAGAAGGTGTTATTTTAGTTATTTAAGAATTTTTTTATGAGTTTTTGAATTAGTTTATGAATGTTTCTATAAAATTTTAGGTAATTATATACTAATATTAATGTTCTTAATATAATGAAGATTATTATGATTATAGTTGATTTTTTACGAGTTTTTACAAAGTGTGAGAAATCAAAGTTTGATCTAAAAAGTTTGAGTTACGCATGTACAAAGTTAAAGCTATGATGTGGTGAAGTTGTAACTGATGATCATACATAAAAGTGTGAAGTCCAACAAAATGATTTTACCAGATAATGAAAGTTTTTAAAAATTTATTTTCATAAATAGGTGAAGTTGAAAATTGTAAAAAGATCAAATATATGAAGTCATGAAGTTCCTATTGAATTATAGTTATTCTATAAATTTTTCATTAGGAAAAATATGATAAGAAAAATATGTTTTATATCTAGTAAAAGGAATTTTTATCTGTTCATCGGATAGAATTTTATAAATATCATTGGATTGATTGGTGTAAAGATAATGGAGAAGCCTCAAATTGAGAAATATGATGTCATCAGATAGAAGATTCTATAATGTTATAGCAGACTAATTTTTGTAAACCAAGCCTAGCATAAAGTTTGAGTAGATTCCGGATGGACAGATAGAGATATTTCAACTTAATGGAAAAATCAATATGAATAAATATATATGATTCAATTAGATAGAGGATTCTTGTGAAGAGAACCATATGGAGTAACGATGAGTTTAACTAACCAATTCAGTTGGTTAAAGCAGATAAGATAGATGGGAATTGATTAGAACAATACTATACATAAGAGTTCTTGTAAAGTCAATTAGGAAACATTTTTTTGGATGGAGTTTTGATGATATTTACATAAACTTTGTAAATTAATTAACTAATAAAATGTTGAAATTTTCTTTAAATATTTGTCTATATATCCGATTTTTGAGTAATTTTAAATAAAGCCATTGATGATGAATTTCAAGGAAACTTCAAAAAAGTTATAGAAGGTTTTAAGGCGATCTAACAAAGTTGAGTTGGGCAGAAAATTTTAAATTTTTTAATTTTGGGAGCTCATGATTTTTCTTGATTTTTTGGAGTATGTGTGATTATATAATGGGGTGTAAGTAAAATATGAATGTAAATTGTTCATGTTTGATAGAGATCCAACCTGGTGAATTTTTTATTAGATTATCATAATGAGTTTCCAACCAAAGAAACACTTGGTTGAGGAAGATACACCAGACAAAGGTGTGATGGTCATCAGTTCAACATATAGAGAATCATGAGATAGTGGCACTAAGAAGAGGAACATTGAATTCAGTCACTTTGAATAAAGGAAAACTATTTTGAGTCATACCAAATTGAGTTATACTAGATAAATATAGAGACATTCTAGGTATATTCATACCAGATAGAGAGTTCCCTGGATGGATAATTTATGAATATAGTTTTTGTGATCTCTTTCAAAAATTTTCTTATCTTGTTTTGGATATGAAGTATACGATTTCTTTTAACTAACTAGAAGCAGTATATTTTTCCTTCGGGAGATAGAAGAATATTTATGGTATTTGGATCAATTCTATTCATTTTATATCATATTTAATTTCTAAGGACCAATGTGAGTTTCCTTGATAAGGACATAGTCGCCCACATTGGGGGAAAACCTTGTAAATCCAGTGTGCCTTGATTTAAATTCCTATATTTTTATACAAGTGAGGTTGAGATATAAATTTGAAAAATATAGAAGCTATAATTGGTCAAAAGGGTTAATTTAACGAGAAAATAAATTTTAAAATATCATAACAGATTCATCTCGCCCTTCTTAGTGGTTCTCACACTCCTAGGAACTTCAAGTGGTATCAAATCCATCATGTTCCCTCTATAAGATATTTACTTTTATTACCATAAATAATATCAACTTAGTCAGTAGTATATGTATTCTTACATTCAATGGTAAAAAATATCATGGATGAGAAAATTAGAATGATACCCTATCTTCTATGTCTTGGCCTAGAGGTGATTGATGCTGCTATAGTTAGGTTTCCAACCTTTGAGAAAGATATTCCAATGAAATTTAATAAAAAAATGAATCTTGAGGATGATGGGAAAGATATAAATGTTATTATTATTTACTTTTAAGAAATGTTTTATATGAATGTGATGGGTCACAAGATAGTAAAGGAAACTTGGGACAAACTTGAAAGCATATTCTAGGGCAATATAAAAGTGAAGGAAGTAAAGATTTAAATCTAGAGAAGCAAGTTTGAATATATCAGAATGGTGGAGGATGAAACTATTGATGAATAATTTACCTGAGTTAATGAAATTGTTAGAAACATAAAATAATTTAGGGATATATTGGAAGATAACACTATTGTTAAAAAATTGATTTGGAACTTTCTAGACTAGTTTGATCCTAAAATGTCTGCTTTAGAAGATAAATAAGATTTATCATTTGATGAATTGTATAACTTTCTTGTTGCATATAAGATTAGGATGTCTCCAAAATTTAAAAAGAAGATCAAGGAAGAAATGGATTTTGAAGCTATAATGTAACACCCTGATATTTTATAATATATTTCTCTTTAAATAAATTTAATTTTTTGATATCTTGTTTTACACATAACACCAAGATTAAATGAACCTTGATATACTATTAAAATATTATTTTTTAAATGTGACTATTATAACCTACCCATTGAATTAGAAATTATAAATATAAGTAATATTATTATTAAATATATTCTTAATTTTTCCACTCAATAAAAATTTATTGATTAATTCTTAAGAAATGAACACTCAATTTTTAGTAAAGTCATTTTATGCTTCAAAAATATATTTTCTTAAAAAATGATTTTATTACATTTTGTACATGGTAATTATAATTATTTTATGCCACTTTTAGAAAATTTATTTTGTAACTTTTTTTGAAATCATCATATCAAAATTAACTCAGGGTTAAATTTTGGGATTTTTCGGTAATAATTTATTTTTCAGAGAATAGTGAAAAAATACTGATTTTTCCAGTACTCTCATTTATTTTCATTAAAAAAGTAATTAAAAAGTACCATTATATTTTTTCTTTGGTATATGATAAATTTTTTAGAATAATAAAATTAATTCCATTTGAATCATCGATATTCATGATTTCGATATATGTTAATTTGTATCCTTAAAAACAAATTTTTTCGAAAAACTATTTTTCATTAGATTTTACAAATTTATATTAAAATTGATTTATGAAACTAATATAGATTAAATATTGAACAATTGATACAATATTTGGAATCATGAGTTTCAAATTTTCTAAATATTTCCCTTTTATTTTTGATCATTATGAATACTAACCGTGGTAAATTTTTGTCACCTTGGTAAGAGTAAAATTGGTAAAATAGGGTTGAAGTAATAAAATATGGTCTCAAAATCAACCCAAAACTTAACTTAAATTTATTTTATGGGATATATTCGATCATATACATCCAAATTTAAATATATTTCATTTTTTCCATTTAACCTTGATAATGACATTTATATTATTTTTAGTAAAGAAAATTCCAAAATGTCACTCTCTTGACTTTAATATCTCTAAATTTTTTATATAAGGATAAAAAGAGGTTAATTTTGGTTAAAAATGTGTATTTTAAAGATTATTTTTTTATCATAATATTTTTTTAAATTTTTAGTGATGAAATAATTAATTTAAAATCTCATACAATGTTGACACAATGCTTATGAAAGTATTAGAAAAATCATGTAAATGATTTAAAAAACTCTAAAATTGATTTTTTGGATGGTTTATATTAACCAAAGAATTTTATAAATGAATATAACATATTAGGTATGTTTTAAAATTGTATATTCAAATTTATTTTTTGTCATGTTATTTTCAATGTCAAATTTAATGAATAATGTCAAAAATGACATTAGTGATATTTTCTGTTAAATAATATTTTATTAAATTATTTAGATATATATATTTTTTTAAATTGGAAAATATGGATGATAAATTGTATATAATATCATATATTGTAAATTTATGATCTAATTTACTCCTTAAAATTAAAATTATAACACTTTAATATTGAAAAAGTTATTGCCACGGTTAAAGTTAAAATGGGTTAACCAAGGGGTTAAATGAAAAGATATAGTTTAAAATAAATTTTAAACCTATATAAATTTTATTTTATGATTAAATTAAGTTAATATCCTCATTATATTCAAATAAATTTCATTTTGAAACCATTTTACCTCAGTTAGACACATATTATATTTTAAGATTTCATGTATTTACAAAAATGACATTAACGATATTTTAAAATAAAAAATATTTTATTAAATGATTTAAATTAATAAAAATATTATATTCATAAAAATGAACGGAACATTATTTAAAATATAAACCATGGTCTATTTATGGGTCAATTTGGCTTTTATAATAACTTTATTGACCCATAAAGAGTATAAAATATTGATATTACCGTAATTGTCAAAAAGGGTTAATGAACGGTTAAAACTAAGAGATAAGTGTAATAACATAACAAAAACTTGTTTTTGGATGTGAATATATAGAATAATACTCTTATTATATTAAAATTATATCAATTTGGGGAAATTTTTCCAATAAAATGTATTTATATTAATTTAATACTTTAAGTAATTCTAAGAGTTCCCTTACCCTCACTTATAAAAGGACACCCAATCTCTCTTTTATTTAATCGTTATTGATAAAACTAGATCATAAAAACCTTGAAACATTTTCTTTTAAAATTTCATATAAATTAATTATTGCTTCTGGTCTTCTTAAAATACCATTCCAAAGATCCTTAAGAATAGATCGAAAGGAAGTCTTCTGAAGAATATGTAATCGTCTTTACGGACCTTTTAAAGTTTATTTCTTATTATAATTACCCTATTTTTTAACCATTATAAAATAAGAACTCTAGTATGATAAATATACTAATATGTTATTATTATTATGGTAAAACCGTTTTGTATCTCTTTTCCATCCCATGAAAAGAAAAAAACATCGCTTGTTCATACGTGTGACTTACTGTCTCCACGTAATGGTGTAATTATCCTTTCACCACCACATTACATGGACGTTTATAAATATGTAAGTAATGAATATTTATTATATTTATGAAATAAATATTCTTATAGAATTATAATTTCATATCTACCTTTTTATATTCCAATCTGTTGAAAAATGATAACGTCACTCGTGTGTACGTGTGAACTACCACCTCTATGAAGTGATGTGGTCCATTTTTCATTTTCATTTTACATCAATGGTAATAAGAATATATTTAATGAATATATATGGTAAAATAAAGTTTATATAAAGGTTAATTATTATTTAAATTACTTTTATTCCATCTTTCAAAAAGTGAAAACCGCGTTCGTGCGTACGTACGACCTACCGTCTCTATGAATGATATAATTTATTTTTCCATCACTACATTTCATCGATGATTATAAATATATATATATATATATAATGAATATATATTATATTTATATAATGATTATAATTATATATATTTTGGAACCATGATCAAATTATAAGGACTGGAATTATCGAATTGAAACTTACATGAAAAACGAAGCAGTTAACAGCCATAAATGATGATTTTAATAAAGAATTATTAATAATTGAGAACTGAAATGTTATAAGTGGATCATATATGATATTATAACTTTTTATATAGTTATGTAATATAAGTATAAAAAATTTAAATTTATTATAGAGGATTTTAAAAGCACATATGAAGCAAGTCGGGCCTGAGGTAAGAGTTTATTTCATAATCTCTTCATTATTTAGGATTATTTATGTTCAAGTGTTTGATGGGGAGATTATTTGACCATTATATCTTAAAAATAATACATTTTATTATTTTTAATGATTTTACATGTTTTTTACAACTTTTCCTATCATTTTCTCTTGAATCAAGAAAAGAAAATTCTAAAATAAAAGATGATCTAATTTCCCTTTTTGATCGTGCATATTCTTCTTCAATGTCTATATTTTTAAAATTTGTTGAAAGAAATTCATTTTTATTTAATAATATTATTTTTAAATATATTTTACATTATACTTAACTTTTTACAAGGTTTTAATTAAATCTTTCCAATGTTTTCTGAAAAGGTTATTTTCAAATTTCATTACAAAAGGTTAAGAGAATTTTTCTTTTTAACATATTCTATGTTAACAGAATTTCCCATTAACTCAACTATTTTATGATATTAATATTTTTTTTTATAAATTTTCAGTATCTTTTTTATATCCATTAATTTTAAAATAATGACATTATGTTTGATAACATGTACGATACGCAACATCGATCTTAAAAAAACTGCGTAATATTATTATTTAAATATAATTATTATAACCCAGTTATTAAATTGAAAGATTTGAACATGATAAAATAATTTTTGAAATATATATATGTTTAAAATAAATAAAAATTTATTGATTAATTATTATGAAATAATCACTCAGTTTTTTATGAAATCCATTTTATTCTTCAAAGATACGTTTTCATCAAAAATGGTTTTTATTACTTTTCATGAGAAAATATTATATTTAATTTCTTGAAATTTAATAAAATAGATATTATAAAATTAACTTATTTTTATAGATCATCATATAAAAATTATATTAAGTTCAAATTTTTATAATTTTCTGAAAAGTTTTATTTTTTTGTGAATACTAAAAAATATTGATTTTTTTGAAATTGTATTTTCTTTTAAATAATTTGAAAAGTTAAATTCTATTCTGGATGAGATTTAAAATGAAATTGGTTATTTTTAATTAAAAATAAATATTTTTTAAAGTGAATTATATACTTGAATTTAGTATAAAAACATTTAAAATTTTAAAAGGGAATTTTTTCTGAAAAACTATTTTTTGTTGAGTTTTGACTTTTTAATTTTTAAATAATATTCTAACACTTCCGTGTTTTAAATTTGGAAAATGGATTAAATTTTTGGTATAAATATTTATGAATTTGGTAAATAGTTCCCCATTATTTATAGGCAATATAAATAGTAACCTTTGTAGTTTTTTTTACCATGGAAAATGGTAAATTGGGTAACTAAGGGTTTAAAATAATACGATAATGAATAGAAAATGACCCTAACTCTTAAATTAATTTAATTTAATGATTTCATTTTGTCCATAATCATATAATATTCATGTATATGAACTTTGTTTTTCTATTTGGATGTGATTATTACCTTTATAATATTTTATGTAAACAAAAGTAAAAAAATGCAACATTCTTGTTTTTAATAACTATAATATTTTTAATTTGGGGATAAACAGAGGATTTGTTTGGTTGTAAATATTAATTTAAAATATAAATGATTTATCTTCATTGTGGTAATTTAGTTTTAATTTTTAGTGAATAAATAGTTTCCTTAAAATCTTATGCAATGCTGATGCAGTAATTATTCAATTAATAGAAAAACAAAAAAACGATTTAATAATATTATAATGAATTTAATATTAATGAATATTTGAGTTTAACCATTTTTAATAGAAAAACGACATATTATATAGGTTTTTATTCATTTTATACTAATTTTATTGATTTATTATAGTTTTAAAAGTTAAATTAAAGGAATAGTTCCAAAAATTGACATTAATGATATTTTATAGTAAATAATATTTTATTAAATGATTTGAAATTCCTATAAATACTTTATTTATCCATATTGTTGGTATAATATTTAAAATATCAGCCATTATCCATTTATGAACCTTTTTTCCTTTTATGGTAACTATATTAACCCCTAAAGATTAAAAACATTGATATCATCGTAATTGGAAAAAGGGTTAACGAAGGGTTACAATAAAAAGAAAAAAGTAAAAAAATATTAAAACTTTTCAAAATTTAATTATATGAAATTATTTAGACTCATAATAATCTTATGTTATAATATTAGGAATTTTGATCCAGTTTGACATAAAATTTAATTTAATATTTTAAGAAATTCCTAAAGTGACCCTTCCCTCTATTATAAAAGGCCACCTCTTCTTATCATTTATTTACACCTCAATAACCATTTAGTCCTTCTAATATTTATTTAAACAACTTAATAATATTAAAACCCAAATTCTAGAGGTCTAGGTTAGGGTATAATACCAAACTTAGAGGTATTAAGGTATAAAGAAAACGAGGTTGTCCGAAGAAGTGGTATAGTTCTTAACCGAGCATTTTCATTTTATTTCTTCTTTCACCACACTAAAATATTATGTAACCACAATTAGATAATAAAATAATTATATTAACTACATTGTGATATTATTATTTACTTTCAAAGCCTATGTCCATCTCCAACCCCTATGAAATAGGAAATTAATTTATCGTTCATATGTACGGCAGACCACCACCTTACAAACTGATGTAATTTATTTTCCATCACTGACTCTCACAGATGATTATAATGATTTATTTAAGGTTTATATATGATATTAATTACATATTTATAAATTTTAAAGTATAAAATATCATATAATTTCTTACATTTCCATTCATTGAAAAACGATAACATAGTTTGTACATACATGTGGACTACCACCTCCATGAAGTGATGTGATTTGTTTTTAATAACCAAATCACATTAATTATATATTATAATTAAATAATTAATATTATATTTATGATATTATTATAATTTTTTAAATATAAAAAAATACTTACCTTCTTTCCATAATTATTGTTGAAAAATAGGAACGTTACTCGTGCGTACGTACGACCTACCGGCTCCATGATTATAACGTAGTTCAATTTTCTAAACCATATCTCATGGTTGGTTTTAAAAGTATAATTTATGTATAAAAATTATAATTATGTCACTATTATTATTTTTTATATGATGGAATAATTTCCACTTTGACCATAGTCAACCTACTGAAGTCATTTTAGACTTGTGTATAGAATATCAACAAAACATCTGATGTGAACTTAAATGATTAAGTAATTTTATATAAATTGTTAATAAGTGATATAAAAAAATAATAGACTTAAATAGGTTTCTTAAAAAATTAAATAATTAAGATAAGTTTATTATTTAGGAAGATAAGGAACATACACAAGGAGTTGGACAGAAGGTAATAGACTTTCTTTTAAAAATTCTCATTTAAAGTTTACCATAAAAATATTTTTATTTCATGTACATATTTTTAAAATAATTTTATGGATATATTTATATAGACATAAAAGAATTATAAATTAAATTTTGTTTCTATTCTTAACATCCTTCAAAGGTTTTTCATAGGGAATCTTTTTACGGAATGTTTTGATATTCTTTACAAAAATACAAAAAGAATGTTCTATTTTAACAAGCATAGAGATAAGGAGTTTTACCACCTCCATAACCATTATTTTATTTTTTAATTATTTTAAAATATTTTACATTTTGTTTATAGAAAAATACTCCTTCATTTTATTCTAGGAATTTTGGTATTGAAAATTGGGTTTTAAAGCAAAGGGATGTTTCAATATCTAAACATGTTTATTCTTACGGGTGCAAAGAATATTTATAAGCGTGATGATAAAAATTAAAGATTCATTGTTTTGTGATTATGTTATGGTTATTATTAATTGTTTATGATTATGGGTGGTTCCATTATGAAGTAAGTATGGGTGATTCTGTTATAAACTGAGGGCTGGTTGTTATGTTACTAACCAAGGATTGATGGTTCTATGATAATCCTAAAGGACCCTGGAATACACTGAGATGAGAGGGTTGAGTCAGGGTGTCAAATTTTTATTTTAAAGTGACAGATCTTGTTCCCACATTGGTAGGAACTTATTAAATATGTATGATGGTAATGTGCAGTAATTTAAACATTCACACGCAGAAAGACTAATCAATAATTTTACTTGGTTCACCAATAAGGGCTAGTCTGAGGAGCATAATCCAATAGGTTATCAGTCATATGAAAGTCCAGTAATATTCACTAGTTGTGGATTACAAAAGTTTATCACAGTCACTCTATGCTAGGCATGAAACCTTTACAAGGTTTTAGGGATAGCACACTGCGTTCCTCAAATCACTTCCGTTGACTCCCCTTGCTCACTGCGTTGGGAAGAATATGAAATTAATTTATCGAATTAAAGGTTGCTTTAATGGGTTGGCATTAAATCATGAATCCTAGACTGTAGACAAAAGATCTATTGAATTCATGTTTTCACATGTGGAAGTAATTCAATTTTCTATGTACTATTCATTCGCAAACTTGTGCTCCACATACATGTCTTCTTCCTCTACATACTTCATTGCACCGCGTACTGCAAGTGCTTCCTGAACCACCTCTGTGTACTACCTTCGCAAACCACGTCTGTGTACTGCTTCTTCTCTATGGACCAAATCCTCTTCTATGAACTGTATTTTTCAAACCATATCCTGCGCACTGTGTTTTGTGAACCGTTTTCCACAAACTATCTTCTATGAAGAGTCTTCCATTAACAATTACAGACTTTACCGAATTCCTTCCGAATTCCTAATCAAAGTATCCTTTTGTGGAATTGGATTCCCGTGAAACACTTATAGTCTTCTCCAAATTCCTCTTGGAATTTTAATCTCAGTTTTGATCCTTAATGAAGGGATTAGTGCTCGTTATATAGGCAAATAGATCCGTATAACCCACTAAATTGAGATTTACCAAATCTTCACCATTTACCATTCTCCCATGAACCGTTATGCCTCACGTAGTTCACGTACCACTTTTTCCTTAGAAGAGGCCCTTCATGGATCATAAAATCACCACCTCAATTCCTCCAATGATAATCCATCCCATGAACCGGCTCTTCCACGAACTCATCTCTACCTCATTTTCTCCAACGACAAGCCATCATGCATACCGCAAGTCTTCAGCACAAACCATTTTCCGTTCCTGCTACGTGGTTTGAGGTTCACCATTCTACGTACTATTTTGCATGATTTGTGAACTATTCCTGTAATTCTCATTCCACATACTATATTTACAAAAAAACATCCTTTTTCTAAAAACAAACTTTCGATTTTGAGGCCCAAAATTTTGAAAAACCCTGGGAAAATACGCCACCTTAAACTCCTACTTCGGTCTGTATTGTAAGATCACTTGAATTTGAAATTCCCTTGATCAACTCAATGTGGATTGATAAAAAACACAAACCATATCCCATTTCCATCAAAGAAAAACCTTTGTTCCAACAAAACCAGGGATGGGTGGGTCGGTCATAGCCCTCCATTGAATTGGGTATGGAATTTGACCATATGGTTATTAAATTTGTAAGAGTGACATAGAAAATTATGTACAAAGTTAACTACATGTATTATCTATTCTATCGATGGGTTTTTATGGAAATATTATATTTTATCATGGTAAGATAATGATCTTATATTTAAATGAAATTGTATGCTATTTTTTAAGGGTGAGAAGTATATATTTCTGAAAAAGTTTTTTTTGAGTTCTTTAGGGATGTAAAGAATAATTTATGTAAAGACTCTAAAATTCCATGTAATTTTTTTAAATTATTTTATATTTTTATGAGTCTGCAAAAATTTACGGCGCGTGATTCCGAGGCTCAGTGTGCCCAGAATGAATTTATAAACTTTTTTTAAGGTAAGTTCATTAAACGCATGGGTGGAGATTTATATCTTTTAAACTGGCGCTTGGATTAAAAATCCAAGGGCACCATTGAATCTGTAGTGCCGAGATTTTATTTAGAGAAGCTTCACTTCGACCATAGTTAGTTGGGAGAGAAAGATAGTTTTTGGACTTTTTAAGGAATAATAAAATAACAATATTATTGTTATTTTATTTCCTTTTCTCCAAAGGATGAGCAGCGTTGGCGAGACTGACAATAGTCAATCCATTAAGTGGATTGACTCATAAATTGTATAAACACACCATTGTGAATTAAATGAGGTTCATTAATTACTCATTTAATGAACCTCATTAAATCCTTTCGTGCGTTCCACACCCTTTACCCCTCCTATATATGTGAGGCTTGGGGATGAGTTTTGACATGGATTCACCAAGGGAGGAAACTCTGGAAAAGTACCACAACTCCATCCACCGATGGAGGATGGAAACTCAGGCGGCAATGATCCAGGAACAACGAATGCTGAAGAATCCTTCTAAAGATGATGCTCCTCCGGCCCATACCCTCAAACGTGGAAGTACCGCCATCCATACCGGTCACTAACTATCTTTGAGGTAGGGGGTTTAATTATTATAGTTTACCTATGATGATTTATTTGCTCTCTTTTTTTATCATATTAAAGCAGAAGGCACGATCCAAACGAACAAGGCCCGTACCCTCCGCTACTTCACTCATGTTGCGTTCTTTGGGGACGTTTTCATCAATTTGATGGAAATACGAAACAGCGGGTCAGGCTATGATGGCAGCATCCCATGAGGACTGTAGGCAAAGACAGGAGTAGAAACAGAGCTCTGAAGCACCGCTGGAGCCCCGTGGAAGATCCACCGGTGTGACGGTGCCGGTGGTGGCTAGAAATGGCCTGCCGTGGTGGTAGCAGGCAGCGCACCGTCACACGCCCCGGAGGGGACCCACGACTTCATGCTACGATGGATACAGAGGCGCCCGACACCTTGGATGGATGCGGACACGGAGGTGGTTCACCATCACGCACTGCTGATTAAAGAAAGCCACGACAGAGGAGGATGGGACCCGCGTCCCACGGGTCCTGCAGACCACGTGGTGGCGCCACATGGTGCCTCTGATTGAAGGGTGCCGAATGGATCCTTAGAGCTATTCAGAATGTGGATAGCGCGCCCTGTGTGGGGCATGATAGCAGGCGGACGCAGGCCAGCCGAATGGGCCGAACCCACCCAGCGGACCAGCCCCTCGGCCCAGCGGGCCGAGTTAGACCCGTGGCCTAGCGGGCCAGTGCGGGTGGGCCGAGCCCCACTCGACGGGTCGGGAAAGCCGCAGCCTCGGACCGCATACCAAACCGGCCGACCCTTAACGGGCTAGACTCGGGCAGGGTCAGGTAGACCCCATGACCCGTTGCGTCGGGCCGGCCTGACCGAGTCGGACCGGGCCGAGACCCAACCGGCCCCCGAATAAAGAAACGCCAGTAACTGACAAACTAGGTGTCCGTTTGACACGCCGTTAGTGGCGTTGGGACCCATTTTGGGAAGTGGTCCCTTTGGCATATTCCGACCGGCCTGACCGAGCCAGTCCGGACAGAGGTGTGATCACCCCAATTTCACAAAAAGGGGTGTAACTAACAGACATGGCGTCTGATCGACGCACCGTCTCTGGAATAAGGACCCTTGTGACAAGGAGGTCCTTTATAGATACTCTAAATGAGTTTTTAAGGAGTTTGATGTGTGACCTGGGTTTGATCAAACTTGAATCCTACTGGACCCTTTTTACAAAAGTGCCCATATCTCAAAGACCGGGCATCTGATCAACGTGCCATCTCTCACGTTGGGATCCATGTGATGGGGTGGTCCCTTGGGTATTATTTTTGTGGGACTTAATAGCAGTTTAAATATGAACGATGGATTGAGTATAAGAGTATTTTAGAGATCATGCGTGCTTTGTGTGGGAATCTAGTGGCTGGATGTGACATGAAGATGAAGAGCGACTAAGGCAGGTCAACATCAGAAACTCTAGAGTGAGATGATCTATCTATATGACTAATCATACTTACCTCTGAACCGATGACCAATACGAGTCAGCACCAATGACCAATATGGGTCATCACCAGCGACCAATACAGATCAACACTAGCGACCAATATGAGTCAACACCAGGGACCAATACGGGTCAGCACCAGGGACCAATACGGGTCAACATATAGAGACCAATACAAGTTAGTATACAATGACCTATACCGGCCAGTAGTAGAGTTACTATGGATTAATAAGATACCTTCAGAGGTCTCTAGGTCCCTACTGGGTATTGATATACTCACCCCTTCATGGGCTTCACCTGCACCTTGTTGTGTCTGGTGCAGAATACTGACGCTCTCAGGAAGACTTTGGAGGTTTGGGAATTGGTGGAGTTTGGTACGACGAGAGCAGTCGAGATCCTCTTCTTCAACTTCATACTTACAGCTAATACCCTCCAGGTAGAGATCTAGGGTAGACATGATAACTATTTACTTTACTTCAGTTTCTAGGGATTGTATTTCAACCCACTTTTTTCAGTTTACAATTGTATTTGTGGTTGTACTTTACTATCGTGGCTATACCATACTTTTGTTGGTTGTTTACTTCAGTTTCCATTTTTGAGTATGTATAGATCTCTAAGGAAATGCCTTCCCTGTTCGGGAAAGGCCTTTATGTGCTAGTCGCTAACCCCTGGCCAATGGAAGGCAGACTTGGGGTAGTCACGTACAGGGCCCATGGGACGGAGGCCGAATTATCTATACAACAGGAACCTAAATTATTTTTTCTGATTCAGTACATGAAAACACCAATTGCTAGTGTTTTGAAAAGTTCTCTTGATCATTCTTTAGTCATATCACCAGGTATAACTTATTGATAGTGGAACATATTTTTTCTTACAGGAGGCCTCCATGAAGACAACCATACAAGATTTCGATTAGAGATTGTGACATTGGCCCACCAAGCGATGAGGCGTTGGTACATGGACCACTCACAGTGATGGCACCTTCGGGTGGTGTACCAACACCACCAACACCCATTGAGTATTATATTTTACCAGTGGATCATGCACGTCGGATGATAATGTTTCATGAGTTCCCGATACAGATGCCTCCAAGGTTTCGAGGAGAGACAGACCCCCAGGTAGCATAGGACTGTCTTGAGTTGGTTTTGCGGATCTTTCGCTTAGTGGAGACACCCACCGAGCAGATGATGATCTTAGATGCTATCCCTCTTTAGGGCTCAGTAGGACGATGGTGGAGCTTGATTCTCCAGGTGAATGTGGAGAAGACCCTCACTTGGATAGACATTGAGATCCTTTTTAGGGTGGAGTTCGTACCAGCAACACTACGCTCTATGCGTATTCAGAAGCTGCTACATCTGCAGCAAGGTAGCCAGACTGTGGCTCAGTACTCCACGAGATTTACTGACCTCTCTTGATACTCCACCGACATGGTATGGGACCCTTAATTTAGGGCCCAGATCTTTGAGCAGGGGCTCTGTTGAGAGATCAAAGCTGCGACAGTTTCTCTCCACATCCTAACACAGTATGGTGTGCTAGAGTGAGCTTTATTGATGGAGAGATTCCTTACCGAGCAGACACTGACCGTGAGAGCCCCTACCAGACAACAAGTTATAGATTAATCTACAACTAGCATTAGAAAGACAACACATAAGCCCAATCTAGATAGATCTTCCATATGGCGACCCGAGGATGCAGGGTCAGAGGTGCGAGGCTCGAGAGGTTGTGGGATCCACTAGCGAGAAATGTTTCGTTTTTCCTATAGGGGACAGTGTCACATAGCTAGTGACTGTCCAACTCCCCACACAGATGATCAACTGATAGTGGAGGGGCCATCGAGGCATTAGTAGTTGTAGGAGCATGAGCTTCATCCAGGCAGTGGATGGGGCTAGGGAGAAGGATATGCAGCGGGAGGTGGTCGGTCTCACCACAAACTACCACCTCCACCCCCAGGCAGTCCACCACGAGCTCCGGGAGCAGGTGGATGTGGACATGCCCGGCTACAGGCAGTAGAGGCTCACGATCCTAATGTCCCTAAGTTGATACGAGGTACGATCTGTATCTTCTATACTTCAGCATCAATTCTTATCGATAGAGGTGGTATCCATTATTTCCTTACCGACGACTTAGTTTGAGACTTTGAGATTCTGACTGAGATTTTAGATTGACTTTTTCATTTGGATACTCCTACGAGAGGATATTCAGTGGTCACACACTGGTGCCTATAGTGTGATATTACTCTTGGAGGAGAGAGTTTCAGATGGAATCTTCTAGTAGTGGCATTGAAGCCCTACGACGTTATTCTAGGCATAGACTGGCTATCAGCAGTTCATGCACAGATTGACTGCTTGAGACGTACAGTGTGATGTACATGAAGAAATGGAGGATAGTTTTCCTTTTTTGGTGAGAAGGAAAATAGAGTAGCACGAGATGGACTTTCCCTCAGGAGGGTGCATCCAATTACATATCAGCTGACTTGCATGACCTTTAACATGTTGGATGAGGTGATTCCATAGTTTCCAGCAGTGGTGGATGAGTATGAGGACATATTTATAGAATATGTCCCAGGACCACCTCTTTGTAGAGAGGTATAATTCCTTGTTGACTTGTACCCAGGAACAACACCAATATCTACACCAGCATATCGAAGGTCCACTGTGGAGATCTAGGAGATGAGGGTACATTTAGAGGACTTTTGGAGGAAGGGATTCGTAAGGCCCATTGTTTCTCCATGGGAATCCCTGGTGTTGTTTTCCAAGAAGGCAGACAGAATTTTGAGGCTATGCATGGACTTTTGGTGCCTAAACCAGGTGATCGTGAAGAACAAGTATGCTCTGCTGAGGATTAATAATCTGTTTGATCAGTTTAATGGAGCGAAGTGGTTCTCGAAGATAGACCTCAGATCAGGCTATCACCAGCTTCGTGTACGGGATGGGGACATCCCAAAGGATACCTTGAGATGTCGGTACAGATATTATGAATACCTAGTGATTCCATTTGGCATGACGAATTCCACTACAATGTTCATGGGTCTCTTGAACAGGATCTTCTAGATCTGCTTAGACCGGTTTGTTTTGGTCTTCATCAACAACATCTTGGTGTACTAAGCGTCCAAGGAAGAGCATGCTGTGGACTTGAGGATAGTTCTAGACACACTCTGGGAGCACCAGTTATATGGGAATCTCTCAAAGCATGAGTTCTGGATACGGATGGTCCACCTCTTGAGACATGTCATCTCAGAGGCTGTATTTGCATTAGATCCAATGAAGATCGAGGCAATACTTGCTTGGTAGCCACTCAGGAGTGTTACTAAGGTGCAGAGATTCCTTGGATTAGTAGGATACTATCGGAGGTTTGTACCCAATTTCTCCATAGTATCAAAGCCTATGACCGAGTTGAAAAAGAATGGGAAACCCTTCCTGTGGTTATAAACATGCTAGTAGAGCCTTCAACAGCTGAGGCAAAGCTTGACCAGCGCTCCCATCCTGAGGTTGCTGGAGGAGGGCACTGACTACATGGTTTACTGTGATTCATCAGGGACCAGACTCGGTTGCGTCCTAATGTCGGATGGTGCAATGATTGCTTATGGATCATGATAGGTAAGGCCCCATGAGCAAAATTATGTGACTCACGACTTGGAGTTGGAAACAATATTTTTCGTAATGAAGATGTGGTGACACTACTAGATAGTCGAGAAAATTATTGTTTACTCAGACCACAAGAGTCTCAAATATTTTTTTCACACAGAAATATCTGAACCTGAGATGGTGAGATTGGATTGAGTTACTCTAGGACTATGACTTTGAGATAGTATATACTCCTGGGAAGGGGAACGTAGTGGCAGATGCACTTAGCTGGAGATCGAGTTCTTGGCTACTGAACGAGAGTTCTGTGTAGTTATCCTTGCTTAAGATATCCTATGCGGATAGAGATGAGTAACTCTACCTCCAGATGATGGTAGTTTCCCCTCCACTCCTTCAGCGAGTCAGCGAGGCACAACTTGGTGAGAGCAGGTATGAGACTACACGTGCTCAGATATCCTCAGGCTATGCACCTGATGGATATTCTTAAGGTGGGGAGAACACTATCATTTTCAGAGGATGTATAGTTGTACCAGTGGCGCTATGAGAGGAGGTGCTGAGGGAGTTACATACATCCCCCTTGGTAGTATATCTAGGCGTTATGAGGATGTATCAGGACCTCCAATGTCAGTATTGGTGGCTAGGGATGAAGAAATCTATGGCGGGGTTTGTTTCTAGATGCCTCACTTTCTAGCAAGTGAAGGCCAAACACCATGTACCAGCAGGCTTGACCCAACCCCTTGAGATACCAGAGTGGAAGTGGGAAGGGATATCGATGGAATTTGTGATGGGGTTACCATATAAGTCTAGAGGGTACAATAATATCTGGGTGACCATTGACCGGGTCACCAAGTCGGACCACTTCCTTTCTATTTGAGATAAAGGTTTGGTAGAGATCTTGGGGCGTATATACGTTCAGAAGATCATGCGAATTCACATGGTGCCTTTGAAAATAGTCTCAGACTGTGATACATGATTCACATCCTGGTTGTGGAAAATATTGTAGGAGGCTTTCGGGACTTAGCTTTGCTTCAACACAACTTTTCACCCGCAGACAAATGGTCAGACTGAGCAGACCAACCAAACCATGGAGGACATGCTTCGTGCATTTGTCCAAGTTTTTGGTCACAGTTGGGAGGACCACATACCATTGGTAAAGTTTGTGTATAACAATAGCTACCACTCCACCATTGGTATGACCCCTTTAGAGGAATTTTATGGACGACCGTGGAGATCACCCTTTTATTGGATTGATCTAGGAGAGCCAACACTTGTGAACCCATAGATGGTACAAGATACTACCGAGAAGGTTCATGTCATCTAAGTGAAAATGAAGACTGTACAGAGCCGACAGAAGTCCTATGCTAATAGGCGATGAAGACTACTGGAGTTCCAGGAGGGGGACCACGTATTCTTGTGAGTTTCCCCTCAACGGGGACTACAGAGATTTGGCTGAGGTGGAAAATTCTCAACAAGGTTTTGTCAGACTATTCCTAATTCTTTGGAGTATTGAAAAGGTGGCGTATCACTTGGAACTACCACCGTAAATGGAGAGGGTACACGACGTCTTCCATGTATCCCAGCTGAGGAGATACATGTATGATGCATCTCACATCATAGACCATGGAGAGATGAAGATTAACGACTGGGTGACTTTTGCAGGGTACCCGGTGGAGGTAGAGGATCGATAAGAGAAAATCCTTCATGGGCGTTCGGTACCTCTGGTGCACGTTCTATGGAAGAATGGAAATCTCAAGGAGAGCACATGGGAGAGAGAGGCTCATATGCATGCGTATTACCCCTGTTTTTTTGTGTAGCCTTGTTTGGATTTCGGGGATGTAAATCCTTAAGGTGGGGAGAATATAAAGACCTGAAAATTCCATGTAATTTTTTAAAATTATTTAGGATTTTTACGAGTCTGCAAAAAATTACGGCGCTTGATTCTGAGGCTCGGTGTGCCTTAAATGAATTTCTGAATTTTTTAAGGTATATTCTGTAAACGCGTGGGTGAAATTTTCTATCTTTTGAACCGGGGCTTAGATTAAAAATTCTAGGGCACCATTGAATCCATAGCACTGTGATTCACTTAAGAGAAGCTTCACTTCGACCACAGTTGGTTGGGAGAAAAAGTTAGTTTTTGGACTTTTTAAGGAATAATAAAATAACAATTTTATTTTTATTTTATTTTATTTTCTCCAATGGATGAGCGGCAATGGCAGGACTGATGACATGTCAATCCATTTTTTGGCTTGACTCATAAATTGCATAACTGCACCGTTGTGAATTAAATGAGGTTCATTAATTACTCATTTAATAATCCTCATTAAAATATTTCTTGCGTTACTCACCCTTTCCCCCTCCTATATATGTGAGGCTCGGAGATGAGTTTTGACATAGCTTTACCAAGCGAGGAGGGAAGCCACGACATCATGACCTGATGACTGCAGTCAGTGGCGGGCACCTCGGCCAGCCGCGAACGCGGAGGCAGAGCTCCATCGTGCACTGATAATTGAAGAAATCTGTGACTCAAAGCTGCATCAGAGGAGGATGGGATCCGCGTCCTGTGGGTCCCACAAACCACATGGTGGAGCCACATGGCGCTGCTGATTAAAGGGTGCCAAACTGATCCTTATTTCCATTCGGTAGGCAAACCACACGCTCTCTGCAGGGCACACCAGTAGGTGGATGCGGGCCAACCGAATGGGCTGGACCCGCCCAACATACCGAACCCGCGGCACAATGGGCCATCGAGGGTGGGCCGAACCCCACCCAGTGGGCTGGGCCAATCGTGTCATGGGATTGCGAACCAAACTAGGATGACCCTTAATGGGCCGGACCCAGGCAGGGTCAGGTAAACCCCGTGACCCGTTGCGTTTGGCCGACTTGACTGAGTCGGACCGGACTCAGACCCAACCGACCCCCGAATAAAGAAACACCCATAACTGACGAACCAAGTGTCTGTTTGACATTCCATCTGTGGGGTTGGGATCCCTTTTGGGAATAGTTTCCTTTGGAATATTTTTGTGGGCCCGAACAAGCCGGGCTGGACTAAGGTGTGATCACCCTCGTTTCACAGAAAGGGGTGTAACTAATAGACCGGACGTCCGATTCATGCACCCTCTATGGAATAAGTCCCCTTGTGACAAGGCGTTACTTTGGAGATAATCAATGTGATTTTTGATGTATTTTAACATGCAACCTGAGTTGGATCAGACATGAATCCAATCGGGCCCTTTTTACAAAAGTACCCATATCTCATAGACCGGGCATTCGATCGATGCGCCGTCTGTCACATTGGGACCCCTATAATGGGACAGTCCCTTGGGTATGCTTTATGAGGGACTTCGTACTAGTTGAAATATGAATGATGGATTGAGGAGAAGAGTCTTCCGGAGACCAGGCATGCTTCGTGCGGGAATCTAGTGGCTGGCTGTGACATGAAGATGAAGAGCGACCAAGGCGGGTCAACATCAGAAACTCCATGTTGGGATTATCTAGCTGTACGACTAATCATCCCTACATCTCCACCAATAACCAATACAGGTCAGTACCTTTGACCAATATAGTTCAACCTTGTGACCAATACGGGTCAGCACCAGCGACTAATACAGGTCAGCACCAGCGACCAATACAGGTCAATACCAACGACCAATACGGGTCAGCATCTAGTGACCAATACGGATCAGTATAATATGACCTATACTACCAAAATTAGAGTTACTACGGATAGGATGATCTGGATTCACGACTAGTCATCTCTATCCTAGTAGCATTGAAGTTATACCATTAGAGTGAGCTATCTCTTTTTCTTTGTGCTTCATGATTTAGATCATGCTTGTGATCTTACATTTGTGGTATTTTTTGTGATGTTTTACTTTGTGGATTACTGAGAGACCTTCTGGGGTCTCAAGGTCCCTAAAAGGTATTTTTATACTCACCCCTACATGGTCTTTTCCCACACCTTGTTGTGTCTGGTGTAGACCACTGACTATACGAGGCAGACTTTGGAGGTTTGGGACTTGGTGGAGTTTGGTGCGATGGGAGAAATCGAGATCCTCTTCTTCGACTTCAGACTTATAGCTACTACCCTCCAGGTAGAACTCTAGGGTAGACGTGACAACTCTTTACTTTCATTTAGTTTATAGGGCTTGTATTTTGGCCCACTGTTTTCAATTTATAGTTGTACTTGTGGTTGTACTTTACTCTCATGTCTACAACTTACTTTTTTTGGCTGTTTAATTCAGTTTCCCTTTTTGAGTATGTAAAGATCTCTAAGAAAATGCCTTTCTTGTTCAGGAAAAGCCTTCAAGTGCTAGTCGCCAACCCCTGACCTATATAAAACGGGCTTGGGGTAGTCACGTCCAGGCCCGGTGGGATGGGTTGTGACAATTTATGATTTTTATTTTTCCCTTTTAGATTTTTTATGAAAGTTTTTATGAAAATACCTGGTTAGATGAGTTTATTTCTTTATTAAGAAAATGATTATTTTGAGTCCAAATTTTATTTTGAAAAAGGGAAATTTTTATATGTTTTCATGGAATAATAGTTTATATCTTTATTTTTATGTCCCTTACTAATATTTTTCTACCCATAAAACATTTTAAAATTTTTTCCATAGGATTATTAGGGACAAGAACAATATCAAGAATAAAATTGTGAAGATGTTTCATGAAAGGAAAACATGCTTATTTATAAAAGTTTTGTTTTATGGAAAAAATGGATACTGAATAGAAGTGCACACTTTGTAATATATGGAATTATTAATTATGTATTATGACCTACCTCTCTAAAACAATAAACCAAAAATTTATTTGGGAATGTAAGAAATTTAATTATAGTTTAAAGTAACTAGAATATATATTGTATATGGTCAGGTCCTCATAGTCGGTATTTATGCAGAGTTTAGAAAACATTAGAGATTATAATGTTTTCATGTGAGGTTAAATTAAAAGCTTAGTTTCCATCATGGGTTTATAAGTTTAAGTATGATAAATGTTCAAAGACTTAGAGTCCCCTTTTTATGTTTTTAGTGATGTGATATTATAGCGATTAATGAGATTTTTAGAGATGTTTTATTAAGTTGAGGTATATTTTACCCTTGGGTTTGACGTGAATGATTATTTTAGAATAATGATTTTATATATTTAGGAATATAAGTGAAAATTCATGAGATAAACATTTAGGTTAAAATATTATTCAATTTTGAAGTTATTAAGGTTATTTTTGGGGATTTTATGGTCAAATTATTATATAATTTCTGTGGGTATTCTATTTACAAGGATCATTTTCATTATAACATGCAATGATCCATTTTATGTTTTATTGATTTTTCTACAAATTAAATATAGTTTATCAAGATGAAAGGAAAATGATCTCACATAACCTTTTTATCTATTAAAGGTGATTTTATAATCACTGTCATGGAAAAATCATGTTCAACTTATTTTGAAATCTTTTTAAATATCCAAATCACCTGTAAGAAACTATTTGATCCACCCAAAACATTTTAGTTTCTATAAAATTTATATGGATCATGGAATATACTTTTTTTGATTTTAAAATCTCAACACATCAATTTCATTCATCAAGGAAAATACCCCTAAGTACTTGACTATCTATTGTTTAGAGATTTGGACTTCATGCTAGAAGATAAAGGGGATATAAAAAACATAAAGGAAGACCTTGATGTCTGTATTTAAGGTATGAATTATTTATTATGATCTAATTTTGAATCATGATTGAGTTAATATTGATGAATAATTAGGAAATATTTCATATCATTGTGCAAGATGAAAAATTAGGGTTAATGGTTTAGGAAAGATGTTGAATGAAGGATGTGTTTATCCATTATATTTTGATATATTCTAAATATTACGAGAATTAAAAAACATTATATAGTAGATTTAGTTTTCAAAATTTAGAAAAATTAGTTAGATGAAATTGATACCTTTGAAAAGTGGTAATTTTTGGAGACAATAACTTAAGGACCCATGATAAAGGGATCAATAAACCTTTGGGATAAAATTTGCTTGATGTTTTAAAAATGACAATTAATTAAGACTATATGATGAGTTATATATAATAATATAGAGGTTAAAAAGAAATTTTATGATTAATAATATTTTTTGAGGATGTTCATCATATTTTTAGGAACATTATAGGAATTATATTAATACAGTTTTAGAAAAAGGACAACCCACAAGCCGGGCGACAAGCCGTTTCATCTGATAAGGCCACAAAACTTGAACCCACAACTAAAGGGAAACAAGGGTACAATGCCTAGCATTGGACTTCGTGAGGTCCTATTTAGTATGACATTGTTTTTATACTTAAAAAATTTAAGATATAATGATTATTTCAATTTTGAGAATAAATATTTTATTGTAGATATAACCATGGGATTGGAAATTGATATGGTGATTAGGTTATTAATTTTATTTTAGAAGGTGTTCACTATTTTGGGAACCTCATTTGGCTGAGGTAAATGTAATCTTATGGTATTTTATTTAAGGCCTAAATATTGAATTATAGTTTGGAAGAAAATAAGGTTTTAATGTGGATTTATGGTGATTCATGTCATTTATAGAAATTATTATATTATCTTAGAGATTATATGACCATGTCATATACATTTTTGGTATGAGACTTTAAGAGTGATTGATATGATTCAGAGATAAATTTTGGAAGAATATATGATGAAATAATTATAATATTTGGGTTTAAATCTTATTCAGTAATATATTGAATAATTTTAGGGATTGTTATTTATAGAATGATTTAGTTTGACCTTTGGGTATTACTGTTGAATTTTGGAGATCAATGTATTATTTCTTTGAATAAAGGTTAATAAATTTTGGGAATTATCTTATATTATATTATTTTTTTTGGTTTTGATAAATGTATAAAATAGGAATATCTTGTTATTCTATTATGAATTATGTTATTCATTAAAAGTCTATTTTAATACTTCACACATAAAAAATCATCCTGAATACTCATAATTTGGAGCAAGATATGATATTATTGTGGAAATTGATTAAAGGATAAAGTTCTAATTGTGAATCATGTACATTTTCATATGTTATTATTCTATATGGTAAAGAAATTATTCAAATCATGGTAAAAATAATCTTTAAACAAAAATTTTATTCTATTACCATCACCTCTTATGAATCGATAGGCTCTTCATCTATCATCAATTTATGATTTTGTGGTCTTTAACTTTGTACTGACCTTGTTTTATATAACTATATATTATTCCTTGGGTGTTAATTTTCTCTTATATGTCCATATTTTTACTTCCCAATAATTTTCCCCTATTTGGAAACACAATATGTGTTGTTTTAGATAACCTTTACATTTCCCTTTCCCTATTTTTAAGAGAAAGATTAATTTTACATTTTTACAAAGTGGGATTTCAACAAAGGTACAACCCTTGCTTATCAAAACCAAGATGAAATTGTGAAGACACAATTTACTAATGGGGTGAGATTTTAAAATACTAAGATTTTAAAATAAGGAAATTATGTTTCATAATGTGTACAACACACAACACCGATATTAAACTAACCGTGGAATATTGTTATTTAAGTATAATTATTATAATCTAGCCATTAAATTAGTGGGTATGAATATGATTAACTAATTTTTAAAATATTTATGAGATTTAAATATATAAAATTTTAGTGATTAATTTTTAGTAAATAAAAACTCACTTTTTTAGTAAATCCATTTTATTCTTCAAAGATACGTTTTCTTCAAAAATAGTTTTTATTTATTTTCATGAGAAAATATTATAATTGATTTATTGAAATTACAGAAAATATATTTTATAAAATAAAATTAATTTTTTTAAATCAACATATAAAAATTATCTTAAGTGAAAATTTTGAGAATTTTCTGAAAAGTTTGATTTTTCACTGAATAGTGAAAAATATTTATTTTTATTAAAACTCCTTTCTTTTGAATAATTTAAAAATTAAAAATATATTTTGGATCAGTTTTAATATTTAATTAGTTAATTTTTAATATATACCAATTAGTTTTTTTAAAATTAATTATATACTTGAATTTAGTATAAAAGCATTTTATATTTCAAAATGGAATTCTTTGAAAAAAATTCCCATCATGTTTTGACGGTTTTTATTTAAATTAAATTATAAAAAATATATATTTTAAATTTTTATAAATAGATTAAATATTTTGAATTAAGAAGTTAAAATTTGTCAAATAGGTCTCTTATTAGTTTTGGTCAATATAAATAGTTACCCTAGTAATTTTTGTTACTATAGTAAAGG
Organism: Viscum album; assembly: GCA_963277665.1. Lineage (NCBI taxonomy): Eukaryota > Viridiplantae > Streptophyta > Magnoliopsida > Santalales > Viscaceae > Viscum > Viscum album. Next base: position 1,053,985,794 of record OY728133.1, on the reverse strand, counting down.
GTAAATCAGTTAATTAAGGGTTAAAAGAAATATGATAAGGACTAAAAAATGAACCTAAAACTTGTCTTAATTTTACTATATGAGTATATTTCAAAAATAATCATCCATTATTTGGTTATATTTGCTTTTTCCCATTTGGATATGATTAGAACCTTTATAATATTTAATGTAAAGAAAAGTAAAAAGTTTCACGCTCTGATTTTTAATAACTGTAATATTTTTAACATAGAGATATACAGAGGAAATGTTCAGTTATAAATATTTATTTGAAATATAAATGATTTATATTGATCATGGTAATTTATTTTTAATTTATAGTGACGAAATAATTACCTTAAAAGCTTACGTTATGCTGACATAGTAATTATCCAATTAATAGAAATATAAAATAAATGATTTTAAAAATATTAAAATTAATATAATTTGAAGTAATTTTTGAGTTAAATGAATTTTTTAGACACAAATAACTTATTAGAGAGGTTATGAAGCATTTTATTAAAATTATATTGCTTCATTATGGTTTTAAAAGTCAAATTAAAGGAATAGTTCCAAAACTAACATTAATGATATTTTATAATAAATAATATTTTATGAAATGATTTAAAATTCCTTAAAATCATATATTCATCAAATTTATTGATATAAGGTTTAAAATATAAAAAATAATAAATTAATGGGACTTTTTTGCTTTTATAGTAACTATATTAACTTCTAAAGAGTAAAAAACATTGATATAACCATAATTGTCAAAAGGGTTAATGAAGCGTTAAAAGAAAAAGACAATTGTAAAAAAATATTAAAAACTTGTAAAAATTTAATTGTTTTAGAGAATTTAAAATAATAATCTTATTAGATTAAAATATTATCATTCGTAATCCTTTTTTACATAAAAATTAATTTATATTTATTTAATATTTTAATAAATTCCAAAAGTGCCCCTCCCCTCATAATAAAAGGGAACTTCTTCTTCTTATTTATTTACAACTCAAGAACCATTTTGTTTGGTAGATATATGTTCCTATACCTTCCTATAATCTATACCCACATTATATATGTATTATTTTTGGAATAATACCAACCTTATAGGGATTAAGTTATAAAGAAAAGGAGGTTGTCTGAAGAAGAGGTATAGTTCTTAAATGAGTGTTTTCATTTTATTTCATCTTCCACCTCACTAAAATATTATACAAACATGATTAAATAATAAAATAAGTATTTTATATATACTTTGAAGTTATTATTTTAGTTTAAAAACCTATATCAATGTACAACATTCATCAAATGGGTAAGGAATTCATCTTTCGTTTGTACGGAGGATTACCGCCTCACGAACTAATGTAATTATTTTTCCATCACCGCCTCTAAAAATTGGTTACAATAGTGGATTTAATGTGTATATATGATATTAAGGAAATATTTATCATTATTAAATGATAAAATATCATATAATCTCTTAACTTCCTATTTATTAAAAACTGACAACGTCGTTCGTGCGTACGTGTGGACTACCACCTTCACAAAGCGATGTGATTCATTTTTATCACCACAACGCACGAATGATATATATAATTATAATTAAAGAAATAATATTATATTTATAATATTATTATCAATCTATAAATATAAAACAATACTTACCTTCTTTCTATAATGATCATTGAAAAATAGCAACATTACTCACACGTACGTACAACCTATCGTCTCTATGATTGTATCTTAGTTCATTTTTAATAAACGTATCTTGTGGATATTTTTAAATTATAATTGATCTATAAAAATATTAATTATTTCATGATTATTATTATGGATATGATCTAATAATTACCACTTTGACCATAGTCAACCTACCAAAGTTATTTTGGACTTATGTACCGAATATCATCAAAACGCCCGACGTGAAATTAAATGATTAAGTAATTATATATAAAATGGTAATAAGTGATATAAATTGAATAATAAACTTTAAAAAGGTTATTAATAAGTTAAATAATTAAAATAAGTTTATTATTATGGATTATAAATAACATACGTGATATGTCAGACTCAAGGTAAGAGACTTCATTTTAAAAAACCTCTTTTAATGTTTCCCTTAAAATTATTTTTCTTCCTTGTTCATATTTTCAAAATTATTTCATAGTTTTATTTATATACATGTAAAAGGATTATAAATCAAATTTTATATCTATTTTTAAATTTTATTCAGAGGTTTTCAAAATGAATATTTTTATGGATTCTTTTTGACTTTCTTTAGAAAAATAAAAAAATAATGTTCTATTTTATCGTATATAGCGAAAATGAATTTCTGAGCTCCATAAAAGTTATTTGTTTTTTGATTTACTTTATTAGATTCTATGTTTTATTCAAATAAAAAATCGCTTCCCCTTTATTCTGGGAATTTATTTTTGAAAATTAGGTTTTAAAGGGAAGGGATATTTTAATATCTTGGCAAGTTTTTCTTATGGGTGAAAGCAATATTTTATGATTTTAATGACAAAAATGTAAGATTCCATATTTTGTGATTATTTTATAGTTATTTGAAATAATTTATGATGAAAGTTGGTTCCATTATAGACGAATTACTTTTGGTTCTGTTAAAAAGCAAGGATGGGTGGTAACATTACTAACTAATAACAAGGGGGTTTAATGGTAAACCTAGGATTGGTGGGTTCATGAAAGCCCTCAAATGCATTGGGTATGGAAGTTGAATATATAGTTATTCTATTTGTAATAGTGATTTATAAAATTATTTCCCAGGTTACCTACATATTTTATCTATGATTTATATGGTTTTTAAGGAAATATTATGATTTCTCAAGGTAAGATTTAGATCTTGTATTTAGAGGAAAGTATGTGATGCTTTTTAATGGTGATAAGTATAACCTTTTGTAAACAATTTTATGAGTTTTTCATTACTACAAATAAACCTTTATGATTTTTTTATTTTAATATTTATTATGAAATGTTTTATGAAGATCCATGATAAGAGAAATTGATTTCTTGGGTAAGAAAATGTTTATTTTGAGCCCAAAGTTTATTTTGAAAAAGGAAAATTTTAATTAGTATTATTGGACTCATGATTTATTTCTTTATTCTTTATGTACCTTATTGATCTTATTTTGCTCATATCACATTTTATTTTTTTTCCTAGAATGAGTAGGGATAATTAAGAGATCAAGATGAAAATTGTGAAGATGTTTCAGGAAAATAAAAAATGTTTCTTTTTTAAAATTTTATTTTATGGAAAAAATGGATAATAAATAGAAGTAAAAACTTTTTGACTTATGGGTCTATTTTGTAAGAGTTATGATCTAACTCTATAAAACTATAAACCTAAATTATCATTGGGAAAGTATGAAAGTTAATTATAGCTTAAAGAGACTAGAATATGTAATATATAATGTCTAGTCCTTATAGTTGGTATCAAAGTAGGGTTTATATAAATTTGAAGAATTTGATATTTTCATTTGAGGTTAACTTAAGATTTATGTTTAAAATAACGAGTTTATACGTTTAAGGTTGATAAAAATTTTAAATTCTAACACACCCTTTTTTAGGTTTTAGGTGTTTTGATTTTATAGTGATTGGTGAGATTTTGTGAGGTGTTTTATTGAGTTGAGGTATATGTGACCCTTAGGTTTAACATGAAGGATTATTTGAGAACAATGATGTTACATATTTGGGGATGGATGTGGATAGGTACATGATAATCTTTGATATTAAAAAATTATTTATTGTTGAATTTATTATTGTAATTTATGATTATTTTAAGTTTAAAGTATTATTGAATTTGTATGGGTATTGTCTTTACAAGGATCATTTTCATTATAACTTGAAATAATTAATTTCATGTTTTAATGACTTTATTTTCTATATATTAAAAATATTTTATTAATATGTAAGTAAAATGATCTCACAAAACCTTTTTATACCTTCCAGATGATTTAGTCATCACTATCATGGAAAAATATTGTTCAAATGATTTTGAAATCTTTTTAAACATATAAATCATATTCAAGAAACTATTTGATCATATAAAACCTATTCATTACTTAAAAATTTATATAGATAATGGAATATATTTTATTTTATTTCAAAATCTCAACTCAACCATATCAATTGGAAATGGAAATACCACCAAGTACTTGAGTATTTATTTTCTGGAGACATAGACTTAATGTTGGAAGATAAAGGGGATATCAACAGCATATAGGAAGACACTAATGTATGGATTTAAGGTATTGATTATTTATTTTGATCTAAGTATGAATCGTGATAAATTTAATATTGAATATGATGAAAAAATCACTGAATAAGATGAAAAATCATGGTTAAAGGTTTAAGAAAGAAGTTTAATGAATGATGTGTTCATCCATAATATTTTAATATATTCTAAATATTATGAGAATTATGAAACATTATATAATAGATTTTTTTTTCTAAATTTGGAAACATAAGTTATATAAAATTGATACCTTTAAATTATGGTAATTTTTTGAGACACTAATTTAAGGAAACATGATAAAGGTATAAATAATCCTTTGGGATAAAATTTTCTTTATTTTAAGGTAATGATATTCAATTAAGACTATTTTATGAGCTATATAGAAAATCTTAGAGGTTAAAATTTGATTTTAGGATTAATGAAAATTTTGAGGATTTTAATTATATTTTTTGGAATGTTATAATAAATATATTGATATAGTTTTATAAAAAGGAAAACCCATATGACGAGAGAAAACCCTTCACATCCATCACGGACTCAGGGCTTGAACCTAGAATTTAAGGGTGACAAGGGTGCAAAGCCCACCATTGGAATACATGATGTCCTATTTATTATGATTTTTTTATTTAAAATTTTTTATAGATAATGATTATATTTATTTTTGGAACATTTGTTTTTTTATAGATAACCATGGGATTGAAAATTGATTTCGTGATTAGGTGATTAATATTATTTTGGAAGAATTTCACTATTTTGGGAACCTAATTTGATTAATGTAAATAGAATCTTATGGGATTTTATTTGAGGATTAAATATTTAATTATCATTTAGAAGCACATATGATTTTAATGTGTATTTTTTGTGATTCAGGTCATTTATTGACATGATTAACATATCTTGGAGATTATATGACTAAGTCATATACATTTTTAGTATGAGATGTTAAGAGTGATTGATGTGATTTGAAGATAAATGTTGGAAGAATATGTGATCAAATCATTCTTACCTTTGGGTTTCAATATTAGTTAAAAATATATTTAAGAATTATGAGGATAATTATTTATAGAATGATTTAGTTTGAACTTTAGGAATTACTGTTGAATTTTAGAGATTAATGTATTATTTCTTTTTATAAATGTTTATAAATTTTGGGAATTGTCTTACCTTGTGTGAATTTTTTTTAGTTTGGGTTAATTTATAAAGATAGGATGAATAAATTGTTATTATATTATGAATTATGTGATTCATTAGATGTTTATTTTAGTTATTTAGGCATAAAAACAATTCATTTTGAATACTCATTGTTTGCATGAAGAGATGAGATTTTTTGGAAAATTGATTAAAGGATGAAATTATACTTGTGAAGTAAGTAAATTTTCTTAAGTTATTATTATATATAGTAAATAAATTCCTTAATTATAGGGAAAAATTATCTTGAAACAAAAAATTTATCCTATTACCTTTATTTTCAATGAATCTATGGTCTATTCACCCTTAAAAAATTTAAGATTTTATGGTTGTTAACTTTCTCATGACTATGTTCTCCATCACACTATATTAGTAATTGGGCATTAGTTTTTTCTTCCATGCCCATATTCTTAATTATCACACATGTTCTACTTTTTAGAAATATAGTATGTATTATTTTAGATGACTTTTGTATTTCCCTTTCCCTCTTTTCAAGATAAATATTTATTAAAAAATTTTATGAGGTAGCATTTCAACAAATGTCAAACTCCTGGTTAACGATCCCAAGTTCAAATTTTGAGGAAACAATTCAATAAAGAAGGGGTGGGGGAGAATTTAATATCCTAATATTTTAAAATGAGTACATCATGTTTTATAATGTGTACGACACAAAACACCAAAATTAAACGAACCGTGAAATATTGTTATTTAATTATAATTGTTATAACATAACTATTAAATTGGAAGGTATGAATAATATTGAATAATTTTTTAAATATATATAAGGTTCAAATAAATAAAAATTTATTGATTAATTCTTAGGAAATAAGTACTTAATTTTTTAGTAAATCCATTTTATTCTTCAAAGATACATTTTCTTCAAAAATGTTTTTTATTGATTTTCATGAGAAAATATTATAATTTTTTTTATATATTTTATAAAAGTTATTTTATAAAATTAACTTCATTTTTAAAATAATAATATCAAAATTATCTTATGGTGAAAGTTTGATAATTTTATGAAAAGTTTTATTTTTCATTGTGTAGTGAAAATTACTGATTTTTATTGAAACCATATTTTATTTTAAAGAATTTACCAATTAAAATTCTATTTTGGATTATTTTTAAAAATTAAACAATTTATTATGATTTAAAATTATAGAATTATTTTTTTAAAAAATTAATTATATACTTAAATTTAGTATAAAACCATTTTATATTTAAAACATAAATTTTTTTGAAAAACCATTTTTCATTGTGTTTTTCCAGTTTAATTTCAAATTAGATTCTACCACTTCTGTGTTTTGAATTTTTTAAAATTGATTCCATATTTTTAATTAGTAGGTCCATTTTTTTTAATTATTTAACTTTTATTTTTGGTCAATATGAAAACAAACTTTGTAATTTTGGTTACCACGATAAATGTTAAATTAGGAAATTAAGGGTTAAAAATAATAGGATAAGAAAAATTACCCTAAAACATAACTTAATTTTATTCGATTAGTAAATTTCATTCATAATAATCTAATATTTTTTATATTACCCTTTTTTACATGTTTATTTGATTATTACCTTTATAATATTTTATGTAACGAAAAGTAAAAAATATCACACTCTTGTTTTTAATAACTATAATATTTTTAACATGGTGATTAAAAGAGGATATGTTTGGTTATAAATATTCATTTAAAATATTAATTATTTATCTTAATATTTTTTTTTAAATTTTCAATGTATAAATAATTACCTCAAAATCTTATGTAATGATGATGTAATAATTAATCTATTAGTAGAAAAATAAAATAAACGATATTAAAAATATTTAAATTAATATAATATTAATGAATATTCGATTTAAAAAAAAAGTTCGATAAAAAAAATATTTTAGTGGTTTTGATTTATAATATTAAAATTCAATTGTTGTTATATAGTTTTAAAAGTCAAATTAAAAGAATAGTTCCAAATTTGGCTTTAATGATATTTTATAATAAATAATATTTTATTAAATGATTTAAAATTCCAAAAAAACCTATATTTGGAAAATTGATTTATATTAGGTTTAAAATATTAACCATGTTCTATTTATGGTCCTTTTACCATTTTATAGTAACTATATAAACCCCTTAAGAGTAAAAACATTGATATCACCAATATTGTCAAAATTTTAACGATGAGTTAAAACAAAAAGATAGGGATAAAAATATATACAAAAACTATTCAAATTTAATTTTATGAGAGTTTTTAGACTCATAGAAATCTTAAATTATAATATTATAAATTTGGATCTATTTGAACTTCAAAATTAATTTATATTAATTTAATATTTTAATAAATTCCATTAGTGCCCCTCCCATCTTTTATAAAAGGGAACCTCTTATAATTTTTTTACACCTTAAGAACCTTTTGGTTCAAAAATTATTTTATAAAATACCTTAATAAAATTAATTTACATATTTTAGATATCTTATTTTGGTCATAATTCCAACCTTAGTGGGTTTAAGGTATAAAGGAATGGTGGTTATCTAAAGAATATGTATAGTTCATAACCAAGAGTTTTCATTTCATCCCATCTACCACCTACCTAAAATATTATCCAACCATGATGAGATAATATAATAATTATCTTAAATATAATGTGATGTTATTATGTTAGTGTAAAAACCTATATCCATCTCCGAGATCTATCTAATAGGAAAGAAATTCATCATCCGTGTGTACGGTGGACTACCGCCTCACAAACCGATGTAATTCATTTTCCATCACTACCTCCCATGGATACTTGTAATGATAGATTTACTGTTTATATATGAAATTAATGATAAATTTATATTCATTAAATTATGAAATATCATATACTTTCTTTACTTTATTTTCATTTAAAAATGATGACGTCGTTCATGCGTACGTGTGGGCCACCACCACCACAAAGCGATGTGATTATTTTTTTCATCACCACATTACACAGATGATATATATAATTATAATTAGATAAATAATATTTTATTGTATACAACAAACCGATGTAATTCATTTTTGACATTCTTTACAAAAAGACAAAAAGAATGTTCTATTTTATTGTATACAACAACAAGGATTTTTTCAGCCTCCATAATCGTTATTTGATTTTTGTATTCATTTATAAGATTCCAAGTTTTATTAAAATAAAAATCCCATTTTCTTTAATTCTTGGAATTTATTTGTGAAAATTGGTTTTTAAAGGAAAGGGATATTTTAATATCCAGATATGTTTTTCGTATGGGTGTAAATAATATTTTTTGAGTGAAATGATGAAAATGAAAGCTTCCATGTTTTAAGATTATGTTATAGTTCTTTGAAATTGGTTATGATGATAGGTGATTATATTTTAAACCAATTATGGTTGGTTTCATTATAAACCAAGTATGGGTGGTTACATTATTAACCAAGGACTGGTGGTTTTGTTATAAAACAAGGATGGGTGGGTCTGTGATAGACCTCCAATGCATTGGGTAAGAAAGTTGAACATATGGTTATTTCATTTGTAATAATGATATGGGAAATTATGTACTAAGTTACCTATATGTTTTATGTATTATTTCTATTAGTTTTTACCGAAATGTTATGATTTATCAAGGTATGATAATGATATTATATTTAAAGGAAAGTATATGATACTTTTTAAGGGTGGAAAGTATAACTCTATGAAATGGTTTTTATGAGATATTTAAGAATTAAAATAAAATTTTATGAGTTTTATTTTTTCCATTAATATTTATTATGAAATGTTTTATAAAAATATTTGGGCAGAGAAGTTGATTTATTTGGTAAGAAAATGTTTATTTTGAGCCCAATGTTTATTTTGAATAAGATTTTTTTACAACTATTCATGGAATAACAATTTATTTCTTTCTTTTTATGTTTCTTACTAACATTTTTGTACTAAAACCATGTTTTTAAATTTTTTTCATAGGAAGATTAGGGAAAATTATGAGATTAAGATGGAAATTGTGAAGACGTTTCATGATAAGAAAACATTTTTTGTTTTTTAAAGTTATAATTTATAAGAAAAATGGATATTGAATAGAAGTGTCCACTTTATAATATATGGGTTTTTTTCTGTAAGAGTTATGACCTAAATATATAAAAATATAAACCAAAAAGATATTTGGTAATTTAATAAATTTAATTAAAGTTTAAAGTCACCAGAATATGTAATATATAAGGCCAGGTCCTTATAGGTTTTACAAAGAAAATTATTTAATAAATATTTATTTATCTTTCATTTACTTCTATCATTTAGAAGAATTTATTTTTCTATAAAATCTACTTTTATGATGAATTAATGATCTTCTATCATTAATTTCTTAATTTTTATATTATTTAAATTTATATTAAAACATTCACTTTCTTGTAATTATTTTTCATCAAAAATATCCATATTCTTTTCATCATGGATATGCTTATTGCCTAAACCATATATCATTTTTACAAAAATTGTTTTTTTCTTGATTGAGTAGGGAAATCATATAATTATATATTTTATAATAAATATTAATATATATTAATGATGAATATTATTTGTTAATTACATTTATCATTCAATATACGAGGAATTCACTGGGCATAGTAATCGATGGGCGAGACCTCTCATAGCCCCTTAATGCATCGAAAGGTCTTATGAGACAAACTAGTTTGAGTATTTGATTAAGGCCTTACCCATTTATATAATATGTTATGGAACATGGTATATAAGATATGTTTATGATGACTATAATTAAGCCTTCCATTATTATGAAATCAGTTGTTGATTTCCATTGTATTATTTTATTAGTTATGATATCCATGGTATAGTTTCAAGCTCATTTGATTATATATTTGGCATTACTTTATCATCATTTATTCCTTAAATTTTATTATTTATGCTCATGTTGTTGATTAAATGATGTTTGTTTTCTATTATTTACCTTTTCATATAGATTATACCTTATTTACTAATGACATCTTCCATAGTACATTGCCCTTAATGAGAATTTGATCTCACCCTTATTCTGCTTCATTTCCCAAGGATATGAAGAATGAATCTTTGAATGAGTTTAAGTATATAAAATATTTAATTTCACTGTATTTTTATATTTTATTACCAATGTAAAATGCGAATCATGTTTTTATATTTTTACTAAGACAATTAAACTATTTAGTTCTTTGGGATGTGATCGCTTTTATCTAGTGCTAATGTAATAAAGTAACCATTTGCTCTGGGATACTAGGATTATGTTCTTTATAGTTGGTATAAGAGAAATTTTAGTAAAAAACTTGGGAGGTATATTTAGTAAAACATAGATATTAGGGAATATAAACCTATTATATACTTGGAGGATATTTCTAATTATTGGAAAATATCATTTAATTGTTGGTAAGGTTGAGATTATGTGGTATTCCTAGAAATACATCCATGTATGGATACTACAAGTGGACGTGATTTTGGTACAAATGTATCTATGGATAATAATTCCAAAAGATTTGGCTGAATATATATTCTCCATAATTCTAGTGCATGGTGAGTGTTACCTTATTGCACACCAAGTTTGACAATCTTGGGGGATATGCTTGGCTTAATTCACATTTTCTTTCTGAACCATTATGGTGAATGAGATAATAAAACTTATGGAAACCTAGGACATGACATAATGATATGGAATAATCCTAAAGTGTTTTTCATTTATAGGTATAAGTTTTATCATAATTCTATAGGCATGGATACCCCTTTTGTGGTTTTATGGGATGGAAGTTTAATATGATTAAGAATATTTTGGGAGACATTTATTGGAATAAAACCATTTCCTATATTATATGTTTTAGTGAGAAGGTTATTTGAGGAATAATTATTTTATATTTTATGGTAATATGTTTAAATTTATTGATAAATTTTTGGGTTAATATGATTTTTTATCTCTTGTAATAATAGTTAACTAAGATTATTTGATTTTTTGGAAACAAAGTAAGTTGAATATAAAAACATAGTGGTTACAAAGTGATTTGATGATTAATATTATTTATTGAGGATATTCATAATATTTTTGGAAAAAATATTGAAATTATATTGATATAGTTTTATAAAAAGGTCAACCTGTAGGCTGGATGAAAACCCTTCACATCTAAAAAGGTTATGGGGGTTGAACCCACAACTAAAGGGTGATAAGGGTGAAATTACAACTACTATCCTTTGTGATTTACAAGTTATTATGAATTTTTTTACATAAATGATCTGATGTATAAATATTAAGTTGATTTTGGGAATTATATTATAGGATAAATATTTTATAATTTTGGAATTTTGAGGTGATTAATGATATTTCAGGAGAAGTTTTATTTGGGTTAAGGTATATATAACCTTTAGGTTGAACGTAAAGAATTATTTGAGGAGAATTCTATTATGTTTTTGGATATGTAAGTTTAAGTTTATGAGATAACATTTGGGGTTTAAATTTTATTTAATCTTTGGGTCATTGAGGTTATTTGGGATACATGGTTAATTATATATGAAATGATATATGTTAAACTTTTGGTTCTATTTTTTAATTTTACAGATTAATGTATTATTTATTTATATGAAGGTTTATTAATTTTGGGTAATATATTATATTGTGATAATTTATTTTGTTTTATTAAAGATATGAGGAATATTTTTTTTATTTTATGGATTATGTAATCTGTTAAAAGTTTATTTTATTCCTATAGGCATGAAAAATTCATCTTAAATACTCATCATTTCGACTAAAAGATGTGACTCTAGTGAAAATTGATTAAATGGTGAAATTCAATATTCATGTAAGTATATTTTCTTATGTTCTTAGTACAAATATTAAATGGATTCCATAAATCTAGGAAAAAGATCTTGAAATAAAAATTTTATCCTAGTATATTCATTTCTAATGAATCAATAGTCTATTGCAAGCCTCAATGATTTATGGTTTTCTAGCCATTAACTTTCTCATGACCATGTTATCCATCACTCTATATTAGTCCATGGATGTTAGTATTATATTTTATGTTTATTTTATGACTTTTAATTGATTTTATTATTATGTATAAACTTTATTATGTATTATTTTGGGAAACTTTTAAATTTCCCACTTCCCCTTTTCAAGGAATGTTTTATTATCCCGTTATACGATTTGGGTTTTCAAAAAAGGTATTTTAAAATATTAAACCTTTAATGAATGAGATAAAACTTCGAGGGTGAAATTTATTTAATGGGGCGTATAATGTAACACCCTTAGATTTTAGAATATATTTATCTTTTATAAATTTAAGTTATTTGATAGTTTTCATTACATGCAACACTAAGTTTAAACGAAACGTGATATACTATTAAAATATTATTATTTAAACTTGACCATTTTAACATAGACTTTGAATTATAGAGTATGCATATGATTAACAAAATTATGAAATATATTTAAAATATTCTTACTCAATAAAAATATATTGATCAATTCTTAGTTAATAAGCACTCAATTTTTAGTAAAGTCATTTTATTCTTAAAAAATACATTTTCTTCAAGGAATTGATTTTATCACATTTTGTGTGTGGAAGTTATAATTAATTTCTACCACTTTTAGAAGTTATATTGTGTAAAATTAAAACTATTTTTTAAATGAGCATATCAAAATTAAATTAAGGTGAAATTTTTGGATTTTTCTAAAATAATTGATTTTTCAATAAATAGTGAAAAAATACCATTTTTTAAATACTCTCATTTATTGGTATTAAAAAAAGTAATTAAACAGTAATATTATATTTTTTATTTGGTATATGACCCATTTTATTTAGAATAATAAAATTAATTCCATTTTAATCAGAAATATTCATGATTTTGATATAAGTTAATTTTTATGCTTTAAAACACATTTTTTTTCTAAAAACTATAATGTACCCTGATCCGACACCCTCTCGTGTGGAAAGATAAGGTTGGTTATGAGAACTCTATAATGACTCCCCATTTTCTAGAGGCTTTTTACTATTAGTGGAGTGTGTGATAAATATCGTGGAGAGACTATACCCCCTTACATAGAGTTATAACCCAACAAATAATTAAATATTAATAGATATTAGAGTAAAGGATAACAAAAAAAATATCATACAACTAGAAAGTGATGGAGAAACTAATAAACCAAAAATAATAAACCATGTAATACAAATATGATATGAATCTAAATGTCAAACTAAAAATAATACAGATAAAAGAATCAGCTCACATAATATAATCTCAAAAGACCCGAGTCCCGAACCCCATATTGGTTCTATATTTAAAATCTAGCCCATCTAGTAAGAAAATAAATTAGGAAGAAGGTACCTTTCCCTTTCCCAAACTTAAATCCATGTAATCTACTCGCGTACCAAATGACAGACCGAATAGGGTGTGAGTAAAACTTAATAGTTCCACCCTACCATGTCTAAATAAAAACATTATGAAAATAAGTGCATGAAATAAAGCAATAACATGTGTATTAATTAATAAATCAATACAATACATCAATAAACCTACTTCAGAACAATAATGGAATGTCTCTGAGCATATAACACAACCATGCCAACCATAACCATAAACTATAGAAATATCAAACAACTGAGAATAACCATCTGTATAAGCATTTTTTACTCTGAGCATAGCCCTATATGTAATCATTTCAATATTTTTCCCTAGATATATCCCTCTATATAAGAATTTCAGGATGTATCACTAGTCATAGTCTACTATATAAGCATTTCAGTATGTAACATTGGGAATAGCCCTCTATATAAGCATTACATCATGTTTCCATGGGCATAATATGCTATATAATCATTTTAGCATGTAACACTGGGTATAAACCTCTATATAATCATTTCATCATCAACAAAACAAGTCATAACAACAATTATATCATAATATCACATTATAAGCCTAAATGGTTAATTATGAAAATTATTATTTGTCTTTCAATTATACTTTCATTTATAAATCAATTTATCAACAGTCATATCAATAGCTATAATCTATTACCAAAGTGATTCTATATCAAGAAATAATCTTCATCAAATGTCATTCTAAAAAGACTCTATACCATATCCAATTCATTATATATGCAGAGTTCTCTCACCCAATGGGTAACCACAAGCTGATTTACAATATCAGTTGAATCCAAAGGGACCCAACCATTGATTCAATTCACGATTTACCATAATTCATCAATAAATTAATTAGATTGCATGTTAAATCAGTGAAATTAGAATATTTCATATAATTTTTAATTAAACATACCATAAGGTTAGGTTTTGACCCCTACCTTTTACCGATGATCAACACAATGCTTTTAATAGAAAACACCAACAAGGTTGAAGGTACAATTCATCATAAGAAGAACCCAGATTAATCTAGCTCAAGATTAAATCCCAAAAAAATTGTGGTCACAATATTCCACCTCTATAATAAGGAACGACATAGTAGAGGGGAAACCTAAGTAGAATATCTCACTGGGGATAAAATGCATGATTGAGACATCCGAAATGAAGGAAAGGTCTCAAAAAATGCTTGGAATTTTATTAGGGATTGACATGAGGAAGGAAATTAGTTGATAAATGAAAAACATAATTGTTTCACATCATTAAAATTTCCCATCCCATGAATTACATGATATATAAGTATATTACAAGGGATGTAACACTTACTTATGAGTTATGCCAAAAAACTCATTGCCTCAGCTTAATTTTAACCTTTCCAAACATTTAATCAACCTAAACTAGTTTCATGTGTAACCACTTCACATCTTGAACAATTAACGACATGTTTCTAGCTATAGTTACACATCGTGTAACAAGTAAATGATGTGTAAATTCCATACAGATAGATTCAAGCCCTATTTCCATAGAAAAGTCCTAAATCACCTTCTAAGCCTTCCAAGCTCATGGGAAACCCTCATAAACCCATTTAACATATTTATATCAAGACTCCATTAATTTATAGAAACATACATACCTGAAATTTAGGTCATTTTATCCAAAAAAGGATCTTATTTTCCGAACAAGACTCGAAAAACATTGTCCAGAGAAGAATAAAGACTCAACCAATAGTAGTTCTACCAAAAAACTCATAGTGGGACATACCTAAAAAAGGATAGGATCATACAACCTCCCCACTATATAACATATCATCCCTGATCTTATCTGAGCATCTCTGAGGGGTCTCGGTGAAAAATTCTGGCCACTAATATTGTATATCAGACTTCCTATCCCAGGTATCCTCCTGAACACACCCATGCTTCCACTGCACTAAAACTAGAGGTATAGTCCTACCCCAGAGACATATATCACTATAGTACACAATCCATAATATATTATCCTCAAAATACACATCTACACAAAGATTTACATCCTTGACATCTACCACATGATAAGGGGAAAGATAATATCTCCAAAGATATGACACATGGAACACATCGTGTATGGAACTATAGTGTTGTGGAAGGGCTAATCTATATTCCATAGGACCGACCTTATCGACTATCTCAAATGAATATACAAACCTCTAAATTATAATTCCATGTTTCTTAATATGGTGTTTCCATAACTCGGTGACACCCAAAGGAAAACATGATTACTAACCTTTAACTCTAGAGGTCTTTTCTGATGGTCAACTTAATATTTCTATCTGCTATTCATAGTAACCAACCACATATTGTTCTGTTAAACCTACTTAGTTGTATCTTTCCTGAAATCAGCTATAACAAGTACTAATTCACCTGCCTCCAACCAATAAAGAGTTGAACTACCTGATCTTCTATAAATAGCCTTAAAAGGTTCCATTTGGATTATCTCCTGGAAGCTATTATTATATGAAAACTTGAAGATTTATATATGTTTCTACCGTGAACCACTGAAATCCGAAGCACAAGCTCATGAAATATACTCTAGAACCTGAATAGTCTACTTAGATTGACCATTAGTCTAAGGATGATAGGCTATTCTCAAAAGAACCCATGATCCCAGAGCCTTCTAAAGACCCTACTAGAACCGCAATGTGAAGTAGGTATATCTTTCTGAAATGATTATCCTTAGAACACTATGAAAATAAACTATCTCATGAACATAAAGAATACCAAGATCATAAAAGGTGAAGGTATCCCTGAGAGGAAATAATTGGGCTACCATCATCAGTCAAACCACAATAACACATACTGTATCATTCTTATGGGTGTTCCAAGGAAATCCTATCACAAAATAAATAGTGTCATCATCCCATTTCCACTCTGGACTAGGAAGACGCCTTAACATCCCAACTAGAATCTGATGCTCGACTTTCACCTAACAACTTGTGAAACATCTCAACAAAAATACCAATACACCATTCTTTATTCTTAACCAATAGTATTGTCTATGAAGATCATGATACATATTTGTTATATTAGAATGTAATTCCATCTAGAAGCATGAAAATCCCTCATCATATCTTCAAGAAATCCCATAAAAGCCCATAAAAATCCATAGAAATGAAAATAAATACTTCTACTAAGAGACAATCTTGATGGTGTCTCCCCGCTATATGAGCTATCTCTCAGAAGTAACCTCTCCAGATCAGATAACTTCTTTTTCTTGATCCAATACAAAATCATGGGTATAAAAGATGTCTAAGTTTGGTATAATATTCCTTGGGACTCTTGAACATCTAGAAGCATGTATGAAAAGAGTTTCATTATCCACCACTAATTGCAAGACTCTTGTACTACCTCTATTTTTGTATTTTGGCTCAAGGAATTAGCGAAAACACTTCCTTTTCCTAGTGTATTAGCCAACTCGAATTCAAAATACTTTAGATACTTGACCCACCCCTCCACTGAAGGTTCAGGTCCCACTGAGAAAAGTTATACTTAAGGATTTTGTGTTCTGTGTACACTACCAAACTATTACCCATATTACAGTTTCTCCGACACCTTAGAGAATATACCACCACAACTATCTCCTGATCATGAGTAGAGTAATTCCTCTGACGTAGTTTTAGATTCCTATAGCCATAAGTGACCAATCAATTCTACGACATAAAAACTGCTCCAAGTCCAACTCTGGATGTGTTATAATACATGGTATATGCTTTAATTGGTATTAGTAAAGTGAGTGTTTATTCTGAGTCCAACCTTCTCTTCAGCTCTTAAAATTATCCAATTTCAGAATTTGGACAAAAAAAAATCACCCCTTTATTGGTTTTCCCATACATAATTACTGCTAGATGGGAGAAGTCCTAGGTAAAGTTTTGATAATAACCTTCTAAACCCAAAAATATCTAAATATTAAATACATTATTGGTCTTATCCTAAGATACCTTGGCTACAACTTTCTGTGGATCCACAAACACTCCTACCTCTGAGAATATATGGCCTAAGAAGTGCACTTTGTGAAACCATAAACTATATTTTTTTAGCTTGGTGTAAAGATGATTCTTTATGAATGTAATAAATATAATTTAATGATGTTTGGTATAATATTCTACTGATTAAAAATATACTACTATTTCATAAAAAAACCCCACCATGAACTGGTCTATAAAAGGATGAAAGATTCGATTCATCATGGCCATGAATATTGCTGGTGTGTTCTTCAAACCAAATAGAATCACTACAAAATCATACAATCCATACTTTCTCCTAAAATCATTATGAGGTATATATGATAAACTCACAATATACTTGTGATATACCAATCTCAAATATATCTTAGAGAATATCTTAGCAGCTCTCAACTGATTGAAGAGATCATCGATACACGGAAGGGGATACCGGTTCTTAACTATCATCTAGTTCAATATCCGATAATGCACACATAAGAACAAATTCCCATCATCCTTATTGGTGAAAATAAATAGAGAACCCCATTGAGATGCACTAGGATATATGAAAAAAAATTTCTTATAGATCTTCCGACATAAATTTCAACTCCTGAAGCTCTTATAGCGTTATCTTTTATGGTGGGATAGAAACTGGCTCTACTCCTGATACCATCTCGATCATGAAATTAGTCTCCCTATTGGGTGGTAATCCATATAACTCTTTAGTAAAGACATCCTAAAAATTTTCAACCCTTTATGATAAATAATCTTTCTTAATTCCACCATCATCCAGAATATGACTTGATATCTGAGCCACGAGATGACCCAATCTACACCGAATTAGTCCTACACGACCAACCTGAAGATTCCACTCACCCTGGTGTGAATATCTATCTTTTTATAGTGATATAAAATCAACTATCCTCTAATAATAGTCAACTTGAGACTATTATAAATCTATCCAATACATACCTACAATAAAACTGAAACTTTTCTTTTCCATCATGAATGATTCCCAAAAGAAACAGTAACCACCAATATTTTGAGAACATGTCTTGAAACATTTAATATTCTCTAACAATACACCAAATGGTGTGTTAATGGTAAAAAAACCATACAATATTTCCTCAACCAATCCCCAACTATTTTAAAAAAGATAAAAAAAAAATTAATGTAATGCTCCTATATCAAACAAAATTCAATCAAGGGTAGATGATATAAGAATCGTATCTTTGAAGATAGAAGGTTCAATATCCACAATAGCCAGAGTAAACTTTATATCATACAAATGACTCACCCCTTTACCCTAGGCTTAAGACTAATTGCCTTAATCCATCTCCTCTACATGGTACTACCTTTCTTTCACTGGGGTCCCACATCCCCTACCTTGACCTAAAAATCCTACAGAACTATATCTACCTACCTAATAAAGAATATCTAAGTCCTTCCTAGACTATGGTACCCATCCTAATCCCTTTCCATTTATCTAATATGATAAGCTCCAAAAAAACCTCTGAAGATGACCCAACAAGCCGCAAACATGACACTCCAAAGCAGGGTATAGACACTGAGGCCACTTGTGGACCAACTTTACACACTGATAAAAATACAACGAAACATGATCTTGAGATAAATTAATATTTCCTTGACTACACTTTCCACTATTACATTTGTGAAAACTTTCATAGCAGTGTTTTTTTACACCTGAAGAAGCACTCCCAGTTCACCCTATTGAAATAGCCTGACCACTAATCATGGCCTTTCTCAGATTATCTTCCATAATGAGATCCTAATTCATAATTTTTGAAAATATAATTTGATTAGAAACATTCACCTATGACATGATATCATAGTGAAACACTTTCTTGAAATTCCTTTCTTTGAAAATCTCATCAGTTGCCAAAGATGGCGCAAAGCACTATAGGTCGGCGAAACATTCAACATAGTCTAGCACTGAAATTACCTTCTATGTCACATGCATGAACTCGTGGGCCTTCTCATCCCTCAACATATCTATATATAATTGAATAAAAAATTTTGCCTCAAAGTCCATCTTGGAAAAATCCTATTGTCTCCCCACTTGCTCGAAAGTATCCCACCAATGTTTGGAAGGTCTGTGGAGTATATACACAAAAATATTCACCCTCCTATCTTAGGGTGTCTCAAGGTGCTTAAATATCATCTAGACCATCTCAATCCATAACTCAGCTACCTAAGGTCCTCCCTCCCTAGTGAACATAGGTGTATACTGCATTTAAAACTCTCTCATCCACTCATACATCAAAGGAAAAGTGTGGGAAGTCTCCCTTTATATGAATTGCATGAACCTTAAGAAGATACCATGAAGATCAACATCCATCTGATCCTCAAGATATAAAAGATGCTCTAAATCAACTGTGTTATAAGTGTGCTAAATTTTAATCACATTATTTTTAATTCAAAGATGATGAGGAAGCATTTTCTCTACAAGATAAACACACTCCTTAGAAAATTTTCTATAACAACATTGTCAACCAAAACAGGTAAAAAATAGAAAACCATTTCTCTTGGTCTCTCTAAACATTAATTAAAAGTGTTTTAACATGTAATATTATTTTATTCAATTTAATTTATCATATATAATAAATATCTCATTTCACAGATCATATAGTAATGTATACAACACATGTAATAAATATGTTCCTATCATGAACAATGGAGGATAATATATATCAATATGTACCAATCATGATGCATGAATACTCACATAGAGCCATACTGGGCCACAAGTCTAAATATCAAGAAGAAATAACATCACACAACATGTGAATCACCCATGGTGAAATAATATTAACCATAACAAGAGAACTACATGGACAACAGTGACATTCTTGGGAACTCGGGTTTTCCGCCATACATGGGTTAGCTACCCCCATGCACAATCTCATTATTAAGTACCAACACATCCTTATATCATTTATAAATTTTAAAAATAGTAAAACAATATAAAAATAAAAATCCACTCCTTTGATATCACTTTGTAATGTACCTCGATCGGAAACCCTCTCATGTGGCCAAATCTGGTTGGTTATGGGACCTGAAACATGCCTCTCTGTATGAAAGAGTCTAACGACTAATAGTGGAGGTGTGATGAATATAATGGGGAGATTATATACTCTGGAATAGTGTAAAAAAATATTGGAATAATAATATAATAATAAATATTAGAGTAATGGATAATAGTAGAAAAAATATATTATACAACTGGGAATTGAAGGATAAACCAATAAACCAATAAAAATGAATCATGTAATGACAAGCTGTGATGTATCTAAATGTATAACTTAAAAAAACAAAAAAAAAATAATTATCTAACACAATATAATCTAAAAAGACCCTGGTCGTGAACCCCATGTCGGTCCAATATCCAAACTCCATTCCATCTAGCAAACAACAAATCAGTAACAAGGTGTCTTACCCTTTTCCAAACCTGCATCCATGTAATCTAATTGGGTACTAAATGGTGGACCAAATAGGGTGTGAGTAAAACTTAGTAGATCAACACCACCATGTCTAATAAAACCAATTTGACAATAAGTAAATGAAATAAAGTGATAACAAGTGTATTAATTAATCAATTAATACAATACATCAATCAATCTACTTTGGAAATATGATATAATGGCTCTGAGTATGTAGCACAACTATTCCAACCATAACCATAAACCAAGGAAATATAAAAAAATAAGAATATCCCTATGTATAAGAATTTCAGACTCTGAACATTTCCTTATATATAAAAATTTCAACATGTGTCCTTTGTCTTAACCCACTATATAATCATTTCAACACATATCACTGGGCATAGCCCACTATATAATAATTTCAGCATGTAACACTGGGAATAGCCCAATCACTAGTGAAAAAACAAGATTTAACATCATTTTTTTTATTTTTGATGTTGTTTTTTTAATCAACATTTATAAAGTTGATGCAAAAAAATTATTTCTAGTGTTGATTTTACAAAAACCAACATTGAAAATCCCCCTATGCCTGGCTTTCAGTGTCAATTTATTAAATAACCAACACCGAAATCTCGCTTTCGGCATTGGTTTTTATAAAAAACGACACTGAAAGCTGGGAAGAGGGGGGGTTTTAGGCATTGGTTTTCAAAAAACTGACACTAAAAACCCTCTTGAATAGTTTTTGACATCAGTTATTATAAAAACCGATGCCGAAAATCAAATATTTTTTTTTTAAAATTTTGACATCAGTTTTTAAAAAACTCATGTTGAAAGTTAATTTTTTTTAGAAAATTGAATATATTACACTTCCAAAATAATATAAAACCCTATAATAAAAACACAATACACAACAATCAAATAGTTTTTATCATTTACTAAAAATATATCTCTTATATGCTTTTATCTAGTTAATCAAAAAATTATCTACACATTTGTTTTATAAATTAGAATTAAAGTACACGTACCTGAAATTTATAAATTGCTCATTATTGGTTATTGTTGAAGCATTAATTTGATTATAATTATGTTCAAACAGCTATTATATCAAAAGAGTTAGTTTTTGAACCCATATATAATATTATTCAAAAATATTAGAATATACACACCTAAAATCCTAATCAAACTTAACAAATAGTTACCAAAAATAGATTGAATATGGGTAAGATCAGATTGAGAATAATACTGGGAATAATTTAATGCCTACAACAATATTGAATGATATGAGATAAAAAATAGAAAATATGGAATAATATAAAAAAATTAATACAACTAACCGTATGAATTTCAATCGTTTCCCCAGTTGTGATCATCTCATACATGAATCGTAGAATATAATAACTACGTTCAACCTGTCCTTTTTGATGATGACACTACAGTTATAAAACATTAAACTGATAATAAAAATCAATATATAACAAAAAATCAGAAAAAATATAATATAAAAACTAATTATCTGTACTTCCACATATTTGATTTTATTTGGTGTCTTTATCGACATGCATTCCTTGTTAATTTTTTTCCCTGAACAACATTTTCACATATATACACTAATAATACATGTCTAAACAATGAGAATTAAATATAATGAGCTTATAAAAAACAAAAAAACTTACCTGTGTAATATGGTGGAAAATATTTTACGAACATTCCATTAATAAGAGAAAAACTAATATAAGGTGTATTCACTTGTGCACAATACACCTAACATCCAATGCCACATACAATAAAAAAAGTTCACAATTAATGGAATTATTATAATCATTAGTTAATAATTTTGTTTATGTTATTACTTATCCATAAATGGTAGAAACCGACACTTAGTCATCATAAGTGATAATCTCTTAAATATACATGCAACTCTCTCAGGATTATTCACATGTTGCACTTTTATGGAAATGAATTCTAGATCTATAAAACTGTAGATTCTTGTACTATGATTTTGTAGAAGAAGCATGTGTAGATACCTAATTTAAAAAGAAAATATAGTTAGTCAATTTAAAACCATCCTTTTTAAAGAAATACAAATAGAAATTCAAATATCAATTTACTTACATGAAAAAAAACTACACCACATTCAGGCTGATATACTCAAAATAAACTAGATGAATGATATATTCTTTGAGTAATCTCAATGGATATTCTATTATCCATATATCGGATTTCATCCTAAACTCATAGATATAATTCAATTGATAGGAATCCTGAGATAATATTTATATCCCATAAGAAATATCTGAAGTATCTACAGTCGATTATTCCTGAATATTTTGTTTCATTTGTGTAGCTTCTTTTGATTTTAGATAATCCTATATAAGTTAAATTTATGAAAAAATTATAAATAATTTTGAATCATTTGTAATTAATATTTAAAAAATTTATACCTCTTATGAATTATAACGGTGAAGAACAGTTGGATAATGTCATGACCCATCCCCAGGGGCCCATGCCGTGAGTACCCCAAGCCCGCCTTCCTTAGGCCAGGGTCTGGCGACTAGCACCAAAGACGTAACTCCCTAGAACTGGGAAGGCATTTCCTTTATAACCTATAAACACACAACCAAGCACATAGCAAGAAACAAACTCAAGTAAACAGAATAGTAAATAGAGTGAGTACAGTAAGAAAAAGACGCCAGAATTCAAGCCCAACTAGAAAGTACAAGGAAAACTGGAAAGTACAAGAGGGATGATAGGTGAAAAGAAGATTCTAGATCGTCCACCATGATTCCTACTTAAAGGGTAGTTACAGATTGCCTCCTCAACACTCCACGTCCACCCGTCTCCTCTACGAACTGACACACCATATGGTCCACCTCCGAGCACCATCCAGTCCTGGTACCCTCGTCCTCAGTCAGTGCTGTCCATCATTTGCATCCAACACAACAAGGTGCGGGCATAGCCCATGTAGGGGTGAGTATAAAAATACTTATTAGGGACCCTGAGACCCTCAAGGTCTCACAAAATCCATCAAGGATAAACCACAAAGTATTAAAACAACAGATAACCCTACTTAGGTATATTCCCATACATATACCTAAGTTATCAAGACATCCATATCAATCATGAAGGAACACAGAGGTTCTAACTCAGCTCACACCAGGATTTATTCTAGGGGTAGTAACAAGTAACATCCCTAGTCACATCGCAGAACACCTCGGTTACTAGAGATCCCCTCCTCTATCAAGTATAGTGGTTCTGCTGCGTCACACAGAGGTGCTTCCCACAAACCTTGGACTACTGAGGTACTCCTCCTGTTGAGTACCATGGGTCTGTCGCATCACTGAGAGGCGCTCCCCACCATGGGTCTGTCACGTCACATAGAGGCTCTCCCCCTCGCGACTTGCTGAGGTACTCCTCCTATCGAGTACCATGGGTCTGCCGCATCTCACAGAGGAGCTCCCCACCCTGGCCTGCTGAGGTAATCGTCCTATCGTGTATCATGGGTCTGCCATGTCACACAGAGGTGCTCCCCATTGTGGGTCTATCACGTCACATAGAGGCACTCCCCACTAGGCCTGTCAAGTTGTTCCAAGTAAAAAAAGGTCAGCAGTCGTCAAGTCTCAGCTAGCTACTAGGTTCTCACACTATGCTTACTCATCTCTAGAAGGATCCTCTACATGAACTACTGGTCAATAATCCCACTACCACGATATACCATGAACAATCCTCTAAAAGGTTATCCACGTCATAAGGGTCTGAAAACAACAGACAATACATCAATCAGATGTCCGGTCTGTGAGTTATTAACCTTTTAGTCCCGGGGGCCCGGTTGGATCCATGCTCGATCCAACCTGACCATTCCCCATATTAATTCAAAACTCCAGTGGGTATACTCATAGGGACCGACTCACTCTAATATTTCCAACACTGTTGATGGTTCGTCAAACGGACGTCCGATGCCATAGTTATGGCCAAAAGAAAGTAAGTGGGTTGTAGTGGGCCCAGGGTCGGTCCAACCCGGTCGGACTGACCCAGCCGGACCCGGCTTGGGCCGACCTATTTTAGGTCGACCTGGCCTGACCTACTGGGTTTGGCCCAGCTCGCTAGGCAGCCCGGCCCGTTGGTTTCGACCCGGCCCGCTGGGCAGTTCGGCCTGCTAGGCCCGACCTTTCATGTCGTGAGGGTGCTGCAAGGGAGGCTCAGCCACGGAGGGTGCTACGGGGGTGGATCAGCTGTGGAGGGGATTGGCCTTTGTGCCAAATTGGCCGTGGATGACACGAGGCTGCGAAGCGGCTTGGTCGGGGCGGCTCGCAGGGCTGCTGGAGGTGCGGTTAGGGCGGCTCAGAGGGTTGCGACGAGGGCGGCTCGGCCAAGGGTGGCATGGTGAGGGCAGTTCGGCCCGGGGTGGCGCGGCGTGGGAAGTTTGGCCTGAAGCGGCGCGGCGAGGGGCGGTTTGGCTGGGGAAACTCACAGGAAAGTGATAGCTATTGCTATATGAAAACTCCACCAAAGGTAAGTGATCCTCCTAGTTGTGACTGAAGTCGAGGATGCAACCATGCAACATGTCCTTGGGGGTCTAAATGGTCCGCTCAGTCTGGCCATCCGTCTGAGGATGGTAGGCGGTGCTCAAACGAAGCTGCATCCCGAAAGCCTCCTAAAACTCTTTCCATAGCCAGGAAGTAAAATGTACATCACAATCAGAGACAATTGTCAAGGGTAGTCCATGTAGCCTCACAATCTTCTGCACATAGAGGCATCCCAAGCTATCTACTGAACCCTGCCCTCTAATCGGTAGGAAGTGGGCCGACTTGGTGAGTCGGTCAATGATCACCCAAATCAAGTCATGTCCCTTGGATATAGGTGGAAGTCCTGTCACGAATTCCATGGATATCCCATCCCACTTCCACTCTGGGACCTCTAAAGACTGTACCGAACCTGTTTGTACCTGATGCTCCGCCATCACCTGCTGACAAGTGAGGCATCTAGAGACAAAATCTGCTACTGATTTCTTCATTCTCAGCCACCAGTGCTATCGTCAGAGATCCTGGTACATCTTCGCCACTCCTAGATGTACCTCTAGAGGGGATGTATGGAACTCCTCAACACTTCCTCCTGAAGTGATACTGGTACCATGGTACATCCTCTGAAGAGGAGGACGTGCTCCCCACCTTCAAAAAATCCATCAGGTACCTGCCCTGTGGATATCTAAGCATGTAGAGCCTCACAGTCAGTATCCCCATGCTACACCTCCCTGACTTACTGAGGAAGTGGGGGAGTGACTGTAATATTCTGAAGGAAAGATGCTCCATCTCGATTCACAAAGGATATATGCAAAGTGTACAGCTGCTCCATCGCCTTGCCTAGTAGCTGTATACCAGATCTCTTGCTGAGTGCATCTACCACAACCTTCCCCTATCTAAGAGTATAGACTTTGTCTAAGTCATAATCCTAGAGGAACTCATGCCAATATCGCTATCTCGGGTTCAGGTCCTTCTGAGAGAAGTTATATCTAAGACTCTTATGATTAGAGTACACTGTAAAGCATTCGCCCATCAGATAGTGTCCCCACATCTTCAAGGTGAATACCACTACTACTAACTCCATGTCATGGGTAGCGTAGTTCTTCTCATGCTGTCTCAGCTGTTAAGAACCATAAGTGATCACTGCTCGCTCTAGCATCAGGACACATCTGAGACCAGTCCCGGATGCATCGCAGTAGACTACATACCCTACGCCCTCCTCTAGTAGCCTCAATATGGGTGCACTAGTTATACTCTACCTCAACTCCTAAAAACTCTTCTAGAATCTCTCCGACCACATGAAGGGCTGCCCCTTCTTCATCAATGCTGATAGAGGTGCTACAACTCTGGAGAAATCTGGTACAAACCTTTGGTAGTATCTGTCCAAACCTAGGAAACTCCGTACCTCCGTCACACTCCTGGGTGGCTCCCAAGCAAGTACCGCCTCAATATTTGCTGGATCCACCACAACTCCAGCCTCCGATATGACATGTACCAGAAAGTGAACCTCTCAGATCCCGAACTGGAACTTTGAGAGCTTACCATAAAGAAGGTTCTCTCGGAGTGCGTCTAGTACTACCTGAAAATGGTAAGCATGCTCCTCCTCAGTAGTTGAGTAGATTAGAATGTCGTTGATGAATAATACTATAAAGCGATCAAGGTATGGCTGAAAGATCATGTTCCTGAGTCCCATGAACACTACTAGATTGTTGGTCACACCGAATGGCATAACCAAGAACTCATAATGGCCGTACTGACACCTGAAGGCCGTCTTCTACACATCCTCATCTCATAATCTAAGATGGTGATAGCCTAATCTGAGGTCTATCTTTGAGAACCACCGTGCTCCCTTCAGTTGATCAAAGAGGTCGTCAATCCTCGGGAGTGGGTAGTTTTTCTTCACGATCACCTGGTTCAGGTTCCGATAGTCAACACAAAGACTCAAGCTCCCATCCACCTTCTTGGTGAACAAAATCGGGGCTACCCATGCGGAGACACTGGGCCGGATGAATCCCTTACCTTGAAAGTCCTCTAGTTGTACCCGCACCTCAAGAAGCTCCGTGGGAGCTATCCAAAATGCTGGTGTAGATATCAGAGAATTCCTAGGGTACAAGTCAATGTAAAAGTCCACCTCTCTACAATGAGGTAGACTCAGAACATCATCAGGGAAGACATCCATGTACTGGTCTACCACTACAAGATAATTCAGACTCTCCACATCAACTGCTCCGAGGGTAAGTCTAGCCAACTGATGTGTAATCACCTGCACCCTCCTCCGGGTTAGTCCATCTTGTGCTGCAAAGGCTCCCTTCTCACCAGTGAAGGAAAACCTAGTCCTATCCGTGTGGACACACAAAACTTTGCACCTAATATAGTCAATATGAGCATGGACTGTAGATAACTAGTCCATACCCAAGATGACTTCTTAAGGCCTCGACGCTGCTACTAGGAGATCGCAGCCAAATCTCTCATCTCCTAGAGTAAGCTCGCACCGTCGACACCAGTGCGTCATCATCGAATCCGCTCCGGTAGGAGTCTCTAGCCATAAGGATCGATCCAACAGCTCCGTCATAATCTTTGAGCTCTGAACGAGGGTAGTAGAAATAAAAAAATGACTGGAACTTGTGTCTATAAGCACTACAACTAAGGTGGAGTAGACACAGATCACACCTCGTATCATCTTCAGAGCACCATGATCATAAGACTCAGCTGCATGGAGTTGAGCTCTCCCCTGTCCACCTACTCCCTGCAGTCGGGGTGGACCTCCTAGTAGTGGTGGCGGTAACATCTCAAATCGTTTCCCACCACTAGATGCACGAAGAGCTCCTCTGCCACATCCGCCTGCTCTCGGTGGACCGCCTCGATTGAACCTCTGTCTCTGTCTAGGAGGTCCCTCGACTGTCCTCTGATCATCCTTATGACGGGTTGGATAGTCATGAGCCATGTGACCCTGCCCACCACATGAGTAACACTACATGATCCCTGCCTGTCTGGTTCCGCTTTGGGTGCCCCGCATAACTGATCCTGAGTCATGTGGTCATAGACCTGTATGTATGGTTCTCTTGGACCTCTATGACATTTGTTTGTTTCCAACTATAGAAGACTTCGATACGTGATTATTTGTGGTGGGACTCACTTCTGTTGACTACTCAGCAAGGAAACTCTCTAGTAAGAGGGCTCTCTATAACACCCCTGCCAGTGTCAGGATGCTGAGTGAGATCATCAAAGCCCTGATCTCCCGTCTGAGCCCCTGCTTGAAGGTCCAGGCCCTGAAGAATGGGTCTCATACCATATCCGTGGAATAGCGTGAGAGGTCAGTGAACCTCGCTGAGTACTAATCCAAAGTCATGATGCCCTGCTGTAGATGAAGTAGCTCCTGAATGCGCACTGCGCGAAGAGTCGCTGGAACAAACTCTGCCCGAAATAGGGTCTCGAAGTCTGCCCAGAGAAGCGGACCCTCATCATGAACTTGGAGCATTAAGACCCACCATCTTCCTACTATTTCTTGTAGAAGTCTGGCAGAAAGGATCACCATTAGATCAGCTGGTGTCCCTACTAGTCAAAAGACTCTCACCACAGCCTCTAGCGAATCCTCAGCTGCATGTGGGTTCGTCTCTCCCTTTAAGCTGGGTGGCCTCTAGCGCTGGAACTCGTGCAACACGCTCAAGAGGCATGCACTCTCTACTGTTGGGGCTTGTGGCATAGGCGTCCCAATGGGTAATGGTACCGCTGGTGCCTCCGCTGGTGCCTCTACTTGAAGAGGGCCCTTCACCAAGGCCTTGTCGCTCGGTGGACTATCAGTGCGTACAAATCTTGGAACCATAGCTGGCTGTCTACATGGAGGAATCCTGAAAATAAATAGGTGTTCCATGGTCAATAAGTTATACCTGGTTAGCCGACTCAAGATATAACAAAGAAAACTCTTGGAAATACACCCACAATTAGTGTTTTCATGCACTAAGTCAGAAATTAGAAGTCAGGGTCCTGGTGTATGGATACGTTGGCTGCCGCGCCAACACTGGACTCCCTGAACTGAAAACCACACTCATTACCCTTAACAACATTTCTTCATAAAAAAGATTAGAGTCCTAGTTCTTCAGTAGAACCGAATCCTCTGATACCAATTTGTCACGTTCCGTCCCTAAGGGCCCGTGCCGTGACTACCCTAAGCCTGCCTTCCTTAGGCCAGGGTCTGGGGACTAGCACCAAAGGAATAATTCCCTAGAACTGGGAAGGAATTGCCTTTTTAACCTATAAACACACAACCAAGCATATAGAGAGACACAAACTCAATAAAACTAAATAGTAAACAGAGTGAGTACAGTAAAAAAAGGGGCCAGAATATAAGCCCAACTGGAAAGTACAAGGAAAACTGGAAAGTACAAGATGACTGATTTGTGAAAACAGATCCTGGATCATCCACCATGATTACTACCTGAAGGGTAGGTACAGATCCGCTCCTTAGTACTCCACGTCCACCTGTCTCCTCTACAAACCGACACACCGTATGGTCCACCTCCGAGCACCATCCAGTCCTGGTACCCTCGTCCTCAGTTAGCGATGTCGATCATCTGCATCCAACATAACAAGATGCGGGCATAGCCCATACAAGAGTGAGTATAATGATACTCAGTAGGGAACTCGAGACCCTCAAGGTCTCACAAAATCCATCAAGGATAAACCACAAAGTATGAAAAGATCAAATAACCCTACTTAGGTATATGCCCATACATATACCTAAGTTATCAAGTTATCCATCTCAATCATGAAGGAACATAGAGGTTTTGACTCAGCTCACACCTGGATTTATTCTAGGGGTAGTAACAAGTAACATCCCTAGTCACATCTCCAAACACCTCAGCTACTGGGGATCCCCTCCTCTATTGAGTATAGTGGGCCTGTCACGTCACACAGAGGCACTTCCCAAAAACCTTGGACGGTTGGGGTACTCCTCCTGTCGAGTATCATGGGTCTGCCACATCACACATAGGCACTCCCCACCATGGGTCTACCACTTCACACAGAGTCACTCCCCCTCGCGACTTGCTGGGGTACTCTTCCTGTCGAGTACCATGGGCCTGCCGCGTCACACAGAGGTGCTCCCCACTGTGGCCTGCTGAGGTACTCCTTCTGTCATTTACAATGGGTCTTCCACAACACATAGAGGAACTTCGCATAGTGGGTCTTCCGCATCACACATAGGAACTCCCCATTGGGCCTGTCATGTCACTCCAAGTTAACAAAGGTTAGAAATCTTCAAGTCTCTGTCAGCTAGTGGGTTCCCGCACTATAATCGCTCTTCTTCAAGAGGATCCGCTACACAAGCTACTGGCCGATACTCCAAATACCATTATGTCCCACTAATAATCATATCAATGGTTCACCATGTCATAGGGGTCTCAACGCAACAGACGACGCGTCAATCGGACACCCGGTCTGTGAGTTATTAACCTTTTACTCCCAGGGGCCCTGTTGGATTTGTGCTCGATCCAACCTGACTGTTCCCCATCTTAATCCAAATCTCTAGTGGGGTATAATCAAAGGGACCGACTCGCTCTATGATTTCCAGCACCGTTGATGGTTTGTCAAATGGACGTTCAGTGCCAAATTTATGACCAAAAGAAAGTAACTGGGTCGTAGTGGGCCCGGGTTCGGTCCAACCCAGTCAGACCGACCTGGCCCGACTCGGCTTGGGACGACCCATTTCGGTTCGACCTGGCCTGACCTGCTAGGCGGCCCAGCTCGTTGGGTTTGGACCGGCCCGCTAGACGGCTTGGCCCGCTAGGCCCGGCCTGACAAGACACGAGGCTGCCACGATGGAGGCTCGGCCACAGACCGGCTTGGCCAGGGATGGCGCAAGGCGACGGGGTGACTCGTAGGGCCTTGGGCGGCGCGACTAGGGTAGCTCGGAGGGGCGTGAGTAGGACGGATCGGCCCAGGGAGACACTTGAGGGCGGTTTTCCCCAGGGTGGCGTGGCGAGGGTGGTTCGTCCCGGAGTGGTACGATAAGGGAGGTTCAGCTGGAGTAGTGCGATGAGGGGCATTTCGGCCGGGGAAACTCGTATGGTCGCTGGTGGCACGGCTAGGCCATCAGTGGCTGCTCGGCTGGGGCGGCGGTGGCTCAGCTGCTGACGACGCGGAGCAGCGAAGGTCGCCGGGAGATGAGAGGCATGGAGGCCACAGGGCAGTGCTGGGCACGAAGGCTGCGGGCGGCGGTGCCATTTCCTTCGTTGTATTCAACACCACAAATCATCACAAGATTCATGGATGGGTCGAGCCATGTTTTTTTGGCCTGTACCCTCCGTGTTAGGGTGGTATCAAGCAGCTCATCAAGAACATGAAAATTGAACGTCAAATCCTATCCTCCACGCAATTATTGTTTCCAGCCCGCAAAAGAAATCATCCACATTCTTCGTTTTAAAAAGGGAAGAACAAGGGAATATAATCATACAAAAATTAAACCCCTACCTTGGATTTTCTGTTGATGTTGGCGTGAGAAGGAAGTTAAAGTTGTCAACATTTGTCTCGTCTGCCACACACCTCCAAACCCGGGCTCATGCGTCAGTTTATCGTAGTCAAAGACGTTCCTTGTTGGAGGGTGTCCTGAGTAAGAAGTTGATGGCGGCGTTCTTTGTTGGAGGAGTGTTCTTTATGGATGATGTGTAATCCTCCAAGGGTTTTGCTCTCTTAGTTCCACTCAATAAAATGAAAGGGGTGCCAATATAATTAACTTAAGAAGAAATTATGTTGGCACACCCACGTTGGAGTAATTAATGTACCGCATTGGCATAATTAATTAGCTCAATTAATTGGCCCAATTTAATGGCTCAATTTAATGGGAGGGGTTGAATATTGGGGAGTTGGGAGGTTTCTCCCCATTAAGAGGTGTCGGGTGGTCCCCGCCTCTAAAATTCAAAATGGGGGTTTAGGTTCAGGTGGTCCCCACCACCATAACCTCATAAGGGAGGTTTAGTTCCGGTGGACCCCACCTCTTGACCTTCAAAGGGTGGTTCAGTTCTGGTGGTCCCCACCTCCAAACATCCACATGGGTGTTTACAAAAAAAATAAAATGTGATAATTTTATTTTTTTATTTCCACGAAAAACCCCTGAATTAACTTTAACCCTCAACCAACTACCGTCGAGGTGAAAGTCTTCTTAAGTGAATACCGGTACTGCGAGTTCCACAGTTCCCTCAGATTTTAATTCTGAGCAGCAGTTCAAAAGTTAGAAAAACCTGCTCCCACGTTTACTGAACGTACCTGAGCAAAAGTTCAGAAATTTATTCAGAGCACTCTGAGCCTCAGAATCATGTGCCGTAAATTTTCATGGACTCATAAAATTCCCATATATTAAAAAAAATTTACTTGGAAATTTCAGGTCCTTATAGATAAAGTAAAAATGACCCAGAAAATCCCCAAATTTAGTGATATCCTCAGTAGGAAATGGCAGTAGATCATTAGGATCTATAATATTAAGTGTTGATTCCCAATCCCGACCAATATGCATAGGATTGTGATGTACAGAGTCCCCCAAAAAAATTCACAATTCCTAACACAACAATATTTATAAACAACACACAACAAAAATTTTGTTTCGAGCGAGGTGGTGGAGGATCAACGTAAGAAGATGGGGAAGGGTAGTACAAGTGAGAAGGCTATGAAGGATGAAAAATGAAGAAATTATATTAGTGTTTATAATTTATAAAATAGAAAAATTGATGAAAAATAAATAATATACTGATTGGTCCAAGTGAGGAGGTGGAGGATCGAAATAAGCAGATGAGGAAGGGTAGTCCGGCTGAGCAGGCCGGGAAGGATGAAAAAATGAAAAAGTTATTTTTGTGTTTATAGTTTATAAAATAGAAAAATTATTGAAAAAAATTTACCTGGGAAGGCTGTTCATACGGTACAAGGTAAGCAGATGGAGCAGGGTAGTCCGGGTGAGCAGACTGGGAAGGCTTGTAACACCCGAGATTTTTATAAAAAATATTTTGTTTTTATGCTATATACATCATCAAAGGAATATTTCACTACATACAACACTAGCTTGGCTTTCTTTACCTGTAATTGCGACCTTTCTCGATAGCTTGCGTTGTACGCATTACAGAGTTTCACTAAACAACGATATGCTATTAAAATATTATTAAAACTAGCCGTTATGAATAGTAATACCCACTTTTTTAAATTTTATAAATTTTATCTTTTAAAATGGAATTCATTTTTGTATTCAGAATATCAAAATTAGCCTAGGGTAAAATTTTGGTATTTTTTTGAAAACTTTCAATTTTTGATGAATAGTGAAACCACTAGGTTACTATTTAAAAACCGACTTTTTTATTTAAATAATTATTTATTTTATTTAAATTTATTTTAGGTCAAAATTGATACTTAATACCTATATAAGTTCAATGTAATTCATTGGAGTCATTTTATAATAATTTTAGATATATAAAAATTTTATCAAACTTTTCACCCTCTTTTACCGACCTCCTAGGAGAGTTTGAAAAATTTACATAAAACTTAATTTTACCGCTTCTGTGAGTGTAATTTATAAAATCCAATAGACACGGTTAACTTCAAGGAGTAAAATTTGGTTCAATACGATAAAAATAATTTTTGGTGAATAGTAACGTTTTACTTTTATTTACCACGGTTAAAAGTAAATAGGGTAATTAAGGGAAAAAATGTAATTATTATTACCCTAACACATGTCCTAATTCCATTGGATAAGTTTAATTCGACCAAAACAACTTTAGGAATAAAATATGACCATTTAGGTCCACTTGGATTAGATTAGGACACTTATTATTATTTTATTTAAAGAAGAGTTAAAAGAGTTAAAATCAAAGTTCAATAACTAAAACATTTTTAATATAGGGTTATAAATAAGATAAATTCGACTATAAATATTAATTACAAATATAAAAATATTTCCTACATAATGGTATTTTATTTATAATTTTTAGAACTTAAATAATTTAATTTATTTATGACACAACAATGATGCAGTAATTACCTTATTAAAGAAATATTAACATAATTGATGTTATAAATACCCAAATAAATGTAATTTTAGACTTTTTATGAATTACAATAATTTATAGGTTAATATGACATGTTATTATTGATTTAATTAACTATTTTTGAACTAATCACACTGTTATGAGTTTCACAAAAATCAGGTACCAAATTGTGTCAAAATTGACATAAAATAGTTTTTAAAACAAATATTATATTATTAATTGTTATTTTATTCTTGAAAATATAAGGGTTGTCCAAATGACTTAGATAAGGATATATATATTAATAATGAACCACTTGGGGTTAGTTTGGCTTGTTATAGTAAGTTTATTAACCATATAGTGTAAGAAAACAAAAAGACACGGTAAAAGTTAAATTATTTAACATAGAGTTAAATCTAAATGATAAGGATAAAATAGTAACATAAACCTGTATAAAACCTATTGGTTGAGAGGATTACAACCCATAAACACCTTAGCTTCGAAATAAATCAATTTGGAGCTATTAAAAACTGAATATGACTTTATAATAAAATAATATTTTATGTTTTTCCTAAGGTGCTACTCTCCTCCCTTATAAAAGCGCACCTCCTCCCTCTCCTCCTCACAACACTTTGAGCCTTAAATCTCAGACAAACCCTACCAATTTCTCTTCTCCACTTCCCTAGAAACATCCTATAGGTCTTGGTCTTCTTAAAAGACCATTTTTAGTGCCCTAAGAGGAGTTTTCAAAGAGGCGTGTCGAAGAAGAGGTAATATCCGTTACCAATTCTTTCAAATTTATTTCTTCTTATACTTCTTATTCTTTAGTTGTTTCATTATGAAGTAATTAAATAAGTATCACTAATATAATGGTATGTTATTATAAATATTAAACAACAATATTTCACCTTTTATCCATCCTACGGAAAATGAAATCACCGCGCGTGCGTACGTTCGGAATACCGTCTCCACGCCGTGGTGTAATATGTTTTCCACCACCACCTTACTTGGATGGGTATAATGGGGCAAATAATAACTATATATGATTATTGTAAAGTTATATTTATTCTTAAATAGTATACATACACTTCAATACAATTCCACGATCATGGGAACGATATCATCGCTCGTGCGTACGTACGACCTACCGTCTCCATGATGTGATGCGACTCGTTCTACATGATATTCATTTCATAACGATTATATAAATGCATTTAATGAATAAATATGATATATATTACACTAATAACAATATGTAAATGAGGTATCTATAACCTAAAAAGAATAATAAGAATATATTCTACAAAACACGCATAAGAACAAAAAGCAATAAACACCCGAATAACAAGTAGCAAAGAAATATTTCTAATAAGAAGATAAGAATATGACCATATATGATATCATAATAATGGTTATGATTCTAGAATAATTAAATTACATTATTTAAATCATTATACAGGAGTTTTTGACATGTACGAAGCAAATCAGACCTAAGGTAAGGGAAAATCTTGCAATCTCATTTTTATCCGAGATTGTTTATACTTCAGAATTTACTGGGGAATATGTATCATCCAAATCCATTTTTCCTAAATATTTAATATTATTTCTATCCTCCTAAAATTTTTTAAATCCAATTTTACCCATTGGTAAGTTTTTAGTAAAAGATATGAAAGTAATCTTTTTTTGTTTTTAGTACGAGGTACTTTTTTGACTTTTCCGGCCAAAGTACGAGAAGAATGTTTTTCTTTAACTTTTACGACATGAATGTATTTTTAGAAAATTATTTCCATGAAGCTTACTTTACAAGTTTTCAAGTTTATTTTTAATTATCTTCTTTTAGTTTAAAATTGTATGACATGTTAAGAAAGGAAAAATGTTTTTGAAGTAGAAAGGATATTTTCCTCAAGAATGAATTTCAGGTTTTTTATCAAAATTATTTTCCATCTAAGATAATATAGGGTTATGTTTCTATCACTATTTTTACATTGATTTGATTATGTTATGATGGAATTATTTTTATGATGTCCTTTTATCTTATATGGATTATGTTATGATGACATGATGTTTAAGATTCCCTTTTTTATTACATGGGTTATGCTATAATGTATGATTTATAATTTTGTGGCACACCTAAGAATGGTTTCATTATGAGATGGGTGGGACCTATATCTACCTCCAATTAATTGGGTAAAGGTTTATATCTCATGAGATAGACATTGCTGGAGCAACATGTTAATTCGGTTCAGTGAAACAGGACTGAAACGAGGAGTAAACTCGGTTCAGAAATGGACTTTGTCTGCTAAGATAGTCTTGGCAATGAGTCTTGACTAATAAGAAATGATTCTCTATGATTATGTGTGTATGACACAAAGTTTCATGTCCTATGTTATGATTATTGGGATTACATTTGACTACTATGATTTATCCCATGTTATGAAATTATGATCTATTTTGCAAGTTAAGATTTCCAAAATGTTATGTTCTTATGAATATGTTGTGATTGATATTTCTTTTGTTTACCCTTACTGAGCATTTGAGATCACCCTTTTGTATGTTTTCTTTTTCCTTGGTCATGAAGAAGGGTATTAAGTAGGATATTCCAAAAAGGGATCTCTATATATGATGAAATAAATGGGAGACAATGTAGATGCTTTATGAACGAGTTGTTTATGTTTCCTAGTTTCTAAATACACTATACCTATTCGGTCCTATTATGGTTTTGTTATATTTTGTAATAAGTGTGCTTTAATTTTGAAGTAATAACAATGTATGTAAAGTATGTGTCGTTATAAGGCTGAAAAATTAAAAATTTATATTAGTGTTTATAATTTATAAAATAGAAAAATTGATGAAAAATAAATAATATACCCGGGAAGGGTACTCATACGGGGCAGGGTAGGAAGATGGGGCAGGGTAGTCTAGGTGAGTACGACGGAAAGGCTGAAAAATGAAAAGTTATATTAGTGTTTATAATTTATAAAACTGAAAAATTGATGAGAAATAAATAATATACTTGGGAAGGCTACACATACCGTGACTGTATTGCCAAGTGTTCTAACAAATACTTCTACACTACTGCTTGAATTTGATCACCCATAGACTATTTTATATCTTTCAACTTGAATTTTATGGATTCTATTTTTGGGTCTCTTGATGGCTTACTCTTTCCAAAAATCTTCTAAATACTAATTCCTACCTAGTATCCTCTTACATGTATGGGGTGTTCTACCTTTCCCAAAGTAGTGGCTAGTATGCCTATCATACCCTTGGGGATAAAAGACCCCTATGTATCTTGCTCCTGATTTTCATCCTAAAATGAAAAATAAAAAGTTATATTACTGTCTAAAATTTATAAAATATAAAGAATAATGATGAAAAATAAACAATTTTCACTTACAATTTTATCAGCTATTTTAGTAGCTTCCCCTATAATATACTGTTCATTTTTCCTTCTTCTTGCTTGTTTGAATTTTTCATGGTGAGTGGGAGGTTATGGAGGACCATGTTAAACCTATTCTGACCCACTACAAGATCCAGTTCTTAATGTTTCAAAATTTTCTGATCCAAAAACAGAGACCCTCCATGTAATAAAGTATGAGGGTATACATTTCTCAACTGAATCTCTTGATGAGATCTCCTGGATGCCTATTATATAAAAATAAACTACTAAGTAATTAGAAAAATGTATAATAAATTTTACAATATAAAATAATTATCATAGCTGATTTTTTTCTTCATGATGACCATCAACAAATCGCTTCCATGTATATTCATCTATAAAATGATACTTGAGGCATGAGTTTTCAAAACTTCTCTTTATAAAAACATAATTTTTTGTAAGTTTTTTTTTAAAATAACTACATCAAACCTCCACTAAAGAGAGATGTGTTTTTTAAATTCATTTGGTTTCCTCAAAATTGAATGTCATCTGTAATTGAATAAATTAAATATGTCGTTTAAAATATTTAATATATTAAAAATGAGATAAAATAAATCAATTAAGATATTTTACCATCACAACCTCCCAAAGCTATTGATTTTCCATCCTTTCCACTGAATTTTAATCAGGATATAAAATACTAATCCTGCAACTTCTCTAAATCAATATATAAATGATAAACTGAACTACATTTGGGCCAGTTGCATTATTATTATCCTCAAAATGAATGTGTAATCTGTCATCATCATGAGAAAGTGATAGTTTTGGTAAATGCGCAATACCACGTTTACCAACTTGAGAACTTGATTTTTTAGTAGTAACAAGAGAAGTCTCCTCTACTGAGGAATCATCATTAGACCTACAATTTTTTTGTAAATTAATAGTTGTCTTTCATTAAATAATTATATTACTGAATATTTAATAATATAAAAATATATATATACCTCAGTAACTGTTTTTATCTATTTGTATCTGACATATCTACTAGAAAGTGTAATGAAATTTTTTATACTTGCGTATCATTAGAAAACTAAATATTTAGAAAAAAGAAAGAAAAAAAATAAGTAAGTAAGAAAAAGGCATGTATTTGTAAATTTCAAAAAATGGAAACAAAATAAAATTATTGCCCCGAAAAATTAAGATACTAATTTTGTGTTTTCCCACTTGCCTTCATTATGATCATCTTGTATTTCATGCACTGTGTCTATATTATATTCATTGCAAACATCTAGAAATTTCATAATAGATGAATAAAGCTCATTTAAATCAATAACATCATCAGCATCATCCTCATCACCAAAATGGTATATTTTTCCTTGAAAAAAAATGAACCAATGATTATTCAATGGATCAATGGAATAAAATACATGTTTTTCATGTGTCACCATGATAAATGGTTCCTGATTATAATTAAATATTTTCAAATCAACCAGTTTAAACCCATATTCATCATGTTTTACACCAATATTACTATTAACCCAATTACAATTAAAAACATTTACTCAAAATTTTATATAATCAATTTCCCATATGTCTTCAAGTACTCCAAAATATTTCGTTGATGCAGAAATTGGTTTTTTATCTTTGACACTTGAAAAATTCACTACTTCATCGAAAACCATCACATCACTATTCTGAATAGTACTCTTTTCATCCAATTTTTTTGTATAAAATATGTTACCATTAATATCAAAAACCAGACCATGTGATCACATTAAGATATGGACCCCCTGCTAACCACTTCAATGATTCTGATGTAGATATATCTGTGGTGACTTTCTGTTCAAACCATGAAACAAATGTCTTCTTATGCTCAATCATCAACAAATTTTTGTTTCTGTTATGATATTGTACCTTTAATTCATAAATTTGTGAGGATATATATGATTTAACCTCATCTTTTTTGTTTAAAATATATAAATGTACCTCCATCACTTCATCATGTTGAATGAACTTTACCTTTAAGCTTTGAACCACTCTACCTTCACTATCAAGTGTCATATGTCGAGATATAGGGAGACCAATATGCTCCAACTCATATAAATAATCAGTATAGAACTCAATCACCACTTTTGATACATATTTTTGAAAAATAGAGTCCTCTGGTCAATAATTATTTTTAACACATCCCTTCAAAATTTTCATATATCTTTCAAAAGGATACATCCGTTGAAAATAAACAGACCCACATATTCTTATCTCATGCACCAAATGAATCAGTAGATAAACCATTATATCAATAAAAAAAGGTGGGAAATATATTTCTAGTTGATAAAGAATAATATTTTCTTCATTATACAACACATATAACAAATTCGGATCAATGAATTTTCTACAAATGGATTTGAAAAAATTAAATAACCTAATGATAGTTTTTCTCACAGGTGTCGGCAATATACCATGCACTTATACTGGTAGAATTTGTTGCATTAATACATGGAAATCATGATATTTCATACCTATTAATTTTGAATCCTTCAATGACACCAAATTATTTAAATTTGAAGAAAAAAAACTAAGTACTTTAATACCATGAAGACACTGAAAAATCATTGCCTTTTCAATCTTGCTTAATGTGTGACATGCCAGAGGTAAATATGTTATGTTTCCTTTCACAGTGGTAGCTAAATACAAATGTATTCTCATTAGTATCAAGTCTAATCTTGAATAAAATCAATATTTTATCTTTCCTTTTATGTATAAAAAAGTTCCAATCGATCTGTCACACATGTTTTTCTCAATATGCATAACATCGATATTATGTTTTATCTCTAAAAATCTCCAATAAGGTAGTTAAAAATATTGACCACTTCTTCTAGATATTTATTTAAAGACCATAACTTATTTTCTTTACAAATATCAAATCAATATCTTTTACCCTCTCATAATATTCTTCAGTTGACAATGGAAGAAGGGGAATGTTGTATTCTTTTAAACCATTAAATGCATTTTCAATCTTTGATAAGGATGATCAATTTACAAAAATCTTCGATGTACCATTTATACTATCTTTCTTAAATTATTAAATTAATAATATGAAGTCTATTCTTCACAAATTGGACATGCTTTATGTCCCTTAACAATATATCTAGATAAGTTTCCATATGTAAGAAAGTCGTTTATGGTGAATATTATCATAAAATGCAAAAAAAATACTATTTCTTGTATGAAATGAAAACTTTAACACATTCCTCCCATATCAGTTCCAAATTATAAATAAATTATGAAATATACACATCAATATCATTTCTTGGTTGTTTTGGTCTAGAAATCATCAAGCTCATCATAACATTTTTTTTATTCATACATAGATGCTGGGACAAGTTGTAAACTACCAGCAAAATAGGCCATGAACTATATTGGTCACTGAGGCTCTGATATGGATTCATTGCATCAGTACACAATACCATTATGATATTTCTAACTCCATATCCAAAATGATGATTTTTTTTTTATCAAAACTCTTTCACTATGGTGAATTATCAGGGTGATGTAAGATACCATCAGAGATGCACTCATTTGAATTGAATCTTAGCCTTTTTGCATTAATTGAATTTGCCAATAGATTCTTCAAATTTGGAATTATTGGAAAATACAAAATTTATTTAACATGAGTTTTGATTTTGGTACCTAAGAATGAATCACAGTTGAACTATTAGAATTGTATGAAAAAAAATATTGGATGATATCATTTGAAAGTACAAAATTGATATTTCATGATGTTAGATGAGAGTACTTGAGAATGAATCTAGGTTGACTTTCCCATCTATCTTATAGCGTGATGTCCCAAATATAGAACAACTTGATAAATATTCATATTATTCCCTAAATAGTATACAATCATTGGTACAAGAATGTATCCTTTTATACCCCAATCCCATTGGGCATAATATTTTATTCACCTCATAATTAGAATCTAGAAGTCTGTTTCCTTCTAGAAGTAGATCTTTTAAAATATCAAGTAGGCTGTAGAAACTTTTATCACTCTACCCATTTTTTTCTTTTAAGTTAACTAATCTCAAAAATGATGATAACACTATATTTACGGTAACCTAGGAATAATGGTTTCTCAGAATCTCTATACAATCATTCAAAAATTGCTATTTTTTGATGGTTTCCACACCTAAATCATTAGTTAATTATTCAATACGATCCTATTACTTATTATGAATATTTTAATCAACATTGGATGTTGAATTTTCAATTCTTTCACCATGCCAGATCCAATGTGTGTAATTAAGGCTAAAACCATAATAAATTATATGATCCTTGATTTCTATGGAGTTTATCTTTCTCATATTCAAACACTTTGCACATATACAGAAAATCAAATCAATGTTTTGAATATGTCGTTTAGAAAATTCCAGGAATTCATCAACTCCTTTTTCATATTCACCAGTGGTTCTTCATAAATATATCCAATTATGATCCATTCAATACCTGATATCACAATATAATTGGTGAATATATTAAAAAAATAAACTTTTAAAAAAATAAATAAATAAATATATATATTTATGGATACATTGTAAACATAAACACATTTAATAAAAATTATTGATAATTAGATAGAAAACATCAGATATGAAACATATTTACAAATAGTAATTTTTTTATTTTTGTATTATATACATGTGTTACATTAATATTATAATTTAATTATAATATCAATATTCTAAAATTTATTAGTTCATTTTACATAGTAGTTGCATTATTTTGATATTTCATGTGTCAAAAGTATTGAAAATTTCATTAATTTAACGGGAAAAAATTACTTTTTTATGAGTAATATGAAATAATAATTAGAGTAATTATTTATATTATAAGTTAAATCAATCATAATACACCTCCAATTATGACAGATGAAATTAATCATAATACTCACAAGTAATAAATAAAAGAAAAATGATTTCTAAGTATAGATTCATGGAATACAACCATGGATTACAAATTAAGAACCTAATAAGTATAGGTATACATGGTAGAGAAGCACCAACATAAAAAATATGCATGAAAAGTGACTAAATAAGTAAGAAACACTCTAGAATAGAATATATTCAAAGCATGGTAATTATATAATAAAATCCTGATGTGAAACATACAAGGTATATCAGTAAATTTAAAATAGCATAGTAATGAAACCTACATGGAATGTTAAATGAAATACATGTTAATCTTTACATTCCAATAGAATATAATTTCATTAGTCTAGGTGAAACCATAATAAACCATAACAAAAATCTATTTGAACAACAATCACATCCCTATCCACTTGGACTTTTCACCGTATATGGGATAATCAATTTTAGGGATAAATATTAACCATGTTCCAACAAATTTATAATAGAATATAAACTAATAATTGAAGAAAATAAAAAAAATAATTAAATGATAACTAATTTATCTTAAAAATTAAAAAAAAACTTAAAAAATTTGGCGTTTAACATGAAAATAGATCCAAATACAAACTTTTCTCTTTGGAATGCTTTGTAAAATTAAACACTGAAGGAACTATACAAAAAATTATTGTTGAAAATAAAAATAAAGATGAAAAACAAACTAAAATCAAACCGTAGTTGAATGGTACTGAAAATAAGCTTCAGATGAAAAAAATAAGAGGTAGATGATGAAAAACGGGGAGATAATCTTGAAATCTGACTGTAGATCCTGAAAATAGAAGACAATAATGGCCGTTGGAGACCAAAAATACACCTTCGTAGTCATCATGAGTCGAGAGGATTCACCACAGTTTAGCTTTCTAAGATAAAAAAACATGAATGTTTCTCGATCCTGATTATTTTTAAAAGACTTTCGATGTTGTTTGTTACAAAAATTGACGTCGAAGAGTCCAGAAAATATTTTCAGCGTCGATTTTTATACATCAACATTGAAAATATATTTTTTAATATATGGTGTTGGTTTTACAAAAAATCGACACCATAATTTTATTTTAATATATAGCTTTGATTTTTATAAAAACCAATGTCAAAGATCCCGAGCTTGCCATTAATGGC
Organism: Viscum album; assembly: GCA_963277665.1. Lineage (NCBI taxonomy): Eukaryota > Viridiplantae > Streptophyta > Magnoliopsida > Santalales > Viscaceae > Viscum > Viscum album. The sequence continues at coordinate 1,053,941,632 of OY728133.1, read as the reverse complement.
ATCCGTTTTTGTAAAAACCGATCCCAAAACCTTTTTTTTATTTATGGAGTAATTTTTTTGACAAACCGTTGCCATATATCATACCTTTTGAGGTTTTTTTCATCATTTCTACTAAAAACTAACACCAAAAACCACTCTTAAAAATTTTTGGCATCGGATTTTAGTGAAACCGACACCAAAAATTTCTCAAACATACTATTGGCTTCAGTTTAGAAAAAATCAATGTCATTACTTCGATGTTAAATCCTATTTTTTCACTAGTGGCTATATAATATTCTAGGAATGTTCCTATGGGAATAGATTGATATATAATCATTTCAGCATGTATCACTAGGATAAGATTTCTATATACTCATTTCAGCATGTAACACTGGGGAAATGCCGCTATATAACCATTTCAGCATGTACCCCTATCATAGCCCACTATATAATCATTTCAGCATCAACTAAAAAAGTCACAATAACATGGATGTCATAATGTTACATCATAAGACTAAATGGTTAATTATTAAAATTACTATTTTCTTTCAATTATAATTTCATTTATATATCAATTAATCAATGGTCACATCAATAGCCATAATCTATTACCAAAGTGGTTCTATATCAAGAAAACACTTGTATCACATGTCATGCTAAACATACTTTAAACCATTATCCAAATAATTATATATCTATAGTTTTCTCATCCAATGGGTAGCCATAATCTAGGTTGCAACATCAATTGAATCCAGAGAGACCAAACCAATAATCGAATTCATGATTTACCGTCATTCATCAACCAATTAGTTAGAGCACATGTTATGTTGGAACAATAAAAATATTTCATATAATTGAAAATTAAAGAGACCATAGGGTTACATTTAAACCCCCAACCTTTTACCAATGATTAACTCTATGCTTCCAACTGAAATCATCAACATAGATGAAGGCATATAAGATCATAACAATATCAAAGATCAATCGAGGTTCAGATAAAAACCCAAAAAACCATGTTTAAAATATTCCACCGCCATAATAAGGAACAATGGAAGAGAAGGGAGACCTTATAAAAATCACTCTCTAAGGATAAAATGCGTGATCTAGAAATCCAAAATGAATTAAAGGTCTCAAAAAACCCCAAGAATTACCCTTGAGATCGATAGAAGGAAGGGATATACTAGATGAATGAAAAACATAAGTGATGAACATATTTAAAACCACCCATCTTGTGATTTACATAGAATGTAAGTCTATTACATGACATGTAATCCCTACTTATGAGTTACGCTAAGAAAACTGTATCATTGGATTAATTTTTACAATGCCCAAAATTTTCATGATGGGAAATAGGTTCACAAAGTGTAACCAATTCACGTTTTGAACTAGTGAGCGACATGTGCCTTTAGGTAGTTAAACATCATGTGAAAAGTACACAATGTATAAATTCCCCATAAAGATCTTCAAGACCTATTTCAATAGAAAAGGCCTAAATCTCCTCTAAAGCCTTCCAAACTCATGGGAAATCATTATAATACCATTTAACACAGTTATAACAAGACTCCATTAATTCAAAAAAAACACACATCCCTAAAATTTAGGTATTTTTACCCAATAAAGTCTCTCCATATCTGAACAAGACTTGACCACCAAGGTCTTAGGAAGAATAAAGACTCAACCAATAGAGGTTCATTGAAAAACTCAAAGAGGTATGTACCTTTAGGAAGATGGGATCTTACAATACTCTTTTTTGTTGTGTTTTAGGACTTTATATTAAAATTGTTTTTTGAAAATTTAAGAGATTGAATGTTAAAAAATGGATACCATATTTGGAATCAAGAGGTTAAATTTTTTTAAATAGTTCCCTTTTATTTTTGGTCATTATGAATTATAACTGTGGTAAATATTTGTCACCATTGTAAGGGTAAAATCGGTAAAATAGGTTTAAACCAAGAAATAAGGTCTCAAAATCAACATAACACTTTCTTTAATTTAATTTTACGGGAAAAATTTGACTATATCTATCCCAAATTCTAATATATGTCATTTTGGTTCTATTTACCCTTGACAATTACATTTATATTATTTTAAGTAATGAAATTTAAAAAATGTCACCCTATTTAATTCAATATCTCTATAATTTTTACATAGGGATAAAAAAAGGATAAATAAGGTTATAAATTTTTATTTAAAAAATAGATTATGTTTTTTTATCATTGTAATTTTTTTTATTTTTAGTGATAAAATAATTACATTAAAAGATTACATAATGGCAACATGGTGCTTACACAAGAAATATAAAAATCATGTAAATTATTTTTAAAAAATCTAAAGTTAATATTGTTTGGGTGAGTCATAGTGTGCCAAAAATTTTATATATGAATATAATATATTGGTGATGTTTAAAAAACTAATATTTTAATTACATTTATGTCATGTTGTCTTTAATGTCAAATTTAATGAATCTTGTCAAAAATTACATTAATGGTATTTCATGTTAAATAATATTTTATTAATTTTTTTAAAAATATTAAAATCCATGAAATAGGAAAATTATGATTATTAATTATCTTAAATTTCATCCCTTTTTTTATTTATGATCCAATTTTCACCTTATAAGTAAAATTATAACACTTTAATATTGAAAAAGTCATTACAATAGTTAAGTTTAAAATTGGTTAACCAAGTGGTTAAACCAAAAGATCTGGTTTAAAATAAAATTTAAACATATCTAATTTTTATTATATGATTAAATTAATACCATATCCTTATTATATTTTCATAAATTTTATTTTGGAACCATATTACAAGAGTTAGAAGCAGGAGGTCCTCTTTGAGTCTTGGATGCATTTATGTGTTTGTTGCGATCATCTTGGTCATCTAAAATTGGTTTTCCATTGATGAAGGATGCATGGAGACTCTTGGATGGTGTAGAAGATGATATTCAATGGTTGGTGTGGAATTGGAGTTGATTAGGTGTTTAAGGAGAATCATATGGCTTCTCTGTTAAGGAAAGGGGGTGCACCTTCTGATAAGGTGTGTGATGATTCGATCATCTCATCTGAGTAGGGAGTTCATACAAGGGAATATCCCCTTATATCTATAGTGGTTGAGGTGAGGACTGATCTTATTGAGGCATCTGTAACCTTGTTTACAATGAAGGAGGTGCATTTATCATCGAATCCGACAGTCAAGAAGATTTTTGATCAGATTAACTCTGATCTTAGGGTAAGAAATTTGTCTTTGTTGAGAGATGATGCAGAACCTTTCCTTGTGGAGACTTCAGGTGACACATTTTGTGAATACGGTGCAACATACAAGGGTATTAATACCTTGGGTGAGGAGAAGTAGGTCAATGCTTTCACTTACAATCGGTGTGAAGGACCAGATTTTGTGAAGATACCCCCTTTGATGGAAGGTCCCCGAATATATGGAGTTGAAAATAGAAAATTTTCCTCAAATTACTAGCTTGTAGTAATTGAAGTTAAGGAAATAGTGAAGGATTCTCATGATGAGCATGACAATGTGGTGCGATCTCAAAGCCTTGTCCTGATTGATATTAATAGGCCCTATCAGCTGATAGGAGGAGGGATTTTAGATGCTTCAAAGGGTGATCTTTTTGAAAAAAATAATGGATGAAAAAATTATGGCTCTCTGCATATCACTGAAAAGTGGAGAGATGTTTCTGGTAGGGATAAGGAAAATTATTGTGGTGTTGTCAGAACTTCCTACAGTGATATCATGTAAGGAACGAGGATTAAGATATTTGAAATTGAAGGACTTATGACTAATCCCCAAAGAAGAAGATCGAGGAAAGACTATTATTGTATCCCAAATCCAATGAATACCAGGTCATCTTCTAAGAGGGAAATAGGGGATGCCACTGCTTCGGATCATGCTGACAAGAAATTAAGTAAGGGGAAGCTCTCTAGGAAACAATTGATACATCGAGAGCAGTACATCAAACTCTTGAAGTTTTACAAAATGAATTCTGAGTGGGAATCAACCACTGTGGAGGAAGACCCTTATTATGTTTGTGGGGAGGGATATGATTATTATGATTTGTTGTTGTCTCTTCTGGGTGAACTTTTATTTTTGATGTGGGAAAGGTGAACACACTCATCCTTTTTGTTTACTATACTTTTTATTTCTTTTTAATAAATGGTTATAGGTTTTTTACTCTAACTGGACTTGATTGGTACAAGAGTTAGACACATATTATATTATATTATTTAATGTATATCCTAAAATGGCATTGATGATAATTTATAAAAAACAATATTTAATTAAATAATTTTAAAATTCATAAATATTATATATTTTTCTAAATGAATAGGAAGTAGCTAAAAATATAAAACATGGTCCATATATGGTTAAATTTTTCTTTTATAGTCACTTTCTGTACCCATAAAGAGTAAAAAACATTGACATCACGATAATTTTCAAAAGGGTTAACAAGGGTTAAAACTAAGAGATAAGGGTAAAAACATAAAAAAAATTATCCAAATTTTATTAGATGATATTATTTTGAATAATTATAATATTATATTCTAATTATATAAATTTGGGGCTATTTTTTATGAAAATTAATTTTTATTAATTCAATACTTTATGTAATTCCAAGAGTTCCTCTACCCTCACTTTTAAAAGGAGACCCATTATCTCTTTTATTTATAGATTCATGAGTAAACTATCTCAACGAAAACCTAAAAAATTGTCTTTTAAAATTTCCAAACCATTAATTAGAGGTCCTTTTCTTCTAAAGAGACAAATAGAAGGGTATTTAAGAAGGGATATAAAGTAAGTCTATCGAAGAATAGGTAACCGTCTTTACCGACTCTCTCAAATTTATTTATTCTTCTTATAATTATAATAAATTTATTTTACCCACCATAAAATACTAACTAAATTATGATAAATATACTTATTTGCTATTATTTTTATATTAAAACTACTTTCCATCTCTTTGGCATCATATGAAAAGCGAAAACATCACTTGTGTGTACGTACAACTTACTGTCTCCACGTAGCAGTGAAATTCCATATCATCACTAATTTACATGGATGGTTATTAAGATTTAACTAATGAATATATATGATATTTATGAAATAATTATTCTTGTATAATTATAATATCATACTACCTTATAACCTTCCATTTTTATGAAAACCATAATGTCGCTCGTGTGTACGTGTGGACAACCACGTCCCCATATAATTGTGATCCATTTTTTGTTTACTCTATAAATGAAAGATAATAAGGATATATTTAATGAATATATTATATATATATATATATATATATTGTATAATAAATACTTCATTAAGGGGAATTGTTATTTACCTTTATTTCTTTCCATCCACTAAAAAGTGAAAACAACGTTTATGCACACATACGACCTATCGTCTCCAAGAAAAAATGTAATTAATTTTTCTATATATATCTTTAATGGATGATTGTAAATATTTATATAGTGAATATATGTTATATTTATATCATTATTCTAATCCTATAGATTATTAAACAACGATCAATGTACAAGTACCGAAACTACTCAACTGAAACTTACATGAAAAATTAGGGAGTTAACAATCCAAAACAATAATTTTAATATTGAAATATTAATAAATAATTGTTTAATTTTAATATTTGGATCATATATGATATTATAATAATTTTTATGGTTTTGTTATAGAACTATAGTAAATTTAAATTTATTATAAAGAGGTTAAAATCACTTACGAAGCACGTGAGACATGAGGTAATGGTTTATTTCACAATCTATTCATTATTTAGGTTTATTTTTTTCAAGTCACTACTGGTGAAATTATTTGATAATTATATCTTAAAACAAACATATTTTCTGTATATTTAAAGAGTTTCTATGTATTATTCCAACTTTTCCTCTCTTTTTCACTTTAAGAAAAAATTTTCTTTTAAAAAGAAAAGTCAATCTTATTACTCTTTGATTAGGTATATGTCATGACTTGTCCCACTAGGGTCCAATTTGTCGATAGCAAGCTGAGAATGACCCCCCCCCATACCACCTATAATAGGACATGGGCTGATGGATAGCACTTATTAAGCACATCACACACATGAGAGTCCTTAAAATTTAGTACCTATACACAGACACACATCTCCATTTTCCAATATAATGTAGAAAGGTAAAAAACTCATACTGTAAATACATGAATAAAATATATAAAAAAATTAATGTAAAATAAGAAATAAAAAGAATAAAAAAGGTCTAAATACAATCCCTCCCAAACTAAAAAGATCCCAACTTATTGACAACACAGAGGATGCTACCCATAAGCAACACCAAGTTCAAACCACAATCTGTTTAGCTCAACTATTCTCTTCCTGCTCTTGGTCCACCAAGGACTCCATCAAAAAGGATTGTTGTTTAAATTAGACATGAAATGTTTAGGTAGATCCCAAGAATAGGAGAGTATAAAAATACTCTTTAGGACACCCCAAAATCATCAAAACATAAAGTATTAAGAGTTGTAAACTCATCACCATAAGGGTATATAAATCAAGATACAATACATAATAATATATAACCAGAAAACTATTATATGCTCAAGATATACACTAAAACTCAAGATGAGGTCATGAACTCATTGACATCCTATAATTCTACTAGAGTCTTAAAGGAAATTATTTTTTAGGAGAACTCACCCCTTGAAACTTACTATCCATAAATATTCTTATCCATGAGTTCTCACTCAATAGGTCTTACTATACTAATGGAACTTATCCAAGATGGAATGATCACCAGGTCTTTCCATGAAGAAGCATGAAGGAAACTAAGAGGGATCATCCATGATACGCACTCAATCAGAATATACCTCATCAAACGACAACATATATCGATAAAAATATGGGTGATTACTCTTAGGGACATGGGGTATGTTGGAAACCTATTTTGAATAACCCCCTAAGTAGGGGGTCATACACCCATGTATGTTAGTCACATAAATTCATAAAACCCCACATAAGGAAGAATAGAATGATATTGGATCAAACTATGGGCCTCATGAAGGGATTTTATAACTATATCTAAGACTATACTAGTATATGGGATCATATCCTATGCTCAGGATGTGATGAATCACTATACCCTCTTGGGGATGGACCAATGGGAAACACCCTAGATAAATAGGTACATACTAAATAGGTTTTAGGGAACTCACCCAAGAACATTCTAGGGATGTATTGTGAAGAAAATGGGAACCAACCTATCCTTTAAGAAGTACACGGTGTGGTCCACATGGGAACACAATGTGTCTATCGAAGTTTGGAACTGAACATGTCTCATGCTAATGTGAAATGAATTTATATAAAATACATAGAGTGTCCCTATGGGTACATGGTGTTTAGATGTTAGGTGGAACTTAGCATGTCGTTTGACTAATCCTATACACCATGGATGTGCTTGTGTACACTAGCCGTACCCATGTACACTGGCCATTTCCTAGTCTGTGCCTGTGTAATTTCCAAAGAATAAGGAATTTTACCTAACACACATGGTGTGTGAGGTTATATGGGATCCTAGTCATGTACTCCCTATACATGTTGAGTCTTTCACCAAGGCTTACATGGTGTGTGAGTGTACCACATAGCGTGTAACTCAACTGGGTCCCTGGGAATGAAATCCTTATACATGTCAAGATATATGGCTAAGGGTCACACAAAGAATGATATTTATCGCCACATGGAAATAATACCCACTACACAGAGATGACTACATGGTGCGTTGTTCAAAATTTCTAAATAATTTCTGAACATTCAAGCATCTTTTTCTGCACACCACCTTGACTTTCAGGATCATTGGATATCACTTTGAGAAGTCCATATATGAGTTTAACACCATCCAAAACTGACCAAAATTCATATTCTATCCATTAATCATAAAAAACTATCACTGTCATTATCCTAAAGAAACTTGATTGTCCGGGCTCATTAATCCTCTGCCACCTGAACCTCGATTGGATAACCTCATCACTAATATCTAGATTACCACCACTGAATATTCTCATGAATCTTTTTTGAAGCACCACATCATTTAAATTCCCAATTACAGGAAAAATGAGAGCTCCTAATCTGATACAAAATACTCAATCATCATCATGAATAAACAATGCACCACTAATTCAGAACCCAAACCCCCCGGTATTAATCCATTTTTCCATATAACAAGTTCACAATGATCAACTAATAAATATTTTTCAAATAAAAATCCAAAGAAACCATTGACGATGTATGCATGATTAATGGGTAGATAAAACCAAAAAACATTAATTTATGTAATGAAACTTGGACATTGTTTGGACTTTCCTCAATCTGTTGACAGATAATCGATAAACAAAGAGGAATTTCAATGTAACACCCTGAGTTTTTGTGAAACTTTTTTTTGAATAAATTAATTCTTTTTGATTTTGTGCATTACATGATATAATAACTAAAAATTTTATTATACGCTACACCAATATAATATTGTGCTATACGCAACCCCGGTTTGGCTTGAGTTACATGCAATACTTAATTTCTACAAAATTAAATTTTATTATTATAATTATTTAAATAGGATAGATATAACCTACTTGTTAAACTTAGTAACATGAATAGTAATAACTAATTTTTAAATATTATTAATGATTTTTTTATAGATAAATCATATTGTCAATTATACATAATTTTTTCTCTAAAATCTTTCTATGTTTGAAAATACTATTTTCTTAAAAGAACTACTCTTTATGTCCTTCTATGAACAATAACAAAAATTAATTTTATAAAATTTTAAAAATTTAATTTAATAAAATAAACATAATTTTTAATTCATAATTTCAAAATTATCTTAGGGTAAATTTATTTTAATTTTCTTGGAAACTTTATTTTTTGATGAATAATGAAAAATGCTGAATATTAATTCAAAACTACTTTTTTGTATAATTCATATATATAGTTAAATTATATCTTAAGTTGGTTTTAAAGTAAAAATAGATCAACTATACATATATTAATTCAATTTAGGTCATTGGAGATATTTTTATTTTGAATTTAAATATAAAATCTTAATTAACTTTTGAACATTTTCACTTAAAAAAAACACCCGCTTTCTCACCACGTTTGTGGGATTAACATTAAACTTAATTTTTTGTATTATGTTAACTGAATTTAGAAAAATATAGACACAAAATTTTAATCATTATAATATATATAGTCTAATAATATGAAATTAATTTTTGACCAAAAAATATTAGTGAAAGTGATTAATATTAATTACAATGATTATGGTAAAATTAAGATTAACAAGTGACTAAACCTAAAACTTAAGGGTCTAAATGACCTATCCACTTTTCCAAAAACCATTTTATATAAATATTTCAGCCATAAAACTTCCATTACTTTTCTTAATTTTTATGATTTTTTTAGAAACCAACTTGGGTACACCTAACTTGTTTTCAAAAATACAAAGTGTGTCCCCTCCCTCCCTTAGAAATGGCCAATATATATCCCCTTTATTCACACCTATCAAAACAATTATGTTCAGAAAATATCTACCCAATTAACTTCCCAACATCCATAACTTACTCCTTGATGTATCCCTTTGGGAAGAAATCCCACTAAGGAATCCCTTTGGTGAAAACCAAAATGATTTACCCAAAGAAGAGGTAACATCATTCCTCAAGATCCATTCCCTTATTTTTATTATCACCCACATCAATTACTCTTTTTCCATGATCATGTAATAACACCAATATAATCAATATATTGATAAGTTTTTCTTCTAATATTTATACCTTCACTTACACACACTTTCATTTAATGTGTAAAGAACTTACTGTTTTTGTGTACGACGAACTACCACCTCACGAAATAATGTTGTTTGTTTTACCTTTACCACCTCACATGGTTTGGAATTATGATGTAAAATTTGTTTTTATTTGATATAAGTGATATTTATGATTTATTTATACTTATTTAGGGATTATATAAATCTTACCTTCATTCTTTCTATTTTGTGTAAATACAATAACTTCATTTGTGGAAGTGCAAACTACCGCCTCCTCAAAGAGATGCTATTTGTTCACACTTTACATGGAATGTATTAAGGATTGGTTTAGTAAATTTATATAATATATATGAAATAATAATTATTTTGGTATCATTATATATATTTATATACATATATGCCTTTTACTTTATTTCTTTCAATATGAAAATAAAACAGAAGCATTATTCATGCATACATTTGACCTATCGTCACCATGAATGGTGTATTTCATTTAATATTTCTGTATTCTATGGATTACTATAAATATTTATATAATGAATATATATGATATATAAATGATGTTTTAGAAATAATTTAATCAGGATCTAAGTAATAGGTTTAAAAATAAAAAATCAAAACATGTATGATAAACAAAGTGATTATTACCCAAAACATTACTTTAACATGGAATTTTTAATAAACGGGTAATATAATGTCATAATTTAATCATATATGGTATTAGATATAAGAATATGGTTTTTTTGTTATATTTATACAAAAATTATATTTATTATGCAGTAGGTTTGAATGTGTACAATGAAATTCAAGACTTAAGCTAACATGATTTCATATCAATTTTTATTTCCAGGAGATAAATGCCCTAATCACCACTCTATTCTTTTATGTGGTGTATATAGTACCCTATAAGGTTTTATATAATTAATTTAATTTATTTAAAGACATTAAAATCTATAATTTATTTTATTCTTTATTGGGGATTATGATTCTAAAGTTAATCATGTAGTAATGGTTTTCTCGTCTCACTTTTATTTTTTGTGATACACAATCCATGTTCACCACCTATTTCTTATATGTGGTGTGCACTTCCCAATAGGTGTTGTCCCCATGAAGATGGAAAAATGGGGAAACATGATCCCTTAAAAATAAATGACTATGATTGGGGATGGTGGTGTGTCTTTCCCAGTAGGTGTAGTCCCCATGAAGTGACATAATAAGTTCTAGTAATGCATATTGATTTATAGGGAATGATATTACATGTTTATGTGTATACCACAATTCCATTTCTTATTCCTAGGTTATGATTTCATGGCTTATTCTCTTTTTTCCATTACGATTCATGTCTTATGAACTCTTAATATTTATTCTAGGGTTCATGTTAATGATCTTTGATATGTATGGTATGATCTTCTAATGTTATGATCATGTTCTCATACCACCATATTCATGTTTATGCTCACATATCTCCCTTTTTTACCCTTACTGAGAATATGATCTCACGACTTTTATTGTTTTCTCCGTAGGTCATGAAGATATATTTTATGTATGATATCTCTAAGAGGGTTTCTATACTTGGAGAACCAAGTGGAAGATAATGTAGCTCACTCATGTACCATCTTTTATATTTTAGTGCTTATAAAGGCACTAAAATAATATGTTATTTGGGAATATGTTTGTGTAATGTTTTAAGTATAATGAAAAAATGATGTAAAGTCTTTGTACATTAAGAGTGAGTTGTTATATTTGGTAACAGAGTGAAGGTTAATTCAGCCTCTGGAAAATAGGATGAGAAAACTTTATTAAGATCCCTAGGGATATTTCTCAGGATATATCTAGAGGTGTCTCTAAGGATAAGTCTAAAGATGAGTTAATGTTTTAGAAAATATCTTGGAATTTTGGTAAAGGATAGAGTGAGTGTTTTCCGAGTAATACATCCCTGTATGGATACTACAAGTGGACATGGTTCTAGAAAATATGTACCTATGGATAACAACTCATACATGGTGTGTTGGGCCTAACACGAGCATAACTAGGTACATGATAACAGACCTTACTGCACACCTGGTTTGAAACTCCCAGGGGATATGATTTGGGACTTCACAAACTCTTTGTAACCCATCATAAACTATTTAAACATAATATGATTATGAATAACCTAGTATAAACCTAATCTTTCATATATTAAAGAAGTAGGTTTCATTATTTAGACATCATATAGGTAATTTTTCATGGTTATCTGGTTTTCTGTAATGATACGTGTTTCTCACTATATGATTTATAGTTTTATTCAATAACAATAACTAGATGGAACAAGGTTATCATTTAGTGTTTTAGATTTTAAAATTATTGGCATGATGAACATTTATTTCCTAAGTAGAAATATAATTAAAAGAATTAGGAATTTCCACGAGTATTGGATATACTTATGAAGATAAGGAGACCAAAAACAATATTTGAATGGTTTGAAATGTTCATCCAATATTTTTAACAATAAACACAAGAAGAATTATTTGACTAAGGTTGAGGAACCTTAAGATATGATTCATATTTCATATTATAGGAAAGTGGTATTAAGGAATAAGTTTAGGAATCCTATGTAATGGTTTTATTATAAAGTTGGATGATTGAAGTTTATATGTTTTTGAATTCAAAGATTATGTTATATTAATCATTAAGTATATAAGGATTATTTGTATAAGTTTTTATTTAAGTATTTTCAAGAATTTTTTAAATGATAACGATGACCTAGAAAATTTATTTAATGGAAAAGTGATATTTTGAAATAAGGGAAATTCACCCTTAATGTATTCATTATGTTGAGACAATTGTGTTTAGATTAGATTAAGAGATGATTAATTTGGATAAGTTAAATTGCATGATATTTATGACCTCATAACTGATAAATTATTTGTTTGAAAAAGTTGTGTATGTTATCAGGGATGAAGTTTATAACTTCTTGGATTTATAGAATATATCCATAAATATTTTGAATAAGGAATGATACATGTTTCTTAAAAGGATTTATGGTAATTCAGGTTATTACCATGTTTTAATAGAATATATAATCCCACATATCACAAATTATCTCTTGTTTGTCACTTTCCAAACCTGTTTCAATAGAATATATGATGAGGGTATTCACATGTTTCGAATGTGACAAATAAGAGATAATTTGTGATATGGGGGATCAATGTTAAGCTGATTTCATGACCTTATTTATAATTATTTGAATTTTCATCTATCAAAAGGGTTAAAAGGTTAACCATTTATGGAAAGTTCAACTTAAAATTTGTATGAAGTTTGTAATATTACAACATTATCTCACCACAAGAGGATTTATGCATATTGGATAAACTATTCTAAGAACTTTCTGTTAATGATAACTAATGATAGATGGGATGGATTATCATAGATCTAATAATATGTTAGTGCTTTAGGAATAAACAATTCACCTTCCTTTTTGGAGAAATAAGTGAAGTGGAAATTTATCAATGCAGAAAAAAGTGTGAGATTGCACCAAATTAGGTAATTATATCTTCTCATATTTAATTTGGATATATGCTTAATGAAATTTTGAACATTCTCACTTAAGATACTTTCTTTCTCGCCACGTGTGTGGGAGTAACATTAAACTTAGTTTTGATTCTTCTTAACACATCTCAAGGAACATAAGTTTAGAGAAAATATACTCAATTCACTTCCCGAAATCCCTACCTTATTTCTTGAATCATACCTTTTTGCATAAATCCAACCAAGGAATCCCTTTGGTGCAAACAGAAAAAATTTACCTAAAGAATATGTAACATCCTTCCTCAGGATCCTTTCCTTTATTTTTATTCTCCACCACCTCAATTCATATTATTATATGATAATATAATAAAAAAATTATCCTAAATATACTGATATGTTTTTATTTTAATGGTTCTACTTTCACTTAAACACACTTCCATCTAATGGGTAATGAACTTACCATTTCTGTGTACGGAAAACTACCGCCTCACGAAATGATGTTGTTTGTTTTACCTATGTCACCTCTCATGATTGGAAATTATAATGGAAAGTATATTTTTATATGTTATATATGATTTATTTATACATATTTAGTTATTAAGTAAATATTAACTTCATGCTTTCTATTTTGTGTAAATACTACAACTTCGTTTGCAGAAGTGTGGACTATCGCCTCCTCAAAGCGATGTGATTCATTTAGAATTAATATGAAATGTATTAAGTATGGGTTTGATAAACATATATGATATATATGACATAATAATACTAACAATATTATATTATATATTTATATACATATATTTAATTTACTTTCTTTATTTCAATATGATAATAAAATGAAAGTAGCGTTCATGCGTACATATGACCTACCGTCAACATGAACGATGTATTTTGTTTAATATTTATAGATTTTATAGATTAATATAAATATTTATATAAATAATATATATCATATATAAATTAATTTTTAAATTCTTTAAATAAGCATATCATGATCTAAGAAATAAGATCAAGAATAACAATCAAAACACATATGATAAACAAAGAAGTTGTTATCCAAAACATTAATTCAAAATAGATTTGTTAATAAATGGGTTTTATAAAGTCATAAGTCAATCATATATGGTATTATATATAAGAATACGATTTTTTGATAGATGTATAATAAAATTATATTTATTATACATTAGGTTTGAACATGTATAAAAAATCCAATACTTAAGGTAAGGGGATTTCATCTCACTTTTTATTTTCGTGAGATACATGCCATAATACCCACTCACTTATTTTGTGTGGTTAATATACTTCCCTATGAGTTATTATATCATTAATTCACTTTATTTAATTATATTAAAATATTTAATTTTTTTATTATTTCATGGGGACGACGATTCTAAAGTTACTCAATTAATAAGGGTTTTATTTTCTCAATTTTATTTTATGTGAGACACAAGCCTTGTCACCACGAATTTCTTATATGTGGTATGTACTACCTATTAGGTATAGTTCCCAGGAAGATGGGAAGATGAGGAGACCTGATCCCTTAAAAGTAAATGACTGTGACTTGGGATGGTGGTGTGTCCCACCTAGTAGGTGTAGTCCCCATGAAGTACCTTGATAAGTTCTTATAATGTATCTTGACTTGTCAGGAATGATATTACATGTTTATGTGTATAACAAAATTCCATGTATTATTCCTATGTTATGATTTCATAGATTATGATCTTGTTTCAATTATGATTCATATCCTATGAAATCCTAATATTTATTCCATGATTCATGTTTATGATCTTTGATAGGAAGGGTATGATCTTGTAATGTTATGATCACATTATCATACCTTTATTCTCAAGTTTATGATTACATATCTCCCTTGTTTACCCATATTAAGAATCTTAGATGACACCTTTTAGTATTTCCTCACTAGGTTATGAAGATATATTTCATGTATGATATGTCTAAGAGGGGTTATAGACTGGGAGAACCAAATGGGAAATAATATATCTCACTCATGTATCATCATTTACGTTTCCATGTTTCCAAAGGAACAAAGCTAATGCAATATTTGGGCGTCTGTTTGTGTAATGTTTTAAGTACTCCTAAAAATGATGTAATTTCAATGTACATTATGTATATGTTGTTATATTAAACAAAGATTTATAAAATATAATATATTCATAATTCTAGGAATATAAAGGAATACCCACAATTCAATAATCAATCCATGATTCTATCTTGTTAGAAGGATTGACAATCATTTTAATTGGGATAAAAAATGGGGATAAAATCCAAAAAACAAAACCATGCATTGAGTTTGGATCAATTTAGGATGAATAATGATTCCATGTCACTTTAATTGGTGATATCCATGAACTCCTTCAATGAATATGACCCTCACAGTACTCTGATCTTCGATCCACGATCCTACGACCATCTGACAACCCACTTTCCACCAAAGATCTCTATCTAATCTCTCTATCTCTCTCCAAATCCCTAGTTTTATGAGACTGACCCTAGGATTTTACCATAACTGGGTTTAAATGTGATAGGATTAGGTCATGATGATTAAATAACTAATAAAATAGTAAATTAATTTATTTAATTATCATCTTCCCATGATTTAACTTTTAAAAAACACCCAATACTAACAAAGATTATGCCACACATAGTTTAAAACATACATTACAAATTTAGTCTCCATCTCATATTTTTGATCCTAGAATCCATTCTATATTTATTCTATTATTTCAAAAAAACTACACATCCATTATATAATATATTAATATTTTAATTATCATCACACCAAGGATCTTAGACCCCCATAATTCCTTGCCGACTCAACACCTAAATTCGAAAATATTCTTTAAAATATTCCAAAGGCTTACACAGAGAAAATAGAGTCATTATATTCTCAACACCTTCAAGTATTTTTATTCTAAAAAGAAAAAACCTATTCAAAAGTGATCATATTGAGCTCTCAACTCGGTTTCCCACTCCCATGAGCTCTCCTAAAGGTTTCCATACTATAAAAAATACACACACCCAAGGGAAACACTTTCCCAGGAAGGGTATTCTTTGGTCAACTCTCAAATTCTAGAAGTCTCTTCAAGTAACTCAAAAAGATAACCCCACCCTCAATTTCTATCTCATCCTTTCCGACATTATGTAATGTGTTGTGCACATATCTCCTTAGCTACGACACATAGAATACATCATGTGCTCGACCTAACTGAGTTTATTAGGATAAGTGGTATGCTACCTTTCTAAACAAATGTAGTAACTGGAAAAGGGCCTACAAACCTAAGAGATTCCCTATTTCCCTATCCAAATATAATTTAGTCATCACAATAGGCACACTTATAATTTCTATGTTTATCAGGGATTTTTACACTTATAATTTACATCTTTTAAAATTTTATTTTGTAGTATATTCTAAAAAATATAGTTAAGTTTATATAATGTATCTGAATTCACTATTTTTTCTTGATATTATTCAAAATAAGGTTCCAAAAGAGCACCTTCTAGGAAATTTCACATATTTTATAAGGGGTTGTTGTGGGGAATCTAAAGTAAAGAAAATCACAACAAGGACTGATTTGAAATAAAGAGGAGGAGAATATGTTTTTCTCTTATGGGTTATTAGGTTGTATTGAATTAAAGCATAAAAAAGAAAGGGACTGAAATTTGTTGAGGGAGGGCCCTAAAGGAACCATATATGAGTATTTTTAATTACTATCTATATTTATTTATTTTCTATATATTTTTATTTCCTTAATTTACTCATATTTGGTTCAAAATTAGAAAGATGGATATGAAACTGAATGTTTTAGTTTATTTTGATCTTTGAAAAATTAATTAAATATATTTATTATATTATATTAAATAATTCAAGTTTTAGATCATTTTTGAGTCTTAGATTATGCCATCTGGTTGAAGCATTTAAAATTATTTATTTCTTTTATTATTTTCTTTCATATCAATTTTCTTGAAATATATTCATTTATCTACAACTGAATTTTCTAGGATTACAATTGTTATTTTGTTATGTTTAAATTTTTAGTACAGGTGGGATCCCATGGGCAGTAAAATGAATTTTCATTATACCATCTTTGGTATTCTAAGAGGTTTACTAAGTTTCTATAAATGCATAATGCACTTTCAGTTTCTAAACATGTACAATTTAGTTATAGTGATAAAATTTTAGGTTAATTTAATTTCAATTTATCCATATTCAATGTATTTTTATTTTTTTATTTACATGATTACCTTGGATAACCTTCACTTGGAAAACTTTGTATTTAAAAATTTACGATTCACTTTCAATTTATTAATATGTTAAAAAATATTTTCATTTTTGTTCCTTTTTATCAAAATCATTTTTATTTTTAATGTTAATAGGGGGTTGACTAATGAAAATAGATTTTATTTACACTTGTTATTGTGTAATGAAATTTCAAAATAAACCTTTTATAGAGTTTCATTTTTATATTATTATTTATTAGTGTAATCGTTTCACTAAATAATGAACATGTTTTCATTTGGGAACCTGAAATATCTAATAAAAACAATTTAGTATAGAATAATAGTGTATTAAATGTTCATTGTTTCATGAAATAAATATCATGATTTCATTTTTAAATAATTAACTACACAATAACAATGTATTACATGTTCATTGAAATATCTAATAATAATAATTCATTGAAATATCTGACGCTGTATTACTTGTTCATTTTTAAATAATTCACTGTAGAATAACAATGTATTACATGTTAGTTATTTCACTAAAGAAATAAAATGTTTTTATTTTCACTAAATAATTCACTGTAGAAGAATAGTGTATTACATGTTCATGTTTTCTCTAAATAAAGAAAATATTTTTATTTTTTATCATTGTATTACATGCACATTATTTCACAAAACAACATGTTTTCATTTGGGAACCTAAAATATATAATTAGAATAATTCACCAAATAATAATAATGTATTACATGCTTTCATCTAGGAACCTACAAATTCACAAGTGGGGATAAATACCCATCTAATAGGAGAATTCACTGCAAATTAATAGTGTATTACATGTTCATTTTTTCACTAAAGAAAGAAAATGTTTTCATTTTGTTAGTATCATTTATTTATTTTTTATTTATTTTTTCTAAAATTATATTTGAATGTAATAAGTATGGAAATCTTATTATTAAAAACTATTTTTTGGTATATATTTACACCATATATTATTGGTAAATTTTTACTATGAACATTTTCTTTACATGTTAAAGAAACAATAATGAAATAAAGATTATGAAAAATACTGAATTTTAATTTTTTTCTATCATTTGAATATTTTCTATAGTTTAGTTTTTAATGATATAAAATGATAATTATACACCATTCACATAGTTTCATATTTTATAAACATTCCCATTTACATAGTTTCACTTGTCTTTATCTGGAAAAAAATAGAGAGGCCTAAAGAAGGTGTGACCCAATTTCAAAAACATGTGATTTTTTCCATGTTTTTTAATTTTTCTTTATTTATTTGAAATACTTTTTCTAAATTGATTTACTTTAGGGAATACTTTTCATTAGTGAGCATGATATGTGAACATGTCTTCACAAGGCATGCTGATGGTGATTACTATGGATAACTATATTCTTAGATATAAGTGATTCATATATTATATATGAAATTATCTTCATATGAGGATGCATCCTTCAAGTATGGTTTTCAAATTCCTCCAGAGAGGTAAAATTTCATTATGCAGGGTCAACTTCTATATGAATATATTCTATAATCATATTATATATCCAATTTTTAGTATACTAATTTTGTATATATGTATAATGTATATTCTTCTATATCGTACTATATTTTAATATTAATATTTATATATTTTTTATTAATCTTGTCTAAACTATATATTTTATATAGTATTATACTCATATTGGGATGGTCTTCCACCATAGTCAATTTTCTGAAACAAATTTAAATACACAGGATGTTGAATTTTGCATTGTTATAAATATTTTTATGTTTTTTATTTCATTATATGTTATATATTCACATTAATTAATATCATATTTGTGTTTTAATCCTTATCAAATAATTAAAAACATTTTACCCACAAATTTCAATTTCCAAGACACTTCCATTGAATAGATATTTAATATATGACTAACAAGGCTACACAAGAAGTTTACTGCTCATAAAAGGTTCTTACTATTATTTAATATTATAATTTAAATATATGTGAAATTAAATATGGAATTACTTCCAATATAATTATTTTAGGTATATCTACTAATTCAAATTATATCAGGAACATTATTCACCATTACATTTTCCTGCTTGGATATATTTTTGATTGTTAGTATCTTAAGGTTTGTCTCTTTCTCT
Source organism: Viscum album (assembly GCA_963277665.1). Lineage (NCBI taxonomy): Eukaryota > Viridiplantae > Streptophyta > Magnoliopsida > Santalales > Viscaceae > Viscum > Viscum album. Next base: position 1,053,921,939 of record OY728133.1, on the reverse strand, counting down.
CTGTTTACTATTTAAATATTTTGGTTTTTCAATGACCAATTAACTTATTATTATTTTTCAACTCTTATGTTACAATTGAATTTACTTTTTCTATCTAATGTTTCTTTATCTACTATTCTTCTCCTCATATATATCTTTTATATATACAATTCCTTAACTAATTTAGTGAAATGTGCATCCTCTGTCTACCATTCTCTTTTACCAATCACCGATAATTCATTTATATATACTATTTTGGAATTCTCTATGTTTTTTTTCATAATAATGATTTCAAATATTGTATTACATTTTCGATAAATATTCTAATGTTTTGTTCTATATAACCAAACCAAACTATCTATGGATGTTAGATATCAAAGATATTTCATGTATTATGATAGATATTTCTTGTATTAATTTTCTTCCCTCAAACATGTTTTCCATCAAAACTAAAATATATATTTAGTTAATTTTTTTAGTAGCTACCCCGTCACTTGAAAATGTATGATAAGTCACTTTATTCACAAGTTTTCATTTCATTTAGGTAATTTTATCCTTGATTTAGGAATATATCCCTAGATACTGTAATTGTTTCAAATTTTTGCAGTGGAAGATTTACCTTAAGTCTCAATACTATAATTTTTTTAAATAATTTAGCATCTAATGTATTTTTGATTCCCTAAGGCATGACACTAGTATTATATTTTGAAGTATATTACAATAAAAATCACCAAGCCTCATTTATAAGTGTTTATAACTGGACTTTGTATTCTATATTTTAATTCTTTTGTGTATTTTTGATTATTTTGGGTTTATGGTGGATGAGAATATTTTAAATAAGTTTATTGACCAATGAATTTGGAAAATGATACAATTATTGTACCATTTTTTATTATTTTATTACTGTTTACCTGCAATTAGAAGGTTATTGATTTCACTTGCAAGTTTTTCATTTTCTTCAGTGATATTTAAGTGAATATGTATATGAACTCTCAACCGAGGCTCTCAGAATCAGTATTTTAAGGTTTTTTATTTAAATATCTAATTTATTCTATATTTTTTAAATGTTTTGATCCTTTATCCATATTATTCCACACCATGTACCTTTGAGATCCATATTTAATTATTATTTTTCAATCTAAACTGCTGAGTATTATATTTTTTTTGAAAGGATATTTCTTGAAACAATTTATAGTACTGATAATTTAAATTTATTGGTAGCTCAAACTATTTTTTTTCATATCTACAATATGTTTCATATATAAAATATTCTTTGATTTTTTATAATCTACATATTTATTTATATTAGATCCAATATTTTTGTGGAATATTATAGCTAGTGACATATTGAATTCACTCCTCTACATTACACACCTAAACTTTATAGTTCATTCATTTACATCCAAAGTATGAGTAATATTTTTACTTCGATATATATATTGAGTGTTGTATGCACTATATTTTTCAATACTATTGCCTATTTTTATAGCCTATTCTATTGAAACTCTATACTTTCTTATAAATTTTGAATCCTTTCCATATAAATTTTCTGCATTTACATACATCAATATAAAATAGGCCATCCTTTATTAATATTCATTCATCAACTTAAAAATTATATTAAAAAGTAATACAATAGGTTATGTATAAACCTCAAAAAATGTGTCAATTTCTATAATATAAAAATATAATAACAGGTACACATTTAAAAATACTAAAATATGAAAAAACTATAAAATATAACTTCGAAAAAAATACATATTCTTATTAATATACTTACACAAATAATATTGTACAAACATATATTTTTTAGGTTTATAATGATTATGATCATGATAATTCTTAAACTAATTATTTCACAAAAAAATAATAATTTGAAAACATATATATGCATAAAACATGCATATAATATTTGAAATTAAATTCAAATTATATAAAAGAGATTTAAAATTGTTATTATTAATGATATTTTTTATAAAGAATATTTTTACGCTTTTCCTAAATTTTCACATACCTTTATTTACTATATCTAGATTTTTTTTTCAATTTCTTTGAACAAATAATCAATAATTAAATTATATAATTTAAAAAATAAAATAAATTTACTTATGTTAAAGTGAACCTCTCCTTTAAAACATATTATTACATGATTTTGAATATAATTAACCATTAAATACAAACCAATGATAAAAAAAGTTTAGTGTCTTTGGAAGACTAGGTACATAATTAGGAAACATAAAACTGGAATAAAACATCTTTTTTATTAATATCCATAATGATCTCATAACTACCTTTGATCTCTTACATCTGTATTGGAAAACTTGGGGAATAAAAAGACAAAATGGATGAGCTAAAAATACCAGTAAGGGAATAAATATAGAAAAGAAGCATAACACATGAGTCAGAAGCAATAACATGATAAAATAAAAGGCATGGCTCATGAGTAAACATATAGAGGCATAAAATGTAGAACATGGAATCATATGATCATGTAAATATAGGAATTTTTCAACAAAATATCTCATGATATAACCACGAGTCAAGGATAACGTCCTAGACAATATCACATGGTTGATTGAATCCTATAATGGATTAGGTTTACTCTCTAATCCCATACATAATGTCTCCTGAGTCAAAACATTACCCAATGAATTAGAGTGATATCTATGTTTACCCATCATAACATATATATGAATATGTGTTTCACATAAATAAATTAAATATAAGGGTTAAACATAAGGGTTACCCATGGAAAGAAATGGGTTTTTTAATCATGTCATAAGGCATAACCTAATAGTGTATCTTAATGGTATCCATGAAATTTAGGATTAAATCATTCTTGGAAAATAATAATGTAAAATTTTTAATATATCATTAATAATTATTTCCAATTGGCATAAAAACATGAAAAATAGTGTTTAGGTAACTCTAGAAGTGTGCCACTTTTGTGCGGTTTTAGGGGAAAGAATAAAGAGTATTTAAAGTAGATAAAAGAATAATTGTCACCATAAAACCAAAAATAAAATAAAATTGTTTTTCATGATTAAATGGGTGATTTTAAAAAAATTGGTGACTTAAAACATTTTATATACTTGAAAATCATTTATAAACAGATAAGTTCCCTTCAACCAGGTTTTCTTATCAAGAGGGATTGAGAAGGGAACTTTATAAAAAATGTATTTCCCTATCAAAAAAAATATTAATTGAGATAGATAAATATGTGTGTAATAGATTTAAATAATATATAAGAAGTATATATGAATAATGGAGAGTTAAATTGAGGCAAATAGAGATAAATAATAACCCAAAGGAAAAAAGGAGCTTACGAGAGATCCCTTACCTTATATCCTAATGCATTATTCACTTGAACTTAATGTATGAGATAATAATATTAGATTCCTAAATTACTTAATTAATAACCTATTTCAAATAAATTTTATTTATTAAAATTTTATTAAGTTCATTTATTTATATTTCTATGAGTTATAATGTTCAATTTCATTGTTTTGGGAGTGTTCATTTCATGGTTTCATGGTTTCATGGTCGGTTCAATTTTATGTAATTATGAATGTCTTTATCAAATGGTAATAGTATTATAGAAGTTAAGTTATATAGTTTTCATACAATTAAATAATTTTAAAAGGTCCCCTATATCATTTTTAATTCTGGTATGAGTATGATTCATTTGATTAATCATTAATGATAATTGTTTACTTTTTTTGGTGGTTTTTACGACCATCACAAACCAGTTTTGTTTTATTTTGATATTATGAATATATATTAGTTATAAAATATGAAATAAGTTATAATATATAAATCTGATTTAACCATAACAATAATTTTATTATCATCCTTGAGGGTGGTAATGAAAAATAAAAAAATCATTATCCATGGAGATGGTTAACTGCAATAATTTAGACATGGGTTTCATTTCTTTAAATAATAAAAGATGAGAAAAGAGGTGGAATGAAGATATTACATTAGAAATTAAAAATTATATTATATACATGATATATTATTTATTATTCTTAAATGGATTAATGAGGTGAGGATAAGGTATATGAAGAATATAAATTAAGTGATGTGGTTCGAGAAAGTTACCTCTGGAATATCACCTCCTTGAAGAACACCTTAAAAAACTTGGAATTGGTGTTTTGGTGAAACCAAAATAAATTTTACATTGGTAGAGTGGGTAATAGAGGTTTTGGATGTTTTTTTTAAAGATTAAAGTCCTATAAGGTGTGAGTAGAAGAGGTGGGGAGGGGTGGTACTCATAAGGGGAGGAGAGGAGTGTTTTTAATTATTATATTCGTTTGTTTATTTTTTTGGCTCAAAACTATCAATATTATTGATTATTGTAACTACATATAATAAATGGTTCATATGAGTTCCAAATAATGGGTTCTCACATCATCCATGTCTAAAAAATTTATGTATTTAGCATTTTATGTAAAATACTATAAATTACTGTATTACACTACTCACAAAAAATCCAACTATTTTAGAAAAATCCAAAAAATTAACCCTTATCATTTTTAAATGTTTATATTTAAGAAATGGAATCCAATTTATGAAAATAATTTTATAAATATGATTTTAATTTTTAAATAAATCATATTTTATTTGAAAAATAATGATTTTAATATTATAATCGATTTTACGACCCTTTGAAAAATTACTTATCATCTCATAAAATTATATTATTATTATAATGAAAATTAATACTAATTTATGAATCCATTTTGTGAAAATAAATATTTTTTTAAATAATTATATTCATTATAAAATTTCAAATAAATCAATTAAGTTTTAAAAAAATACCTATACTTAATTTATCATTTTTAAAACACATATTTTATTGTACCATGGTTTAAATATATTACATTTTAATTTTATATGATACCTAAAAATTATTTTAATTTTCCATAGGCAAGGTTACTATTCTGATGGTCAGATTACTATTCCTAGGGGTCGCATAACTTTTCTAATGGTTAGGACTCTATTCCAATGGTCAAATTACTATTTCAAAGATCAGATTTGTAATTGTCATATGGATTCCATAATTCCAATAAGCACCACTTATTAAATTCATTCTTAATTAAATTTTATTTTCTATCAAGTAAATATATACTTTCACCTTCAAAATTAATATTTCATTATTAACATTAGGTTTTATTTCTATAGATTTTTTTCATGAGTGCAATCATTCTGGTGGATAGAGCAGATCAAAATAATCATATTCTTATTCTCTTATTTTATATTTATTTTTCTACTATAATATTTGGAATTTCAATTAATTTATTTGTTGACTAATGTTTCATTCTTCATTTATGGTAATAATGTTTTGTTAGTTTGTCTATATGATGTATGACATATTTATAAGAAGGGAAATTCCATTTATAAAGTTCTAGGTCGTTATATTCTCCCCCCTTATGAAATTTCTCCCCTAAAATTTCATTTTACATAATAAGGTAAAAATAGGTCATGGTAATTCTTCTTAATCACTTCCCCTGTTTATGGTGTCTCCTCTTCATATTTATAGTTCCTCCATAGTACTTTGTTTGGGTGAGTAGTCTTATTATGTAGAACTTTATCTCTAAATTATAACATCTCTACTGGATTATCCTCATAAGAGAGATAATTTTCTATATTTACCACCTCTGAATTTATTATGTGTGTGTGATCTAGTATGTAATTCCTTAAGAGGTATATGTGTTATATAGAATGTTCTTGAGACATTGTTGGTGGAATTTCTATTCGATAGGCCATAACTCTTAAGCGATCAAGAATCTAGAAGGGGCTTATATACTGGGGACTTAGCTTTCCCTTCTTCTCAAATATTATGACTTTATTCCATCAAGATACACAAGTGAATACCATGTCTCCAACCTCAAACTCCAGGTCCCCTTGAAGATTATCTGGATAACTATTTTGTCAGTTTGTGCTACCCTAATGTGCTGCGGAATGATCTTCACCTTTTCTACAATTTCTTCGACCATTTTAGGTTACAACAACTTATGTTCATCAACTTTATCCCAACATGAAGGTGTTATTCATATTTTCCCATAAATAACTTTATATAGAGACATTTGGATGCTGGAGTGGAAACTATTTTTGTAAGAGAATTCAACTGAATAATTTTTTTTGTACCATCTTCCTTTGAAGTCCATTGAGCATGCTCTCAACATGACTTCTAGTGTTTGAATATTCAGCTTAGACTGGGCATCAGTTAGAGGGTGATAAGCTGTATTAAATTTCATCTCAATATTTGTAGAATGTTGGACACTTTTACAAAACTTAGAGGTAAATCTCATATTTCGATCGGATACAATTGATAATGTCACTCCACTGAGCCTCACCACTTCTCTGATGTATATTCATGAAATTTAATCAAGTAATAAGTCCTATATAATTTCAATAAATCAATAATTCTTTATAATATTATCCAAAAAACCCATATATAGTTATTTCTTATGGATGAATTTAGAAGTCTAGTGAAAAATTCCATGTTGACATTTTCCCATTTCCATGTAGGTATGGGTAATGGTTTCTTCATACCCTTATAATTTTTTCCTTTTATCCTTCACTTGATTACATACCAATAACTTTTTTGTATAACTAATAGTCTCTTTCTTCATCTTGACCCACCAATAGTTCTCTCAAAGATCTTCATACATATTGTTGCTCCCTGGGTGGATAAAGAAGGTCGAGCAATGTACATTATTAAAAATACCCCTCTTTATATTCAGATTTGATGGTATACATAGTCATGACCAAAATATTATGAATCCTACCTAATCAATTTTGAATAGTGAGGATTTCCCATTTCTAATAGATTCCACCTCTTCTAAATTTCCACATCTTCTATTTGAGAATCCTTTGTCTTCTTTAAAAGGATGGTTGTGAAATCATTTGAGAAAGAAATGGTGATATTAATTTTTATTATTATTATCATGTCTATACTTTGAAATTATAATAAGATTGGAACCTTTTTAATTCTTATCATTGATAAAGTTTAAGGATCCTTTCTACTTAGATCATCTTCCACTATTTTTTTACCAGGATAATAGTAGATTGAGAAGTCATAATCTTTGACAATGTATTACTATATTCTCTAGTTTATATTAATCTCCCTCTATGTGAATATATATTTTAGTATCTTATAATCATTATAAATCTCACACTTCACTCCATAGAGATAATGCTTCTAGATTTTCAACGCAATGGTCACAACTGCTAACTCCAGGTCATGTTTGCGATAGATTTTATCTAGAAATTTTATCTACCATGAGGAATATGATATCACTTTATTATTTTTCATTAGTAAGCAACCTAATATGTTCTTTGATGCATCTTTTATTCTATAAAGAGTTCCCTACTTATGGATATTGTAAGTACTAGTGTAGTGGTAAGCCACTTCTTTAACTCTTTAAAGCTATCTTCAAATTCACTAGTCCAGAAACAATTTACCCCCTTCAGAGTCATTTTAGTTAATGGTTATTACAATCATGATAATTTATTCACAAATCATCGTTATTACCCATCTAGACTAAGGAAACTATAGATCTCCATTACAGATGTTGGATTGTGTCACTCCTAAATTACCTCTATCTTAGAAGGGTACACAAATATCTCTTTTATAGTTATAACATTCCCTAAGAACGATACTTACTTTATCCATAACTCCCATTTACTATAATTTTAATGCAGTTTCACCATTATCAAAGTCTTTAAAAAAGTACTCAAATGCACCTCATGCTCCTCCATCCTCAAGGAGTATATCGTAATATCATCTATGAAGGATACCACAAATTTATTGACGTAATATCTAACGAATCTATTCATTAAGTCCATGAAAATTACTCAAGAATTAGTGATTCTAAAAGGAATCATTATGAACTTATAGTGTCCATACTTCGTTTGAAAGACAGTCTTGGGAATATCTTCTTTTTTCACCTTTTACTAATAATATCATAACTGGTGGTCCACCTTAGAGAAATAATTGAACCCACATAGTTGGTCAAACAAGTCATATTTATATTTTATGGGATACTTTTTCTTTATCATGATTTTTGAGCTAACGAATATCAATGGGGAGGTGTATTGATCCATAATTTTTCTCGACTAAGAGGACTGACTGACCCCACAATGAATTACTCAGGTGTATAAAAACCTTTTATATATTCTCTTATAATTACTTATTCAGTTCTTATAACTTAATGGTGTCCATCCTATAATGTGTATTTGATATGGGTAGAGATCTCAGTATAAGTTTAATTGAGAACTCAAACTCTTGGTCAGGAGGAATACTAGGAAATTCTCTGGGAACACATTAGTATAGTCCATCAGAATGGTCATCTATTTGTGTACGATCCTATCATTTAGCTCAATCATTTGAGTTAGATATACTGAATCATAGGAGAATAATATCCTTGCTTGAGAAGGAGATTCTAATGGATACCCATCATCCTCCTTTTATTTGTATAGAATTTTAGGATGCCTTAGGATGTGAAGAGTTATTTTCCTCTCCCAACTGTTGATATTGGATTTATATGAAGATATCCAATCCATGCCCCATATAGAATCAAAATACACCAAAGGAAGTAATATGATATTTTCTAGGAGTTTTGTTCCACAAAAATTGACCAGGGATGTGTTATATACTTTAGATGAAATAATTTCCCTATTAATTGATCTCATGGATAACACAACCTCTATATTTTGATGTGTTGTTTGAATAATTATATTAAACATGAAAGATACGAAAGAATGTGTAGAACTAGAATCAAATAATACATTTTATATTTTTAAATGAATAAATAGTGTACCTTTCACCACATCGTTTTCAGGATCCACCTTAGTAGTAGTGATAGTGTATTCCCTTCCTTTATTCCTTAGATTTTTTTCTCATTGATTGTCCCTAAAAACCCTTAGCTTAGAAAATTGGATCACATAATGCCCGTGTTCTTTATAGGTGAAAAATTGTACTACATACTGAGTGTTGATCTGAACCTTACTTTCTTCTTCTAAATTTGTAGGCTCTTTAATATCCCTTTGGTAATTATAATCCCTATTCACTTATTTTACACATTTTAAGCTTCTCCTTGTTCCCTTTAGACAATTACCGAGATATTTCTTTACACCCTTTTGACACTTGGGATGTTGGGTTTTCCGGCCTCCATGGGATTTATCTATTTATACTCCCATATTAAAATCCATTTTTCTTTTTTTTTATTTGATCCCATGAGACCATTTAGAGTCTCCATTCTCTATCTCAACCTTAAGGGAATAATGGAAAATCTCCTCATAGCTATCAAAGTCTCTAATCTCTAATGCTTTTCATAGACTCAACTTTAATCCACTAAAGAAGTGATCCAGCTTGGTTTTAGTGTTCATGAAAAATATTGAGGCATATAGTACAAGACTTATAATGTTTTCCATGTATTTATTGATATAATAATCTTTCTTTTTCTTTAGTATGAGGAAATCCCTCTCCATCTTAAGATGGAGAGTTTGCAGAAAAAATTTATTAATTTTTTATATCCTTCCCATTAAATGGAATTGATTTTATGTTTAGAATTATTTATTTTTCTCAGTGTCCACCACTATTCAAATTCCCCATTAAAATGATAGACCGACAACATAACCTTCTCTTCTTTTGAGCATTAGAGGATACAAAATATCTTCTTAATGGAGTTAATACATTGTTCTACGATGAGGGAATCATAAGATCAACTGAAGGTAGGAGGTCTTTATTTTATAAAGGATTCAACCACTACCTGATCTTTATTTGGATAAGGAGGAAATTCTACTCAATTCAAGTTATTATTCATAACTTGAACCAATTTAGCTATTACTATCATGAATTTTTGAGATCCCATTTTTATCAGGTTTGGCATTTCATTAGTGAATTGTCACATTTCCTATCACATTGGTTATTAGTATGGGTTCTCTTATTTTCCTCCATTAACTAAAAATTAAAAATAAATAAAAAATAAAAATTACGGGGCTTGAATACTTAGCTGATGATCATATAAAAATGAAACAATAAACATAGAAGGATAAACTTATAAATGAAAAGTATATCCTAACTTATTATTCCCTTGGTATCAATCTTGGTTATCCATGGAGATAGAATTATCCACAGGGTTCTTACTAAATTTTTCCAGTCCTAATCCCCATAAATTACTAGAATATCCTATGATACCAACTAAAGAGGCTCGATCATTTTATATATATTATTATATGATTTTTTTCATAATAAAACATTAAATAAAAACCAAGGGTAAAAAAATATAGTGTATTTGGAATACTAGGTACATTATTAGAAAACATGAAACTAGAAAAAATAATCCTTTTATTAATCTCCATAATGAGATTATAACCCCGTCTGATGTCATAAAAATGCATAGGATAACTTGGGGAATATATAGACAAAAGGGATGAGCTAAAAATCTCATTAAGGGAATAAACATGGAAAATATGCATAAAAAATGAGTCAGAAGACATAACATGATAACATAAAAGGCATGGATCATGAGTAAAAATATAGCAGCATAACACAATATAGGAAAATGACCATTTACTGGTGGTTTTTTTGGAAATGGCGGTAGTTTAAACTTCCTCAATATGGTTATATGGTGTTTTTTTTGAAACCACTCCTAATGTGTGTGTCGGCATACAAAAAAATGTAGCTGATATTGTAGGACCATTACCAAAGCCCTGAAAAAAACCATTCCAATAGATATAACATATAACACATCATAACCACAACAAATCACAACCACCCTGAATCAGAACCACCCCACATCACCCCCACCACACATTATAACCACTATACATCACAACCACCATGCATAATTTAGTTTCAATAAGAATTTTTATCATAATTACTAAATTATTATGAAGGGTATTCACACAGAAATATAATATTACATGGGAAACCAATTTAATAGTTAGATATACATTCTTAGTCATTTTCATATGTGGTGAATTTAAAAAAACATACATAGAAAGTTTTATAAAAACCAAAACAACACTCTGTATCAAAATAAGTCATAATTGGAAAACTAAGTTAGTGTGGCCATGTAAGAATAAATAACAAGAATAAGTAAAAACCACCCAAATGTACATATAAATAAGGAAATATGAATGATCCCCAACCTTGACTGAATCTTCAAGGAGAAATGAACAAGAACCTAGGATAAACCACCACTGATCTCAAGTGAATCACTATTGAATCCAATGAATAAAAAGACTCTATCAAAAACCACCCAGAAAAGAGAAAAATTACCACTATTGTGAACAATGGAATATAATTGAAATATAATAAAGGAGTAATGGGGAAATATGGATCTACCATGAATCGAAAAACTTCAATCTAAATAATCCAATATGATCCAAGTGGTTTGGAACACCAAGGGAGGAAATTGGGGAAGGAGAGGATGAGTAAGGGTCAACCAAGATTTGAGGGAAAGTCTAAAATTAAAAAAAAATAGGTAATAAAACTTCTATTTATAAGTGAATCACACTGAACTCTACCAAAACATGGTTAATATCCCAAACTCATTTGGTGGGTTTGGTAAAAGTGTGATCTATAATCCTCATTATCATTTTATCTTTTTTCCCATCTTAAAATAGAATTTTTACTTCCACAAATATTATAACATGGAGTGGTATAAGCCATATTGGTTCTTCTATATTCTTCCATGTAGAGAATCCATGACCTCATTCCCATTGCCCAACCATTTTACCCTTACCATGCCCAAAGCTATAATGTGGTGAGCTTGGGTTTCCTATTTTGGATAGGTGGTCCTCCGATATTCCATGCCCACCCAAGGGCATTTTAATATTCTCATGGTGCATAGGAAAACCACTTGGACAACATGCATAACACCATGTCATCCCCAACTCATGGTTATATATCCCATTTTACACAAGAGCATGTTCAACATAAAACTACCTCCTTCATATCCAAACAGGTCATTTCACAAGATGTGGTTGACTTCAAAAGGCTAAAACACCACCTCAAAACCTCAAAATCCCTACAAAACTCTCCCTAAACATCCCCAAGACTTGATAATGCACAAAGGGAATTTCATAAAGGGTATATAACATTACATTTATTCAATTTATTTTGGTTTCCCTATTATTTCTCAATTCTATGTTAAAGTGATTATATTTTCCACAAAATTAAAAGAACTATGTGTGGATTGATTCCAATTTTCATGGGATACATAGTGATTCCTAGATCTACTATCTCAAACCCAACAAAAAAACTGATATCAAATCCCCCACTTTATCTTAGTGACTAGGCTTCTTCAATCACATTGGTTTTCCATCCATAGGGTTGGCATCAAGATAAGTTCATTTCATTTTAAACATCAGTTTAAACTACATTAAACGTTATATAATATGATATTTTTCATATGATCTTAAACTATAGATTATTTTAGTCATTTTTACATAATGTTAAACTATGTGATGCATGGTCCATCTTGTAAGACTTGAAACTTCTTAGAACAACCTACCTAGTAAGACCTGTCTTCCTGTACACATTATCCAAATCTACATAAGGATCCTTAGCATGTGGTTCTTTATCCATAAACCTATGTTAGAAAAAAAATGAATCTTACCCTAGGAAAGAGCCTAATATGCATAGGGGTATTATATAAAAACTATATGTGGATTGATTCATGATGTTTCAATATATATAATGATGTTGGGATCTCCTATAATAGGCCTTAGTGAAAATTATAATCACACTGGTGATACCCCAATGGAGAGATCCTTCCTCATTCGCATCAATTTGTTTATTTCTTTGTCACATAATGGTTCCCATACATCTTATCCTTCTTATCCTACACACGAGACAAATTTTTATAAAGGACCTTTTCCAAGAACTATGAATGGATTGATTTCTATTACTATAGGATATGTTTTTAATCATTTATCCTTGGGTAAAAAACCTAATAAATTTAGGAAAAATGAATCATAAAACATGATTCATGAGAAAAAAGAATTGACGTATATAGTGCATACCACACTCAAGAAATAAAGATATAAAAGGAAACATCAGAAACTAATAAAATACTTAAAAAAACATGAGAAATCAAAAAAATGTTTGGTCATGAAAATGTTTTTGGTGGTGGCTATGTGCCGCACATGATACATATACAAACCAACTATTACCAGATTTGTCCAACATATCAAAAAAACAACTAGTCACGGTCCAATGACGAACAAAACTCGTCACCCTCTCCACCTCCATCTCTACTTCCTACTACCACCTGAAAGAACATTATATTGAAAATTAAATACTATTGTATATTTATATTTAAACTTAAAACCAATACAAGTTTGAAAACTAAATGATTTTGAATTTTTGTGATTTATCCACCCACCACCAGTTGATGCAATACCACCGGGTGAATATCCGGTCATCTTATGATATAAATCAATCAATGTGTTTTTAAAAGAAAATATTTGAGCCCCCTAGTCGTGAACTATGTTTCGAAGAGAAAAAATCTCTCTCTAAGTATCTCATGGTATCCACTGAATACAACCAGGGGTAGATGTAGCTACAATCCTTAGTGGCCTACCAAAGACATCAGATAGTACGAGTCCCAAACCCATCCCACACACTCTACCTAGATGCTCCTTCCCAAGGACTTTAGTAACAGGGTCATCCTAGGTGACAGAGTAGGACTGCGTAGGATTGGAATCCCACAATTATTTAATTTTTACCTATGACCTACTTTTCCCGACTTGATGCATTCTACTTGAAAGATCCTGAAATAAATAAAATGAAATTTAATAGTAGTGGATTCAATGTCATCTCTTTGTCATATACATGTATAAATGTAAAATGAGATTATTATAGTAATATATATTTAAATACCATTTGCTTTTCATCATGATGTATGTCAACAAAAAATTTCCATTTCTCTTTGGGTACCCCATCAGGTAGCTTTCCATACATCTGTTGGGTAGTCAATGAAGTATCGTTGAAATCTCCCCACAATATCCATTAAAATTCTTTCCATTTTTTGCCAAAAATTTTCAATTACCACTTTCATACTATCACATCAACAACAGTAAAGTGGAAAAACATCTGTATAGGGAAATTAATTTTGAAAATATTAATAACATGACATTAAATTACACCATAATGTTTTAAAATTAAATTTATTTGGGAATCAAAAACTTTATTTTTCCAACTTTCAATCTTATGCATCCAATCATCATATGAAATAGGATGGGAATTGGGGTCCGTAGCCAGCTAGCCTAAAATCTATCCAAGTAATACTTTAGTGTCATCCGTAGGGACCCCATATGAATCAAATTGGACAACTATATTCTCTCCGGTCAGATTCCATACATCTGAATTTTTTATATTTTTCTCCATAGTTATATTTTTGCCATCTTTAATGAACAAAAAATTTGTATAAAAAAGTGTAATAAATTTATTCATATTAAAATTTGTTCCTAGAATAGTCACCCTCCAGTATCCTCGCGAAGAAGTAGAAGTGGCGCACCACTCCCCCGTTGACGAGGCTCATGAAGTGGGAGGTGATGATTGAGCTATTGAAGGGATGATCATAGATGGTGTGAGATATGGTGCAGGGGGAGATGGTGTAGGGGGGCAGGTGGATGGTGGCTAGGATTTCATAGGGAGGGAGACAAATGGATCATTATCTGTTGCAGTGGTCGATGAAATTGTATATCTCTTCCTCCTTGACATTCCTATCATTTAATCAAATAAAATTAAGTTCAAAGCATATATTTCAAAAACAATTTGAATATTTTTTTTAAAAAAAAAGATAAAAAATGCACAATACTAACAAACAAAATATACATAACAATGATGTTGAATGATTGCACAAATGAAATAAGTGGTTACTAAATGAATGCATAACTGTACATACAATCATTTTATCCTTCAATCATGTCAGTTTCTTATGATATTTATTCATCTACTTCATTAATCCTTGATAGACTAATATTTTCAATATCATGGTTGAAAAATAATTCTAATTCTTGTTGTTGATGAGATTCAATGTTAGAGGTCAAATCATACACTTCATCACCAATATCATACAAATATCATTGCTTTACATGATCAACTACACTCCACCCTTCATCCACAACACCATTCAATTAATATACCATTTTTGATTGCGATGATAAGATATATGAATCATGCAATTCCCGATCACCAACATCCATAAAGTGAGAGAAATTCATAGAATTAAATTGCAAGGAATCTCTTTTAACACCTCTGATAATATCGACCCAATTGCATTTGAATAAAAGAGATGAAAAATGCATGTGGTAGTTTAATTCAATAATATTGGCCAACATACCATAGTATCCCACTTCATCGTATGTAAATATACCACTATTTAATGTATTCAAACCCTCTTCTCAATCGACTCTACGAAATATAAAGCCATTCACATTGTAAGAATCAAACTTTCTAACTTCTTTTAGAGGACCTCGAGCAAGAAACATTAAATCTTCTGAAAACTCTGCTCAAGTATCAGTATTCATGATCTGAGAAAAGAAATATAATTTTTTATAATTACAAAATATATGTGTCAACCTAATATTCGTATTTATTTCAATATTTATGTACTTACACATCATGAAAACCATTCTACCATCTATTTTTTAACAGCTTTCGTTATATCTTTCTCATTTCATGTTCGACCTCTCATTCGTCTGTTTGTTTGTATCCTCAACTCTTTAATAAATGGATCTGAAATTTAACTATTCAGTAGCACATATCTATGTGCCTATAATAATTACAATTCTGTTAGTGTAATATTTGAGATCCTCCCAACTGATCGGCCAATAGCAGGAAATATTTTTGATTTCCCATGTATTTGAGATCGATTCGATGTGTCATCAACACGCCCAATTCTTTTAAATCTTGTCTCAATATCATCCAATTATCTATAACAAAAGTTAAGACACTCTTTTTTCCAAATAGCCTTCAGAAATATAGCCTTTTGGTTGAGCTTTATTTCTCATGTATGATTTAAAATGCCCAAGATATCTATGAAATAAAAAAACAGACATAATTATGCATTTAATTAAGTGCCAAAAGTTGTTTACATAACTGAAAAACTTATAAATAAAGTACCTGTCAATTTAATACATCCATCGATAATGAACGAGGCCTCCTAATTTAGCTTCCTCAACCAAATACATAGTTAAATGAATCATGACAGTAAAAAACGTTGGAGGAAAGATCATATCCATTGCACAAAGTGTCAATAAAAACCTCTCTGGAAGGTTGTCAAGCTCAAATGGATGTAGATATTTATCACATAGTTGCTGCCATGACCCATCCCTTGGGGCCCATGCCTTGACTACTCCCAGATCACCTTCCATAGGCCTGGGGATGACGGTTAGCACCAGAACAACATATCCCTAAAATGGGAAGGCATTGCCTTTTTAAGCTGTACAGACACATAGTCCAAGAACACAAAAAGAAGAAACCATGAAGTAAACTGTTTTAGGAAACGAGTGCTAGAAGAAAAGGGGCCCTAATTCTAGACCAACTTAAAGTACAAGTACAGTGGAAAAGTATAAATACAACTGAAAAGTAAAAAACAACTCCTGGATCATCCACCGAGGATCCAACCTGAAGGATAGGCACAACTGATGATCAGTAGTCCCAGCTTCACGTCACGCCAAATGGTCCGCCTCTGAGTACCATCTAGTCCTGGATCCCTCAGCCTCGATCAATGATGACTATCGTTTGCACAACACACAACAAGGTGTGGGAAGAGCTCATGCAAGGTGAGTATAACATTACTCAGTAGGGACCCTGAGGCCCCCATAGGTCTCCTAGAGTTCCACAAAGGAAATAACACAAAGTAAGACCTCAATATCAAAGCACTAAGAAATTGACATCACCTCTACTTAGATATATTCCCACACATATACCTAAGTTATAAAGACATACTCATCTCATACATGAGGAAAGAATACCTCAAAGGTTACACTACTAAGGTAGAAGTACCACAAAGGTAACACCATGGAGACAACACCACGAAGGTAGAAGTACCACATAGGTAATACTACAAAGATAGAAGTACCACACATGTAACACCACGAAGGTAGGAGTACCACACAGGTAACACCACAAAGATATAAGTACCACACAGTTAACACCAGGAAGATAGAATTACCACACAAGTAACACCATGAAGATAGAAGAACCACACAAGCAACACCATAAAGATAGAAGTACCACATAGGTAACACCATCAAGGTAGAAGAACCATATAGGTAACACCACGAAGATATAAGCACAACATAGGTAACACCACTAAGATAGAAGTACCACATAAGTAACACCATGAAGACATCACCAAAAAGGTAGAAGTACCACATAGGTGACACCACTAAGAAAACCCCACGTAGGTAGAAGTACCACACAGGTAACACCATGAAGATAGAAGTACCACACTTGTAAGACCATGAAGATAGAAGTACCACATAGGTAACACCAACAATATAACACCATGAAGGTGGAAGTACCACACACGTAACACCACAAAGATATAAGTACCACACAAGTAACCCCAAGAAGGTAGAAGTAGCACACAGGTAACACCACAAAGATAGAATTACCACACATGTATCACCACGAAGATAGAAGTACCACACAGGTAACACCACAATGGTAAAAGACTCAGCTCACACCAGGTATAACTTAAATACAGAAGTATAAATGATTAGTCGTAAGCTAGGCAATCTTACTCTATAAGGAAGAACTACTACTAACCCCCACATGATCGATAAGTACTAACCCTCGTAATGACCCACATAGTATCCGAACTGCCCGGAGTCGATAGGTACTAAGCCCTGTAATGACCCACACAGGATCTGACTCACACAGGATCAGTATGCGCTGACCCACACAGGATCGCTGAGTGCTGACCCACATAGTATCTGACCCACAAAGGATTGGTATGCGCTGACCCACACATGATCACTAAGCACTGACCCACACATGATATTATATAAGCTAACCCACATAGGATCGACGTCCTTGCTTCAGGTTACAGCCAGCCACTAGATTCCTCACACCCGGTGTGCTCGAGCTCCGTAGAATCTAACCCTCGAGATATCAGTCGTATCTATACCAATACTAAGCTCCAAAAAGGTGTAACCCAAAGGAACTACATGTCCTAAGGGTTTGAACTTGATAGACTACACATCAATCGGATGCCCGGTCTGTGAGTTATAAGTATTTTAGTTCGAGGGGCTCAGTTGGATTTGGGTTCGATCCAACCCGGTTGTACTCCAACTATCTCCAAAACTCAATATAAGTATACCAAAAGGATTGTCTCTATCCAAGGATCCCAAATCTGTAGACGGTTCATCAAACAAACATCCTATTCTCAAGATATGGCCCTTTAAGTGTTTTTGGGCCCGGGTCCGATCCAACCGGATTGGGCCGACCTAGTCTGGGCTGGGCAGCGACGAGCTCGGCCCAACCTGTAAGGGGTGGCCCAACCCGCAAGGGGATGGGGGGTGGGAGGTGGGGGTGCAATGGAAGCCCATCCCAAAAAGGGAGTGGCCTAAAAGGGAGGCTCACAACGGCCCGCAAGGGGGCTGCCCGACTGCATGAGGCGTGGCCTACAAGGGGGGCCGCCCGACCACATGAGGCGCGACCCTCAAGGTGGGTAGATCAGATGTTGTCCCCTCAATCTGTCAGGGGGGGGGGGTCATTTCACCCTAGTATCCCGAACTACTCAGAGGCCATTCAGTTTTGTGAAAAGGCGGCGCCACTTGGACACTGCCCGGTCGCCACAGAACCCATGCTGTAGGTTCCTCCTCTGTTGCAGCATTGGCCGCAACCCTCTTCTCACCAGCGGCACACTGGTCACACCGCCTCCCCTTCTATGGTTGGACAATATGCCGGAAACCTCCTCTAATTAGCTCTGCTGACAAGCCGTGACCCCTTTATCACCGTTGGTGTGCAACAGTGCACCAAACCTCCTATGTGGTTGGATGGGTTTGGCCACTACGATTACCGCCATAGCTTTATGCCATGGCCTCCTCTTGCGGTGTGTGTCGGTGCACTACCTCCTTAGTATCTTGTCGGTGCTGCCGTACTAGCTATCTTCCACAGAGGGCGTAAGGTTGGAAAAATAGCGAAGGGTTCGGGCCAGGTTCGTTAGGCCCGCACCCTCCACATTAGATTGTAATCGTTAAGAAGATTTTAAGGGTATAAGAAATTCACTTTAAGTAAAAAATAATCAAACCCCTACCTGAGGTTGTTGGAGGGCCTCCGTGCTTGAGGAAAGGGGGTCATTGTTCGTCGTCCTCTATGACTAGCTTCTAACAAAGCCACTCGTCCATCATCCTTCAGTTTGTGGTTCAGTGTCTCCCATCACCTCCTGATGGAACCGGCTCTGTCTTCCAAGGGTTTGGCATCTCGACAATTTTTCATCACTTCGTTTCTTGGAGAAGCAGTGCCGACAAATCTCCCCAGCTCTATATAAATAAGAGAGGGGGTGGCTATGCAATGTTCGTGAAATTGATGGAGGCCCATTAATTAGGAAACTTCCTAATTCTCCAATGGTGTAGTTACTTACAAAAAAAGGTCAAGCCATTTATTTTATTGAAACATCACTGGTCCCACAATCCTATTGTCCATTGGAGGAGAAAAAAGAAATTAAAAATTAACTAAGTTATTTTTATTTGTCTTTTAAAATTCCCAAAACTTTACTTTTTCTCCAGACCTACTGTGGTCAAAGTAAATCCTACCTTAAGCGAATCCCAGTGCTGCAGATTCAAGGGTACCCTCATATTTTTAATCCGTGCACTGGTTCAAAAGTTAGAATATGCTGCTCACGCGTTTACTGAACGTATATTAAAAAATTTCAATAAATTATTAACATTCACCCTAGACCCGTGCTGGTCGAGGTTAGGCTCTACCTAATGGAAACACGCCCCAACAAACCCAAATTTACTATCATATTTTTAATCTGAGTCACTTATTAGAAGTGATGGATTTTAACAATAAAATAATTTTTATTTAATTATTTTATTTATGACCAAAAAATAACTTCCACAGTTGGCCCGCACTGGCCAATGTTAGTATCTGCCTAAAGAAAGCATACCCCCATGAACTCAGCAGTGGTCTCATATTTTTAATCCGATTCACCATTCGTGAGTTATAAGCATTTGAAAAATAAAGTAACTTTATTTTATTATTTTTTTATGATTGTCCCATTTTCCGTTTTTCTCACAAGAGGCATGCGACGACTAATCTTAAGCCACGGCTAGGGTAAAACCGATATCCTGAATGCAGCGGTGCACTTGGATTTCTGATTTGGGAAAACATTTAAGAGTTATTCCACTTTTTCGAGAAAATTTCTTACACGTGATAATTAAATGTTCACAAAACATAGACATATCATTTTGGGCACTCCGGGCCTCAGAATCGCGCACTGTCAGATTTCTCGGTCTTGAAATAATTGCATATAATTAAAAAAAATTCTATGGAAAATAGGGGTCTTTACATTCTCCCCACCTTATGGATTTTCATCCCCAAAATCCACAATATAGACTAATAAAACAAATGGGGGGTACTGAGCATGAATCTGAGCCTCCCACTCCCATGTTCTCTCCTGAAGGTTCCCATGCTGCAAGAAAATGCACCCCAGAGGTATCGAACACCCATGAAGGACTCAATCCCATCGATCCTCAATCTCTACTGGAACCTCTGTAAACATCACCCGATCATCAAAGTCCAACTTGCTGTGGTCATTGAAGTGTGATGGATTATGCACGCATCTCCTTAGCTGCGATACATGGAAAACATTATGCACCTGGTGCATCTATAGGAAAAGAGATAGACAGTATGCCACCTCGCCCACTCTCCTGAGAATCTAGAAAGGTCCGATAAACCTCATAGATATCTTTACACCCCTACCAAACCTCCATAATCCTCATCGGGGTAAGACCCATAGGAGGACATAGTCTCCCTCCTCAGACTCCAAAGGTCTCTATCCCCTGTAGGAATAAGACATCTTCCAGCTCTGTGGATCCTTCACTTGTTGAAAAGTAAAGCATCATGATAAAAACTTTGCAACTCCTATTGGGAACTGAAATTCTAAAACTCCTGCTGCGATGAGGGTAAGGCTGGCTGACTCAAGAGTGATCGACTACACCCTCCTTTGCATGATTTTATCCTATGCTGCCTGGGGTTTCTTTTTCACCAAACAAGGAAAATTACATTCTAATGTTGTAGATAAACCACAACCTTTTTTACTAATACAATCTATCTATGTATGAACTGTGGATGACCAGTCCATACCCAAACTAACATCGTAAGGCCTCAACACTACCACCAAGAGGTACCAACCAAAACTATCATGTCAAGGGTCATATCACACCATCGATATAAGTGTGATTATCGAGTCTCCTCCCAAAGGTATATCCAGATGAAAGGGTCAAGTCTTTGGTTTAATTGGAAACTCGAGGTCTTGAACAATATTCATGGTAATAAGGAATGATTGGTACCTATGTATATTAACATGGAAGCTAGTAATAGACTCAGACCATACCTCTAATCATTCTTGGAGACCTTGGGTCACACTTCTTGACTGCATATAGCTACTCCCTTCACCTGTCCTCTAGCTCCCTGAGCCTGGTGGGGATGACATTGAGGTGGTTGTTGTAACATTTTGAAATGTATAACACCTCATGCTACTCTCCTAATTCCACTTCCACGTCTTCTACCCTGCAGATTCATCTATACCTATCAATTTCTCTTCCCAAAACATTTTACATGCCCAAGTCTCTGAGACTGGAATCAGTTTCCTACTTCCCCACTGTTAACATTCACTGGATGCATCCACTCAACCAAAGAACTTTCAACCACAAATGTTCTCTCTATCACCCTAATATAAGTAGGAATGCATAGAGGAATAGTTCTAGCACAGATGTCCCTAAAAAAACCCCGCTCAGAGGTCCGAGACCTGAAGCACTGACCTTACTCTATTCATAGAGTACCTAGAATGGTAGGTATGCGGCGATGAATACTCAGCTGCTGACATGTAATCCTACTGATGCTCTAGAAGTTCTAGGGAAAATTCATCCCTTAGCTCTTTATGGAAAGAGACCCCCTTATCTAAGGAAGGATCTCAAGCTTGACCAAAGAAAAAGTCACCCCTTCGCAAGATCAGGGAAATCTAAACCCTGTCATCATCATGGTGGTCCATGTAGAAGACTCTCTACTAGGTTTGCCATTTGATCGAATAGTTCCCTAGTTAGATGGAAACTCGACCACCTCTTAAATCCAGTCCTTAGAATCCTATGATTCGGGATCACCTTTGAACCTAAGGGGAATTTTATGCTGATACATGTGTAAGACACTAGGCATACACATGTCCTTTAATAGTGCTACTGATTGTAACTACTGACCAACAAGTAGTGGTATAGCTGGTACACCACTCGAAGGTGCTAAATCTATAAGAGGGCCCTACACTATGGCCTCATCGCTCAGTGGGCCTTCATTGTGTACTCTCTCACGAATACTAGCTAGCTATCTACATGGCGTCATACTGATAAGAAACTGGTGCGCCACGATCATTAAGTTATACATGGTGAGATGAATCAAATAAATAATAGGAAAAAATTTTCAAAAACACATGCAATCATTGTTTTCATGCGCTATGTTGGAAATTAGAATTCAGTGTCCTGGTGTATAGATACGTCGGCCTCCACACCAACACTAGATTCCCCAAACTAAAATCCACACTCATGACACTTAACACTATTGCCACATAGAAAAGATCAGAGTCCTAGTTCTTTGGTTGAAATGACTCCTCTAATACCACTTTGTCACAACTCATCCCTCGGGGACTATGATGTGACTACCCCAAGCCTGCCTTCCATAGGACAGGGGCTAGCGACTAGCACCAGAAAGTTATATCCCTAAAACAGGAATACATTTCCTTTTTAATTTGTACAGACCCTCAATCCAAGAACACAACAAGAAGTAACCACAAGGTAAACTACTGTATAAAAAGAGTGCTGGAAGTAAAGGGGCTAGAATACAAGCTCAACTAAAAGTACAAGTACAACAAAAAAGTAAAAATACAACTAAAAAGTACAAAAAAACTCATGGATCATCCATCAAGGAACATACCTGAAGGGTAGGTACAACTCACGACCAGTAGTCCCTCTGTCACATCAAGCCAAATGGTCCACCTCTATGTATTGTCCAGTCCTGGCTCCCTGAGCCCCGATCAATGCTATTTTTCGTCTGCACAAGACACAACAAGGTGCAAGTGAAGCCCATGTAGGGATGCGTATAACATTACTCAGTAGGGACCCCCAGACCCCTGTAGGTCTCCTAGAGTTCCACAAAGGAAATGACACAAAACAAGACCACAATGTCAAAGCACGAAGCAATAGACATCAACTCTACTTAGGTATATGCCCAGACATATACCTAAGTTATCAATTCATACTCATCTCATACATGAGAGAAGAATACCTAAAAGGTAACACTACGAAGGTATAAGTACTACACATATAACACCATAGAGACAACACCATGAAGGTAGAAGTACCACACAGGTAACACCAAAAAGATAGAAGTACCACAAAGGTAACACCACAAAGGTAGAAGTACCACGTAGGTAACACCATGAATATAAAAGTAACACACAGGTAACACCCTGAAGATAGAAGTAACAAGATGGTAACACCATGAAGATAGAAGTACCACAGAGGTAACACCATGAAGATAGAAGTACCACACAGGTAACACCACAAAGGTAGAAGTACCACATAGGTAACATCATAAAGATAGAAGTACAACATAGGTAACACCACTGAGATAGAATTACCACACTTGTAACACCATGAAGATAACACCACAAAGGTAGAAGTACCACATAGGTAACACCACTTAGACAACACCACGAAGGTAGAAGTATCACACATGTAACAATATGAAGATAGAAGTACCACATAGGTAACACCACGAAGATAGAATTACCTCACAAGTAACACCAGGAAGATAAAACCACGAAGGTAGAATTACCACACAGTTAATATGACAACCCTTCTTTTTATTACAAACTTAAACATGATTTATTACAAAAACTATTCACTTGATACAACATGAATGACCGATAGGTATAGTGTCTTTGGGGATTAAGTTCATTACATTACAACTTAAAACATGAAATACAACATCTTTATTGAAAACTTCTTTTATAGGACCACTACATTACCTCGTACTTAGCATTGCATGGAATAACCTGAGGACATTCATAAAAAAAGGGGTGAGCTATAAAGCCCAGAAAGGGAATAAACATGGAATACATGAGGAGTAAAATACATGTTAGAAAATAGGAATATCAATATATCATAAGAGAGACATGAACATAAAGGCATGATAAAGCATGATAACCATAACATGGAAAAGTGTCAACAACACTTAACATGGAATTAGCATGAGCCAAGGCTCATTGCACATGGAGCATGAGTAAATCCTCATTACACATGAAGCACGAGTAAACCCTCGTTGCAATTGAATTAGAATGAGTCAAAACCCATTGCACATGATGTATCATGATACAATACTTTACCCAATGAATTGGAGCGCTATAAGGGTGCACCCATCTTAAACATTTCATTTCATGCATAAGTGTGCCACATGGATCATAAAACATGAATTCATAAAACATAATAATTTATTCCACGATAAAGGAATATGGAATTCATACATGAAACTTTATAATCAATAAGTAAATGTTCATAAAGGTGAATATCCTTGATGGAGAAATGGGCATGGTATTCACTACACAATGACATTGGCTTAGAAAATCGGTGCGATTTCAGCAGCCTAACGGCCTGACATAAGAATTCATAAAAATGGTTAATGAGAGAGAAAGAGGTTCCTCATAATATTTAAATGTAATGGAAATTAATAAGGTCATATAGATACATGTCCCAAAAATTGTAATGGAATTTAGATTCATGATACAAAAGTATTGCATGAATGTAAATGAGGAGAGAGAAGTTCCTTTCGGAATTTCGACATAGTAACAGGTGTACATGAGAGGCATTTAATGAGAGAGAAATGGGTATACCATAATTTAAAAATAAAGAGTGAAGTATTATGGAGGTGTGAAACCATACACCAACATTCTTAACTGAAATTAAATGGGCAAAACAACATAAATAAAATTAGACAACAAATGGGAAAGGAAGAAAAAACCCTTACTTGGAAGTGTGCTTCCAAAGTCTTGAGAGAGGCTTGAGAGAGGCTTCTTGGGAGCTTGGGGAACCTTGGGAGGATTCTACAAAGAGTAGGGCAGAGGTTGGATGAACTCCAAAGGCTTTGAGTGAGGAGGAAGTTGGAGTTTGGGTGGGTTTATATAGTAAAGGTGAGTGAATTCTTTATTATTTAGGTTTGGGACCCCTTACATTAAACTAATCCAAACCACAAATCAGATCATGGTTCTTGCCCATGATTTTTGGAAAAGGGAAGAGGAAAACAATATTTTATAAGGCCAAACTACAAACTTCTTAAAATAACGGGGTTGCTTATGTGGAGGTGAGTCACACTCCCATGTAAAATAATTTAAAAAGACAAGATGTTTAATAAGTCTTGAGGGGTCCCTTAATGCTTTGAAAAGTTATCCAAACTAACCCAAAATCACATTATTTTAATGGTAAAACATATATTTGCCGAACATAAAGCTTATTGTATTTATTACATCACTATTGGGTCATTATGATGTCATAAAACACATTATATATTTAAACGGTATTTAATTTTTACCCAAGAATTTTACTGACTCAGAATATTATGAAAAATTCACTGTTGGATAATTTCAACGTCCTGATTCTAGAAATATCATTTATTTTATCTAAATAATTTTCTAAATATGTTAATTTTCACTTTTAAAATAAAAACCGAAATTTATCGAAAATTCACGGGTTTTAACAGAAATGGATTTCAAACCTTAATAAAAATTATAATTGCATTCATAAAATTATATGATCATTTATATATAATAAAATTAATTTAATAATAATAATAATATTTTATTAAAATATTATTTAATTCAAAAATCCCTTAATTTAATAAAATATATTTTTTAATTAAATAATAACTAAAACACTATTTGTTCTTTAAAAACTATTTACAATGTATAAATAATGAAAAGAAGGTATATTCATTATTATATACAAAAAAATATACATGAAAATATTACTAGCGATTTGTTACATAACCCCTTAAAACAGCCGCATAAGACCTTAGGGTAAGGTGTGAAATGGTGACAGACTCTTGGGGTGGCTCAGATAACATCGCTCGAGTGGTAATCTCTATCAACTTTCACTTTTCCCGTAGATGGTCCCGTTCAAGCTTGACATGATGAAGCTCAGCTTGGGATTGGTCAAGAGCGAAGCCAAAGGATGCCACCTCTTTTCCAAGCTCTGACAAATGGGCTTTGTATGGAGCAATTCTACTGGATGAGGCCATCGCTTCTTTTGTCTTAGTAAATTAGATTTGTTAAAGCCCTATATTTATACTAATCATGTGATCAATGTTCAACGACTATAAAAGTAACAGTCACAATTCTTAACATAAAAACAAAGAAGTTGACATTTTATATAAACGTTTTATATAAAGAGACATTTAACTAAATCAAGAGGGATTTCTATTAATGAAACTTTGGTTCGTTACAATATTCCCCCCTTAAGAAATTTTGCCCTCGAAATTTCCTTTTTCCCACACTAAAACAGATGTGGGTAACTCAGCTTCATCATTTCCCCCGATTCCCAAGTCGCTTCTTCAAACTCTTGGTTTCTCCACAACACCTTGACGAGGGGAATTGTATTATTTCATAGAACTTTTTCTCTATGATCTAAGATCTTCACCGGTTTCACCTCTTAAGAAAGATCATCCTCCAACTGTACCACCTCAGAAGAGAGTACATGTGAAGGGTCCAGTATGTACTTCCTTAAGAGGGATAAATGAAAGACATCATTGACTTTGGCCATGGTAGGTGGAAGTTCTAGTCGATAGGCCATAGCCCCAACACGATCAGGAATCTCTAAGGGGCCGATGTACCTTGGACTTAACTTCCCTTTCTTTCCAAACCTCATGACCTTCTTCCATGGAGATATGTGTAGAAAAAACATGTCTCGAACTTTAAACTCAAGTTCTCGCCGATGATTATCTTCATAACTCTTCTGTCAACTTTGGGATGCCTTGATATACTACTAAATTGTTTTCACATTCTCCACCATTTCCTCGACCATTTCTGGTCCAAGCAGCTTATGTTCACCAACCTCATCCCAACACGCCGGTGTTCTGCACCTTTTCCTACAAATGTCTTCATATGTTGCCATTTGGATACTCGAGTTGAAACTGTTATTATAAGATAAATCAACCAGAGGAAGATGTTGATCCCATCCTCCTTTAAATTCTATTGAGCAGGCTCTCAACATGTTCTCAAGTGTTTGGATAGTTGTTCAGAGCATATTAAGATCTTTCTGTGTGAATATATTTTTAAGACTCTTGTGGTCCGTATATATCTCAAATTTCTCCCCATAGAGATAATGCCGCCATATTTTCAAGGAAGAGATCACTGCCGCCAACTCCAGATCATGCGTTGGATAATTTTTCTCATGGATTTTCAACTTCCTTGAGGCATAGGATATCACTTTATCATTCTGCATCAGCACACAGCCTAATACCTTCTTCGAAGAATCACTGAATACCACAAAAATTTCCCCACTTGTGGGTAAAGTGAGCAGGGGCACATTGATAATCATCTTTTTTAACTCCTTGAAGATTTCTTCACATTCATCACTCCAAGAAAACTTTACTCCCTTTCGAGTTAGCTTGGTAAGAGGGTTGGACAATCGTGAGAAATTTCTCACAAATCATCCATAATATCCAGCTAACCCCAAGAAGCTATAGATATTCATTACCTATGTTGGCCTTGACCATCCCTCAATTGCATCTATTTTGGAGGGATCCCTAGATATCCCATTGCTTGTGATGATATGGCCCAAGAATGAGACCTCCTTCAACCAGAAATCACACTTGCTATACTTTTCATAGAGATTCTCCTTGCGCAAAGTCTCTTGTATAGTTCTTAAATGCTCCTCATGGTCCTACTTGGTTTTGAAGTATATTAGAATATCATCTATAAAGACTTCCACAAAATTTTCAAGGTAATCTCTAAAGACTATATTCATCAATTCTATGAAGATTGTTGGAAAATTAGTGAGTCCAAAAGGCACTACTATGAATTTGTAGTGCCTGTATCTTGTACAAAAAGCAGTCTTGGGGACATCTTCCTTCTTCACCCTTACTTGATAATATCCCCACCACAAATCTACCTTGGAGAAGTATGGTTCTCCACGCATCTGATCAAACAATTCATCGATCCGTGGCAGAGGATACTTGTTCTTTATTGTGATTTTGTTAAGTTCACGATAATTGATGCAAAGCCGCATTAACCCATCCTTCTTATTGACGAAGAGGATTAGTGCACCCCATGGTGAAACACTTGGCCGTATAAACCCTTTATCGATATTCTCCTGTAGTTGTTTCTTCAGCTCTTCATGCTCTATAACAACCATTATATATGGAGTCTTGGATATTGGTAGTTCCCCCGATATAAGTTCAATTGAGAATTCAACATCTATTCTAGGAGGAAGACCAGACAGTACCTCGGGAAACACTTCAGTGAATTCCCTCACAATAGGAATTTCTTCAAGGACGGTTTCTTCCTTGGACTCAATCATCTAAGCTAGATACGCGTGCTCATAGGGCAGTAATATCTATGATTGAGATGATGAAGCTAAAGGAGATTAATCTTCCTTCTTACACTTGTAAAGAATCGGGGGTCGATTCTCCATATGGAGTGTGATTTCCCTCTCACGACAATTTATGTTGGATATATATAAGGAAATCCAATCCATGCCAAGAATTGCATCAAATTCCACCAGAGGGAGTATGATGAGGTTCTCTAGGAAATTCAATCCATAGATTATAACAGGGGAGGACTTATATTCATGGGATGAAATGATTTCCCCATTTGATGTACTCACCGACATCTTCACTCCCATGATTTGTGGTGGTGCTGGGATTGTTCTACTAAACTTTAGAGATATAAAAGAATGCGTAGAACCTGAATCAAAAAGTATTTTCTCTATTCTTGAATGAATAACTAGCGTACCCGTCAGCACTTCGTTTTCCGTGTTTGTTTCAGCAGAAGTGATGGAAAAAGATCTTCCTTGCTGCCTTGGAGGTTGTTGGTTG
The DNA here is from genome assembly GCA_963277665.1 of Viscum album. NCBI lineage: Eukaryota > Viridiplantae > Streptophyta > Magnoliopsida > Santalales > Viscaceae > Viscum > Viscum album. The sequence goes on along the minus strand of OY728133.1, from coordinate 1,053,892,625 downwards.
CCTCCGAAAACCCTTGGTTTAGGGAACTGATTTAAAAAATGCCTCGATTCTTTGTCGTTGTAGCAATGAACAACACGTTGAGGTTCGAATGGAGCGTTCCTCTCCTCTGTCGTAGCCGCAGGTCTTTCTTCCCGATAGTTAACAGCTTGGTGCCCTTCTCTTCCACACCTAAAGCATTTCCTTGTCCCCTTGAGGTGATTTTCAGGGTGCTTCTTTCCGCACTTTTGGCAAGTGGGGTGCTGGATCTTCTTAGCACCGTTGGATTTATCCATCGGACCACCAGCATTGAAGACCACCTTACGCTTCGTGTCCCCAGGATACCCCTGTGATTCCCCGATCTCTATTTTTACCTTGAGGGCACATCGGACAATTTTCTAATAGCTTTTGAAGTCACGGATCGCTAATGCTTTCTGTAGGCTAGGCTTCATCCCACCAAAGAAGCGGTCAACCTTGCATTCGGGGGTAACGAAAAAGCTGAAAGAATATCGTGAAAGCCTTGTGATGTTTGTCTCATAAGCTCCAACAGATTCTTCTTCTTTTTGTTTGAGGGAAAGGAAGTCCCTTTCCATCTTAATCTGGAGGGTGCGCGGAAAATATTTATCGAAAAACATCTTCTGGAAATCCTTCCATTCAAATGCCTTGATCTCCTCCTCAGGCTTTTTATTTTTGATCAATGTCCACCATTGATGAGGTTCACCCTCCATACGATAAGCCTCCAGGAGAACCTTCTCTTGTTCAGGACATTGAAGGATGGAGAAGATCTTTTCAATGGAGTTGATCCATTGTTCAGTGATCATGGGATCGAATGATCCACTAAAAGTAGGAGGCCTTTGTCTCATGAAGTTCTCGATAGTGATTTGTTCCTTCTTATGGGGGTTTTAACGTTCCTATTGACTCGTGTTTCTATTAGAATCTTGAGTTATCTGAGAGAGAAGCGTGACAAAGTTCACGATTCCCGCTCCCATTGGATTGGGCATCTCATTAGTACAGTCATCACACTGATCTTCACACCGGTTGTTAGCCCGAGTCCTCCTATTACCAGCCATTGGCAGGAATAAAAGGAAAGGTAGGGGGTAACACATAAAGGGTAATCCAGAGACAAAAGTTGATGAATTAAAATTAAACTTCTATTTCCTTAACTCATGAGTCTATAATCTTCAACCTAGGATTTTCATGATCTTCTTTCTAACATATATTCTTAGGCACATTTTTTTAATTCCCTTAATAAGGGTTCATACTAATCTTTTGAATTTATCAAAACATACCCCCCGAGAGTGTCGTAACCAAGAGTGCAGAAATGCCCGTTGTCATGCACACGTTCCCATTCGAGTCTAGCTCAAACTGGTGGTTTCGGGTTTTACCCCTAGGATACATGTGTGCCAGAGCCGCCTCTACCTGCTCGTATCCAGACAGGGATGTATGTGCTTGATAAAACACTTACTCAGTACTTACCAAAACTTAGGGATGTTTTTATTATACTTAGTCTTGTCTCTAAGGCTTTACTAGGGTTTTCTAATCCTAATACCAAAAATAACTAAACCTATCCTTTGATACCAACTCTGACAACCCTACTTTTTATTACAAATTTAAAAATGATTTATTACATAAACTATTCACTTAATACAACATGGAAGATCAAGAGGTATAGTGTCTTTAGGGATTAAGATCATTACATAACAACTTAAAACATTAAATACAACATATTTATTGAAAACTTCCTTTACATGACCACTACATTCCCTCGTACTTAGCATTGCATGGGATAAACTGAGGACATGCATAAGAAAATGGGTGAGCTATAAAGCACAGTAAGGGAATAAACATGGAATACATGAGGAGTACAATACGTGTTAGAAAATAGTCATATCAATAGAGCATAAGTGAAACATGAACATAAAGGCATGATAAATCATGATAATCATAACATGGAAAAGTTGCAACAACACTTAACATGGAATTAGCATGAGCCAAGGCTCATTGCACATGGAGCATGAGTAAATCGTCATTGCACATGAAGCAGGAGTAAAACCTAGTTTCAATTGAATTAGCATGAATCAAAACCCATTGCACATGATGTATCATGATACTATACTTTACCCAATACATTGGAGCGCTATAAGGGCGCACCCGTCTTAAACGTTTCATTTCATGCATAAGTTTGCCACATGGATCATAAAACATGAATTCATAAAACATAATCATTTATTCCACGATAAAGGAATGTGGTATTAATACATGAAACTTTATAATCAATAAGTAAATGTGCATAAAGGTGAATACCCTTGATGGAGAAATGGGCAAGGTATTCACTACACAATGGCATTGGCTTAGAAAATCGGTCCGATTTCGGCAGCGTAACGGCGTGACATAAGAATTCATAAAAACAATTGATGAGAGAGAAAGGGGATCCTCATAATATTTACATGTAATGGAAAATAAGGAGGTAATATAGATACATGTCCCAACAATTTTAATGGAATTTAGATTCATGATACAAAAGTATTGCTTGAATGTAAATGAGGAGAGAGAAGTTCCTTTCGGAATTTTGGCATAGTAACGGGTGTACATGGGAGGAATTTAATGAGAGAGAAATGGGTCTCAAATCATTAAAACAAAAAGAGGGAAGTATGAGGGAGGTGAGAAACCATACCCCAACATTTATAATTGAAATTAAATGTGCAAAAGACAAAAAATGAGAAAGGAAGAAAAAACCCTTACTAGGAAGTGTGCTTCCAAAGGATTAAGAGAGGTTTGAGAGAGGCTTCTTGGGAGCTTGGGGAACCTTGGGATGATTATATAGAGAGTAGGGAAGAGTTTGGATGAACTCTAAAGGCTTTGAGTGAGGAGGAAGTGGTAGATTTCGTGGGTTTATATAGGAAAGGTGAGTGAATTCTTTATTATTTAGGTTTGGGACCCCTTACATTAAACTAATCCAAACCACAAATAAGATCATGGTTTTTGACCATGGTATTTGGAAAAGGTAAGAGGAAAAAAATATTTTATAATTAAAAACTCTGAACTTCTTAAAATAATGGGGTTTCTTATGTGGAGGTGAGTCACACTCCCATGGAAAATAATTTAAAAATACAAGATGTTTAATAAGTCTTGAGGGGTCCATTAATGCTTTGAAAAGTAAGTAAAACAAACCCAAAATCACATTATTTTAATGGTAAAACATATATTGGCCGAAAATAAAGATTATAGTATTTTATTACATCATTATTGGGTCATTATGATGTCATAAAACACATTATATATTTAAACGGTATTTATTTTTTACCCAAAAATTTGACCGTCTCCGAAAATTATGAAAAATTCACCGTTGGATAATTTCAATATCCTGATTCAAGAAATATCATTTATTTTATCTAAATAATTTTCTAAATATGTTAATTTTCACTTTTAAAATAAAAACTAAAATTTATCGAAAATTCTGGGGTTTTAATAGGAATGGCTTTCAAACCTTAATAAAAATTATAATTGCATTCATAAAATTATATGATCATTTATATATAATAAAATTAATTTAATAATAATAATAATAATAATATTTTATTAAAATATTATTTAATTCAAAAATACCTTCATTTAATAAAATAGATTTCTTAATTAAATAATAACTAAAAACGCTATTTGTACTTTAAAAATTATTTACAATGTATCAATAATGACAAGAAGGTATATTCATTATTATATACAAAAAAAATATACATGAACATATTACTAGCAATTTGTTACATAACCCCTTAAAATAGCCGCATAAGACATAAGGGTAAGGTGTGCGATGGTGACAGACTCTTGGGGTGGCTCAGATAACTTCGCTCGAGTGGTAATCTCTATCAAATTCCACCTTTCCCGTAGACGGTCCCGTTCAAGCTTGACATGATGAATCTTAGCTTGGGCTTGGTCAAGAGAGAATCCCAAGGAAACCACCTCTTTTCCGAGCTCCGAAAAATGGGCTTCGTATGGAGAAATTCTACTGGATGAGGCTATCACTTCTTTTGTCTGAGTAAATTGGATTTGTTAAATCCGTATATTTATACTAATCATGTGATCAATGTTCAATGACTATAAAAGTAACGGTCACAATTCTTAACATAAAACCAAAGAAGTTGACATTTTTTATAAACGTTTTACATAAAGAGACATTTAACTAGATCAAGAGGGATTTCCATTAATGAAACTTTGGGTCGTTATAGGTAACACCACAAAGATAGAAGTACCACAAAGTTAACACCATGAAGGTAGAAGTACTACACAGGTAACACCATGAAGATAGAAGTACCACTTAGGTAACACCACGAATATTGAAGTACCACACAGGTAACACCACAAAGGTAAAAGACTCAAGTCACACCAGGTATAACTTAAGTATTGAAGTATAGATGATTTGTCGTAAGCTAGATTATCTTCCTTTGTTAAGAAGCACTGCTAATGAACCAAACTGGATCGATAGGTACTGACCCTAGAAATGACCCACATAGGATCCGACCCGCCCAAAGTCAATAGTTACTACCCCCTGCAATGACCCACATAGGATCTTACCCACACAAGATCGGTATGCGCTAACCCACACAGGATTGCTGAGCGCTGACCCACACAGGATCTGACCTACATAGGATCAATATGCACTGACCCACACAGGATCGCTGAGCGCTTACCCACACTGGATCTAATAGATGCTGACCCACATAGGATCAATGTTCTTTCTTCACGTTTCAGCCAGCCACAGGATTCCTCACACCTGGTGCACTTGAGCTCTGTAGAGTCTGTCCCTTGAGATATCATTTGTACTTCTACTACCACTAAGATCCATAAAGGAGTTACCGAAAGGACCACCATGTTGTATGGGTTCTAACGTGGGAGAAGGCGCGTCAATCAGACACCCGGTCTGTGAGTTATAAGCGTTTTAGTTCCATGGCCCGGTTGGATTTGGGTTCGATCCAACCCAAACACACTCCAACTATCTCCAAAACTCAAGAGGAGTATACAAAAAGGGCCGTCTCGATCCAAAGATCCCAACTCCATAGATAGTTCTCCGAACGAACATCCGGTTCTCAAGATATAGCCCTTTAAGTGTTTTTGGGCTTGATTGGGTCTGGGTCGGGTCCAACCCGGTTGGACCTACCCAGTCTGGGCCGGGCCACGGTGAGCTCGACCCGCTAGGCCGATGTCTGGCTTGGTCTGCAAGGCAGCAATATAGCCCTCAAGGGAGGGGGGACCCGCAAGGGCGGCCCGACCCACCAATGTGGCGGTCTGTAAAAGTGGCCTAACCGCGTATGGTGCGGGCCGCAAGGGGGCGACCCAGCCGCGTAGGGTGTTTTCCGCAAGGGGGAAGACCGACCGCATAGTGCACAAACCGCAAGGGGGCGGCCCGACCGTGTGAGGCACGACCCGCAAGGGGGGCGGCCCGGCCGTGTGAGGCGCGGTTCGCAAGGGAGGTAGCCCGACCACTGTTTTCCCGAGTTGTCAAGGGGTGGAGCATTTTCCCCTGGTATCCCAAACGGCCCAGAGGCCGTTCGGTTTTGTGAAACGGCAGCGCCACTTGGGCGCCACCTAATCACCACATAACCGTCCAACAAGTTCCTCCTCCTCCGAAACTTCAGTCACGACCCTCTACTCACCGGTGGCATGCTAGTCGTGCTGCTTCCCCTTCTGCGGCCGACCGATGTGCCTGCCACCTCCTTCGATTGCCGAGGAAAACGAGTCATGGCCACTTGCTCACCGGCAACACATGATGGATCACCACACCTTCTTCGCAACCGACTAGTTCTAGCTATTACAATGACCACCACAGCTTTATGCCATGACCTCCTCTTGCAGCTTGCATCGGCGCGCTGCCTCATTTGTAGATGGTCGGTGCCGCCGCTCCGACGGTCTTCCACGGAGGGCATAAGGTTAGCAAAGTAGCAGAGGGTTCAGGCCGGGTTCGTTAGGCCCACGCCATCCACGTTAGCTTTTAATCATAAGGGAGTATTTAAGGGTTCAATAAATTCACTTTAAATAAATAAGAATCAAACCCCTACCTGAGGTTTTTGGAGAGCCTCTGCGCTTGAGTAAAGGGGATTCATGTTTGTCGTCCTCCACAACTAGCTTCCAATGACGCCGCTCAAATATCTTCCTTTAGTTCATGGTTCAGTGTCTCCCATCACCTACCACTGGAATCGGCTCTGTCCTTCAAGGGTTTGGTATCTTAGCACTTTTAAGGACTTCGTTGCATGGTGAAGTAGTGCCGACACCTCTCCCCAAGCTCCATATAAATAGGAGAGGGGGAGGGTGTGCAACGTTCATGGAATTGATGGAGGCCCATTAATTAGGAACCTTTTTAATTCCCCAAAGGTTTATTAAATTATAAATGAAAGGTCAAGCCATTTATTCGCTTGACACATATCTGTTCCCACAATCCACTTGTCCATTGGAGGACAAGAAAGAAAATAAAAATTAACTATGTTATTTTTATAATTATTTTAAAAGTCCCAATTCTTTACATTTGCTCTAGACCTAATATGGTCAACATGAAGCCTCCATTAAGAAAATCCCAGCACTGTGGATTCAACGGTGCCCTAAAATTTTTAATCCGAGCACCGGTTCACAAGTTAGAAAATGCCGCTCGTGCGTTTACTGAACATACCTTAAAAAAAGTTCAATAAATTATTAACATTCACCCTCGACCCGCGCCGGTCGAGGTTATGCCCTGCGTGAGGGAAACACGCCCCAAAAAACCCAATAGCATTCTCAGATTTTTAATCCAAGTTACCATTTAGTAGTTATGTATTTTAACAATAAAATAATTGTTATTTAATTATTTTATTTACGGCAAGAAACTAACTTCCACAGTAGGCCCACGCTAACCAATGTTAGTATCTTCCTAAAGAAAGCATACCCCCACGAGCTCAGCGATGGTTTCATATTTTTAATCTGAGTCACTATTCGTGAGTTATATGTATTTGAAAAATAAAATAACTTTATTTATTTATTTTATTTAAGATTATTCCATTTTTAGGTTTTCTCATAGGAGGTCTGTGCTGACTAATATTAAGTCACACCTGGGGTAAAACCGCCATCCTGAACGCAATGGTACCCTAAGAGTTCTAATCTGGGAAACCGTTTAAAAGTTATTCCACTTTTTCTGGAAAACTACCTAAAGGCGCTAATTAAGGATTAACAAAACTTCGATGGATCATTCCGGGCATTCCGGGCCTCGGAATAGCGTGAAGTTAGATTTAGCGGTCTTGAAATAATTCCATATAATTAAAAAAAATTTACATGGAAAATCCAGGTCTTTATAGTTTCTTGAGAAATGTGTAGAATTGGAGTACAATAGTAGTATCTTTTTTAGGTAATAATGTACACAATGCTAATGGTATTCACTACTGTAACAAAATATGTGAATTGTGACTTTTCAATCCATGTAACTTATGATTCTTTAGGTCAAAAAACCTTGAGATGTTACTTGAATACCCAATATATACTTTCACATGCTTTAAAATTCGAAGGAATGTATCTTTATCCCTATTTTTCATTGCAAAAATTGTCGGAGCATACTTTTCATTATCATCTAGCCATAGATCACGTTTTATGTTCATTACTTGTAAGTCTTTCCGAGTATTGATATGATCCTTCGACTTTCCATGCTCATTAAGAAATATGAAGATCAAATTATCACATACATTCTTCTCTATATGCATCAAATCATGATTATGACACAACAAATTAAATTCCCAATATGGAAGATTGAAGAATATACTTTTTTTAATCCATTGTTGCATTCCGATTTCACTTGACAATGCACTTTGAACCCGTTTCCTACTATCATTCAAATGATAAACCTTCCCAAATTCTATTTCAACTTTTTTTAGGTTGTGTCAGTATTTTAGAACTAGTTAATAACTTCGAAGGTGGTCTAAGATCAATGAAACCCTTAAATATTGATCTGTTCAGCCAAAATCTATGAGATGCATCAAGAAATCTTCGATGGCATAAGAAGCACCATTTTTTACTGTTAGGTGGACGTTTGGGCTCAAAATAAAAGTCACAAACCGAACAAGTCAAACCCGTGTAAGTGTTCCAACCAGATAAATTCCCAAGCCCAAGGAAGTTACTAATGGTCCACATTAAAGCAACATGCATTCTGAACATTTTTTTAGAAGAAGCATCAAATGTCTCAACACCATTGCTCCAAAACTCTTGAAATTATTCAATTAAAGGCTGAAAGTATACTTCAATTTCATTTCTAGGAATTTGTTTCTAGGAATAATAATTGAAATGATAAAATACATTTGTTTCATACACATCCACGGAGATATATTGTAAGGGATCAAAACAACTGGCCAAATGCTACAACTGGTACTCAAAGTCCCAAATGGGTTGAATCAATCAGCAACCAATACTAATAAAAAATTCCTAGGATCTGGTGAGAAATATGGATGTAATGAATCAAATGTCTTCCACTATTGTGAATCTTGTGGATGTCGCATTAACTCATCATTTTTATTATCTATAGAATTCCACTTCATGTGTTCGGTGGTTTTCGATGACATGAATAATCTTTACACTCAAAGCTTTAAAGGAAAATAACACAAAACCTTTACAGGTATGTTCCTTTTCTTCTTCTTCATGGTTGTATGTTGATTCAGACATACAAAATCACCCATTGACTACAATCTAAAAGAAGAGCATTTTTTGGAATCCTGTCTGCTTGAATCCTCTCGCCCATAAAGCATACAATCATTGGGACACACATTTATTTTTGTATAATTCATACCAAGCTTGTTAACAAAATTTTTTCATATCATAAAAAGGCTCGGGGATGTTTGCTTCAGGAAATGCATCAATCAACAATTCCAATATCCTAGACATTGCCTTATTTGTAATTCCACATAGACATTTTATGTAGTAAAAATTTAGCAAAAAATAATGTTTTGAATATTTCAAACATCTACAATACAACTCATGATTTCCATTGTCAACTAAATCGTGAAACATATTTTCCTTTGTGATGTTTTATCTTACATTAGTCCCCACATAATCAATAGGAGGCTCTACTGATATGTTACAATCTTAATCTGGTTTTCCTAAAGTCTCAAAAACATCACTTGTCATGTTGCTATTTGTAGCAGCCTCATTTTTTTGTTCTAATATGTTTTGATGTTGAAGGGGGTGTCTTGCAGTGCCAAATGCCTCATTTATAAGGTTTTTCATTTCATTTCCCATTGTCGATGAAATTGGGAGCTCATTTTGTGGATTGACATCAGTGCTCAAACTTTTATAACGTTCGATTCTCCATGCCAAATCCAACACAAATATTGACTAGGGAATTGCTTCAATATTAAATGTTCATAAACTTCATCTCTCTTTAAACATCTTTTAAATTTACATTTAGGTCATGGAAATATTATTCTCCCTTAAACGAATTGATTAGAAATTGAAAAATCTGAAAACTCTTCCAAACCCTTAACATACCTAGGTGTGTTCCTCAGTAATGTGATCCAACTTTTATCCATGTATATCACAATGTGCCTATAAAATATTTATAAAATTAAAACACATAACTATTAATAAATAGGGAAAGATATTCATATATACTACTTGTAAAAATATATAAATGTGTTAAAGATTTGAAAAAAGTCTTGGATTAAGTAAAAAACAATCCACAAAGACACTTTTTACCAATAGCCTCTGGTAACTTAAGGTAATTTAATATGACATATGGACAAGAAATTTCTCATAATATACCTATTATGTCTCAAAAATACTATCTCATATCTACCGAGACATACCAAACCTTATAGAAATTTCAAAGAACACTGCATGCATCGAATAGAGGATGAGCTCAAGTGGGTGGTTGAAAAAAAGTAAATTTAGAAATTAATTTCCATGAAAAAGATTTTTGGGTTTGTTTTATTTTCACCAAAACAAGAATATAAAATAAATCATTGGATAAAGTTTCACTAGATATAGTTTTTTGAATTGGTATCATCAGAAAAAGATGATCAGATGGTGGTTATCAGGTAGAAATAATCAAATAAAGGAATATAACATCTAATAAAATTGAAAGATCCAAACAACACATCATAATAAATGAGTGGAAAGCTCCATAAAAGTTATGATATATAATGGATATAAATTTGTATAAAGAACCTCATCCTGTATAGTGGAAAGATCCATAATCTTATTGAATAGAGGTTTGTCTAATAATTGCCTCCGCTGAGTCTATGCACTGGAACTAGGAAGTGATATCCCCAAATTACTACAAAAAACTCTATTAATACACTTCACACAAAATAAAACCAAATAAAAAATAAATATTTATGTGGTTCAGATAATTCCATACATCTATGGGAGAATACTAAAAACATTTTCATTTTAAAAGATACATGAAAATACAAAACTCATCACTCACATCCAATGTATTATAAAGTCTCAAAAAATTAATCTTGAAACTTACAATTTTCAACATAATCTTACATACAAAATAATTTGGATGGAGCAATTTGATAAACTATTCGGGATGGGAAAATAACCACAAATAGGACTATCACTATTTAAATATTTTATATAAAAAATTTAAATTAAAAAACCATAATTAATTACTATAAATGGTTGATATGGAGTAAGAGGTAAGGATCTTAAACCAAGGAATGGAAGAGATAAAGGCAGAAGTAGAAAAAACTACCTCCATGATTCAAAATCTTATGTAAGAAAAAAGTACATGTGGTGTAGTGATGGTGACTGAGATTTCTCAATAGTACTAGGATAGAGCACTACATGACCTAATTTTTACCTCTCAATCACCAAAGGCTAGAAAATAGCATCGGGGTTCTAAGAAAACCAGTGGGATTTAGTTTACACAATTTTATTAATAAACTAAAATACAAGAAAACAAACATGATCCAAATAGAGTGAATTCCATATGATAAATATTTACAAATCATATAAAGCTCAATAGTATAAAATGATCCCTAAAACCTAAGTCTAAGTGAAAAAATAAATCTCTCGTATCCATTTACAACACTAAATGTAACACGAGTCATACAAAAATCAACCATGCTTAGAAAAAACAATTCATCCGAACATGTACTTGTACCTATAGGTACCCGAAAAATAGACCATGAAATTTCATGACCCCCCTAAGTGTATATGCAGGGTGTGAGCATATAATACCCAGTAATAAACCACCTAGTTTCTAACTTATAGGGAATATAATTATATATGTTCTTTATATAAATATAAACATATATATATATATATATATTTATATAAAAATGACTTTACAAATGGTTATCAATAAAAACATGGAATCATCAGATAATAGAAAAATTCATAAAATAGAATCAATTATATATAAATCCCTATAATCTGAGGGTCTATACCTAACATAATTTCTTTGATCCTAGAACTAGATATGATACATAAGGCCAAGTAATACATGATGCTATTCCCATTGAACTAAGATCATAATAATACTTCCCATGGTTGAGTCATGGGAAAATCCTTGTATTTTTGAAAGAGGAAGGTGTGTACAAGAATCATGGAACTGTCATCACATGAATTTAGGGATAGGTGAAAGTGGTATACAAAATTCAATTCATTTTGATCCCATCCAATTCATCAATCTCCATATAATACATACCAAAACACAAGTTATAAAATAGAAAAATACCCCTTCTAACATACTCATTATTTATCAAAACAATATCCATTGTCAAGGTAGCATTATTATTTATACTAATCAATATGTTTGGTATAAAAAAGTAAAAACAAGATCAAAATATCAAAGTAATAGTCATGATTAATAAATAATTCAATTATAATGAATCTATTGATCAATAAAACAAAAGGTAAATACACTTGAATATGATACATTAACTATAATATCAATAAAACATAATTCCATGTCACACATGATCACAACATAAAACATGAATAAATAATGAATATTATATTATAAAATCCAAAAAAGTATAAAAATATCAATCCAAACAAAAATTATGTTATAAGGATACATTCTCTTTATGATACTCTAAATTCTAATTATACTAGTTATAAATTATTGGATGAGGAGTAATTCATGGTTCACAAAAATATTTCCAAAAAAGGATTTTGCTTTATCTTGGGAAATAACATGTGTGCATTAGTAAAATACTACCTAAGATCAAATATGGTATTTTTCATAACAAATTTGATAAACTACCTCTGAAATGGGAGAGGCGGCAAGGCAGTGAGGCGGCAAGGCAGGGAAGTGGTGAGGTAGCGAGGTAACGAGTGGTGAGGCGGTGAGGCGGTGAGGAGATGATGGTTTCAGGGCTTTCCAAGGGTGTCACATAGGGGTTAGGGAGAGAAGGGGGGTTTCAGGGGGTGTGGGGAAGTGTTGGGGTTGAAAAAAAAAGTTTCAGGGGAGGTTTATAAGAAACCGCTGCTCAATCATTAATAAAATATTTAACGGTTGTTTAGTAAATCGCCGCTAAAAAACCATCACAAAAAACTATTAATGTTTTTTTGACATTTAGAACATGGTATCATATGATAATAAAGATATACAAATGTGAAAGTAACATATATCATGGCATAAATATGAGTCAAGGCTAACTATGAAGATGATATCACACGGTGGATAAAGTCCCATAATGGATTAGGTTTACTCTCTAATCCCATAAATAACATCTTACGAGAAAAACAATTACCCAAGGTATTAGAGTGATATCTAGGCACACCCATGATAACATGTTCATTAATATATGTTCCAGATAAATAAATCAAACATAAGTAATAAACATAAGGGTTGCCTATAAAAAGAAATGGGTTTGGTAATCATGTCATAAGGCATAACCAAAGTTCATATCATAATAGTATCAATGAAATAAGGGATTAAATAATTATGGGATAACCATAAATTAAAATAATAATAGATCATTAATAAATATTTCCATATATTTTGATAAGCTAAAAAAGAGTTTTTTAGGTTTCTTTATAAATGTTAGAATTTATTGCGATTTTAAGTAAAAGAATAAAAATTATTCAAAGTAGATAAAGGAAAAATTATTTCCATAAAACTAGAAATGAGCAAAAATATTTTATCATGATAAAATGATTGATTTTAAAATATATATGTGGATTGAAACATTTTATGTACTTGAAAATGGTGAAGAAATAGAGATGTTACCATTAATTTAGTTTTGCATATCAAGATAAATTGAGAAGGGAACCTTTTAAAACATGTATTTTCCTATCAAATAAAGATTAATTTAGCTGGATAAATATGTTTGAAACATATAAAAACAATATAAAATAATTATATCGTAATAATGAAGAGTTAAATTGATGTAAATAGAGATAAAGAATAACCCAAAGTAAAAAATAGAGGTTCTGAGATATCCCTTACCTTATGTTTGAATGCATTTTCACTTGCACTTAATTTCCTGGATAAAAAAATTAGATTAATTAATTAATTTATTCATAATTTATTCCACATATATTTTATTTATTTTAATTTTATTAAGTTTTTTTATTGCTATTTATGTGAGTTATGATGTTCAATTTCATTGTTCTGGGTGTGTTCGTTACATGGTTCATGGTCGGTTTGCATGTATATAATTATAGATGTTTTTTTTCAAATGGGAATATTAATACCTAAGTGAAATTATATGGTATAAATGAACATAATAAAGTTTAAATGGTCCCATATATCATTTTAATTTATGTTATCCATATGATTCATTTGGTAGAATATTACTGATAATCATTTAGTTTATTTTGGAAGTTTTTTTGACCTTTATAGACTAGTTTTTTTAATATTATGTCTATATATTAGTTCTATAATGTGAAATAAGTTATAATATATCTATTAAAATATTATTTAACCAGAATAATAATTTCATGACAAGACTTGAAGGTGGTTATAGAAATTGAAAAATCATTATCCATAGAGACGATTAACTGCCATAATTTGGACAATGATACAGTTTATTTGAATAAGGGGTGATGAGAAAAGAGGTGGATAGAATATATTAAATTAGAAATATAAAATTAATTAATATACATGATACTAGATATATTAGTATTTGACGGATGAAGGAGGTGCAGAGAAGGTAGAAGAAGAAAAGAAATTAAAAGAGGTGGTTTGAGAAAATTACCTCTTGAATATCATCTTGTTGGAGGAACTCTTAATGAGCTTGGAATTGATCTTTTGATAAGCCTATAGAAACTTGTATGTGGTATGAGTTCATAGGAGGGATTTTGGTAGATTTTTGGAAAACTTTATGGCTTATAATATGTGAGGATAAAGGGTGGTATTTATAAGGGGAGGAGAGGGGTGTTTTTGATTATTAGTTTGGATCAAGACTATTAATAGTTTTGATTATTGAAACTATTTAAAGTAAATGGTGAATTTAATTTTTAAATAATGTGATATTAAATCATACATGAATCAAAAAATTCATGTATTTGGAATATAATATTTAATACCATAAACTATCATATTTCACTATTCACAAAAATTCAATTATTTTAGACAAATCCAAAAAATTAACCCTTAACCTTTTTCAACATGTAGATATCAAAAATAGACTCCATTTTATGAAAATAATTTTATAAATATGGGAAATTTAATTTTTAAATAAAACCATCATTTATTTAAAAAATACTAATTTTAAAATTATAACTGATTTTTGACCCTTTGAAAAATTAATTATGATCTCATAAAATTATAATATAATTATAAGAAAACTTAACATTAATGTATGTATAACTTTTTTGAATATAAATTTTCTTTTAAATCATTATTTTCGTTATAAAATTGTAAATAAAAGAGTTATATTTTTAAAAAATACATATAATTAATTTATCATTTTTAAACATTTATTTTATTTTACTATGGTTTAAATATATTAAATTTTAATTTTATATGATACCTAAATATTATTTTACATTACCATATGTGAGGTTACTTTTCTAATAGTCATATTATTGTTCATAATAGTCACATTACTATTCCAATGGTATCGTTAGTATTCCAATGGTCAAGTTTCTATTTCAATTGTCAGATTTATAACAGTCATATGGGTTCAATACTTATTATAAGTACCTATTATTCCATTCATTATTAATTAAATTATATTTTATCTCATGTATATTTATACTTTCATCTTCAAAATAAATATTGTATTATTAACATCATGTTTTATTTCAATAGATTTGTTCGTGAGTGTGGTCATTATGGTGGATCAAGGAGATCCAAATTATCCTATTATTATTCTAATATTTTCTATTTATTGTCCCACTATAATATTTGGAATTATTATTGGTTTATTTTCAGACTAATGTATCATTATTCATTTATGAGAATAATTTTTATTGGTTTCTCTATGTTATGTAAGACAAATTTATAATAAGGGGAATTCAATTGATAAAATTCTATGTCGTTACATATGTGTATACACTTTTTATTATTTCATTTCCATATAAATATTATTATTTACTCTATCAACTATCAAATATTGTTTTTTTAATATATTCTCTACAGAGAGATATACAAAATAATTTTAATGAAAAAATATTTTTAGAATGGGATGAAGGAATAACTAATTTCAACCATGGATATTCAACATCTAAGGAGATCCCCTAATAGTTCACTAAAGAATAAGGCATCCAGAAAAAAAAGAGGGTTAGAATAACCAACTGAACAATATTCCACCTTAAAAAAAGTTATTGAATATGTTAATGAATATTTTATTAAAGATATATCGATTATTTCCAAATAAGATAATTAGAAATAAGATGTCTATGAGATTAATACTATAAAAGTTGACTCATATTAGTCTAGTGATGAGAAAAATAAGACAAAAAATTATCAGTAAAGTTATAAACATTAAAAACATAGGTCAAATTTGATAAAACCAATGGAAATTAAGAATCTCTATTTTAGGTGAGATTAAAATTAATATTTTAGAATTAGATTTGGTTTATTTTATAGGTGGAACCACGGTCTATTTTAGAGGTAGTTGAACATATAGAGTGGTTAAATACGATGAATGATGAGTTAGATCAAATCGAAAATAATAAAACCTAAGTTCCTGTTCCTCTTCTAAGATGATATTATATGAGAAAAATGAGTATTTAGAAATAATCACATTGATATGGGATACATTTTGAGAAATAAATATAGGCTTGTTTGAAAAGGTTACTCACTGGTGGAAGGTATTGATTTTGAAGAAAATTTTCTCCCTATTGTAATAATCAAAACTATCCTCATGTTCCTGATAGTTTCTTATCATTAAAAATATGTAGTCTATAATATGGAATGTAATTAGTCTTTAATGAATGGTCAAATTTAAGAATAATTTTATATTAAGCAACCTAGTGGGTTCATACATGATAAAGATGGAACCATTGTTATTAATGGAATAAAGATTTGTACAGGTTGAAATAGGCTCCTCATTCTTTGTATTTGAAACTTTATAGTATTCTAAAACAATTAAACTTTTCTAAAGGAATAGTTTATAGAAACTTTTATATGAAGGATATTATTATAATCACCCTAATTTTCTTTGTTTATGTTGATTATATAATTTTTTCAGGAGATAGGAATAAATATTTTGAATAATTTTCCAAAGAAATGAAAAGCAATTTTGATATGTAAATGCTATGAGAGTTGAAATTATTTATGGGATTACAAGTTTAATAGAAATTAATATACATATTACTTTTACAATAAAATTATAGAAATTAATTATTAGAAAAGTTTGGAATGATAGATTCAAAGGATGTTTCTAGTTCTATCTATATTGTCTTGAAGATGAGTAAAGATGAAGCTAGGAAAAGTGTGTATCTTAAAAAATTCCTAAAATTGATTGGAATGTTTCTCTATCTTACTGGTTCAAGACCATATATTGCATATGTTATTACTCTGTGTGAAAGATATTAGAGTGATATAAAGGAACCACACATACTGGTAGTTAAAATAATACTAAGGTATGTTAGAGGAACATAAAATTATGGACTTATGTATAGAATAAGTAACAAGATGAACTTTCAAGGGTTCCATAGTACTGATTGGGTTTGATATTTCTATGATAGAAAATCAATATCATGAGAAACCTTCTTCCTTGGATAATTTTGTGTGATATGGAATAATAAAAAAGTTTTATAACATCGAGTACAGTGGAAGTAGAATATTTTTTTCCTACCCAAGATTGTATAAGAATGATGTAGATGAAAGACCATCTAAATTATTTGAGGGTGAATGTTGATAATCCATTGAAGACTATTTATGATAGTCAATATAACATTAATCTTTAAAAAACACTGTAAAAATATCTATATCAATGCACATTTTTATTAAGTATAATTTCATTAAGTATACATTTTCTAGTGGAGATGTTATTCTTGAATACACTTCAATAAAATATCACATTACTGATATTTTCACCAAAGTTATTCTGGGGGAAATATTTGAGGTTTTGAGGCTGTAACTTCATATTTAGCTTCCAAAAATGACTTAATAACATTATTTAGGAAAAAACCCCCACATTTTTTTGTATTCTATTGTTGAAGGGGGATAATAAGTATAAAATTATAAGAAGACGTAAAAATATATTTTATTAATCTAAATATGGTGTTATCATAAAAATCCGGGGAGTAAAATATTTATGGGGAGTTTATCAATATCATAGGCATAAATTTTTTTATTACTTAAAGATAAAATTACTTTAACAAGATTGATTAAACTAATAGTGTGGTGACAAGACATTCTATTTCATAAATTATATGATTTCATAAAAGATTTAAAAAGGGTTTTTTTTGTTAATAGGAATGTTTCCAACACTTCCTAAGTGGGTTATTGAGAATTATTTGGGTTGTTTTTGTAATTATTATTGTATTTGTGGTCAACAAAATGTTTTTGATTTTTTTATGTTTCAGGTAATAATGTATTACTTAAGTTTTTAGGAAACTTTCCTTATGGTTTGTTGAATTATTTTAAGAAAGTTTCATTTATAAGTAATATGATTCTATACTAATCTTGAAGTTCCTAATATAATAGATATGCTTACGATTCTAGATGATTTTGTAAGAGTTTGTGAAATGTGGGAGAAGTTAACGTTCAATCTATAAAATTTGAGTTGTATATATACATGTTTTAAGATATGATGTGATGAAGTTGAAACTGATGATTTGACAGATAAGTGTGAAGGCTAATAAAAAGAGTTTATAGGTTGTGAAAATTTGTAGGAAGTTCATGTCATAAAGTGATGAAGTGGAAAACCATATAAAGTTTAAAGTTATTATGTAATAAAGTTACTACATAAATAAGTTTGTTCTCTAAATTTTTCATCTAAAAAAGGATGACCAGGGATAGATTTTGTATCTCCAATAGAATGTAAGTTCGTTAGTTCATCAGATAGACTTCTAGAATGATCATCAGATGGATAAGTGAAAAGATGATGGATGAGCATTAAACATAGAAATATTGTTTCATTGGATATATGATTCTATGAATTTGTACCACACTAAGTTTTTTTAACCAATCCCTATATGAACTTTGAGTCGACACAGGATGGAGAGACAAGGATATGCTAACTCAATAGACAGATCAATGTAAATGAAGATATATAATTCAATCAAACATATGAGGCACATGGAGAGAATTGAATGAAGAAATTTCGACTTTACTTGATGAAGTCAGTCTATGAAAGCATGTCCTATAGAAGGGATTTGATGAGAATAGTACCAGATAGAGTAGTTTTTGTAAAGGAACCATATAAACATTTTTTTGATGGAGTTTTTAGGAGATTTAAATAAACCTTTTAAAGTCCTTAACAATGAAAATATTAAGTTTATCATTCAGAAATTGTATATCTACATGATTTTTGAAGAATTTTGAAGAAATTAATTAATGGAAAATTTCAAGGAAACTTAAAGAAAGTTTTAGAAAGTTTAAATGTGATCTAATGAATTTTAGTTGGGTGGGAAAATTCAAAATTTGAATTTTTGTATCCCATAAATTCTCCTAAATGTTCTAAGGTTGTGTGCCCATATAAAGGGGTGAAAGTTGTTTGAATGATAGAGTATATGTTTTACTACAAGACGGTGGGGGGGGGGGTGAGTTTTAGTTTCTAGAAATTAAATTTACATTTTTTCCAGCCTCTTTTATTAAGTTTATCTGATAAAGATTCATTCTAAAAAAAAGAAATTTGGAGTTAGAAAATTTTCAAACAAACTGTACAAATTTTTTATTATAAAATTTTATAGTGGAATAATAAATTTTAAAAACAATTAAAAAAAATATTCAAATTATTCAAGTAAAAATTAAATAAAATTTTATATGATTATATAAATACTTTATTCTTTATTGTTATAGAAATTTCAAACCGGACTCAAGGTATCCATGATATTAACCTTACCATAACTTATTTCTTCCTTAGCCAAAAAATCCATTAATCAAAATGGCCAGACACAACTCTATTTCCCATAGCTCTAGGAACCCTCAATCAGATGATTGTTATATCCTCTGTCTTCCTTAATAATGGAATCCATCAATCAAACTAGACCAAACACAATGATTATAAAATAAATCAAAAGTTCTTAAGGAGTTTACCATAATACTCACAACAAATTACTTAATACAAATACACTCTAAGAGTTAAAATTGAAGTGATATCAAGTATAAATCCATTAAAGAAGATTCAAAACAACATTAGGCAGTCATAGTTACAAAATGTTCTTCTCCTTGATCATGTATCTCTATTTATAGAAAATATTCCAATAGTCATATTCCATATATATTCAGATTAGTTGCAGTGAAATTAGAACATATCCTTCTTCACTTGGAAAGATTTTTCATATAATATAAATTTGACAGTCATATTGATTTAAAAAACTACAGTTTATGATGGTTATATCTAGTAGAATGAAAATTCTTCGTCCGATGGAATGTATGAAGTTCTTCTATCTGGTAGGTTTTAAAAAAGTTCATCAGGAATTCATGTATTCCTCTTTATGATAAATTCATCCCAATTGATTTAGTATAACTTTACTTCATGGGACTTTGTCATACTTCATCAGCTAGAATTTATAAACCTTTATCTGTGGAACTTTTCTTCCATCCATCCAATAAACAAAGTACATGTTTGTCTATTAAGAAAGTTATGTATAATATTCTATATACAAGAAACTTTAAAAAAGTTCCATATGTTGGAAAGAATATTACCCATTCGGTAAAACATTTAACATTCTAACAAAAACATTTAAAAAACTTGGGAAGTATGAAAGATAGAAATATATACACTTTTAAACAAGTGGTTTGGGATTTTAAAAATAAGGATAAAAGTGTAGAATGAATTATTTTAACTCAAGAAAAGTATAGTAAAAATGTAATACCCCGACCCCAGTTACCCAGAGTCGGTGAATTATTACATAACATTGTCATGATCACTGGAAGGATCAAATCTCGGAAGACCGATTGGTTTAGTAGCCTTGGAAATACTAGATATATTCATATGTCTTACATTACATCATAAAAAAATTGAAAACTACAACAACATCTTTTCTTCATATTCCACACTCATATCCCCACATACTATCCCTACAGGTCATTCATAATTTACTTCTTCATACCCTGGGAAAAATAAAACATAGAAAAGGGGTGAGCTCAAATGCCCAGTAAGGATAACAATATAGAGGAAAATTTCATAAATAAGAATAAACATTTAAGGCAATGTATAACTAAAACAAAAGCCTTTTAAACTTGAACTTAAACATAGTATGTAAAAAATAAAATGAAATAATTCCATTTACTTATTCACATGGATATTCTACTAATCGAATAATCACATGCAATATCAATAACCACTTTCATAATGATGGAATGCATAATGCCAGACTATCATAACCATATAGCCAAGGCCTTGTGCCAATAATACAAATAAGATTTTGTCAAGGCCTTGTGAAAAGACACTAGTTTGTCTCATGAGACCTACCGATGCATCGAGGAGCTATAGTGGGCTCCACCCGTCACATATTAAGTCCAATGCATTCTTATATGAAAAGGTTTAAACATAACACAAACATTCGTATTAAAACTAGCATACGAAATGTCAATACTTTCACCATAAACTATGAATGGTATAAAAATAGCACATCCACAGTCAAACATATCACAAAACCTTCAATACAATATATAAGTTTTGTATCATAATAAATCAACATCAAATAAGCGTAAAATCCATCAAAGGATGTTGACATAGATTAAATCAAAACTCTTTTTAGAGAAATATATCTTTCTATTTAAGAGTCATATATTTATAAAATAAAACATTTTCTCTGAAAATATTCTTATAAGCTTGTAAGGTAAGCTTCAATGATTTTATAATGGCGGAAAATAACCGCACCCGCCGTATAAGTTTAAAAAAACATTCTTACCTTAATTCTGTTGAAAGGGTTAAAAAGCACCTTGTTTGGAAAACGACGGAAATATTACTTTATAAAACTCTTATAAAAAGTCAAACAAGGGTATAAATGACTTTAACCATAATCTTTTAAATAGTTAAAATGTTTTGAAATACATTTTTAAGAAACATGGATGTGGATGATAAAGAGATCCCAGTAGATTATTTCGTATAAATAACCTCGGATAATGATGAGATTGTGAAATAGCCCTTACCTTGTAATTTTCCTTGGTTAAGGTAGGTTAACCTCCTGTATAATGGTGAAATAATTGTTATTAAATTATAAAAGAATCATATACATTAATATGATATCATATATGATCTTTTAACATTGATTTGTTAATAATATCTTAGTATTATCGTTGTTTCGGGTGTTAACTTACTCGTTTTCTTTTATATGTTTTGTTACGTAAGACATGTTTGTAATTGATAGGTTGTATATTATTCATATCCAGAATGATATCAAGTCCTTAAACATCATTTTTAAATCATCAAATGATAATTATACTTGAATGGATATAATGGAGAATGAATCTCATCGCATTCGTGGAGACGGTAGTCTGTACGTACGTAAGAGCGACAATATCATTCTTTTGATATTAAAATAATATATAAATGGATGGTATATCATATATAAAGAATAATTAACATGTTATATTTATTATTCACATGAGTTACACATCATTATTATACCATCCAAATAATAATATATTGAATAACAATTACACCACGACGTGGAGACGGTAAGCCGTACGTACGCACGTATGGTGACATGTTATTCAAAGGGTGGATAGAATACGGAATATGGTTGTACCATATTTATAATAACATCATAGTATATATAAGATACTGGAGTTATTATTTTAGAATGGTAATAACAATGAATGAAGAAGTGGAAGAAGAAAGGAACTTGAAAAGGGGTGGTGAAAACATTACCTCTTCTTCGGGTTCTTCCTTTTGATTTGATCACAAGGGATCCTTAGGTTTTCTTTCTGATCAAAATAAGGCCTCTAGGTTGTATTGAGGGAAGTTGGGAGAGTATTTGGGCATATTTTGGCCAAAACAAAAGGCTTTTAAGGTGTGAAGAAATGAGAAGGGGGAGTGCCCTTTTATAAGAGGGGTGAGGGGCACCTTTGGAAAAGCTAGAAATATTAATTTATAATAAATTCATATTCAATTTCTAATGGCTCCAAAGTTTATTATTAAAAGGTTAATGTGGGGATAGGTCGAAAAACATTCATCCAATAGAATTTAGACAGGTTTGGGTTACTATATTAACCTTATCTTTTAGTTTTAACTCTTAGTTAATTAGTTTGACATTTACTATGTCACTTTGTATTTTTATATTATATAGTTAATAAACTTACTATATACATCCAATAGACACCCAAGTGGTCCATTAATGATACACCTATCATGATATAAGTCTCTTGGCCGAACCTTATATATTTAGGAATTTAATATCAATTAATAATATAATATTTGTTTTAAAAACTCTTTTATGTCAATTTTGATACTATTTAATAGTTGATTTTTGTGAAACTTATAACAGAATTATTACTTCGAACAAAGTTAATTTAATAACTCCTAATATGTCATATTATCCTATAAAATTAGTTTAATTCATTAAAAGTCTCAAATTATATTTATTTGGGTATTTATAATATCAATTATTTTAATTTTTCACTATTATGGTAATTACTGCATCATCATTGGGTCATAAATAAATTAAATTAATTAATGTCTAAAAATTATAAATAAAATATCATTATGTAGGAAATCTTTTTATCTTTCTAATGAATATTTACAATTGAATTTATCTTATGTTTAACCCTATATCAAAAATGTTTTAGTAAATAAACGTTGATTTTAACTCTTTTAACTCTTCTTTGAATTAAATAATAATAAATGTCCTAATCTAATACAAGTGGACCTAAATGATAATATTTTATTCCTAAGATTGTTTTTGGTCGAGATAAACTTGTCCAATAGAATTAGGACATGTTTTTGGGTAATATTAATATCATTTTGACCCTTAATTACCCTATTTACTTTTAACCGTGGTAAATAAAAGTAAAAAGTTACTATTCACCAAAAATTATTTTCATCTCATTGAAACAAATTTTACTTCTTGATATTAACCGTGTCTCTCGGATTTTTGAAATTCCATTCACAGAAGCGTTAAAATTAACTTTTATGAAAAATTCAGTTTTTTAACTACCACTTAGTAGTTTCACTATTCATCAAAAATTGAAGTTTTTCAGAACAATGCCAAAATTTCACCCTAATCTATAATTGATATTCCAAATTAAAAAATGATATCTATTTTAAAAAATTCCAAACATATAAGTTGAATTAATTAATTTTATAATTAATTCCCGCTGTCACAACAAATAGCGTGTTTTTAAGAAACAATATATACCAAAAGATTGACAATTGTTTAGGTCCAATTTCAAAGTGAAATTAATTATAATGAACACCATTGGATAAAATGGTAAAAGTATATTCTAATTATACTTTAAAACCACTAAATAATATAATTTATCACTATAAATTATTTTGATTAAAAAAGTTTTTTTAAGTATTTTTCACTATTCATAAAAATTGGAAGTTCTCAGAAAAATACCAAAAGTTAATCTTAGGATAATTTCGATATTCCGAAACCAAAAATGAAGTCCATTTTGAAATATAAAATATATATAATTTCAAAAAGTAGGTATTAATATTCATAATGACTAGTTTGATTGGTTATGGTGTGTTAGAACTCGGTGTTGCGTACAACACACGCTATCACATTATTCAAAGAGAAGCGTACCGTAGAAGCTTGAGGTGTTACAAAAAAATTACACCATTCATGTTTAAGAGAGATATAAATTATTTAAGTTTCAATCAGAAGAGATGTGTGATTTTATAACCATGGAAACACTTGGTTGAGGAAGAGGCACCTGATAGAGGTGTGCTTATCACAATTGCAATATATAGAGAATCATCAGAGAGAGGCACAAAACCCAGGCAGATTGAATTAAGGTAAATTATGTGATGTCATGGTGTTTTGAAGCATATTGGATGGAGTCATACCATATAAATATAGATGTGAACTATATATACTCATACCATATAGAAAGTGTACCCAATGAATAATTTCTAGACAAAGTTTTTGCGAACGGTTTCACAAAGATTCTTATCTTTATTGGGATATAAAGTTTAATAAAAACTTATAACTAAAGAGATTCATTATAATTACCTTTATAGTGATAGAATGTGATTTATTGGAGTTATATAAATTGTATTTACTTTATATTTTAGTGAATTTCCCTGGATCAATGAGAGTCACCATGGAAAGGATGTTGTCACACACACTAGAGGTGAACCTTTTAAATCTTGTGTGCCTTGATTTAATTTCCTATATTTTCATATGAGTGAGGTTCATATAGAAAGTTTAAAGAGGTATAAACTCAAACATGTTTTTGGGGTTAATTTCAAGAGAATTATTTTTATTAAAGATCACCACTGATTCAACCCCACTTCTCAATGGTTCTCACACTCTTGGGAACTTTAGATATCATAAGGTTTTTGGGGTTATATCATAGCATATGATATGAAGAAATTATTCTATTTATCTTAGTCATAGTTTATGAATTTCTTATATAATAAGGTATGGAATATATAAATCCAGTGTGGAATATATGAATATTGTGTTTTTATTCGATATCTAAAGATATTATATCTAATATCATAATATACGATAAAGACCCATATTTTTATGAAATAGAGCACCATGTAATATTGATGATATGTTATATATCTTAATACATTATTGTATCCTTATGATATATTTTATCATAGATGACGATATCAATAATATTTTATTATTGATAATTCCCAATTATCAATCATAAAATATAATATAGGAAAAAATGTTTAGTTTTTTTTGACAAATTTTCTTATAGTTTATAAAATACAGTATTTGGAATTATAAAACGAGGTTTTTCATAATTAAATTAAATATGAAAAGTTCATATTTGTATCACATGTTTTTGAAAACAAATTAAGGGTTTATTTTTTTGTGTATTAGTTTATAATATTAATGTTTATAAAATGTATAAGAAATATGAATATTTTTTATACTTAATTTATGAAGTGTTTTCACATTAATATGGGGTGAAAATATTATTATTTTTAGATAGAATTTTGATTAAAAACAAATTATTTAAAAGAATGAATAGACAAAGGAATAAAACATGAGATAATAAATATTTCTTTTGATGCAATAGTTATGAATTTAATATGTATATAATTTATAATAATTTAGGGATAATTTATATAAAACTCCTAAAATACAGAGTGTGAGATTTCTTCCTAAGTAAGCACATATCAAGACCTCGATCTTCTAACCAGGTATGTTCACACCAAAGTAGTTTTCCCATGGATTATCAAATGTAAAGAATGGTGAATATTGATATTTATAAATGTTAGATAAAAAATAATATTGTCTGCTTTGAGTGACACGTAGATGGGAAAACTTAAGGGTTATGATACCAGAGAAATAGAGTTTTGTATTATCTATATAAAGGGTATGGAAAATGAGTTCTCCACTAAACTATCCAAGAATCATAAATGTTATGACTAGAATGTTAGACCACCAAAATAACTAAATTAATTAGGTTACACTAAATAGGGACAATTTCTTAGTAAAATATAGATCTTGGATCACTAAATGGGTAAGATGCACAAGGTAATAATTTTTAGTGGGAGTATTTTCATTATAAGACTTTGATGAAAAGATATAAAACATGATACTCACCCATAAATATGTATTTGTTTTCGATTTTGGAAAACATCATGTGAATCATTTTGATATATCTTATAGGTATGACCTACAGAAATTTAATTTATTGGTAGTTGAGAAGTGTTCTCAATGAGAATAATTCTGATCATTTGAATGTGAATGTTATAAAGATCAATTTCACCAGCTCTGTCTCATGGATATTTTATATAGAGTGTGCATCACACATTTGTGATGATAAAAATAGGCTTCGAGTTGGGAGGGGATTTAAAAAGGGTTAATTAAATATTCATGTTGGTAATGGGGAAATTGTTTCTGAATTATAAGTTGGAATTTATGATATATGTAAACCAAGTGGATTAGTTATATAATTGGAGACTTGTTATTATTTTTAAACGATAGACATAAATTTTATTTCTGAATCATTTTTGGATAAGAAATATTTTTTATAAATTATTAAGAACCAGAGTTATTATGTATATAAGAATAAATTTTTTTATTGCATTGGGAATATAATGAATGGTTTATAAATTTGAAATATACAAAATCATGTCTATAACATTTATAATATGAAGGTCGGGGTTGATTTTAATCCTAGTTACCTTAGCATTGTTTCATTTGATATATAAATGAGAAACACATCCAAAGACTATTTTTAGTATGGGGTATTGGACCCATTCAATTATGTATCAATTGAAACTTGAGAATCCTATTTATTAGAAAATATTATCAGTGATACTTTTTTAGAAAAAGTTAAAGGGATAGTGGATTATTTAATCTCATAAATAGTTATATATGTGGACCAATGAGAACAAAAAAGTGGTGGTTTTAGGTACTTTGTTATGTTTTTTAATAACTTTTGTAAATATAGATATGTGTTTTAATGAGACAATAGTATAGAAATTTTGAAAGGTTCCAAGTTTCAAAATGAAGTATAGAATCAACTTTGAAAAATTATTAAGATTCTCTGATCAGATTGAGGTAGTGAATACTTATACCAAGAATTCACTGAGATTGTGGTATTATTCCATAACTCACTCCTTTTATAATGGATAAATGGAATGATGTATATAATTTGGGTAATAATATGCTATTGGACATGGTTTTATTGATGATGAGTTTGTGTGACCATACTATTTTATATTGGGGTTATTCTCTAGTGACTTCTATATTCTTACTAAACCACATTCCATCTAAAGTAGTCATAATAAAACCATATAAGATATAGATTGAGAAACATTATGATACATATTTTATGGGGATTTGGGTTTGAAAATCACTCACGTGATGATTATATTATTATAATCTAGTCCCCATGTTATGAAAATGATTATTTATTATGGCCTGAGATGGTTCTTTCCTTGATAAAGATCATAAGAATCAAGTAGTTAGTGGGAATAAAGTTGAACTTGGGTAAGTACAATACCAATAAATAACAATCACTCATATGGTTGAAGTTATACCATATCTATGGAGTTATGGAAGAACTAACTCAAGTTTCATAAGAACCTTGAAGGTATTATATGATTCATTAGGAGCTTGAGAGACTTTGATTTCTGGTAGAAAATGATCATGTAGTAATGTTCATAAGAGATAAACCAACTACCTACTGATATTATATTGAGAGTTTTGATTCTAATAATTATATAAAATACATGGAATCTAAAATGGGCTCTATTTACACTAACCATGTTTGTAACTTTGTGGATTCACTTGAAGGGGTGAAACCCACAAGGTGATATTGGGTTTTTCATCACAAAAAATTCTGACTTAGATTATATAGTACCAACCTATAAAGAACATAAGGTATTAAAGAGATAAAAAAATTCATGGTAAAGACTATTATAAAATTATTTAACTTATTCTGATTACATAGTGCATTCATATATTTCTCACCATAACAACTCATCTTGATTATGAGATATATCAAATGGATGTTAAAACAAATTTCTTTAATGAGAATTTAGTCAAGGAAATGTATGTGATACACCCCAAAGGGTTCAAATTCCCAAATGAATATGTTAATTTATACAAGTTGAAATATTCCATTTAGGGATTGAATCAAGATTCCATAAGTTCAAATATCTAGTTTGATTATAAGATAAAAGAGTGTGGTTTTATGAAGCATATATATGATCATTGAGTAAATAATCATATTAGTGAAAGTGATGTAGTATTTTTGATATTGTGTGTGGATAAAATACTACTTGTTGGAAATGAAATCAAGGACTTTACACAGTATAAATATGCAGTAGGTAAAATGATCCTCTCAAAAAAATGTGTGAAGAAACCTAAATACTAGGTATAAAGAACTATAGAGATAGATCTAAGAGTATTCTTGGTTTGAGTTAGGATGCATACATTAGAAAATTTCTAAAAATATTTATTGTAGAAAAATCCCAAAAGGGATCTTTACTAGTGTTCCATGGTATAAATCTTAAAAATATTCAAGATACTTCTGAGGAGTTAGAAAGGATACAGATAATTCCTTATGAATCCTCTATAGGATATATCTTGTATTCCATATTGTATACTCAACCAGATATCACCTATTCCCTTAGAATAACTGATATATGTTGATCCAATCTTATTGAGAGTCATTGGATTACTATTATGAACTAAGGGTATGTTCTTGGACTTTAGAGGAGAGGATGCGATTTTTGTAAAGGGTTACATTAATGTATGTTTCCAATCAGATAAAGATGAAATGATACTTAATTTAGTTTCTTTTTTTGCTTGAATGGTGGAACTATCAATTGAATGTGTTCCAAATAGGCTACTACAGTGGACTCAAAAATAGTGGTAGAGTATATTGATACATCACATTATGAAAAATAATTGGTTTAGATCAAGAAATTAATCTCTAAATTTGGGTTGGATTTTAGCATCGAGGGAGAAACTGAGCTTCACTATGAAAGAAATGGAGACATTTCTCAAGATAGGGAACCCTAGTATCACTAGAGGACTAAACACATCCTTTCAAAATACCATTTCATATGAGATATCATTGAGAGAGGTAATATTTGTATATGTTGGGTGAATATAAAAGCCAATGTGTAGATATGTCCATAAAATCGTTATTATAAAAGAAGTATGATTGTCATGTTAAATCTCTTAGCATACGATGCACGTGATATTGAATGTATTTATTATAAACGTATCATGATTTTATAATGAAGGATATATCTACTTATCAATCATTCATGTGTGATGTAATTTATTTTACATGAGCTGTGGAGTGATAATATCCCCTGAAAGTATTTATCTGAGTTTTCCATAATCAATGATCATTATAGAGTATTATGGGTTGTGATGATATGTTAAGGTTAGTATGATTAAAATCTCATAATTTACAAAAATATTTTTATATGAGATATTATGAATATAATCATGAGGTAATAATTCAAAACTTATTACTTAGAAAGTCCCACCGAAGTATATATCATGGAACGTTATATAGTCATTGATGTACTTATGGGTGTATGCTTATTATCACACTTTATTACCCATCATTTATAACCACTAATACTATATGTTCATTCTAGGAAACCGTAAGGGAACATGTATTGACCAATAATGGATCTCAATGAAGGGGGTACTAACCCCTACCAACAAAACCACCCAAGTATGCTTTAAAGGAGTGAGAGAACTAGGAATTAAAGGAAGTTACACTTTGAAAAGACCATACATAGAAGAATAAACACACAACCCTGTGAATCAAATATCCAAACTCACAACCTCATCACCATAATAGATTAGTTGAGAAGAAATGTGCCTCATTAGATAACACACACAAAATAAGGGAAACAACACAAATCTAGTATATAATACAACTGATGAAAATCACATAAAATATGTATAGAATAAAAAATATAGAAGAGTGGTATGAGTCCCCCAAATTCTATGATTGTCATTTCTAAACCCCATCATCGGTCTTACAAAGATAATTACAAATTATGAAAATATTAACATACAAATTAACCCAGATGACCAAATAGATCACACTATTGTGATCTACATTGAGAAACAGATAGGATAATCTATTTACTTAACAAAAATTGATACACAATGAAGAATATTTGGAAGCTCCACACAGGAAAATTCCAGAATATGTGGCATACCCCATAGGTGCACCATGTGGCTCTCCCTGGGTCAGTTTAGGAAGATACAACCTACTAACCCACCCCACCTGGCCACTAGCTAGGCCAGAATACTTGGACTTATAGGTTAGGTCATGGGGCTTGACCCTCTAGTCTAGCTAATTTTAAGAAACCAATTATTCCTTTAAGGTCTGGATGTTTTCTTTCCAGTTCGTACTTGAGAAATAAGTGGAAAACAAGCCGAGTACTAGCTGCAAGACTAATTCACAATGTGACTATGGGTTAGAAGTTGTGTAATCCCCATTCAAGCTATGTAAGAATGTCGACATAACTCATTTATGATGTGGTAGAAGAAGTTGACAGAAAAGAGGATTTGGAATATACACACCATGTATTTTCATGAACATGGAATGTACATTCTTTTTTTGGCTAAAATGGGAAGTGGCCTCATTTTCTTCAGACGGATAGAACCCCTTGGCTGGGTATCACAAACAACAGTGCCGAAGGTTGTTTTTGCTCCTGATTCGTTGTCTGAACTCCGATTCGAACACCGTAAGATGTGTTAGAATCCCCCCAGTGAGTTATTGATTCTTTTTGAACCTTTATTTATAATTTATTATCTTGAACTAGTTATCCATCCATGCGAGTTTATGCCAATTTTTTAGATTTACTCCGTTCTAGGTCGAATTAGAGCCCGACGCTAGATAAGAAGAGTCGTACTACCACGATGTAGGTAGTCTCATGCCTTTCACAAATTTTCAAGATGTTTATATATGCTAGAGTTCCATGTTCTCATTTGAGGGTATCACCTTAATTGATAATTGGACTATTTTATTGCCTATTAAAATTTAGGTAATTGGAAATGTGTTCTCTTTCATGAATTTGTTTGTTTACCTTGAATTAGTAACACCCCATGAGTGTTTTTCCTTTCGATGACCATTTATGGTTGTTTGGACTAGGTTGTTTATGAGGCATGACTTTCTTCCCTTCTTGGGTTGTTAAAAATGGTTTTGATTATTAATTGTAATTAAAATTAGATTAATTTTACTTTTTTCGACTAAGGGTTTGGGATTAGTGATTTTCCCCTTTGCCCCTTGTTATGTCTATTCCAGTTTAAGCATACTTGGAATGTTTTGATCGAATTGTGAACCTTCCTATGTGAGTTTGGTCATGTTAATGCCTTGTAATAGTTTAAACTACATGATAGGATAGTTATATGAAATTCCTACATGAGTTGATTAATTTTGAACCATTAAATAGTTTAATTTACACGCATTTCTTAATATATGATACATACCACGTGATTTAGAAATGTTTAAGCCTTGTAATATTTTAATTTACATATGTTTCTTCTAATGTGAAATGATAGAGGGGTAAATAGAAATAGGAGATCCATAGCCTCAGGTTAAAAGGAAAGGTCAGGATCATATTGATATTTCAATTTATACTTTGGGTGAACCATGGCCTTGGTTAAAAGACCATATATAGAATCAAAGAGGGTGTTATCATGTTAAGTGATTAGTGATCCATGGACGTAGTGATTGGTATCATAAAGAATTTATATAAATTCCACGAAAACCTTGATTCCAATGAGGTATTCTGTGGAATGAATATATTGGTTTCTATTTATATGTAAAGAGTCGACATTTACTTATAATTTGAATATATAATGTAATGACTTATGATGTGTTTACCAAGCCAAATAACAAGCTAGGATTTTATCTTCACTCATACTTGTTTTGGTGGTCTTTTGAGACATCTGCTGTGATGAATTTTGTACAGGGATCTTTGGGGATAGGCATGATCCCAAGACTTATATAATTCAAGGTAATTGAATTTATAATGAAAATAAAATGAATGTAAATGGAAACTAGTACTTGTAGGACTGTTTACTTTTGAGTACTTTCTAGTTTACTACTTTCCTTATTACACACCTCCTATAATTTATATATTCACTGACAAATTGGTATAGACCGTGGGTGGTTGCCTACTGGGATTTAGTCTCACACCCTATTTGGGTCATGTTTTTGGGCCCAAATAGATTGTACTGTTGTAGGTGTTGATAAGGGTAAGAACCCTTTTACAGGTACTTGATTACTATTTAGGACTAGGGGAGCATGGTACCTTGATGAGTATTATGATGCTTATGAGTTTCTTTTGTTCCTTTTTGTACTCACAATACTTATATTTTATATTATTATAGTGTAACCTATTTTTTCTGTTTTCCTAGAACTTGTAACATGCAACATCATATTTGTATTCTATGACATCGGGTTATTTATATTATCAATCTTCTACTATTTACTTTTGTTGTATGGTATTATTAATTTCTCTATATGTTCATTATTCCCACTATGTTATACTCTTATAATGAGGACATAGTCTCCCCACAATCATCTCCCAGGCCCTCGTTGTTAGTCGGCAATCTCTGACATTTGGGGAGATGCGCTTGAGGCCATATGGTCAACTGGGCTTGGAGCACTGTCAGGTGACATCCAGATCTAGGAAGTTACAAAGTGGAATCAGAGGAGGTTGTTTCTAGTATTTCTTACTATTTTGAAAAATTCGAAAGATATTGTAAGGAAATGGGGTTTGGTAATTATTTGTGCATGGGAGTAGCTACCCCACATAGAGAGAAAAGGCAAATTGTCTCAAATTGAATTGTGAATTTTGGGTTTTTATTTATTACAGTTGATTTGATTTTGCTGTTGGGTGACACACTTATATTGTTCTATTATTAATGATATTATTGTGGTTCTATTTTTGTTGCAACCCAATGAGATGAGGGTATTCTATCTCATGCATCATACAGGCACTTGTTATAAATCACATTCCATGCATTATTTTCATACCATTTAGAGAGGATTAGTGATTGCATGCTGTTGTGATAGATGTCATGATAGATATGAATGATATTTTGATATGTATCGTGATATATATACCTGCTATTTTGATATGTGAAATGGTACGTGTTATGGTTATAATTAGATGGATTCCAAAATTTGGTCCCTAATGTGTGTGGGCCCTCTTGGATCGGAATTTGATGGATCATGTTTCAACCTTCTATTGAATCATGTTATGATGTTTCTATATGTGGATTCCAAAATTTGATTCATGGGAATTTTGGTCCCCCACAGATCGTGATTTGGCATACCATTGTTTTAATTTTAGAAAATGTGGGTTCTAGGGAAGTTTCATAGGTTTACTATCGAAAAAACTATACAACACTGTGTGTGGTTCTATGAGCACATTCCATGTGTTATTCTATTCTAGAAGAAGGAATTTTCTTTAGTACACATCATGTAATATGAGTACACACCATGAGAAATGTGGTCGTGTGTTTGGTCGTGTGAGACAGAACACAGATTGATGGTTTTTGAAAGTGCATGTTGTATATTGTTGGTACACACCGTGTACTTTTACACAGGAAGACCCTATGTGGCTCTAGTCATGTTAAAGTAGATGGCCAAGAGGGGAGACTTGTGTACACACAATGTATCCTACTTACACTCTGTGTACCTGGGGTGTTTACACACCCAAGTCGGAGGTGGTACATGCCCATGTTAGAGCTTAAGTTTAAACACAATGTATGGTTCCTACACACTATGTATTCCTCTTTTGGTAACCTTTGAGGGCCTTTTTTGTTTTTCCCCATTTTTTAGTTTTGGACCTAAGAGTAGTAAATTCTGAGTAGTTCTCCATGTAGATCATGATGGTGAAACCCATAGAGAAATATGATGAATCCTAATGGGTGTTTTGGGAATTTTATATAAATAGAGAGGTTCTTATTCCAGTTACCATTTTTAGTTGTCACAAAAGAGTGATACTTGGAATGGGTGGTTGGTTGGGTGTTCAGACCAACCTAGTTGAGACCTTTGATCTGAGATGAGCTACGTGCTATCTCTCATGAATGATGCTTCGAGAACATTCTAGTGAGACATATTCCCTTCTGCCCTCTAAGGCTGTAAGACCTCTTTCTTTTAAGGATTCCCTAAGGGATGTATTCTCTTACATGGTGATATAGGGAGTCGCTTGTAGGATCCCTCTTCTATGTACCATTTGCGATGATCCCTGTTGTAGGATGCCTCTGTTGTTTATCATTAGAGGATCCCGTGTAGGATTCCTCCCTTACAGTTTTATCTAAGGATCCTGTGTAGGATGCCTTCAATCATGTTTTCCTAGAGGATCCCAAGTAGGATTCCTATTAGTGTTTAACTTACCAAACCCAACCTTCATAGTGGTATTTTGGTTGTATCTCTAATTGTTTGTCACCTAGATTTGACCCATATGGTAGGTAGAGGGGTGAGTTCTTATAGGAAGGTGTTGACTTGTACTATATTGATATATGAAATTTTGATCTAAGATATTTGTTGTATCTTGACCCTTAATTTGGGAACGATCATTGAGGAATTCTCAGTTCAAAAGGTTAGATACGCCTCAGGCATGCTCAGCTGCTTAGGAGGTTGTGTGAACATCCATTTTCTTAAGTGATGGGTGACTTGGTAAATTATCATCAGGGTAAACGGTTGTGTAGATGATATGTGTTTGAGCCAGTTCTTACATGATCCATCTGTTACTAGGATGCTGAGGATGGGCATCCTATGAATAGTATATAGAATGTGCCATTTTCTCTTGAAAACTCAGGGTAGTATATGTTAACATATGTGATACCCATAGAGTGTTAAATGTTAAAAATATCCATTGAGTTGGTTAAATTGTTGAGTGTTGAGATGTTGGGTATGTTATTAGGTTATATCTAGGGTAGAGTAACCAGACTGTTGTTGAACCAGGTTTATCCCACTGGTCGGGAGGATTTACTGGGACATGGGTGTTTTGACATGCTGGTCGTTTTAATTTCCTCTTTCATGCAAAGTGATATGACGTGATGATCATGGTTTGTATAACAACACTCATTCATTTATGTTAGTTCTAAAATAGTGTTTTTGAGAGAAACTAGTCATTTTTATCAACGTCTAGGAAACTATTAGGTGTTTAGAATCACATTGGTTCTATTTAAATGTGTCCTTCCATGTAGCAGAATCAAAATCAAGGACCATTCAGAAATGGTCAATTCTAATTGAATTCCCTTTAGACTTGTGAGTCATGTTTCATGTTGATGCTTTCTTGGTAGCACAACATTTTTTCTATTTTTATTTGAGTGTAGTTCTTGAGAGAAACCTATGATCAGGGATGGATCTTGGTGGTTTAGCGTGAAATATCACAGAAATGACTTGGTATAAAGGCATTGCGGTCATTTTAATTACGATGCATCCTCAAGTGAAGCCGAGTTCATTCAAGAGGTCTACCAGTAGTGGTTATACTACCCTTTTATGTTGATCCTTGAATTCCTCTTAGTGTACTATTTCTTAAGATATGTGCATGTCCCCTATCTTTAAATCATCCTGGATGTACTAAGAGAGCGTCAATTACACATCACGCTGTTGTTGAAATCCACTGGGCTAGTTTGTAATCTTTTTTAGTGTTGTGAGTTGGATATGTGGATTTAGATGAGGATTGGTTAATCTTGAGTGATAACTATGTTCCTGTGTGGGAACACCTTGTAAGGAATTTAGATGCCTTCTAATTTCTTTGATGTAATCACCAAGAGGATGCCGCTCTGGGTTTAGTCAGTGTTCTTATGTGGAATTTTGGCCTTGTACCAAAGTCTCACTAGTAACTAGGAGTATGGACCACCTTGGTGGGTTCCTTGGAATCTGGGTAATGATTCCAATGGGATGGTTCTAGATTATACATTTTCTCATACTATGGCATGATCTTCTTAAATGATCATGGGATGGTTTTACTCATTATAATTATTGTTCCTCACGAATGGTTCAAGTGAACTAGTTTGAACACTCCACTGGTTTAAGGTGGGTTGATGTGAAAGTCCTCAATGTATTTCGATGAAAGAATGCATGACCGGTTTTGATGAGGTTAATTGGGGTTCAATCGTTCTTGGCTATATGGATGCTAATAAGACCTCAGTTGTTTTTGGGTTCTCTGAGTTAAAGGAAAAACATGCTGGTAGAATTTCTAGAATGCTTAGGTGCATGATTGGTGGAGTTTTACAATGGTGACTGTGTTTTGGTAATTTTTTTTCATTGTTCTTAATAAGCTCACGAAGGTTGCACTCTTCTTACCAATCAAGGAAAACTTCGGTGTTGATGAGCTTGGAAGGTTGTAAATCCGTGAGGTTGTATGACTAAACAGGGTTACACATTCTATTATTTTATATAGGGACACTTGGTTTACTTTTTTTATATCAAGGGATACAGATGGAGATGGGTGCAGAGGTGATTTTTAGCATAGATTATCACCCCAAGATAGATGGCCAGTAAGAGTGCACGATTCAGGTGCTGGAGGACATGCTTCGGACATGCATCCAAGATTTCAGGGGTTCTTGGGAGAAACACATTCACTTGGTTGAGATCACCTCTAACAATATTTTTAAGATACTTATCAAATTACACAATAGGGGGCTTTGTATGGTTGGCCATGCCGATCACCCTTGTGTTGACTAGAGGTAGGAGAGGTAGCTATGTTGGGACCTCATCTTGTCCAGGAGTCCACTGAACAAGTTCAGGTGATTTGGAAGTAGATAAATGCTACGTAGTCTCGTTAGAAATATTTTTTCGATCACCATGGATAAAATCTCGATTTTTAGGTTGAGGATCGTTTTTCCTACATGTTTCTCTGAGGTTGGGACATAAGAGGATCATGAGACAGGGTAAGATTTCACTAAGATACGTTAGTACATTTGAGATTCTAGAGAGAGTTGGGCTGATTTCCTATCAGTTGAAGTTACCCTAGAGGTATAGGGCTATGCATGATGTATTCCAGATTTCTCAATTGCGATGTTACTTTTAGGACCCATATCTCTCTTTTCATCCTGAAGATTTGGAGTTACAAGTAGATTCGTCCTTCAAGGATCATCTTATATGAATTCTGGATCGTATCATGATGGTTCTCCATGGCCGATCTATTCCTTTAGTGTTAGTGTTATGATAGCATGAAAAATTACAAGATGAGATCTGGGAGGGGGGGGTGAGGTATGATCATAGCGGCCCGATTAGTTCTCAAAATGTTTTTTCACCACCCTTAGAAGGGAAATTCGGTGATGAATTTCTTTAAGGGAGGAAGTTTGTAAGAACTCGGTTCTTCCATTAAGGTCCTGATCTTTTATTTCTAGGTTGTACCTGAGAAATAGGAGGAAAATAGGCCATGTATTGGTTTCATTATTATTTCACAATGTGACTATGGGTTACATGCCGTGTAATCCCAGTACATGTCATGTAAGGATGTCGGTAAGACTCGTTTATGACATGGAAGAGGAAGTCTACTGAAAAGAGGATCTAGCATATACATGTCATGTATATTTATGTACATGGTGTGAAATTTCTTTTTGTTGGATAAAATGGGTGATATATTTGTTTTCTTCAGACCGACAGAACCAATCACTTGAGTATCGTAAACTACAGTGTTGGGGATTGTTTTTTCTCCCTTTCTGTTGTCCGAACTATGATTCAAACACCATTGGATGCGTTAGAATACCCTCGATGAGTTTTTGATTCCTCTTTATCCTTTCTTCATGATTTCTTCTATCAACCTAGTTATTGATCCTTGAGTGTTTATGGTCATTTTGTAGATATAATCCATTCTTGGTCAAATTTGAGGTTAACTTTGGACAAGGAGAGTTGTACTACCATGAGGTATGTGGTCTCATGCCTTTTGCTAAATGTTATGTGATTTATATATGCCGGAGTGCCTCATACTCATATAGGGTAACAATTTAATTGATAATTAGACTCTTTTATTACCTATTGATATTTAAGTAATTGAAAATGTTTTCTCATTTATGAATTAGGATGTTTACCATTAATTAGGGACACCCCATGGTTGAGTTTACCTTCGATGACCATTTATGGCCGTTTGTACTAGGTTACCTTTGAGGCATTTCTTTTTTTCCCTTCTTGGGTTGTTAAAAATGGTTTTGATTATAAAATGGAATTAAAATTGGGTTAAATTTTAATTGTTTTGACTAAGGGTTTGGGATTAGCGATTCTCCCCTTTTCCCCATTTTATGCCTTTGCTTGTTTAAGAATTCTTGGAATGCTTTTCTCGAATTGTGAACCTCCCCATGTGAGTTTGGTTATGTTAATGACATATAGTGGATTAAATTACATGATTGTATTATTATATGAATCACCCATGTTAGTTTATTAATTTTAAAACATGATTATGATGATTTACCAGTCAGAAAATAAGGTACAAGTCTCCAAATGAGGATTTAGAGTAGGCACATTCACCATTGCAGAGCTAACAAGAATTGAAAAAATGAGAGGGTATAGAATTTCCATTAGTACCGAGCCTATATAGCTCTGAACATGAAAGATAGCCAACCATACCTTAGAAGGTGGAGTGATAATATCATGACATGTGCTAGGGAGTATCATTTCTAAGTTGTCTTGTTTGGGTGATTCCCTCTAAGACCTATGAGTCATGTAATTGTCTTTAAGCCTTCAAGCCTTTTAAGGGTTCCAACTCACCCCTTGAATGGTTGATTATCAAAACTAATAAAAAATGAAGTTCTTCGGGCCATTCTATCATATATATGATCATGTGAGTTATAAATTATTAAGCCATATAATAGTTTAATTTACATGTGTTTCTTATTATATGAAATGATAGAGGGGTAAATAGAAATGGGAGATTTATAGCCTCACGTTAAAAGGAATGGTTTGGATCATATGAATATTTCACCTTATACCTTGGGTGAACCATGGACTTGGTTAAAAGACCATGGAAGAACTCAAAGAGGGTGTTATCATGCTAAGTCACGAGAAAGCCTAAGATGTAGTGGTCTCACTCATGGAGACTTTATATAAATGTCGAGTGAACCTTTAATCTAAGGAGGTATTCCAAGGATGGGATATATTGGAAGATGTTTATATTTCATGAGTTGAAATTTACTTATAATTTGAATATTGAATGGAATGACTTATGATGCATTTTCCAAAAAAAATATCAAGATTGGATTCAGTATTCCCTTATACTTTCTTGGTAATATTATGAGGAATCTGCTATGATTACTTTTGTATGGGTATCGTTGGGCCCATGCCAGATCCCGCGACTTATGTAATTCAAGTTAATTGATTTGATAATGAAAATAAAATGAATGTAAATGGTAACTACTACTTATAGGACTGTTTAATTTTGAGTAATTATTAGTTTACTATTTTCCCTATTGCACACCACCTATTATATATATTCACTGATAGATTGGCACAGACCTTGAGTGGTTGCCTACTAATATTTAGTCTCACATCCTGTTTGGGTCATGCTTTTGGTCCTAAACAGATTATATTATTACAGGTTTCAGTAAGGGTAATAACCCTTCTACAATTACTTAATTGCTATTTAGAAGTTGGGGTGTATGGGACCAAGCTGAGTCTTGCGATGATTTAGAGTTTATTTTGTTCCTTTTTTGTATTATTGGTTCTTATATTTAATATTACTATAATGTATCCTATTTTGTCTATTTTCCTAGAACATGTAACATGAAAAATTATATTTGAATGATATGACATATGGTTATTTATAATATCAGTCTTCCGTTATTTACTTTTTTTGAATGGTTTTACTGCTTTCTCTATCTTTTTATTATTTCTACTTTATTATAGTTTTACAATTAGGGAATAGTATCCCTATTATCATTACCTAGTCCCTCGCTATTGGTCTGTAGCCTCTGGCATTTTGGGAGATGTGATTCAGGCCATGTGGCTAACCAGGCTCGAAGCACTGTCAGGCGGCATCCGATCCGGGATGTTACACTAATTCGTTCTGGGTTGCTGGATAT